>ML662449.1:14327855-15001689 GCA_007570785.1 Antilocapra americana | reverse complement strand
TCAGGGTGGCGGGACAAAGAGAGGTTTTCAGGTCCTCTCTTAGGGCCAATTGGGGGATGGAAAACATCCCGGCTCCCCGCAGGAATACACAAAAGAACTACACAAAAAAGATCTCTATGACCCAGATAAACACCATGGTGTGATCACTCACCTACAGCCAAACATCTTGGAATGCAAAGTCAAGTGGGCCTTAGGAAGCATCACTATGAACAAAGTTCGTGGAGGTGATGGAATTCCACTTGAGCTCTTTCAAATCCTAAAAGATGATGCTGTTAAAGTGCTACCCTCAATATGCCAGCAAATTTGGAAAACTCAGCAATGGCCACAGGACTGGAAAAGATCAGTTTGCATTCCAATCCCAAAGAAGGGCAATGCCAAAGAATGCTCAAACTACTGCACAATTGTACTCATCTCACACACTAGCAAAGTAATGCTCAAAATTCTCCAATCCAGGGTTCAGCAATATGTGAACTGTGAACTTCCAGATGTTCAAGCTGGATTTAGAAAAGGCAGAGGAACCAGAGATCAAATTGCCAACATCCATTGACTCATAGAAAAAGCAAGAGAATTTCAGAAAAACATCTTCTGCTTTATTGATTAGGCTAAAAGCCTTTGTGTAGATCATAACAAACTATGGAAAATTCTTCAAGAGATGAGACTATCAGACCACCTTACCAGCCTCATGAGAAATCTGTATGCAGGTCAAGAGGCAACAGTTAGAACCGGACATGGAACAATAGACTGGTTCCAATTAGGGAAAGGAGTACGTCAAGGCTGTATGTTGTCACCCTGCTTATTTAACTTATATGCAGAGTATATCATGCGAAATGCCAGGCTGGATGAAGCACAAGCTGGAATCAAGATTGCCGGGAGAAATATCAATAACCTCAGATATATAGATGATACTACCCTTATGGCAGAAAGTGAAGAGGAACTAAAAAGCCTCCTGATGAAAGTGAAAGAGAAAAGTGAAAAATCTGGCTTAGAACTCAACATCCAAAAATTAAGATCATGGCATCTGGTCCGATCACTTCCTGGCAAATATATGGGGAAACAATGGAAACGGTGACAGACTTTATTTTCTGGGGCTCCAAAATCACTGCAGATGGTGATTGCAGCCATGAAATTAAAAGACGCTTGCTCCTTGGAAGAAAACCTGACCAACCTAGACAGCATATTAAAAATCAGAGACATTACTTTGCTAACAAAGGTCCAACTAGTCAAAGCTAGTGTTTTTCCAGTAATCATGTATCGACATGAGAGTTGGACTATAAAAAAGCTGAGCACTGAAGAACTGAAGACTTTAATCTGTGGTGTTGGAGAAGACTTTTGAGAGTCCCTTGGATTGTAAGGACATCCAAGCAGTCCATCCTAAAGGAAATCAGTCCTGAATACTCATTGAAAGGACTGATGCTGAAACTGAAACTCCAATACTTTGGCCACCTGATGGAAGAATTCACTCACTGGAAGAGACCCTGATGTTGGGAAAGACTGAAGGTGGGAGGAGAAGGGGACAACCAAAGATGAGGTGGTTGGATGGCATCACCGACTCAATGCACATGAGTTTAAACAAGCTCCGGGAGTTGCTAAAGGGCAGGGAAGGCTGGCATGCTGCAGTTCATGGGTCACAAAGAGTCAGACATGACTGAGCGACTGAACTGAGTGAGATATTAAGTTCAGCCCACATTGAAGGGCAAGAAGATTATACTCTACCTTTTGAAGGGAAAAGAATTTTTTAAAAACCCACCAAAATGTGGACCTACTTTGAAACCACCACAGTATCAATATCTATAGCTATCCTTATGAAAGATCATGAGCTCATACCAAACTTTCAATTCCAATCCAGCAAGGTCTAGTCTAGCTTCCCCTGCTCCATAATTTCCTTCCCTGATAGTGAGAAACCTGGTTTCCATTACACTCAATTTATTTCTGTATTTTCTCAGTCCCACTGTATGTCACTATTCAGCAAACGCAGGGCCACATATCCCTGCTCCACTGATTTTGGTGATTATTATACTGGAAAAGTCTATTTTTTTGAAAGTATTTTTTAAATAATTTTTTAAATTTAATTTTTATTTTATATTGGCGATATAACTGATTTACAATTTAGTTTCAGGTACAGAGCAAACTGATTCAGTTATACATATATCCATTCTTTTTCATATTCTTTTCCTATATAGGTTACTATACAATATTGAGTCGAGTACCCTGTGTTATACAGTAGGTCCTTATTAATTATCTATTTTATATATAATAGTGTGTATATATTTAAAAATGGTGAACCTTAATTGCTTAGTCCTGTCTGACTCTTTGCAACCCCATGGACTTTAGCTTGCCAAGCTCCTCTGTCCATGGAATTCTTCAGGCAAGGATACTGGAGTAGGTATCTGTATGTTAACCCCAAACTAATTTGTCCCTCCCCTCCACATTTTCCCCTTGGTAACCATAAGTTCATTTTTGGAGTCTATGAGTCTGTTTCTGTTTTGTAAATAAGTTCATTTGTATCATCTTTTTAGAATCCACATATGAGAGATTTCATGATATTTATCTTTGTCTGACTTATTTCTCTTAGTATGATAATCTCTAGATCCATCCATGTTGCTACAAATGGCATTATTTTATTTTTTATGGCCAAGTAGCTATTCCACTGTGTATATATACCACATCTTCTTTATCCATGCATCTGCTGACTGACATTTATGCTGCTTCCATATCTTGGCTATTGTAAAAAGTGCTATAATGAGCACTGGGTTCATGTATCTTTTTAAACTATATTCTTTGTGAGATATACGCCCAGGAGTGGGATTGCTGGATCACATGGTAGTTCTGATTTGATTAGTTTAGGAAACTCCCATATAGTTCTCTATAGTGGTTGTACCAATTTACATCCCCACCAATGGTGTTAGAGGATTCCCTCTTCTGCACAACCTCCCCAGCATTTATTGTTTGTAGACTTTTTGATGATGGCTCTTCTGACTGATGTAAGATGGTATCTCATTGTAGTCTTTTAAAAATATTTTATTTATTTATTGTTGATGTGGATCACTTTTAAAACTTGTTTATTTTTGTCTCTGCTGGGTCTTTGAACAGGCTTTTCTCGAGTTGTGGCAAACGGGGGCTCCTCTCTAGTTGCACTGCACTGGCTTCTCATTGCAGTGGTTTCTCTTGTTGCAGAGTAAGGGCTCAAAGGCGTAGGGGCGTCAGTAGTTGTGGCTCCCAGGCTCTAGAGAACGGGCTCAATAGTTGTGGTTCACAGGCTTAGTTGCTCCACAGCATGTAGGATCTTCCCAGATTAGGGATCAAACCTGTGTCTCCTGCATTAGCAGGAAGATTCTCTACCACTGAACTACTAGGGAAGCCCTCTCATTATAGTTTTGATTTGTACTTCTCTAATAATTAGTGGTTTAGCATCTTTTCTTGTGCTTTTTGATATGTCTTTTTTGGAGGCGTGTCTGTTTAGATCTTCTGCCCAATTTTTAATTGGGCTGTTTGTTTGATATTGAACTTCATGAGATGTTTGTATGATTTAGAGATTAATCCCTTGTCAGTTGCTTAATTTGATAATATTTTTTTCCATTCTGTGGGTTTTCTTTGTTTTACTTATGGTTTCCTTTACTATGCAAGAGTTTTAAGTTTAATTAGGTCCCATTTGTCTATTTTTGTTTTTATTTTCATCACTCTGATATTTAAACTCTATTCTATTTCATTAAGGTAAAAATGATGGTGAATGCCTGTTAAATTGATTTTGCAGCCTACTCACAGGTTGGAAATACAATTTGAGAATTATTCATTCCCTTTTCCATTCAGTTATCCAAACAAACATTTACTGGTGCCTACTGTGCTCTGGGCACAGCTCAGAGAGCAGTTACTGAGCCCCACCTGCCTTTGTGCTCATCTCCTTCCATTGTTTCTGGGACTCTCTGCTCCACCACCTGACCCTCTTTTCAGAAGCTAATCCCCATCAACACGTGAAAACATTTAAACGGAAAAGGCAAACTCTCCCTTTGCCACGTATCTCTATACAGCTACTGCCCTCTAGTCTTAGCCATCCTGTCAAACATTTTAAAAGCATGGGCTCAACATTCTCACCTCCCATTCATTCCGCTGTACACTGTGACCTGACTTCTGCCCAGTCATTCACCAAAAGCCCAATGACAGTCCTGTCAAATCCAAAGAACAATTTGTCTATTATCCTACCTGCCATCTTCCATAGCTAACACTGTGACCACTCCCTCTATCTCGGCCCTTGGCTTCCATGATCAAATATCTTCTCTGTTTTCTTCCTGTTTCTTTTGGTTTCCCTTTTCAGCTCCATCTTCTCTGCCAATTCCCCGCATGCTGGTCTCCAGAGGTAATCACCTAAGTCCTCCTCCAGCCTCTTTTCATTCTAGTCTCTCAGAATGATGGTGACTAACCAAGCTGAAAGTCCCAGTCTCTTAAAAACACTTCTTCAAATACACCCGATATCTGATACACTCCTAGTTTCCATTTCCAAATGCTTCTCATATCTCGTCTCCTCTCCACTTGGACAAATATTCTCCCCTTCCAGCTTTTACCCGCTCCTGTCAAATTGTCACAACAATGATTCTAAAACACAAGTCTGACCACGTGTCATTTCTCCATTTATATCACCTCGGTGGTCTCTTGTTGCCTACAAAGTCTGTGATCCGCAGCAGAGCAAACGGGGCTTGTGATGAGGTGGCAGCTTGCTCCACTGCAGACTCATCTCGAGCAGCCCCCATTCCATGTCTCGGTTAGAGCCCCCTTGTGCAGTGTGCTTCTCCAGGCTTCTGTGCCTGGGTGGACACTTGCTGTTCTTCCTGCCTCGTGTCCCCTTTCCTCTATTGAATGCAAAGCCTTCACATGGACTCCACTGGTGGACCAATGGTTAAGAATCTGCCTTGCAAAATACAAAGAAAGCAAAAACAAACAAACGAAAAGAACCTTCCTTGCAATGCAGGGAATGAGGGTTCAATCCGTGGTTGGGGAACTAAAATCCCACCTGCTGTGGAGCAACTAAGTCTGTGCACCACAACTAGGGAGTCCCTGCGCCACAGTAAAAGGTCCTGCATGATGCAGTGAAGATCCTGAGTCCTGCAATTAAGACCTGAGGATGCTAAAAAAAAAAAAAAAAGTCCTAACTTTACAGGCCTCCTCTGAGAAAAGAACTATGTGAGCACCACACTCCCTGAGGGAGAGGCACTTTCTTTTCCCAAAGCACACTGGGGTTACCCTGAAGGTGAACTCACACTGGTTTCTTCACTAGTGCCTGAGCTCCCATGTCTTACTCATTTTTCTCATGACTTGAGCATACAGCAGAAGTGGACACACAGCAGATGCTCGATAAATGTGGCGTAATGTTTAGCCACCCTAGTACTAGATGGCTACAAAAGGCCAGAACCCACGCATTGACCCTGAAGACGCCTTGACTTCATTCCTGCCGAGTTTTTTTTTAAATAATCTCAAACTTACAGAAGCATCACAAGAATAGCTTAAGAAGCCTCAGACATGCTTCACATGGGTTCACCAGGTGTCACCCTTTTGCCCCCACACTTGCTTCATCTGTCTTCTTTTCTCTCTGCGTTGAGTTAATTGCAGACATCATGACAATTTACCCACAAATATTTCAGCATGTCTCCCAAGACTGAGAATGCTCTTCTACAATAAAGAATGCTCTTCTTTGTAAACAAATATTAACACTCAGAAAATTTAACCGTTGACACAACGTTACCCAGTATGTAGTCAGAAATGAAATTTAAATTTCCGCAATTGTGTCATTTCAAATTGTATGTTTGGACTCAGAATCACTTTTAGGTGATTGTTTCCTCATGATTTGATTCAGAATAAGCATTTTTGGCAGGAATAGTAGGTAAGTGATGGTGTATACCCATCATGTCTTTGCTCCATTATTGGTGATGCTGAGTTTGATCATTTGGTTAAGGTGATAAGTTACCAGATTTCACCCTGTAAAGTTTACTTTTCCCTTTTGAATGTAGTTAGTAAACTAAGTGTGGGTATGTATGATATATCTTCATATTGCATGACTATCTTCTTCCCCAACAACTTTTTACTCATCGACTTAGGTGCTTCTTATCCAACATTATTTATTGTGGTAAAACACACATAAAAGTTATCACTGTAACTATTATCTTTACAGTTCAGTGGTGTTAAGAACATTCATAATGTGCTACCATTACCACTGTCCATCTTCAGAATTCCTTTCATCTTATAAAACTGAAATTCTATACCCACTAAGTAGTAATGCCCCACCCTCCCTTCAACTCCTGGAAACCACTGTTCTTTCTGTCCCTATGAATTTGCTGCTCTCAATACTTCATATAAGTCTAATTATGTAGTATTTGTCTTTTTGTTACTGGCCTACTTCACTTAATATAATATTAAGATGCTGTGAAAGTGCTGCACTCAATATGCCAGCAAATTTGGAAAACTCAGCAGTGGCCACAGGACTGCAAAAGGTCAGTTTTCATCCCAATCCCAAAGAAAGGCAATGCCAAAGAATGCTCAAACCACCGCACAATTGCACTCATCTCACATGCTAGTAAACTAATGCTTAAAATTCTCCAAGCCAGGCTTCAGCAATACCTGAACTGTGAACTTCCAGATGTTCAAGCTGGTCTTAGAAAAGGCAGAGGAACGTGAGATCAAATTGTAAACATCCACTGGATCATCAAAAAAGCAAGAGAGTTCCAGAAAAACATCTATTTCTGCTTTATTGACTATGCCAAAGACTTTGACTGTGTGGATCACAATAAACTGTGGAAAATTCTTCAAGAGATGGACATACCAGACCACCTGACCTGCTTCTTGAGAAACCTGTATGCAGGTCAGGAAGCAACATGACATGGAACTGGACATGGAACAACAGACTGGTTTCAAATAGGGAAAGGAGTACGCCAAGGCTGTATATTGTCACCCTATTTATTAAACTTATATGCAGAGTACATCATGAGAAACACTGGGCTGGAGGAAGCACAAGCTGGAATCAAGATCGCTGGCAGAAATATCAATAACCTCAGATATGCAGATGACACCACCTTTATGGCAGAAAGTGAAGAGGAACTAAAGAGCCTCTTGATGAAAGTGAGAGTGAAAAAGGCTTAAATCTCAACATCAAGAAAACTAAGATCATGGCATCTGGTCCCATCACTTCATGGCAAATAGATGGGGAGACAGTGAAAACAGTGGCTGACTTTATGTTTTTAGGCTCCAAAATCACTGCAGATGGTGACTGCAGCCATGAAATTAAAAGACACTTACTCCTTGGAAGGAAAGTTATGACCAAACTAGACAGCATATTAAAGAGCAGAGACATTACTTTGCCAACAAAGGTCCATCTAGTCAAGGCTATGGTTTTTCCAGTGGTCATGTATGGATGTGAGAGTTGGATTATAAAGAAAGCTGAGTGCAGAAGAATTGATGCTTTTGAACTGTACTGCAAGGAGATCCCAACCAGTCCATCCTAAAGGAGATCAGTCCTGGATATTCATTGCAAGGACTGATGTTGAAGCTGAACCTCCAGTACTTTGGCCACCTGAGGCAAAGAGCTGACTCATTTGAAAAGACCTTGATGCTGAGAAAGATTGAAGGCAGGTGGAGAAGGAGATGCTAGGGGATGAGATGGTTGAATGGCATCACCAACTCAATGGACATGGGTTTGGGTGGACTCTGGGAGTTGGTGATGGACAGAGAGGCCTGGTTCATGGGTGCTGTGGTTCATGGGTTCGCAAAGAGTCGGACAGGACTGAGCCACTAAACTGAAGTTCACATTAAGAGCATAATGTGAATCTCAAGTTTCACCCCTGTTGTGGTTTATGTAAGAATTTCCTCCCTTTTTAAGGACGGAATAGTATTTCATTGTATTGCTAATCCAATTCTTTTCTACTTGACACCTTGTGTTAGCTCTCCATGCTTTCGACAAAGTGTAAAAGGTGACATCAAAATGTCATTTTGTTTGGGGGGTCAAAACACTCTGAGGCAGTCTGTTTACAAAACTGTAGTAAGATTTGGAAAATGAGGTTGGAATGTAGTATCTCCAGTAAGCAAATGGAGAAAACATATCCTCCACCAGTTCTGAGAAGAATAGACCACAGGGAGAGGACAGGTCCTCATAGTGGGGCAGAACAGAGAAGTACCTGCAGACTTCCAACGTTCATACATGTTCTGCCTTCTAACTAACATCCTCAGACCTGTCGGCGACATTTTCCAAACAGCTGATGCAAAGTTTTTGCTGGAAGGTGGAAATTCGTTACAGGAATCATTAATTCCTGTAAAACTGCATCAAGCTGCAATAATACACTCTTGCAATCCCCTTCTTTTGTCATCTCCAAAGGATCATTACATGATAAAATGTAAACATTCCCGAAGTAACTAGGACCTTGGTGGCCCGCGCTACTTGGACAGGTGTTGGAAAGGCGTGAGAGACGGCGTCCAGGGGAGAGCCAGAGGGCACCAGCTCCTGACAACTTTGCACACATCAGAGCTGTGGTGCTGAGAGGGCGCGCTCCGACCTAGGCAAGCCGGTCGTCCAGCAAACCAAGTGCTTGGGCAGTGACCCCCGGAGGACCGAAGGCCGTCCGCGCGGGCGGTTCCCGCCTGCAGCTGGGTGCTGCTCTCAGGCGCCCCTTACTCAGCGCCCCCCTCTGCCAACACTGGAGGCAATCAGTATGGTGATAACAGTGAGTCGTGGAGAGGCGTCCGGCCTTCCGGAGGCGGCGGAGGTTCCCCTTTCCCAGCCACTGCACTCGCAAGTCCCGCGGCGGGGCCCAGAGCCTCCGCAGACTCCACCCGGCCGCCAGGGCCGAGCCCCGGCCTCCTGGGGCGCCTCTCCCAGCGCCGCGGCTCGGACCTCGCTCCACCTGCAGCCGCCGCCGCCCCCGACCCGGGTCTCCCCGGCCGCTCCCCGCTCCGGCCCGGGCCCTGCCCGCGCGCCCCGCCCCTCGGCTCGGGCCCCGCTCGCGCTCCCGGAGCGCTCCGCAGCGGGTCGGGCGGGGCCGGCTGGCGCAGGGGGCGGGGATTTCTGGCACTTTCTGGGCGCCGCGAACGCTCTGCTCCTGGGTTCGCCGGCCGGAAACGTCGGCGACGGAGCCGCACCGCCGCCGCGGCCGTTCCTTGTTCTCCGCCGAGCCCGCGCCGCCATGGCCAAGTGGGGACAGGGGGACCCGCGCTGGATCGTGGAGGAGCGGGAGGACGGGACCAACGTGAACAACTGGCACTGGTGCGGCCGGGCGGGGCCGGGGCCGGGGCCGCGGCTTCCGGGCGGGCCTCCGCGCTCGCCAGCCGCCGGGAGGGACCCTCAGCGAGCGCCGGGTCCCTGGTGGAGGGGCAGCCGCGGGTCTCGGAGCGCTCCCCTGGCCGCGGCGAGCCCCGCGCGGGAGGAGCCGGGAGGGCTGTGGGGCTGCCCAGGTGCGGATGCTTGTCTTTAGCCTCGGGGCTTGGGGAGCCGTTGGAGCCTGGATACCTGGGGTCTTGCCCTCCTGGGCTCTGGGACTTGACTTTGCTTTTTGAAAGTTGGGTTGAGCCTCGGGAGTTGCAGTCATTCCTGACTTAACTCTTCAGCTTTGGCAGTCTGTGACCTCAGGAGCTACCCTCCCGTGGCCCTCCGCCCTAGCCCCTTGAAGTCTTGGGGGGGAATTAAAATGAGGCTGGAAAGTTTGTGTGTGTTTGTTTTACGTCTATAGTGGAAAGAACAGGAAGACAGGAATTTGGATCCGATGAACTCCACATCTAACTTGATGGGTCTCTAGTGAGCCTGCCTTATGGAAGTTGGAACTAGTTACTCATCCTTTTTCAGTCTCATCTAGAGTGTGGGCCAGTTTCTGCCTCCTTCCCCCTTCCGCCTGAGCTTTCAGGAAGTGATGGTCTATGCTCCTTTCCTCTGAAGGCTAGGGCTATGCTACCTCAGGACCATCAAGGTGATGCTGAGGCAGGTCCAGGGCAGAGCAAGGCTTTAGCATATGAGGGCATCCTTTCCCAGGGGTGGGGATGGAGGGTGGTGGGGGAGGGGACGTCCTGGCCTGAGGGTGGGAAGGGCTGACCTCTTCTTTCCCAGCCTTGCCACCATGAACACTTAATAGACTTCTCTCAGCTTATTTTCACTCCCCTAAATTGGGAACATTATTTGGGAAGATTGTGTGAGATAATATACGTTTGTAAACACTTAATAATATGTCTTATTACGATAAAAATTATCCCAGTTATAACTACTTTTTCATGTGTCCCAGGCTTTGCCCCTCCATTTCCAACAGGTGAAATTTCTAGACCTCCTTTCTCCCAAATAAGCCATGCCTCCCAACATATCTTAAAGCAATAATTAGAAGATGTTTAGTAGAAAACTGGTCTAAGAAATGTGCTTGTAAGTTTGTGGGTGGCAGGTCTCTCACATGGATGAGAGAAATTGGGCAGATCTGGACTGGGCTAGGAATGGGCGTGTGGATACCAGCAAGGGCGTCCATTCACGGCCCTGCCCTCCTTCTGGTCCTGGCAGGACAGAGCGGGATGCCACCAGCTGGTCCAAGGGGAGGCTTCGTGAACTCCTGGTGGGTATCACCGTGGAGAATGATGCTGGCCGCTGCGAGATCAGTGAGCTGAAGCAGGTGGAAGGCGAGGCTTCCTGCAGCAGCCGCAAAGGAAAGCTGATTTTCTTCTATGAGTGGAACATCAAGCTGGGCTGGAAAGGTAACAGGGGCCTCCAGGTACTGGTATGGTAGAGTGCAGTGTTGGTGGAGCGGAGTTGTTTGACTCTATTAGTCGTTCATTCAGCAGATATGGTTGACTCATTAGTCATTCATTCAACAGATATTTTTATTTTTGGTTGCACCGAGTCTTTGTTCCCGTGCGTGGGCATTTTCTAGTTGCTCTGAGCCAGGACTACTCTTCGTTGTGGTGCACGGGCTTCTCATTGAGGTGGCTTCTTGTTTTGCCTAGCACAGGGCCTTAGGTGGGTTTCAGTAGTTGCAGCACGTGGGCTTAGTAGTCACAGTTCACAGGCTTAGTGGTTCAGCTGGCATGTGGATTCTTATTGTCCCAGGGATTGAACCTGTGTCCCCTGCATTGGCAGGCGAATTCTTATCCTCTGGACCACCAGAGAAATCCAACAGATATTTTTAGAACTCCTGCTTGGGTCCGTAAATTGGTGTTTGTGCTTGCACACACCCTTATGTGGAGTTCTTGCCCCACCTGCTATGGGCTTCCCTCTCTCCCAGCATTCAGAGCTTCTTGTTGTTGTTCACTCACGTCCAGCTCTTTGCGACCCCATGAACTGCAGCAAGCCAGGCTTCCCTGTCCTTCACCATCTCATTTGCACAAACTCATGTCTATTGAATTGGTTGGTTGTTCTCAGCAGGACTCAGTTGGGCAGGCACTTGTGAGCATTAGTATTTTCTGGAGCTGCTGCCTGCACCACTCTTCCCCTGGGTTGTTGCATGCTGTCTCCTTTGGCCCCTTCAGGTTTGCATCCTGAGTACATTCTATAAAAATGTCACCTTTCTCCATTCTATAAAAATATTAGGTCCTTTTCTTGTACTGTTTCCCTTCTCTGCTTTGTTTCTCCTGAAAGCACTTATACTTGGCACACTGCATGCAGTTATATTATTATTGTTCTGGACCCCCCTTTCCTCCACATTCATTGGGGCAGAGATTTTTAAAAATAACATCTTTAGTGAGATATAATCACATACCACACAATTCACCTGTTTAAAGTGTATAGTTTCCTGGTTTTCAGTGTAGTCACAGAATATGCAGCCATCACTATAGTCATAGAACATTTTCATCTCTCCCACAAAAATATTTACCTGTCACTTGCCCAGTCCTTGGCAACCACTGATCTACATTCTGTCTCTACAGATCTGTCTATTCTGGACATTTCTTATGCATGTTATCACACAGTTTTTGGTCTTTTGTGACTTCTTTTATTTGGCATAGTATTTTCAAGGTTCATCTGTCTTACAGCACATTTCATTCTTTTTCATGGTTGACTGAGGTTCTGTTGTGTAGATGTAGCACATTTTGTTTATCTGTTCATCAGTTGATAGACGTTTTGGTTGTTTTCACTCTTTGGGTCTTCAGGTCAGGGACTGATTAGTTTTGTTTACAGATTACTGCCTGAAATTTGTTGAATGAATGCATTTCTCCCATGGTGCCTAGCTCCTTGCTGGGTAGACAGCCTATATTCAGTAAATCCTTGTTGGAAAAACGAGGAGCAAGGGTAAGATTTGGTTCTGGAGGATTGTTCTGTGTTAAAGTTTGGGTCTCAGCTCAAGTCATCTCCATTCTTGAGAGCTGCCCAGTTAGTGTCCTTGGGCCTCTGTTCTAGTGACTGTCTTGCTGACTTGAGCCAGGCCAGAGCCCAGGGAGGTGTTTAGTGAACATCAAAAGCAGCCCTACTCCTGCCTTAGAATATTCTGGCTGGAGGTTGCCTATCAGTTGCTCCCTCAGTGGCTCCTGCTGGCTGGATCATAGCAGGGTCTGGTTCCTTATACATTCCAGCTCCCCAAGACAGGGCTCTGAGAGCCCCGAGGAAGCTTTTTATCTTGTGTCTCTTCCATCTCCTTAGCTCAAAGCAGCAGCCAGCTCCTTTGCAGGATAAGTCCCTGGCAGGAGCCAGAGGGCAGGCACACCAGTGCTTTCCTGATCCCATGTGCTTTTCTAGTAGTGAGTCCTAGAGGTGGCTAGTGGGACCCGCTGGGGAGGAGGCAGTACTCTGGTCTTGTGTTGTTGTTTTTTTTTTTTTGAATTAAATTTTAGTTATATTAAATTTAGCTTTTTTCAGCTTTATTGAGATATAGTTGATTTGTAACATTGTATGAGTGAAAAGTGTACAGTGTGATGATTTACTGTATGCATATATTGCAAAATGATTCTACAGTAAGGTTAGTTAAAACATCCATCACCTCATACAGTTGTAGTTTTCCTTGTGTCTATGTTGAGAACCTTTAAGATCTGCTCTCAGCAGTTTTCAAGTGAATAATGCTGTACTGCTCACCATGCTGTGCCTTACCGTCCTCAGAACTTACTTATCAAATAAGCTGAAGTTTGTAAACTTTGTAACTTTTGACCACTTTTACTGCCCTTCCCTCCCCTACCTTGCAAACACCAGTCTACTCTGTTTCTATGAGTTTGGTTTGTCTCGATTACACATACAAATGAGTTCATACAGTATTTGGTTTTCTCTAACTTATTTCACTTAGCATAATGCCCTCAAGGTCCATTCATGTTGTCACAGATGGCAAGAGATCCCTTCTTTTTTGTGGCTGAATAATATTCCATTGTGTAAATATGTCCTGTTCTCTTTATTCATTCATCCATGGATGGACACTTAGGTTTCCATGTTTTGACCACCATAAATAATGCCGTTTTGTACATTGGGGTGAAGATATGTCTTTGAGATAGTGATTCTGTTTTCTTTGACTATATATCTAGAAGTAGAATTTCTACATCATATGGTAATTCTGTTTTTAATTTTTTGAGGAACCTCTGCTGTTTCCCAGAGTTGGCTGCACTAGTTTCCTTTCCCACCAGTAGTGCATGAGGGTTCTCTTTTCTTCACATTCTCATCAGCACTTGTTATTGCCTTTTGGTAGTAGCCATTCTAACAGGGGTGCAGCAGTATCTCTTTATGGTTTGGATTTATATTTCCCTGATGATTAGCGATATTGGACACCTTTTCATATACCTGTTGGGCATTTAAATATTTTATTTGCATAGATATTCAGGTCTTTGGCCCATCTTAATGGGTTTTGTTTTGTTTTTTTTTTTTACTATTGAGTTGTATGAGTTCCCTCGATATTAACTTCTTATCAGATACAGTTAACAACTATTTTCTCCCATTCTGTTGGCTCTCTTTTCAGTTTGTTGTTTGTTTTGCCATGCAGAAGCTTTTTAGCTTGGCTAGTCCCTCTTGTTTATTTTTGATTTTGTTATTTGTGCTTTTGATATCATATCCAAAAATCATTGCAAGACTGACATCAAGGAGCTTTTTCTCTGTTTTTCCCTAGGAGTTTTATGGATTCAGGTCTTTCATTTAAGTTTTTAATCCATTTCAAGTTAATTTCTATGTATGGATTAATTTTTTTTTATTTGGATTAATTTTTATGTAGGGATTCATTTTCATCATTTTCATGTGAATATTCAGTTTTCTCAGCACCATTTACTGAAGATAGTAGCTTACAGCCATGCAGTTTTGTTCCCCACATCATATATTAATTGACCATGTATGCAAAGCTTTATTTCTTGTCTCTTGATTCTTTTCCATTGGTATGCGTCTTTTTTTATGCCAGTACCATAATATTTTATCACTCACTATTGCTTTGTAGTAAACTTTGAAATCAGGAGTTGTGATTTCTCCAGCTTTGTTCTTTCTCAGGATTGCTTTGACTATCAAGAGTATTTTGTGATTCCGTGTGAATTTTAGGATTGTTTTTTCTAATTCTGTAAATGCCACTGGAATCTTGATAGAGATTGCATTGAATGTACAGATGCCTTTGTGTAGTGGGAACATTTTAACAGTATTCCTTCAAGATCTGAACATGGGTTATCTGTCATCATTGTCTTGCAGTTTTCCATCTATAGATCTTTTACCTCTTAGATTAAATTTATTCCCAAGTATTATAACATTTTTGCTGCTATTGTGAATGGAATATTTACTTTATTTCTTTTTCAGATAGTTCGTTAAGTTAGTGCATAGAAAAGCAGCTGATTTTTTTATGTTGATTTTGTATTCTGAAGCTTTACTGAATTTATTCTAACAATCTCTTGGGTTTTTTTGTATATATGATCATGTCCTACACAAATAGAAGTAATCTTACCTTTTCCTTTTCAATTTGGATGCTTTTCTTTCTTTTTCTTGCTTGTTTGCTCTGGCTAGGATTTCCATTACTATTCAGTAGGAGTGGTGAAAGTGGGTACCCTTGTCTTATTTCTGATATTAGAGGAAGAGCTTCCAGCATTTCATATGATGAGTATAATGTCAGCTGTGGGATTGTTACCTATATTAGGTGTCTTTATTGTAACAGAAATATGTTTCTGTTATACCCAGTTTATTGGTAGTTCTTATTATCAGAGGACATTGAGTTTTCTCAGAAGCTTTTTCTGCATGGATTGAGATGATCATATGATCTTTATTATTCATCGTATTAATGTGATGCATGATTTGACTTGGGCATTAAACCATCCTTGCATTCTGGGATTAGTCCCATTTGATCATAGTATATGATCCTTTTAATTTGCTGTTGAATTCAATTTGCCAGTATTTTGTTGAGAATTTTTACATCTCTATTTATGAGGGATATTTGTAATTTTTTCTTATAGCATCCGTAACTGGCTTTGGTATCCTGGTAATACTAGCCTCTTAAAATGAGTCTGAGAATGTTTCCACTCTTCAGTTTTTGGGAAGAGTTTGAAAAGGATTGATGTTAGCTGTTTAAATGTTTGATAGAATTCTCCAGTGAAATCGTCTGGTCCCGGGCTTTTCTTTGTTGGGAGTGTTTTTTGATTGCTGATTTAGTTTTCTTAATTGTAATTGGTCTGTTCAGACTTTCTAGTCCTGAATGGTTCAGGCTTGGTAGGAAATATATTTCTAGGAATTTATCCATTTCTTTTAGGTTGTCCAGTTTTACAGCATTTAATTGTTAACGGTGGTCTCTTGTTATCCTTTGTATTTGTGTGGTATCAGTTGTAATGTCTCATCTTTCATTTTTAATTTTATTTGAGCCCTCTTTTTCTCCCCTTGGTTAGTATAGCTAAAGTTTTGTCAATATTTTCGTCTTTTCAAAGAACCAGCTCTTTATTAATCTTTTCCATTGTTTTTCCTGTGTCATTTATTTTTGCTCTAATCTTTATTTCCTTTTTTACTGAGATATAATTGACAAATAATATTATATTCATTTGGGGTTATAATGACTTTATATTTGTACACATCAAGAAATGTTGACCACAATAAGTCTAGTTAATATTTATCACCATAGAGTTCCAGGTTTTTCTTTTTTCTTAGAATTTTTAGGATTTGCCTTTCAAATACGCAAAATAGTCTTATTATAGTTCCCATACTCTGTATTCCATCTCTATGACTAATTTTTTGTAACTGGAAATTTGTACTTTTGACCACATTCATCCATTTTACCCATTCTGCCACTCCCTGTTTCTTGCAATCACTAATCTGTTCTCTGTATATATGACTTTTTTGTTTTCTTTTAGATTCCACATACAAGTGAGAGTAAATAATATTTTTTTTTGCTTATTTTACTTAATGCCTGCAAGTTCTATCCAGATTGCTGCAAATGGCAAAAATTTTTTTCTTTTTTATAGCTAAATAATATTCCATTGTGTGTATATACTACATTTTCTTTATCTATGCATCTATTGGTGGACACTTAGGTTGCTTCCATGTCTTCACTGTTGTAAATAATACTACAGTGAACACTGGGATGCAGAAATCTTTTTGGATTAGTGTTTTTGTTTCTTTTGGGTATATACTGAAAAGTTAAATTGCTGGATCATATGGTGGTTCTATTTCTAATTTTTGGAGGACCCTTCATCCTGTCTTCCATAGCGGTTACACCAGTTTACATTGCTACCAGCAGTGCACAAGGATTCCTTTTTCTCCACATCCTTGCAAACACTGACTATTTCTCCCCTTTTTAATAATAGTGTAACAGGTGTGAAGTCATAATTCCCTGATGATCATTGTTGAGCACAATTTCATGTACCTGTTGGCCATTAGTATGTCTTTGTTTTTTCTTAATATGTGTATTTTGTTGATGTATGGTTGACTTATACAGATGCATAGCAAGGTGATTCAGTTATATGTAAATACACATACATTATTTTTGAAATTATTTTCCATTATAGCTTATTATATGTTACTGACTCTAGTTCCCTGTGCTATGCAGTAAACCTTTGTTGCTTGTTGCATAGCTGTTGTTTTTAATTAGAAATCTAGCATCCTATTCCTACTAAGTCAAGCAAGTGGAATCAAAGTGTCATAAATTTTTTAGTTAGGCAGAAATTCTTATAAGTGTTCTAAAATATATACATATTATTTATATATAGGTATACAAAAGTTTTTTACTGTGCTTGATAAAGGCTTGAGCAAGGTAGAAAAAGAGATGGAGAAACTGGAAAACAAACTGAATGGAATGAGAACACTGAGTATGAAATAGAAAAGTAAAACTTAAATAAGTAAATAAATCACAGTAGTGAAAGTGTTTATCAGTTTTCACAATCAATGGCCGAAATCAATCAGACAAAATATAAAAGATCATTATAATTGCAAGCCATACTGGGAACATGATTAACCCAACAGTATAAAATAATTACATAGTCAAGCAGGATGATGTGGTAAGTGAAATACAGGCACATGTTTTCATCCACCCAAACAGTCGATGTCTTTAGGTTGATGCATTTAATTTATTTATATTTAAGGTAATTGTATGATCCTATTACCATTTTTTTAATTGTTTTGAATTGGGGCTTCCCTGGTGACTCAGATGGTAAAGCGTATGCCTGCAGTGTGGGAAACCCGGGTTCGATCCCTGAGTCGGAAAGCTTCCCTGGAGAAGGAAATGGCAACCCACTCCAGTACTCTTGCCTGGAAAATTCCATGGACAGAAGAGCCTAGTAGGCTACAGTCCCTGGGGTCACAAAAAGTCATACACAACTGAGAGACTTCACTTTCTTTCTTTCTTTCACCTTCTATTTTCTGTAGCTCTTTTCCTTTTCTTGGGTTTCCTGCTTAGAGAAGTTCCTTTAACATTTGTTGTAAAGCTGGTTTGGTAATGCAGAATTCTCTGAACTTTTACTTGTCTATAAAGCTTTTGATTTCTCCATCAAAGTGGAATGAGAGTTTTGCTGGGTAGAGTATTTTTGGTTGTAAGTTCTTGCCTTTCATCAATTTAAATATATCATGCCCTTCTGGCTTGTAGAGTTTCTGTTGAGAAATCAGGAGTTCTCTTGTATACTATTTGTCATTTTTCCCTTGTTGCTTTTAATATTTTATCTTTGTCTTTAATTTTTGTCAGTTTGATTTTATGTGTCTCAGTATCTTCCTCAGGTTTTATCCTGCCTGGGACTCTCTGTGCTTCCTGGACTTGGTTGACTTTTCCTTTTCCATGTTTGGGAAGTTTGGAGCTGTTAACTCTTCAAATATTTTATCAGGTCCTTTCTCTCTCTGTTTTCCTTCTGGGACCCCAGCATAATGTGAATATTGGTGTGTTTAATGTTGTCCCAGAGGAATTTGTAGGTATGTCTTCTTTGGAAAAACATCTCTTCAGATTTTCTAACCAGATTGTTTTCTTATTGAGTCTTACAAGTTGTTTGGATATTAATCCCTTATCAGTTACATGATTTGCAAATATTTTCTCCCATTCAGTAGGTTTACTTTATTTACTTTGCTGTGCAGAAGTTTTTTAGTTTGACTAATCCTCCTTGTTTATTTTTGCTTTTGGTATTAAGTCCAAAAATCATCACCAAGACCAGTGTCCAGGAGCTTATCATCTGTGTTTTCTTCTAGGACTTTTTTTTTGGTTTCAGGTCTTAGATTCAAGTCTTTAGTTCACTTTGATTAATTTTTTCTGTGTATGGTATAAGATAGTGGTCCAGTATCATTGTTTTGCTTATGGATGCCAGTTTTTTCAACATTTGTTGAGGAGACAGTTCTTTCCTTACTTTATATTCTTGATTCCTTTGTCTTAGCTTAATTGACCACATAAGCATGGACTTATTTATGGGCTCTTTATTGTGTTTATTCCATTCTCTATTATAGTTCTGTTGATCTATGTGCCTGTTTTTATGACAGTACTATACTATTTTGATTCCTATATCTTTATAATATAGTTTGAAATCATGAAGTGTGATGCCATTAGCTTGGTTATTTCTCAAGATTGCATAGGCTCTTTGGGGTCTTCGTAGTTCCATACAAATTTTAGGATTTTTTTGTTCTATTTCTGTGAAAAATGTAGTTGGAATTTTAACAGGCATTGCATTGAATCTGTAGATTGCTTGTTATTTATTTTCTTCTGCTGACTTTGGGCGGGCTTTTTTCTTCTTTTTCTAGTTCCTTGATGTGTAAAGTTAGGCTCTTTATATAAGATTATTTCTTGCTGTATGAGTTTATAGCTACCAACTTCCCTCTTAGAACCACTTTTGCTGCATCTCATAAGTGTTTGTGTTTCCATTTTTATTTGTACCAAGATATATTAAAATTTTGCCTTTCATTTCTTTAAGCCATTAGTTGTTCAGGAGCATTTTAATTTGCATGTATTTTTGAATTTTCTAGTTTCATATCATTTTGATTAGAAAAGATATTTGTTATAACTTATCTTTAAAAAAATTGTTCAGACCAGTTTTGTGGCCTAACCTATGATTTATTGTAGAAAATGTTCTGTGAGTGCTTGAGAAAAATGTATATTCTATTGCTGTTCGACGGACTGTTCAGTATACGTTTGTTAGGTGTATTTGGTCTGTAGTGTTCAGATTTGGTATTTTCTTACTGGTTTTCTGTCTGGATGATATATATCCATTGTTGAGAGTAGGATAGTAATGTCCCCAACTATTATTGTATTGCTCTTTATTTCTCCTTATAAGTTGTTAGTAATTGCTTTTAGGTGCTGTTAGATGCTTAAATATAATTGTTATATCGTTGATGAATTGACACTTTTAGCTTTATATAATGACCTTCTTTCTTTTGATCATTTTAGCTGAAAGTCTATTTGTCTAATAGAAGTATAGCTACTCCTACTTTCTTTTGGTTAACATTTGCTTGAAATTTCTTTTTCCATCCCTCTGCTCTTGGTTTATGTGTATCCTTAAAGCTAAAGTTAGTCTTGTAGAGAGACTATCTATTGTAGAGAGACTGTCATGTTGTTGGATCTTGATTTTTTAATCCATTCAGACATTCTGTGCCTTTTGATTGAGGAATTTAATCTGTTTATGTTTAAAGTAACTATTGATAGGTAAGGACTTACACCTCTCTTGCCAGCTCCATAGTCCTTTGATACTTTTTTGAGGTGATATGCTTTGACTCTTACCATGGTCTTTTGTGGTTTTTCCTTTGTGGTTAACCTGAGGTGTATATAAAATATATTTATAACATCCTATTTAAACTGATAACGTAATTTTGATAGCATACAGAAATTCATACTTCTTCACCTCTCACATTTTAGGTTGTTGATGTTACAGTTTACCTATTTTTACATTGTAGAAGTTTTCATAGTTAAATTCTCATGGTTATGGTTATTTAAGTGCATTTTTTTTAACTTTTAATGCAGACTTGTAAGATAACTACATATTACCATTGCAATTTTAGATAATCTGATTTTGAATGTATATTTACCATTACCAATGAGTTTTACACATTCTTATGTTTTTATCATGCTAACTAGCATCCTTTTATTTCAGCTTGATGAATGTTCTTAAGCATCTCTTGTAAGGCAGGTTTGGTGACGTTGAGTCCTCACCAGCTTTTGTTTGGGAATATCTTTGTCTCTTTTACTTCTGAAAGGCAGATTTTCTGTTTTGGGTTGACATACTGTTTCTTTCAGTATTTTGAGTATATCATTCCACTGCTGGCCTATCAAGTTTCTGCTGTGAAATCCACCTCTAGCCTTATGGAAGCTCCCTCGTTTGTAAAGAGTCACTTTTCTCCTGCTTTCAAAATTTTTTGTTTTTGACTTCTGACAGTTCAACTCTTATGTGTCTTGATGTAGCCTTTTTGTATTTTTTTTGAGTTCAGCCTTCTTGGGGGACCATTGAGCCTTATGAATCTGGATGTGCATTTCTCTTCCCAGGTTTGGGAAGTTTTCAACCGTTATTGTTTTGAATGGACTTTCTGGCCCTTTCTTTCTCTTCTCCTTCTGGAACTTCCATAATGAACATATTGTTTCATTTGATGGTATCATATGAGTCTCCTGTCCTTCCTTCACTTTTTTTTTTTTTTTCTGTTTGTTTCTTTGACTGGACAGTTTCGAATAACCCATCTTCTAGTGTACTCATTGTTTTCTTCTACTGGGTCAAGTTAGCTGTGGAAGGTCTCTATTGAATTCTTCAGCAGTCATTGTATTCTTTTGCTCTGACAGTTTGTGGGCTTTTTTTTTTTTTAAACACTTTCTGTTTCTTTTTTGAACTGGTTTTGTTCATGCATTGTTTTCCTAATTTCCTTTAGTTGTCTGCGTGTTCTTATAGTTAGCTGAATTCTTTAAGAGATTTATTCTGAATTCCAGGTCATATAGTTCATGCATCTCCATTTATTTAGGGTCAGTTATGGAGCTTTATTAGCTTCTTTTGGAGATCTCATGTTTGCCTGATTTTTTCCTTGAACCTTGTTTCCTTGTCTTAGTAGCTGCATGTGTAAGTAGTTGGTCTCTTCTTCCATGTGTTACAGATTTGCTTTGGCAGGGAAGATCCATCACCTTTTAGCTTGGGTCATTGGATGTGCCAGCTTGTAATGTCCATGGGTGGGCAAGACTTGCTGCCAGGGTCTCCAGTTGAGTGTGCCCTGAGGTCGGGGCGGGGAGTTGCCAGGGGCTGGCCTTTATGGTGGGGTGAGCCGACTGCCTGTTCAAGCAGGGCTGCTCGGTGGGCTCCCTGACCAGGCAGGGCTGCTGGCTCTGCTCCATGGTTACACGGGGCATTAGCTGTGCTCTGCAGTTACCTCTGGCCAGGCAGAGTCACTGGCTGTGTTCCTTAGCAGGGTGGTGCCACTGGTTGGATTCCGTGATTGGGCTGGGCTCTGCCATCACTCCTGGTTGAGTGGGGTCTCGGGGTCTGCTCCCTGACAGGTGGTGCTCCTGGCTGGACTCTGCTCGGGCAGAACTGCAGGCAGAGTTCTTGGTAGGGCCTTAACCTCCATTGTGTTTTGTGATCAGATGGAGACCCATGTTGTGCCTTGAAATTGGGCAGGGCTGCAGGCTTGGCTTCACCATCTATAGGTGGCTGGGTGTTCTCTGCTGTCGAACAAAGTTGCTGGCTGGGTTCTCTGGTCAAGAGAGGCTTCCACCTATTTTCTGCAGTTGAGGGGTTAGAGGCTGTTCTCTGTGGGGTAGGCTCGCTGCTGAGCTTCTTGTCTGGACAAGGCCCCAGGCTGTGTTAAGCAATTTCGCAGGGCTGTAGGCTCCGCTCCGAGGCCACTTGGGGTCACTGTTCACTCCGTGGCTATGCAGGGCCGGAGGCTGTACTCTGTAGTCAGGCAAGACTGCTGGTGTGGCTCCCTGCCCAAGGGGGCTGTGTGGATGGGCTCCAGGGCTGCCCGGGTTCTCTGGTCTGGCTTCCTGGATGGTCAGGCTGGGAAGCCACACTGAGCAGTTGAGTGGAGCTGTGAATTTGCTTCCCCACCTTTGTGAGACTCCCCAGCTGGCCTTGGCCTGTCGCGTGGGGACCCACATCAAGCAGAATTGCCAGCTGAGCTCTGCTCATGTACTGCCTCAAGCAGGAACATGGTCCATCCAGGTTTGAGCATTGGCTGCTGAAAGCCCGAGTCCCTGTGGCTTCCAAATGTTGAGACCCCTGTTGGCCTCCGAGGAAGCATCCACCAATGCCAGGGAGCCTGCCCTCTTTGCTGCTGGAAAACTGCAGTGGGGGCCTTTCGGTGGGGCTCTGTGTTGGCCTCGGGGCAGTTTGGTCAGAGTGTCACCACTTCTCATACGCTCTACTGCAGTCCACTTCTGTCTGTGGTCCAGAAGCATGCATCAGCCTCACTTCTGGGTTTGGGATTTTCACAGTTGTGTCTTGTCCCTGCGTAGTTGCTAGTTGCTCTTGTGAGGAGGGCTGAAGTTGATGTCACTGAAGTCAACACCCGGTGCTCAGAGACATTAACTGCATGGGGAAGTCCACACAGACTTCCTTACCTCCCTTCCCTTCCCGCTCTTCTGTGATCAGAACTCAGTGTCCCTTTTGCCTTCCTGTGCTTTTTGTGACTTTTCTTCAGGATAGTCCTTTATCATGCTTTGACTTGATAAAGAATATTGGGGGATGAAAAAAGAAACACTGGTTAACAGACCTACTTACTTCACCCCCGTGCTTCCATGTGGACCCTGATTCATGTTCACTTAAAAAGAAGTCTAATAATGGCACTGTTCTTCTTTATTATCTGGCCCTGCCATGCGGCCCATGGGATCTTAGTTCCCTGACCAGGGATCAAACCCTTGCCCCCTGCAGTGAAAGTATCCATTTTTAACCACTGGACCACCAGGGAAGTCCCTTGTCTGTACTTTAATTGCCCCCCACCCCCGCCCAGCTTTCTTAGGCACTTAACCTCTGATATGGGCCAGCAGAGCAGGGTCGGTTTGGACATGCATGTGATGGGCGTTTGTGGAGGAAGGCTGCGCCCTGTGAGGAGGGTGGGCTGTTCATTTAGGCAGGGCAGTTTTACATAAATCAGTTGTTATTTGGTAATTGAAGAACTCATTTTGCTCATTTTTAGGTATCATTAGAGAGTCTGGTGCGAAGCACAGGGGGTTGATTGAAATACCCAGCCTGTCTGAAGAAAATGAAGTAGATGACACTGAGGTGAAGTATCTGATGGAATTTCTTTTCTTTGTTTTTAAATCATGTTTCTGCTATACTTATTGGGCAGTTGAAAACCAGTGCCTGTGCAGTAGTTCTGGTGAGCAGTGAAGGGCTCGTTTGCTGAGAAGGAAGCTGTGCTGTGGGGAGGTAGGTTGGGTGTGGGCAGTGATGTGGTTGGAAGGGCATGCCGGGGAAGCCGTGGACTGCACCCTCCATGGCCTTGTCACCCTTCAAAGGTGTCATCAGATGCATGCCCGTATATATACTGGGAAGTGCTCAGGTATTGTGCACAGCTTGATGAATGGGGTTTTGTATCTCCTCCTCTGCATCTTTACTCTTTCCCTTTAATAGTGGAAATTCTCGGCTTTTTGCCATGACCTCCCTTGGTTGTATCAGTTTTTTGGACATAAGTTAGTATATGTGTGTTGGTTTTGACTGGCTCTTCTTGTCGTCAGGGGAGAGAGAGCCTGTGTAACTCCCATGCTTGGTTTGCAGTCAGTGTCCACTTGTAAGCTAAAAGCTTGGTTGTGAGGTGAGACCTTTTGTATGCTATATTTTCCAGGTGACAGTCTGACAGGGTATTTTTTGATGTGTGAACATATTTAGTGTGAAGGCCTTCAGGATAGTAAGTTACACTGAACTACCAGGAGTTCTACGAAGGCTGTGAACTGCCATAAAAGTGGTAGCTTCAGATGTGTCGTCAGTGCACTCAGGACCTGGGACTTCACTTTGCTCTGTCCACATCCATCAGCTCAGAAGTGGTTTAGCAGCACAGTAAATTGGTCTTTTCACTTCAGCCCTTGATAGTACTGCAGAACAAACTCTCTAATGTAGAGATGGGAGCAGGCCCACCTCAACTGAATCACAGGGACATGAGGAGAGTTTCAAACCAATGCTTCTTCTTTCTGAGAATACCAGAGGCATCCCTAGAGCAGCATTTTGATGTTTCCCTCTCCCTGATTCCTCCTCTCCTCCTGTCCTGGCCTTCCCTCCCCCTCTCCCTCTCTTTCCCAACTCTCCTCCTTGCCAAAAAAAAAAAGTGTAGCCCAAGACCAGGATATGTGGGAACCTGATTTCCTAATTAGCTGAATTTGGGACTCTAGACAAGCACTGTTCAATAGATACATAGTGCAGGCCACATAAAGAACTTAAAATTTTCTAGCAGCTGTTTTGGAAATATTTAAAAGAAACAGATAAAATTAGTTTTAATACTTTTTATTTTACCCAAAATATAAAAATAGCATTTTAACAGGTAGTTAGTATCAAGGTTATTCATGAGATTATTCTGTATTCCTTTGGTGCTAGGTCATTAAAGTCTGGTGTAAGTGTGTGACTTTACACTTCGAACACGTCTCAGTGGGTGCTCAGTAGCCACATGTGGCCAGGCGGCTGCCGGATTGAACAGCGCATTTCTAGACTCTGAACACCATGGATTACCTTATCAGTAGGATACATACACATATAAAATATATGAAGATTAGGGGTTCACATTCTAAGAAGTCCCTTCAAGTTTTGGCCACCAGTTTCAGAAGACACTTGATTAAAAAACTCTTACATTTTCTCAAACTATATGAAAAAAACCTGTCATGTCTCACTCTTACATCACTTCTTTCCCTTCCCTTGTCATCACAGTTCCCTCATCCATTCTTCCCCATATCGTAAGAAGACGTCAAACCAGATTTTTCTTCGGTTTGTATTTTTCTGATTTGTAGGTGAACGTGAGTAAAAAGAAAGGAGATGGGGATATTCTGAAGGATCTTATGAAAACTGCAGGCACCGCCAAGGTCAGGGAAGCCCTTGGAGATTACCTGAAGGCACTTAAGACGGGTAAAGAAGGCATCCTTGTGAACTGGAGGGTCCCTTTTCCATTTAACCAAATAATGCTCTGCACTGTAGTCTGGATTCCCAGGTTAGGCCAGTGTCCCAGGTTCCAGAGACAGCTCTTTATGCTGCACGATAAACTGTAGTCTGGAGGTTTGAGATCTAGTCATGAATTAGACCATAATTAGTGCTTATCGGTATTTTATACAGCACGAATCATTTTGCCTACAGAATTGTTGATAGTTTCTAGAATGATTATTATCTAATCATTTGTTTTTATAATTATGTCTAAATGTCTGTCTTCCCTTCTAGACTATAAGCTTCATGAGGGCATGGAAGGACTCCATCCTGTTTACTGCTGTATCTCCAACATCTAGCACAATGCCTGATGTATACAGTGGATGCTTAGTAAATTTTTGTTGAATGAGTGAATGAAAGTGACTATAGGTATTACAGGTGTAGTTGGAAACTTAGATAATCCCTGCACTGAGTGGAACTGAGGTTATTGCCTTCTTTGCTAAATTAGAGAAGCTCCCTGCCAGGTATAGTAGCCAGCAGGGCTTGTATGTCTGCACCTCATCCTTGGACTCTGCTGAGTATCTCAGTGTTGGCATAGATGGGTTTGGGGTTTAACTTTCCTCAGGAGATCACACATGCTGCTGTCACAGGCTTGAATGGAGACCAGGCTTGTGAGCTGGTGGTGGTGAGGCAGTGAGCCAAGTGTCTGGTTTTGATAGTAAGTGATGGTCATAAAGCTATTAGTAGTTAAGTGTGTAAAGTGGAGCTTTTTGGAAAACAGCATTTGAAAATAGTATTTTTGTCAAGAACTAGATAAAAGTGTGGCATTCGAAAAGGATAAAAGGCATTTATTGCTGCAGGACTCATGTTAATGATTAGTTTTATTTGTAAAGATACAGAATGGTCTTGAAATTCTCAAAATGCTATAGGAATTCTTTCTATAAATGTCTTTCTTTATATTCTTATATACTGTTTTCAGTTTTCTGCCTATTTGTGCTGGAAGGGAAAAGGTGCTGTATTAAAGTCATTTCTCTTATGTTTCCTTTATAGAATTTACAATGGGAATGATTTTACCAACCAAAGCTATGGCAGCCCAGGAACTGATGGTTAAAAGGAAGCTGAGTGAGAATACCTTGCAGGTGTGACCTCTGGTGGATGACATGTAGGGAGAGGGGAAACGAAGTGCTTATTGTGTGCAGTGTGCAAGCTCAGTCATGTCCTACTCTCTACGACCCCATGGGCTGTAGCCCGGCAGGCTCAAAGGCTTCAAAGCTTCCAGAGCCTGTGACGATGGAGGACTATACAAGATATTGAGGAGGGCCAGTTAATCCACCCTTGCATCTTCTGCCATTTTGGGGGGAAATGATGAAATGAGACTTTCATCCTGGATGGAAGGGATTATATAAACTAGCCTTTTTGTGAAATATTGAATTTAGTTCAGGACAGTGCTGTTTTGCAGTTGTTACACTACAGAGTCACAAAGGTGACTTTGAAGTTCACATACCACAATGGAAGGAGCATCTCTCCACTTTGAGGATTGGGAGGTTTTAGATCTTGTTCTTGGACTATGGTGATGGGGAGTTTTACACCTTTTGGCCTTAAGTGCTATGTCCTTCACCTGCTTATCTTTATGCCCCCTGGGCCATAGTTATCCAAGTAGGATTTGGGCTGTGAAGCCCTAGTCTGGGAGTGGAACAGAGCAAAGAAGCTCTGTTTCCAAAATAAAGACTAGAATTGGTGGTGCTTAAAAGACTTTTTAGTGGAAGGATAGTGTTTGGGACATTGTGATATTTTACTGAGACTGTAAAACTGAATTTCTAAATTTTCATGCTAATTATGCTTTGGAACCTTTTCTTTTGAGATTCAGGCCTCCTCTCCAGTGGCGCTGGGTGTAAGGATTCCCACTGTGGCTCTGCACATGACGGAACTCTTTGACACAGCTATCGAGCAGCTATACAGAATCTTCACTGTGAAAGAAGTAAGTAACATCTCAGTATCTGGAATCAGAAATGCTGACACTGGGAAAGAATATGTCACTAAGAACTGAAGCTGGTTTTTGGTTTCCTACAACATGACTAAGGATTTGAGGGCAAAAAAGATGGGTGTTTGGGAGCCGGGGTGGGGGAGTTTATCAGCATTGAGATTTGGAACAATCTACTGAGGCTGTAATTAAAAGCTATGTATTCACAATTAACAACAAACCCAACCACAGTAACTGTTATGTTATACATTTAGGTTGAAAACATGATAGCCCATGCCAAAATAACACGTCTATTGTATGTTTTGCTTGGTTAGTTGGTGCAAAAATTTTCTCAATCTCCCGCTGTATTACAAGCTGAAAAGGGAGGGAAATTCCAGATGTTTGATGGAAACGTCACTGGTGAATATACAGAACTGGTAAGTAATCTTAGGTTAAAGGAAAGGAAGCTAGACTCTTCAGTTAAAATGCTTTGTTCATGTGGTTTTTAGAAGTGCTTTGGTTTTTATCTGAGCTCACAGAAACTTGAGCACTTTATAAAGTTGGTTATAGGGCAAATAAAAAATTTATATTTACTAATAATAAAGATGAAGCCTTAGTTTCACAGTAGTTGCACCACTGTTTGACTTAGAAGATGCAAGTACAGTTCCTCCCAACTCTTGGGTCTAGAAGTTTCAGGTCTCTGCCACTAGTATAAGCGATAACTGAAGTTGCTTAGTCATGTCCGACTCTTTGCGACCCCATGGACTGCAGCCCACCAGGCTCCTCTATCCATGGGAATTTTCCAGGCAAGAGTACTGGAGTGGGGTGCCATTTCCTTCCTCACTCAGGGATTGAACCCGGGTCTCCCGCATTGCAGGCAGACGCTTTACCATCCGACTGAGCCACCAAGAAAGCCAAATGTCAGCTGCCTTCCTGTTGACTGCAGCTCTGTACTGGCTACCACACTTATGTCTGTGCTGTTACATTTTGGCACTAGGGACAGTGAATCCTCAATGGGGCTGGTGTATAAACGAAGTTGGGAGTGTATATTCATTGATGACTTCTCGTATTTCTCCCAAAGGGGCTTTCATGAAAGGATTTGGTGTTTTTCTTTGTTGTAGTATTGTACAAAGTTTTAAAAGATGTTTCCAGTGGAATTTCCCCTTTGTTTTCAGTTAACAAATAAAAAGATCGTCATGAAATGGAGATGTAGTAACTGGCCAGAAGGTATGTTACTAGCACCTTTTAAGTCCAAAAACACTTCAAGTATTCTACCCCCTACTATGAAAAGCAAGTAGTGGTACTGTATGGATAAATTCTTTTCATAGTATAGTAATAAACTTTCCTTTTTGTAATGAACTTTCCTTTTTTTCTTCCAGAACACTATGCAATAGTTGCACTGAATTTTGTGCCTATGCTAGGGCAAACGGAATTACAATTGGACTGTAAAGGAGTTCCTATCTGTGAAGAAGAGAACATGAAATTTTGTTGGCAGAAGCAGCATTTTGAAGAAATAAAAGGTTTACTGCAGCTGACCACCCTAAATGGTTGAGTTAGTTCTAAGATTTTATAAGGGCATTACTTTTTGTAAGCAGAAAATATCATGTTTACCTCTTCCTCTATTGTCCTTTAAAAAAAAATAATTTATACTAGATGAAGTCTATGAACTAATACAGAATTGAAAGCATTGTTGAATCTTTATTTTCTATGACTAGACTCTGCACTGAGCTAAAAGCAAGCAATGTGAAATTAGACTGTTAACGTTACCGTCCATAGATGCTCCTCTGGGAATAGATTGCGTCTCCGAGTATGGATAGTTGAAGTGTCCCAAGCTAAAGCTTGTCTTAGCAAGCCTACTTTTAGCTGTAATTTTTAATTCAGGAAGAGACAAATGGCATGTTGGTACTTCCTTTATTTTACTTCAGGGTTTTTAAGGTGTGTAGCTCTTAGGTCATGAAACAGTGGCGTGTTGCATTCAGAAGCATGTTGATGTGAGGGCGAGCAGGCTGTATTGTTATGCTTCTCCCTGCAGCAGTTATGCACTTTGGAGTGGCAAGGACTGAAAAGTCTATGGAAAAAGGTATTTTTTGGCCTGCCACTATACTTCTCATGAAGTAGAATACATTGGACAAACACATCTCCCGATTCACAGTTTTCTCACTTTCATCTGAGAAGACTGAAGCAAGGTATGTAAACAATTAAAAAGTCATCACAATCAGTTTAATTAAGTGCATAGAATAGCAATCAGTCATGTCAATAAAAATAAAACAATTATTTTTACATCAAGTGTGCTTTATTTCCTCCACAGGTATTCTGTTAAATAAAGCACCATTTATATACTGCCAGGCCACAGCTAAAGAGGATTCTTTACAGAATCAAATTTCTTGTGGTTGTTCCGTATACAAGTAAACTTAATTTTGATAATAAGAACCACAGCGATCGGAGGCAATCTGCCTCTATTATAAGGTACAAAACTGGCACAGAGGACACCATATTATACACAGTAAAAATGCTGTAAGTTTAAATTACATTGTACAGGGCCAGAGAACCCTGTGCCTCCCAGACAGCCATATTAAATGAAAGCCACTACAGTGAACTCTTAATTACGTAAAACATATTCATTATCTGATTGCCCTTTAGAAAGTATACTGAAGATGCAATTTTTTTTTCATCTGAAGTTTCTGCCTGGCCAAGAATTAAGCCTATAAATCTATCTTGCCATTCAAGCAGAGAGCACTGGACGAACTGAAGCACGAAAACAGAAATAAGCAAAACTTATACAAACAGCATTGGGTACGGGGGAGGGGTGACCTTAAAAGTAGACATGCTACATCTAATGTCAAGAAGCAGCTTGGTTTCCTTTGCCAGATATCCTCGTGACCACATGGATTGTAGATTCAATGGTCCTACACAGGGTATCTAGAATGTCGTGCTGCTGCATGTGACTAAAGAGTCCTCTGGAATGGCCACAGCTGAGTGATAAAGCCGCCTCAGGGTCCTGGGAGGGCAAAGCTTGACCATCACAGCTTCTCAAGTCAGCTAAGTCAGACAGAACTGCAGAGAGAGAAGTAGAAGGGAACTCGGATTCTTCCTCAGGGAGGTTAGAATCCTTGGAACAGTGGAGGTCTTTCAATTCCTTACAGTCTTCAAACCTACCATTGTTGGATTGTTCTTCTGCATGCTGTGACCTGATATTTGATGTGTCTTCTGAAAACGAAGATGGAACTTCCATTCGGTATTCTTTAACAGAACTACTTTCAGGGGAAGGAAGATCTTGCTCGGTGCCGGGGTCGATGATTGAGGAGTCTCTTGTCTCATTGTCTGAAGTGCTCGTTGGGGTCAGGACCTCCCTGGTTTCCGTCTTCATGTCACTGATGCAGCTGTCGACAGTGTGCTCCTCGTCACTGCTAACGCGCCGCCTTTTAACAGGAGTCGCCCCTTCATCATCTGTGGAAACGAGAATGAAAATTTCTCTGAAGAGAGTCATTAAGATCATATTGGGGGTTTTTTAGCATTTATATTCAGGAGGCTCACACAACTAGTGTAAAATCGATAGTGGAGAGTGTATTTGTCCCTTCCACCCGCTAAAGTCAATATTCTATTAGTCTGCAAAGCTAACCTTTAGTTTTTCTTTCTTTGGCTTCTTGCTCTTGGAGTGAGTTTCTCTGCTGCAGACAAGTCCTGCATTTGCTTAAAAGCTCTTGCAGAGTTGGAATCAGAGCCGGGTTTAATTGTTTGGGAGTATGTACCGACAGGAGCAAAGCAAGTGCCCGTAAGTCCTACAAAAATCCAAACAAACATTTTAAATTCCAAAGCCAACATTTTGACACAACTGTTAGTAGTTTAAATGCACAAGTTTATTACTCTTCCAGGAATCCAGAGGTTCCTCTGGTATTTTTAGAAGAATGCTGAAACTAGAAATCCAGTGTTATGATAACTACTGTCTTTGCTATTAGTGACTCAGAACCAATGAAATACATTGTTCTTTGCACCACACCACTTCACTGAAGACATAAACAGTGTTTTCTGGAAATGGGGAAAAAAAAATCAGTAATAAAACTTATACAGGAATTTTAAAAGCAAACCCTGAATGATCCATGAACAATTCAGGCCTCATTAATCTAGGAGTCAGTTTTCAAAGATGCTTGATTTCTGGTGGGTATCACAGGTCTTCTGCATGTGATGCTGTAATCCACCCTGGCCTCTAAGCATTTTGTTACTTAGGAGGCAGATGCTGCACGTGTGCCTGCACAGGCTGGCGGGTATTTCATTTTTCTATAACACGGCTTTCATGGAAGTCTATACAAGCAACCAATTCCCCAGCTTTAACTGGCTTTATTGGCAGATTAACTTGATTTTCAGTTCCTTATGAGTCACAGGCAGTAATACAAACATCACAAGTAACATTTTAAAAACTTTGAGCACGTAAAGGGAATGTCTCCTCTTGGTGGTTTTATTGCCCTTAGCATTTTATGACATTGGCTCATGTCTTAAGGTGACAGATAGTATGCTACATACAAAAAAGGCAGAGAACACATTTACATTTGGTTGGTTTTTCATCATCCATGACTTCTAGAGTTTGAATAAGAAGTTAAAATTGTGTATATACTAAGGCCAGATTTAGAGTTGATGTAATCAGCTAAGTTTGAAAGTACATGACTACTGCCTTGTACAGTTCTTACCCCATTTAAAGCAGCACTTGCTTTGGAAATCTCAATTCTGTTGCTGAAATCAGACTGCAGGTTCTGATATTGATTTATCAAGTTTGTAATAAGGGTGCTGATCAAATTGGCACAGTTTGCTTCAGAAAACACTTGACCTTGAACCTGAAAAAGATGATTTAAAAAAAATCTCCAAAAGACCAACACAATGAAAACAACCATTAACTAATTGGAAGTAACAAGTTGAATTTCCAAATTGTGACATACCTTTAGAAGAAAATGTGTCATGAATGTGTAGACAATGTTGTTGTTTAGGAAAGTTCTTTCATCCATTAGGATGCATTTTATATATTCTGCAAAAACAGGATCTTCACACAAAAGCTTGATGCAGTTTTTTGACATAGCAGACTAAAGTGGGGGAAAAAAGCACTGATTGGCTGAGCACTGAAATAAGTGCAAGTCTTAAATACACTGCTTATGATAGATACACATCCAAAGTCACTTAACATCCTATTGGAAAAACCACTTCTCTTTGGCCATGCCATGTGGCTTGTGGGATCCTAGTTACCAAATCAGGGACTGAAGCTGGGCCCTCAACAGTGAAAGCACAGTGTCCTAACCACCAGACCACCAGGGGAATTCCCAGAAAAGCCACTTTTACTGGGTTGGCCAAAAAGTTCGTTCAGGTTTTCGTGTAACATGTTCTAGAAAAATCTGAACAAAGTTTTTGGCCAGCCCAATACTTCATTCAACTCTTGGTTGCAACTATACTCCCAGTAACTTAAATGGTTAACTGTTAAGAAGAGACTTGTAAAAAGTCTGAAAGGCAAAAGTGAACAAATACATTTTAAAAGAAATGCAGCCTTATTAAATAGCATTAAGACTTAATAAGGACTGGGAAAAATAAGACTAACAAATAGGATGATGTTTTCAGGGGAAAGGAGACAACCAAACCACCCACAGAGAAAAGATAAATTTTAAGAAATAATTTTATTCCCTAAAATGAGTTAAAACTTGCACTATATAATGTCATAACAATAGTAATTTGTTTGGCAAATCCCTTTTCCCCACACCTTCACAAATATTGCAATGGTAAACAGCAAACCTCTTTTCCTAATTGTCTCATAAAGAAATCCGTGGGTCCCAAAATATAGAAACTGTACTAAAATTTGATTTTCCTGTTTTCAAATGGTCATGGCTCTTAAACACAAGTAGTATGTCTTTAAGTACGTTCCCTAGATTACTTATATGTGTTTTAATAACAGAAGGGACAAAGTTTAGATATATATACTTGTGGTAACTAAAATGCTTAAGGTCAACCCAAGAAATTAGGAGTCAAGTAGAACTCGCACTCAGGTTTTCAGATCCTTGGTGTCAGGAAAATCTGCCTCACTCTACCAGTAATAGTCTCTGCCTATGATTCCTGCACAGCACAGATGGCTTTTTCTATAGGGCTGCTAGGAACTTTGGAAGCTTGAGGTGGTTTGACTGTTTTAAGGGAAATTGCAGGGGTGGGGGTGTGATGAATTCTGTGGGAAAAAAGCCAAGAGAGCAGTGCAGTGCAGCAGCAGATAAAGCAATAGGGAATTGACAGGCAGCGGCAGAACACAGGACACCAAAGAAGGCTACCACCTAAATCAAGAAGAATGAAACAAGCAGCAAGTGGCAGAGCTGGTGGGGGGCAAGGGCCGGCCAGAGCAGGTATCTGTTCCAATTTACTGAATAAACCACTCAGCTCAGAAGTCAACCTGAAGTTGTTTTCTGTGTGCTTACTATGTACTATGCCATATGACTAGCCTATCAAAGACTCCTAGTATAGAAAACAAAATGACATTTCTTTAGGAATACAGATAACTCAGGTAGTCTTTATACTTGTGAAATTCACAGTGTGGGACAGGGAGGCAGAGAGAACTATTACATGACCATGTGACATGTATCCGTTAGGAGAGCATACAGCATATAACAACCTTGGCGGGAGGCTGGACCAGACTCAAAAAAGTATTCTGGGTGCTAAATGTGGGTAAAAGTCCATGCCAAAGGAATTAATCAACTTATGTCTTCTGGAAATAGGCAAATGCACTCAGGCAAGAAATTGGAAGTTTTTTCAGGGCCTAAAGAGTGGGGTCCCTTATGCCTGATCCAAGGAATGAGCCAAACCTTAGAATCAATCTGATTTCCTCCTCTTTCTCCACCGTTCTTCCTCCACAATTTAACAAGCATTATTTAGGTGGCCACATTAAGGGGTTGGCTCTTAGACTTCAGATAGGAAGGGTACAGTGTTTCCTGTTCTCAATGAGATTGCTGATAAAACAAGTGTACCAGACTCCAAAAACTGCTCTGAGGTAATAGATAAGTGAGAGGTAATAAACAGTCTGCTGAAATGTTTTCTATTAGAGGTTTTGGAATGGTGGCAAGAAGAAGAAATAACATAGGTGAAGGAGACCAAGAAGTGGCACACGGCTTCTTGCCCTAATAGCTCCTTGTCTCTGACTTTCACCACAACTACTTATATTGACTTTTAAATGAGGAATTCAACTAGAAACAGCTTGTCTGAAATATCCTTTGTGATAACAAATTTATGGAAAAAAAAATTTCACAGGGCAACTAGATATCCATTGCTTAATAGTTATTTTTTTCTATTAACAGTGTCTTACCTACCAAGATTTGAAAACATCCCCAATTTCTAGCCAGTTTTCAACCCAGTGTTCCTAAAATTACTGACCACTTGGTTGGACGAGATGAAACACCAAGTCATCTAAAACCCATTTTCTTTACCTGAGTCTGGCATAGCTCAGTCCAAAGTTTGGGGAACAGTGCAAGATGAAGCGGCAAACCTTCATAGGCAACTAGAACACCTAATATTTGAAAAGAAACCAGAATAGGTTATAATTATAAATTACACTACTGAGACATTAAACTCAGCAGGTACAATAGTACGGCTATTTCTAGTCGTAACTGCATATTTTCTATGTTTTAGAAATACATAAAATATTTAAACGGGAAGAATTCATTCCAATGCTTTAACCAGTGAAATAATTTTTAGAGTTCAGTATACATTGACTTCATTTATCTCCCATCCCTCATTCCTAGAAGGACCTTCAACAACTTAAACCAGTTCAGGTTTTTGAGAATTAGAACTTCATCTGGGACAATAAGATTTACCGCAAGCAGTTACAAAGTTTTCTTGGGTTAAGGTACCACTCCGCATATTAGACCATATTACATGGAATTGCTAGAGTGAGTAGGGATAGGAGGTACAAGTTCAAACAGAGGATGTGAAAAAGTAGGAAACGCATCATACTCTCCTCTTTTATATTGTTTCTACAAGGATAAGATTAATGCCTTTGTAGTAGATTTAGGTAAATTCTGCTCTAACAGCCCCTAGCCTCATCCCCAGAACCCTTCGGGTGGATCACACTTAGCTGCTGTATATCAGCATCTTATTTGAAATATCCAAGGTTTTAACATTTTCTTGACTATTCCAGTTATCAAATGTTTCCTTAAGAAATTAGTTCACCTAGCCTCTGCTCTCCTACCTCTCTCAAAACACAGAAGTTGTAATGCCACAGTCAATCATAAGTAAATTTTACATCCTCCAACACTCCCATCCCCCAGGGAAATCATGGAGGAGAAATATAATACAAGTTATCTTCCCACAGTTAAAAAAATTATAACAGCTGAAGTTGGCAAACATTTTCAGTACAGGGCCAAATAGTAATTACAGGTTTCTCTCAATTATGAAACCTTTCATAAGCTGAAACAACATAAAGTGAAAAAGCAATTAACCTTTTTCCATAAAAGCAAAAATCCCCTTTGCATTTCTTTGGTTAGCAAAAAGAGATACTAACGTAGGTATTTCATAAAAGTGAAGTGCCATAAAGCAAACTTTCAAAAATTTGGGAATACCAGTACTTCAGTCTTTGTAGGCTATTTAACTGTTGCAACTGCTCTGCAGACAGCACTAAATGAATGGGTGTGGCCAATCTTTCAATAAAATGTTATTTAAGACACTGAAAAATTTGATTATCATGTAATCGTGTAATTGTCATGTATATTACAACATACTCAGAATCTCAGGGAAAAAAAATTAAAAATTGTAAAAACTCTTCTTAAGCTTGCAGGCAGCTCACTGGTTGTATAAAACACGCAGCACACAGGTTACTGTTTGCCAATCTCTGTATTAAGAATACAGGTCTGAGAAAATCTTAGAGAAACCGGATCAGTCATTCAGTTTAATCATCAAAGGATGCCTAGACTCCCTTTTGTGGGAAAGCCTACCTTCTTTTCTTTTCCTGTCAAGATTAATCCTTTTTAAAGACCCAAGGAAACTCTCACCTTTCTCCATTATCCTAACCTAATCTGACTGGGATTGGAGGCATTTACCAATCATAACATCAAAATACACAGAAGCAAACAAAGGCGTGTTATCAACACTGATGGCTACAGAGAAGAACATTCCTATGTTCCCATGTTTCAGCATTATGATTATTCATAAAAGTATAGCAGGGGTTGGCAACAGGCCCATAACCCATTTTTTCTGGCCCCTTCGCAGAGTCTGCCAACCCCTGAACTAGAGGTTGCCCTGACATAAACCCTCTGTGAAAGCAGGCTTTAACTATGTAACTTAATATCCTCTAGACTTTATTCCTATTTTCCACAACTACTAAAAAGCTAGCACTACCACAACAACAAAAAAAAAAACACAGAGGCCTTCTATGATGTAAGATTGTTTTCAAATAATACTGATTCAAATATGTTTATTTTACGAGTGAAGAATGGAATAAACATACTAACATCTGTTGTTCTAGGTATGTCAGATAATCACATTTAATTTTCTCATCAACTTTGGGAGGCATTATGTTACCCTCATGTTCCCCACTGCTTTGCATGAGGAAATGAGGCTCAGAGAAATCACTAATCTGCTCAGTTTCATCTCCAAAGCCACTGAGTGATACAGTTGTATCTATCAGACTTATCTGAGTCTAAAGCCCACCATCTTTTCAATAATCAGTTTCCCAAGCTTTAGTCTTTCATGTATAATTTTCATCACTGTTTTCATATCTGTCCATCTCTGTTTACTTGAAAACTGTGCTTTAGATTCATTCAGAGAAGGTAATCCTATGTTGTCCTTGTCCTAGGCAATGTAACATCCAGGAAAATCATGCATTTGGTATGAATTACTTTTGTAATACAGTAAGATCTATTTCTTAACATGAAAATTATTTTCTCTGGGCCATCTTGTACACTACACTCTGGAAAACACTGCCACCCACAGTGAGCTAAAGAAACCTCTTTCACATCCTACCGAATTGCTACTGAGCTGCCCCTTTGGAAGGAAGGCCATCCCTTCAAAGCAGGAGCTCAGTTTCTTTCCAGCATTTTCACAAAGCACCGACGATAAGGTGTATCCAGGCTCTACTAATTCAAGGTAGAGGTCAAAGCCATCCTAGTCCACACACTCCTCCTCCAATAAGGGTATCTCACTTACTGAGTGCAAAGCACAGGGAGATGCAATCACCAGCATTCACAGGCATTTTTCTAAGCCTTACCTCAGCAAACAGGATGGGCAGACCTAAAATACACTGGTTTCTGTATTATCACTCATCTTTCTTAATCCTGTGACTTTGGGCATCCTTGCCCCACCCCATTCCTACCCACAAAGGAACCATGTTCAACAATGAAAACCTATTCTAAACACTTTTTCTTCAATAGTGGCACCTTATACTGTAGAAGCTGTTGTGTATGTTATTTAAAAGAAAAATCTTTTAAAGACAGCTTTTGTAGGTAAAATGGTAATACACATGGTTGCTGTGAGGATGAAATACTTTATATGTTTATTTACTAGTTAGAGTTTCTCCTATCTGAACTGTTATGATTCTCTGTCCAGCTTTCTATAGGAGTATTTATCCCATCCAAGCATTACTCACGGGAAGTGGGAGCTCTGGCCAACGGGTGGAAGCCCACAGCTAATGCTCCACTGCAACACTGAATCAAAACATCTTAGCCTGAGAATATCACATTTGATTCTTCTAATTCCTCTATTTCTGACCTCATAACCACTAAGCAAACTATTGCTGTTTATTCGGCTTCCCATGCAGGTTACTGGAAAAAATCTGCTGGCCCTACCATGTAACATTCAGATTGCTGTGCTCATTCTTCTTTGTAAATTAACAGACTGGTAACCAATACCTAAATTATACATATGTCTATTAAATGTAATGATTCTATATGACCTCACATAGGTGGATGTGCCCTTGGATGGATAAAAGCTGGCTTCTGAATGGCACTTGTTTCAAGTACCTTCATCCTAAGAAGCCTTTGGGGAAACAGCTAAATGAACTTTTTTTCCAGTCAGTATCACCTTGGTATCAAAAAAGCTGAACCATGATTGACAGTTATGCTTTCATAATTTGAATTTTAATCTGTTTACTTACATCAACTATATTAATTTAATTCTAGAAACTCTGAGGATTATGGATTTTCTAAGTATATCATATTATTCGCAAAATATATTTTAAACCACCTTTCACTTATTAAAGTATTAAGAAAGCTTTCAAAAACTAACGTCAAGGTGATTTTTGCTTTGTGTCTAAAAATGAAAATTAAATTATGAAATCTACAGATTTGTTAGTTTAATTTTACTTGAATATCTTATTGACCTGCATGTGCACTACTAAGGTACCTAAAAAACTTGGTATGATTAGGGTCTGCATTGCCAATTTTCTGTTTTGGAAAAAATTTTCCTCAAGTATAAAATCAATGCATGATCATTACAAATAATTTATATTTAACCTAGAAAATAAAAGTGCCCCATAATTTTACCCTTAGACAGTTAAGAGCATAGCCATCCTTTTTATTTTAACATGTACTGATCCTCTCCCTTGTTCAGAAGAATGTGGTCATAAGACTATACTATACGAATGAACTTAACTAAGCTTCTATTGACAGACATTGGATTTTTTCCAGTTTTACCCAATACAAACCAAGTTAAAATAAACATCCTATGTATATTACTATATACTTAATGAGTAGATTTAGGGTGGATCCCCAGATCTGGTATTGCTGGGGCAAAGGGCATAAACAATCTAAACTGCCTCTCCAAACCAATCCCATTAATAGATCTCCTCTTTGCCCAAACTGTAGTATTATCCAAACTTTACCTCATTGGGAGGGTGGGAGTAGAAATAACTGTTTACTTTCTTTAATGTTCTTTACCATCTTACTGAATCCTAAAAACTCTTTGTATACTGGTATTCCTAGCCATTTATCTGATAAGAAGGCAAATATTTCACTCATTAGCTGTATGTATTTTAATTCAATTCATGGCATTTTCAACATGCAGTATTTTCGATTTTCACGTAGTCAAAAATTTCAATTTCTTATTTGTTGTTTCTGGGTTTTGTGTCCTGCTTACATGGTCCTTCAAATCTCAAGATGGTATTCATATGATCCTATGTTTTTTATTTAATATTTCTAGCATTTTATTTTTCACAATTAAATACTTAAATCCTCCTAGAATGTATTTTGGTCTAAGGAGCAAAGATGATATTAAAGTCTTGCCTCTACTCTCCTAGAAAGCTAACCAGTATCTCAATACTACCATTTTCGACTAATCTGGTATGTCATCTTTTTTATCTACCAAATCCTTGTGTATCCTTATTTTGTTTTGGGGCTGTTTTTCTGCTGTTCCATCCATGTGTTTCCATTGCTGCATTGTATGGTTTTAATCAATTTAGTCATTCCTTGGGTATTAGTGGGGGACTGGTTCCAGGAGCCCCTGATGCTTAAGACCCTTATATAAAATGGTAGGACAATGATTACAGTGGAAATTTCAATCCACAGTTGGCCTTCTGAGGATATGGAGGATATTTACATAGGTGCTGCTGTGCTTCGTCACTCAGTTGTGTCTGACCCTTTGCGACCCCCATGGACTGCAGCCTGCCAGGCTCCTCTGTCCACGGGGATTCTCCAGGCAAGAATACTGAAGTGGGTTGCCATGCCCTTCTCCAGAGGATCTTCCCGACTAAGGGACAGAACCCAGGTCTCCTGCATTGCAGGCATATTCTTTACCCTCCCTCTGAGCCACCAGGGAAGCCTATTTACATAAGAAAGAGGAGAAAATAAACCCATGCTTGCTGTTTTTATGTTAAAAAAAAAAGAATAAAATTTTTACATATCAAAATACTGCGGTCTCAGACACACTAGTATTATTTCACTTGGCAGCTTTGTTCATATTCCCTGAATACTCTCCCAAGTTTCTGTCTCTTCTATCCCCATGCCTGACTGTCCTCACTTCAACAGCACTTCAACCCTCCCCTCTTGTTACCAAATATAGTTTCTTGAAGAAACTAAACAATTAAAACTCCTTATCAACTCTCTGCTTCCCATCCCAATTGTTAACATGGGCTTTGCTTTCTCACACTCTCTCCTAGTTGCCTCGCCCTGGAAATAGTTATTTCAGCTAGAAGACTGCGACATAATCTCTCCATTTGTAAGAAGCATAAATAAGGAAAGCAATGCTTCTGGTTCTTTGTTTTACTTCATATCCAAAATAATGTCCAATTTTCTTCATTAAGATATAATCATGAAAAATTTCATTTCCTGCTTTGTTAAAGGTTTTGGTTTATATATATCTTGAGCTGTCCTATGCAAACAGCAGCCACAAGTCACATCTAGCTATTTAAAATTAATTTGGTTAAAATAAAAAATTCAGTTCCTTAATCACATTTCAAGTTCTCAACACTCACACGGTCAGTGGCTATCATACTGTGGATGGTGATGCAGTTGGAGAATATTTCCATCCTGCTAGAAAATTCTAAAGAACAGTCCTATGTAGAGAACTAAAAACACCATGGGCTAGCATTAATGTGCTTCCTGAGTTTAAGTGATGAGGAGCATAAAATATGATGAAAGTTGAATCAGCTAATGGGGATGGCTAGGTGTGTGTACTTTCTTTTCCTCCCTCTCCTATGTTTCATTTCCCAGAACTGTCTATTTGTGTTAGTGAGGAAGACAGTCTCACACAGGGTGAAACATTTATTATTTGGTCAGAGTTGTTCAAGTAGAAAAGACAGCTCCTCACATAACTTTTGGTATAAATCACATGGACACAATTACTAAGAACTTCTTTTGAGGTTAACATCTTTGTAAGTCTTCCTCCTTATCTGGGAGCAAGACTGTCTTTTTAGAACTCCTGGGTATTTCTCTACACTTGATCATTGCCACTGCTAGATTTCAGCTTTTTATAGCCACGTGCCACAACCCAGTTATATAATCATGAAATGGCCGATATGAACATATCCTTATCTGCCCACTCCCCGATCTTCAGCCACATATATAAAAAACTAGCTAATGGTAGCAGGTGGAAGGAACACCCTTTCAAATCTGAAGACATTCTAATCACTTACCAATAAGCTGATTTTTCTGAAAAGAAATTATCCCTGACCACTGTTACCACTTCCTTTTTGGATAACAAAACCTAAGGTATATTCACATCTTTGGCCCTATCTATAATGGATCAAAATCTTTTCCAAGGGGGGGAGGGTTGTGACTGAGAAGGAGCACAATGCGTAACTTCCAGGGTGCAGTAATATTCTACTTCTTGACATGGATGGTGGTTCCATGAGAATTTCACCTCCCATGTTCTTGACACAAAAACTATGGTACACTGGAGAGGATCCTGGGCCATCCCTAAAGGTAATAGACTCATACGACACACAGAGCCTGAGAACTCTGGAGATCCTGAGACAGGGGACATCTAGAGGGTTACATTTCTTCTAAAGACTTATCAGCTAGAAAAGTCACTCAAAGGGAGCAGTCTTCTAACGAGCTCTCAGCTGCATCCTCGAGAGACAATATTACATAAAAATAATTCAAGGTTTTCCCCCTTTTATAATTCACTCATTTTTTGTTCTGTTTCTCAAATCTTCCTTTTGAAATTTCCCTTCTCACTCATTCCTCTATTTTATGAGACTTACCTCCTAATTTACTCATATATGCACCTCTGTTCACCCTGGCAAGTCCACTTAGCTTGCTCGTGGTGTTTCCAGCTCCAAAGTACAGCTGGCACTATTGATCTTATCTTATCCTCAAGATCAGGGCTGGGGAAGTCCATCTCTAAGCCTGCCTCCCTAAACAGAGCAGTTTTTGGTTTTTAAATTCTGCTGGGCAGATGGAGGAGGACTTGGGCTTCTATGTACAAAAGTGATGAGCCTATTCCACATTCCTTTATAAGCCAGCTGAAACTCTGGGCAGAACTATTCAATGGAAACCAGTAAGTTGGTGTTTTCTTAATAAAAATAAAAATGTTCCCGAGAATAATTAATATTTTTCAACATTCACTTTAAAAAAGAAAAAAGGATTGGCTCATTTTTTTCTCCCCTTCCTAAATGGCTAGGGGCTTAAAATAATTCAGTGGAATTTACTGCTCATCTTTTATACTTACTCAGCTTAACTAATGTTTCAGTAAATTTTTCACAGTTGATTGCAACTCGGCATAATAGATGGATGAATTGATGATAAGAAAAGAAGTAGTCTAGCAGCATACGATCATAAACGTCATCTTTGCCCTGAAGGTTAAAGATGATAAAATGGTTGCACTTAAATTGTATAATAAAGAGCATATTTTGTGCAAATGTAATAACTAAAAAGCTGATTAAATATTTAAATTCTATAAGAACCTAGTTTTAAATTCCAAGTTTCTATTAATGTTATTAAGATCTTAATTGTCACAAGTTTATTTTCAGTGTGCAAATGCTATCAATTAAAATTACCCCTTATTTCTATATACTTTAATAAAGTAAAACTACTGTAGGATTTTAAAATGTGACACTTGAGTTCTACAGACATATCAAGAAGAGTGAATTAAATTTGATTTTTGAAATAAATTTCAGATTATTTCTGAAATGATTTCTACTGTATTATTTAACTATTTTATTTTATACAAACTTCTTCAATGCATTTAAGATCCAAAGATAGTGGGCAAGAGAAAATGTGAAAAAAAGTCGGTGAGGAAAGATAAATTAGTGAAAAAATTGTTTAGAAAAGTCTTGGAACTAAGATAAATTATCCTGTGTCGATGTTCCTACAATTTAGAATTAGTACTATTTTAGAATAAGTATTAGAGAACCAGAATCAGGCTACAAATGATGATAAATCCATCAATCAGTGATAATTATGTTTAGGTCAAAGAATTATAATTAAAGGGCAATAAAAGAAGTCATTGATTATATGGCGAAATATAAACAGTAGTCAGTACCTAACTTGACCTTTCAGATTTAGATATATGACCCATTTATAATTTAGCCTAGTGACAAATACTAATGAGACTTTCTGTTAGGATATTTTTTGAGGGGCAAAAAAAACCTTATTTCTTGTGCTTATTATTGATTTTGCAAATATTCAACCAACATTTCAGAGCAGGAAAAAGTCCAAATGAGTCTAATCTCCTTAGGATCCAGAAAATGATCATTTAAGTCTAATATACTCTTAACGGCCAGAGGGGAAGTTCTAAATTACTGTGTACTAGAGAAACATGGTTTTCCTGGCATCCCAACATACCTTACTGGTTTCCACCATTGTGGGCAAGAGGCACATATTGAGTTCAGGGCGCGGAGGCCGAATATTGCTTTTCCCTCCTATTAGCTTGATATTTTCTCGACAAGGGAAATAAGGTCCAAGAGACACTAAGACATTAAAAGTGTACAATAAGAATAAATGGAAAAAATAAATCTCCATGTTTCAGTGTGCAGAAAGATTAAATGCCAACCATGTTCAAGTACTGTGCTAGATAAATACATACTTGGTATATTACTGTGATGATAAGTACAATGGTTGTGCTGTAGAAATGGAACCAGAGTATGAAGAAAGTCATGAGGACTCAAAAGCACAAGTTCCTTGAGGACATCTGAAATAAAAACACAATGTGGGCATTAAAAACTGGAGTGTGGACCTGCTATCTTCAAATTCACCAGTCCTACTCGGGTAACTGATGGTAGTGTGGCAGCTAACAAGTTTTAGTGAGTCTCAGACTGTCTGAGCTCTCAGCCCCAGGACAAACTGTCTAATGCTTAACCAAAAATGGGTCCACAGAGTTGTTCACCACAACAGGGCATCATTAAGAAACCAAAGTTTAAAACTTAAGAGAAACATCAGGGACAAGTACAATGAAGGAAACATTTAATGCACACTGATTATGTTTCTTCATAAAATCAACCAAAGCAGTTTAGAAATACAAGGTTTGAAATTCTTTGGATCTTAAAATCCTTAATCAACTTTGAAGTAACCCTCTCTTCTTAATGGAGCAGTACAGGCCAGTAATTCTACAGAACATCAGGCAACCTGCCAAAATTGACTGCTCATATATATCTATCATTTTGACAAACTGTAAACAAATAGCTACAGTCTCTAAAGATGACTTAAATGGCTTATAAGACAGTAAAAAAAAAAATGCAGTATGAATTTAAAGCAAGGGCTTCCTTTAATAGATATAAATTATCATTTTATTATAAATATGCAATTAATAAAAAGCTAAAATACTAAGGAGTCCAAGAACAACTACTAGGAAGTATATTTAGGCAAAAAAACTCACTGAAATAATCACCCCAATTCTTTACAATGTCAGTTCTAATCTGTAAACATCTGCATGATTCTACACTGATTATATAATCAGAAGATTTCAGAGCTGGAAGAGATCTAACCTTAGGTCAGCATGCCCAGATATTTGAAGTGACATGGCCTATGATGATACAGTTAGAAACAGAATTCTATTTTCTTAAGAGTCTGCTGGCCAGTGTAAGTCACTCATAAAAAGTACAAATGTCTTTCAAACTCTACAGAACTAACATTACATCTTATATACACACACAGGATCCCATAAAAATGTTCTTCTATTAGGCTTTTACACAGGTATATTTTCCAGGTAACTTACCTATACAGGCATTTCTAAGTTCTGGAGGGCTATAGGAATTAAGAAGAGTTAACAGTTTATGGGCAAATTCAATTCGCTCCTGCCATTGGATTAACGCTTGCTTCACGTCTGCAAACACAAAAGTATACGTAAATATGCCATCTGAAATCAAACTTCTTCACAATTATTTTCTGTTGTAAACTATAGAATGCTAACACTAAAACATTCAAATTTGTTACACAAACATTTTTAATGAAAGCTAAGTGATTATTTTTATAAGACAGCTACTACTGTTAAACTTGCTAGATTTCTTAAAACACAAATTTAATGACTGTATGTCCCATTTTCTAGAAACTTACATACATTTCCAAGTTTACATGATTTTACAGGTACACAAGAGTTGTTTTATAGTTACTTCTTTTGAAAATAAATGATTTAATCTAAGCCATGGAAGTTTCCAGCTGGAGAACCTTCACAAATACTCATGTTGTTACTGTGCTCGGAAATATTTTCCAGTCTCCTAAATCTTTTTTCTTTTTTAAAATATTTTATTGGAGGATAATTGTTTTACAATATTGTGCTGGTTCCTGCCATACATCAACATGAATCAGCCACTTATAGCATGCTTGACTATTTTTTAGGCACGAAAAAAGAAAATAAACAAGAACATTCCAGCTTTACATCAGGAGGTCACAAACATTTTCCTAATGGTTAGCTAACATCAGCCCTGTAAAGACAAATTCTCTGAAGCATGTGGTTTAAAAAGTCTTATTTCACTCTTTAATTGTTAAACTAATAGAAATAAGTAGGATTAAGCAAACCTTTTCGCTGAAGATATGGGCGTGTAGACTTCAAAACTGAAAGGAATATTGACAGAAGTTCTACTAAGTCTCCAGTCACATGGCAAGCTGTGGCTTCATGATACATCATGTGCAGTGTGTTGAAAGACTACAAGTGATTAAAAAAATGAAAAACCTTCATTCCACTTTTACTTTATGGAGCCACAAAATAGTACCGCTCATTCTCACGTTTTCAGACTCAGACTATGAGTATGCATATGCACACAAAGCAAATGTATCTGCTTTCTACCTAAAAGTCAAAGAGCTTCTTTTAAAAACAGACCTCACTCTCAGAGTCTGCTATGTTGTGTTTACATTTTACTTTGAACGAATAATTTATTTAATTAGATTTTTAGTGGTGGGTGGTTACTGTTTGCTCTAAGCACACATTTCTAAGACTGCAAGTTTCAAAGATTACAAAGCAGCAGTAACAACAGGGGAAAATAAGCTACTGCTTTAACTAACTTTCCAGAGTTTCTATGAAAGACAATGATGAGACCGCTGTCAGTCACAGTAGGTCTAAAATAGTAGCAGTAAAATGTTAGGTCTAAAATTCCTTTAATCATACTGGCTTGTTAAATCTTTCTATTCCTTTAAAGGTACTAGCTAATGAAACCCTTGGTTTCTTTCTATTTCATTGCACACTGATGCATCTTCTTCCTAATCTTGTCAAATCAGTTCCCCATAGCCTTTCACAGGTGAAAATTCATAACCTAGAAATCTGTACATAATCTGAACAATGTACTCATGTGACATTTAACCTGTTAGTTTGGAGGACAGAAACCATGACTATCTTGTTCACGGCTATATCCCCCATGCCTAGCACAATGCCTGACAGAGTAGACATTCAAACAGTTGTTGAAGAATTTAAGTCCTCATTACTCTTCTTCACATACTTTTGTTTTAGCCAGACAGACTTTGTTTTTGTTGAATACAACCAATGCTTTCTTACCTTTGTGTTGATTAACATTTATGTTAATCCTTTCCTATTTTGTCTCTGCAGGTTCAGATTCTTCAAAGCACAGTTTCATACACTGTATTCCTATTCTATAATACCATCAACCATTGTACCCTTTAGTCTAATAATCATTTTAGAGTTGTGGATGTTCAGTAATTATTTGAAAAATGAACAGTTGACTTTTAACCACCTATAGCAGCCTCACTAGCTTCCTCTAATGAGGAACTCAAATAAGCACACTCTTGAGAAGTTGTGTGTCCTCAATTAAATCCTACAAATTTCATTCATTTCTAGTCCTACAAATGAAATGAATGTATATAATTGTTATGGAAAAAGATAACAGCACCCTTAATACCATGATGTAGTTATTCTTCGAATATAAATTAGTACTTACTGATTTGCATATTTAAAATCCAGACACCTATAAAACAACCTATAATAAACTCTCAATATACACAAAAAAAGTTTTGGTGAGAACATTAAATTGGAAAAAAATCTATAGTAAAACACAATAAAGCATTTACCTCAGTCATCAGGATTAACCCTCGATTAAATACAACAAGCAGTCTATCTTCATCAGATTCTAATAGTATTCTGAAGGCACTAGAAAAATATATAAAGTCCAGTTTGAGAACTCTGAATCAGAACAGAACATTTACGTGGGGAAAAAAAAAAACAACTAAGTAAACTGTTATTTTGGTTCTCTATTTTCTTACCTACAAAAAAGACAGCTACATCTAGTTCTTAGTAATTTAATAAAAAGATAATATTTAAAAAGAAATCCTCAATGTAACCTAGAGGGGGGAAAAAAAACCCAAACCTTCTGTTGGCTCTGAAAATAATCTATATAATAATCATCCATAAGTAGGTTCATTACTCTTATTAACAGACTTTCACTATTAGTACTGGAAACTGCTATTTTATTGTACAGTTGGAAATTCTACTTTAGTGAGATGTTTTTCTTTCCTTTTTAAAAACAGTAATCAGAAAAACTCCCAATCTTCTTTTGAAAATAAGCTTTTAAGTAGCAAATCTTAGGAAAACAATGTTTCAAAATTAATGCTAAAATTTTGAAAGTTTCTTTAAAGAGTCTTGGCAAAAGCAGTTAATTTCATCTTATGTACTAACAAAGATTCAAATTTTAAAGTTTTCTGAAAAAGATAACCTTATCTATTGTGGGCTGACTACCTTAAGATTCTACATTGTTCAAGAGAGAACTACCAAAGAAGTGTGTCTAACACAAGACGTCAGTCCCAAGTCTCAGATGCAATACACAGAAAAGAAGTTAATCTAGACTTTATTTCTACAGTTAAAGGGAATTAAGTGTAATTTGTAGCAGTTCATTTATAGCTATTCAGTAATTTCTGTAGCTCTGAACAATTAACTGTAAAGATGATGTTTTGTTATTTTGGCTAATTCCTATAGTTAAAAAAGATAGACAGATCTGGGCTAAATAAAAGTATCTTAACAGTGAAACTTATTCAGAGATGAGTAAGCTATCTAGAGGCCTCTAGAATTTAACTGTCCAAGCATAGTTAGGATGAACTGCCAAGAGAGAAGATTCACGCTTTAGGTAGAAAATCATACATAAGGTTCCTCCCAACCCTAATGATTCCGATAAAACACACACAGATAATCCAAATCAAAATAAAAACTATTCAAAAGTAGCTAATTAACTCTCAAAATACAAAGTCTGCCTAACTGTCAAAGGTTTAAATACTTTCCCAATAACCTTAAAGAACTGGTAAATTTTCATTTATAAACAATTTAATTATTCCTCTTAAGTGTCAAAATGATGCTCCCTCACTTGGAAAAACAAAACAAAAACACCAAAAAATATCTTTTTACCTTATTAAAGTAGTCCAGCAGGAGCGGCCATCTAAGCAACGTAAGTAACAACTTATGGTTGTTTTCTTAAACTGTTTAATATCTTCTAATTCTTCTTCTCTCATATCTGGCCTCTGAGCTATGAACAGTTGCATCAGGTTAAATAGTTCTTCTACTGCCTGAAAAGGGTAAAAAGCATTGTGATGACCTTTTAGCCCTATAACCTTTTATAGTATCTGTTTCTCATTTGTAAGTGTTGTGCTCATTTAGCTAGCTCTTAAAATTATGCAAATTAACTTAAACTGCAGTGGCATTCATAAACAGTTAAAAAATTAGCAATGGATTCCATTTAAAAAATTAATATATTACTCACTAGAAGAAAATTATTTTAAAATAGTATTTCAAGAAGATTAAAAACTACAAGTAAATACAGTTCAACCTTAGTCCTAAAACTATTTAAATCACTAGTTTTGCAATGTCAAATATATATTCCAGAGACACAATGGCAATCTTTTGTCCCTTTTAAATGAGAAATAATTACTTTGTCACAAAGATTTCACACCTCTCAATTACACCTGAATTAATACTGTTCTTGAGAAACTCTTTGTGGCAATATTTAGAGTGATCTTTCCAGACTGACAGATGAGCCAGTTCAAGTCACCTGATGGATGAACCGCTTTTGGTACTTTATATACTCACTTTCTTTATTATAGGCATTCTAACTTTCTTGACAAAAAATTAGGTTATTCTTTCTGGGTGAGAAAAACAACTCACTACATTATGCCTAAAGGACAATTAAGGTCCTTTATTCCTTCAACAGGAAAAAAGTATAGCACCCCATTCAAGGATACCAATATTTAAAATACCATTTATTATAGTCATTTGAGCTTTTAAGTAAATCTTGAATGTCTTGAAAAAGTTCCTTCTTCTACACTCCCATCTCCTCCTATTTAGCAAAGAATTTCTCCTATTAGCAGTTTATGCCCTTTGAGTTGACAACAGCTTGAAAAATTGTTCTGCGCTCTGTTTCCAACCTCCTTCCCAGATTTATACTCTCTTGGTGTAAACTTGTGTTTACAACAAAGAGTAAGAAGCAATAATGGAAAGAAATATCCAAGAATGACAGCCTAACATGAAGAGAGGAAACTTTAATATAAAACCTGTAGTCTGCAAAGAAAAAGGAATCAGACTTAGATGGTATGTATTTGTATTCTGACAGGCCCACCTCTTAACCACTTAATTCACTTGAACATAGTGTGAAAAGTGAATGGGCTGGCGATTGATTAGACATATGATAATTAACGTGTTTCAATGCCATTCTCCCATATCATCCCACCCTTACCCTCATCCATAGAGTCCACGAGGAGCGAGAACTGTGCGTATACTCATCTAAACCCCAAAGTCTACCCTCAAATGTATTATCAATGTATAATCTAGTGATTTGGTTGTAGAATCGTAAGACTTGGGCTTGAATGTAAACTTTTGAGCCTTATTTTCCTCAAATATGTAACTGGAGGGAGGAGGGAGGGGGGTTCTGGAGGGGGAGCATATGTAAACCCATGGCGATATCATGTCATTGTATGGCAAAACTAATAAAAAATATGTAAAAAATATATATATATATCAGTTTAAAGACTTTGTTAAACTTATGTTTAAATATTAGGAAAAATATTAAAGTGAATATTTAAAAGCAAAAAAAAAAAGTGAATGGGCTTCCCTGGTGGCTCAGATGATAACGAATCTGCCTGCAATGCAGGAGACCTGGGTTTGATTCCTGGATAGGGAAGATCCCCTAGACAAGGGAATGGCAATCCACTCTAGTATTCTTGCCTGGAGAATTGTCCATGAGGTTCAAAGAGCCAGACACAACTGAGCAACCCAGGAAGCAAACATGAACAAAGAAATCAAAAAAACAAAAAACCCTAGGGAACATTACAGCTAAGAAAATATTGTCTAGTCACAGCTTAGCAAAGCATGTAGATCTTGATAATAAATATCTAAATAGTAAATACTCACTTCCTTAAAACTATACCACAAAGTCAAATTTTCTGATTAGATATATATGAAAGACTCATTAACAAAACCACAAATTAACACAGATAAGTTCCATTAAAGATAAAATTTCAATCATCAAACTAAAATTACACTTATCATTTTTTCCCCACTTATCAATTTTATAACAACATTTTACAAATATAGTCAAGAAAACAAATACACCTTAAGAACAGTTAATTAGACTATACTCCCATATTTTGTCACTACACCCCACAAGGGGAAAAATGGGCATTTCCAATTAATTTGAGGATACAGATACAAGAGTTATCATTTTACTCACTCCAGGGTATTGGCTGGCATGTGGTGTAAGATTCTTAAAGGCCCACTGAATGTTCTGGTGAGAAGCCAGTTGTCGTGTAAATGCAGGAGACTGCTCACAGCAGAGCCTCAGAATGCCATAGTAGGCAGGCAGCATCCCACGGTTAAAAAGCACCACATCCTGATCATCATGGTCAGCAAGGATGTAATTGAAGGCAATGTTCTTGGTTACCACTGGGTTCTGAACAATAAGGCGGATATTCTCTGGACAGTCAGCACACACATTGTACCAAAATGAAAGCAAAGCCTGTTTATTGTGATTTGTAGCTATTGCTGGCTCAGAAAGTTTAGGCTGGAAAAGGTTCCACAAATCCATGAAATATGTGGAAAACATCAGCTTCTCAGTTTTGGAAATTAAACAGTAAGTCATAAAGCTAAAATAGGGCACTAGCTTTGTAGTGCCATGAACAGCAGCATCAACATAAAGTTTGGCTCTTGAGAGCAAACCAAGGAGCACGTTGTAGACCTGATGTAGGACTACTGTTGTGTCTGGACTGAGTGGAAGGTCACGGGTTGGGATGTGCAAAGACCTTGTTGACCGGAACATCTGGCGGAATGAATTGCTTGGTATAAGGGACACCAGAAGATAAGCTGCAGCTATAAAATGTAAAACAAAACTGTCAGATGTTTATAAGATATGAAATAGACTGAAGAGCAGTCATTAAACACAAAGCCACTCTTCCCTGTAAAAATTAAAATGAATAAAAATTAAAGAGACATGAATATCTCTTTTAATATCTTTCTGCTCTACCATTGGTACCAGAGAAAGATCCCAAGGAATGACAAAAACAGACACTTTCCATTCTGTCACTACCATTTTTAAGTGGTGACAACAACTGCAGTAACAAAGTTTAAACCTCTTTTGTTTAGCTTTCCCAAGATATAGAATTTTCCCATTTGTTTTATCATTTTATTTCTTCTCAGGGAATGACACAGTTTAACAGGAAGAATACAGCATTTGGGGCCAGAAGACCTATGCTGTCTGATAGGGTCAAATCTTTAAGGCCTTAGTTTTCTTCTTATCAATTACTACAAAATAGTATTATTTTGTAGATAATGGTAAAATTACATTATAAAAATAGAATGAGATTTATCTAAAAGAATTTTGTAGTATAAAGATTTTATATATATGCCAATAAAAGAACACCAACTCTGGAAAATCTTTAGAAGTCTTCTAGACTAACCCTGCATGCAAAGAAAGAATCCCTTCCTTCAACATATCTGAAAAATATTATGAAGCCTATGGTATAATTCTGAGAGGATGACTCATTAGTTGAGTCCATCTGTAAAAGGAGTTAGTATGAGCTAGGTACTTTATAAATATTATCTCATTTAATCCACACAATCATTCTGGGCGTTTTTGGAAAATTTGAATCTTGGAGAAGCAAAGACCAAGATCATACAGATAAAAGGGGGGGGGCAGATTTTGACCTTGAGAAACGATGATTATGATGACAATGATAATGGTAACAAAAACAAGAACTGCTAAAATTCATCAAATGCTTAAATTTAACAACACAGCTTTATGTACTTGGTATTATTTTTATTATCTCCACTTTTACTCAGACTTTGTCAGACTCATGAGTTAATCCTCTTCCAACATCGCTACAGAGCCTTCTCAAGGCATCTAACAGCTTAGCACAACCCTTTTCAATACACCTACTAATTCTGTCTCCCACTATTCTACCTATAGTTTGATAACTCCCTTTGTACTGCCAAAGCAGATGATGTTAGGGTCTCTAAATTAACTGTAAACTCTTTTACAGATTTACTTCAGATTAGACTTTACTTTTGCCCAACACTCCATTTTCTATATATTTATCAACTAACTATACATTGCTCTGGTTAGTCTGTTTCAGCTAGGCTTAATTTGTATGTGTTTCAAATATAAAAGTTTGGCATGTAGGTGTCATCTTAAATAATTTTGTATAAAACTGCAATTAAGAAAAAAATTTATTAAAAAATTATTCAGTTTAAGTTAAATACTTTTAACCCAAAATTTTATTGTGAAAAAAATTTCAAATACCCTGAAAGGTTGAAAACACTCTACCAAATAACGACCCATGGACCCACCACACAAATTTTATAATTAACGTTTTGCTTTATCAGATACTTTACCATCTACTTATTCTATAAAAGCTCTGTGCTTTAAATAAAAAGGTAAGTTCTGCTAGGGAGAAAAACACAACTTTTCAGTTATATCTATCTTTGAGAACAAACATGAAGGTCAATGTGAAAGAACAGACCATCTTTTTAAGAACTGCCTTGCTAGAATGTAACTTAAGAATTTCCAGTTCTAGAGAACTCAGAATAAAACTTCCATTTCTACAAGGTAACTCAACTATTCTAAGCCACCTATCATGTCACCATTTTTCTTTTCTCTAAACATTTTAAACAGTTATTCTTTAAAATTTTGTAGGATTTAAAAGTATTTCTCTGTAGCTTTTCTTCTATACTTGTTACCCTAATTCTTACTGAGTTATATTGACTCTATTTAAATATTTGGCTTGATGTTCAAAATATTCAAAAGCATGCTTTCGTATTTCTATAGTCTTCATTATTTTAATTTTTAAATGATGCATAACTATTTCCTATCTAAACATCTAGTTTTAATTTTTCACAATTATAAATAATGCTAATGGACATTCATATATTGGATGACTTACTTATACTGGAATCTCTGAAATAATATTATGGAGTTAAAAAAGGGGAAAAAATTAAGAATCTTTGTACATACTGCTAAACTGCATTTTATAAGGATAATATTAACTTACAAAGTCACTGCGATGTATGAGATGCTTTCTCCAGCACTATTATGTATGTTAGGTGTACCAGTTAGCTATAAAGCTTTTCCTTCCTTTTTTGTGGGGGTGGGGAGGAGGAAAGGTGGTTCAACATAAATTTTTAATTGTTTTATGATTCGTAGTCAGGACATAAATACCAACTACCATACGTGTCCACTCTTACAAATATCCCATTACTGTGGTGTTGCCTAAACTGACAGGAAAAAAAAGCCTACGAGCAGAGCACCACTGGCAATCCATGTGTACCCATGACGGACATGTTCTCCCACCCCTACTGTGACATTATTACCAGAGTACACTTGTAGTGTACCAACACTGGCACCTTACTATTAACTCAGTTCCACACTTTAGACTTCAATAGCTTTGTCCTAATGTTCTTCTGCTTCTAGGATCTCATTTAGGATACACCATATTCAGATGTCATGTCTCCTTAACCTCCTCTTGACTACTGACATTCTGTCAGACTTTCTTTGAAGACCATAGTAGTTTTGAGTACTGGTCCAGTATTTTTGTAGAATGTCCCTCAAACTGAGTTTATGTGACGCCTATCGTGAGTAGACTCAGGTTATAGGATTTGGGGAGGAAAACCACATTATGAAGTGTCCCTGGTATCACATTATACCAAGGGCACATACTATCAGTATGACTTCTCTGTGACATTTTTAACCTTAATTACCTGCCAGTGCTAACGTTTGTCAAGTTTTTTTTTTTACTTAAAAAGTTATTTTCTCTATCCCTAACATTCTGTTCTTTGAAAGCAAGACACTAAAGCTGATACTCAAAGGGTATGGAATTACACTCCACCTTTGGAAGGAAAAGACATACAAAAATGATTTGCAATTCTTCTGTATGGGGGATGCACCTCTTCATTTGTTTGTTTATTCAATCATTCGTTTGTATTAGCTTGGACTCATGGACATTTATTTTATATTCTGGATTATGATTCAGTGCTATGATAATTATTTTTCAACTCAAATTGTTCCAGGTTTGGAGACTGGGAGCTCTTCAGGTTGGTTCTATGCCCCTTCAACATACCCCCATCATTGTTTTTGGAGCACTTCATTACTTTCTGGTTCTACAAGATGCTCCAGGCTCATCTTGTTTATTCCCTGCCCCAGTCCTATAATCAGCCATTTCTCCCAGGAACTGTGATTCGTTTCACTGGAAATGTTATTCAAAAACATGGATCTGGGTATTCGATGTGCTTGCTGCTACTGGAGTGTCACTCATTGTTTGCGCTCTCAACAGAAAACTAGGAGATACAATTTTAATGACTAACCTGAATGATTAAAGAAATTTTAAGAATTAACCACTTTGATTTTTATTTCTTTTAATACTATCAAAAGAAAACATTCTGTGTGTATTTACGAGCAGTTTCCTATTATGTGAAATACCTATTTTTGCTATTTGTCCATCTGTCTTCCAAGATCTTTGCTTATTCCCTTCTGGCCTGGATACAATAAAGATAGTCATCGTTTAACTCCCATAACTTTAGAGAATATTTTCTCTCAGCTTGTACTTTGTTTTTATTGTACTTTTACTCTTAGCCTTCTCAAGTTATTTTTAAGACAAGATTTTCTGACCCTTTACTCTCTTCACTAATGCTGATCATGCTTTGTGACTCTACCAAAAAAGGAAATAAAAATGATGGTGGTGGTGATGTCACCCAAGAAAAGACAGTTTCCTATCCCTAAAAAAAAAAAAATTATAGATATTTGTAAAATACTGCCATAGGTTTTCAAATACGAATAAAACTTTGGCCTTTAAAACAGTATCTCAAAAACAAATAAACAGTTTCTCTAAGAGTCTTTCTGCATTATATACAATGAGCATACTGTAATCACCTTAAAAACAAAACCTGGAACAACAAATGGTTTGTTAAATTCTGAATATTTGACTTACAAGTCCTGACTCTAGGATAATTGTGAGCCAAAAGAAACCGCTCAACCCAGTTTTCCATATTCTGTAGAACCCAGCTGTGTGCCAGTTTGTTTCGTGGTGTCTGCACTGCCAACCAGTCCAGACACTGAGAAGGATTGTATTCAATCACCTACAAGTAAAATGACAACATCAGAATATAAGTCTAAGTGAATGAACAGTTACTCTTTCAAACTTACTTTTGGTATATACATTAGAGACTTTAAAGCTAAAACAGTTTCCTGAAAACTATAACCTGAAAGAAGTTTCATACTCATGTTTTTTTCTCCCATTTTTAAAGCAATTTATTTTATTAACAGGAATATGTTCAAAGAGTATTTCTCAGTAGTTTACAAAATCAAATTGTATTAACCAAGGATTCTAGCAAAGGACCAATAAGAGAAGCCCAATGACTTTTAGGTCTTAACTTTACAAACTTATTTAAAAGTGTTTTCAGGGCTTTCTTGGTGGTACAGTGGACGGGAGTCCGCCTGACAGTGCAGGTGACATGGGTTCAATCCCTGGTCCAGGAAGATCACACATGTCACAGAGCAACTAAGCCTGTGCACCACAACTACTGACACTTTGTGCTCTAGAGCCTGGGAGCTGCAACTGCTGAGCTCACATGTTGCAACTACCAAAGTCCAGACGTTCTAGAATCTATGCTCAGCAACAAGAGAAGCCACCACAATGAGAAGCCCTCGCACCACAACTAGAGAGTAGCCCATGCTTGCCACAACAAGAGAAAAGCCTGTGCAGCAACAAGAACCCACACAGACAAAAATAAATTAATTAATTTTTAAAAAAGTATACATTAAAAGTGCTTTAATTCCCTGAAGTTTCCATCTTTACTTTTCTTATTGTTTGCCCAATCTGCTGTGTAATTGAGAATGAAAACTAGCTCACTATACTGCTGGAAAGATTTTTTTCAGGGAAAAAGGAAATCTCAGGAATCTAGAGCAGAGGTTGGAAAATTATGGATCGCAGGACAAATTCTGTGGTTTGTCTGTTTTTGAGTTTGTATTGGAACATAGCCATGCCCACTCATTTATATTTTGTCTATGGCTGATTTTATGGTAAAACTGCAGGTGAGTGGTTCTGACAGAGATCATATGGTCCACAAAACCCATAATATTTACTATCTGGCCTATCAAGAGAAAAAGTCCGCCAAGCCCTCGCCCAGCAAGTGGGCACTTCCAACACTCACTAAGAAATTCTGTAACCTCAGTAGTAATTCTGGAAGAAAGGTAGTGGTTGGTGCTTCCTCTGTATTTTCTATCAACTACTGAAAGCAGTTAGTTTTTATTTCTAGGGCTTCTACCACTTCATGGAATCTTTGAGAGTAAGGGAATTAGAACTTCATATGGACTAAAGGTTGTTTATGATTCTACAAGAAAATCTTTAAACATTTGAGACACTAACTAGCCAGGAACTCTTCTTTCTCTAGATCTTCTGACTAAAGCATCTTTTCTTCTCTTGACCTGTGACTTATCTAAAACCATTGAGTTACCCAAGCAAGAAGAAACTAGTACTTAAAATGGAAGTGATTGTGTTAGAAAGATAAATACTAGAACATCTATAAGACTTACCTCCCATATCCTCTGCAAAATGTAAGATGCAAAGGGAGGCATTCCTGGAGGTCCACCGGCAAACTCCATTAGCATAGTCAACAACTTAAAGAAAGGATTGGCTGCCTATAAGACACACACATACATGACTGCGTGTTTAGATCTGGTGAATCAATCACTTTTGCTAGAAAACAAATGTAACTCTTCTACAGATCACATTTAAATCTGCTGTATTAGGTTACAGAGATTAGTACTCATACATATGAACCTGAACTATCATAAAGTAGCAAGATGAGCTCAGGAGACATTGTCAATTGCGCAGGAGCCACAGGTAACAGAAAACATACTTTTCTGGATGTCAATTTGGGGGGAAAAAGAAACTCTAGTTAATGAGACAACCATGTTTATAGAAAAATTTAGATTAAAAGTTTCCTGTGGCAACTGTTCCTCTCTGAGGTATAATTCATATTAATATTTGAAACATTTTCACTTTTAAAAAAATACATACTTATCCACCTAAGCAGAAGTTTAATTAGTTCACTTTCTCTAAGGTAAAATATGCTTCAAACCAAACAACTTTAAAGCTCAGTACCTAGATGACACTTTGATATGTTCGAATTATATGTTAATTTAATTGGGAAAATGACATTTGTGATAAGACATGAGAGGTAATTCAATTATTCAAGTTATATAGTTAAAATAGATTACTATATTATGGGGGAAGCCTTGATAAACTTTTCCTCAAGAACAGTTAGAAAGGTCCATCTAAAAGCATTGTCAGTGCTCACAGTAATTAAAAAAACATGAATTAACAAATGTCTACATACCTCAGGAGTCAATTTTGCTATTGATGTGAAAAGCATAGATACAATCTAAAACAACAAAAAAAAAAAGGTGGGGGGGGAGAATTTCAGAATATTCTTCCAAAAATTACCAAAAAACTTTGACTGTTTCTCAGTACTTACATGTTCTGCAAGTCGATTATTGTATCGACAAAGGCTGAAAATCAGGTTACAAGTTTGTCTTATATTGATGCCATCGCGAATATGTTGGAACAAGAAGGGAAATCCCTGTCAAAAGCAAAAGTTGTCCATTTAAGAACTGTTTTGTTATTTTGGGGATTATCAAGTGGTCTAATATTAAGAAAGTATTACCTTTCCTCCTGTTAATGCTGCCATGTCAGTCTGTGACAATGTCAAATGCCTGAAAGAAAACATTAGCGGAAATAAATTTTCTTTCCTCTATACTAATTTAGAGCCATTTGAGTCATGATACATAACAACAATGTTGATTCAGTTACAAGTATACCAAGACACCAAAATAAAATGATTTTTGAACTTTCCACTAGCTAGACTTGTTCACTAGACATCTTTTGGACAATTTTTCAAAATTCCAAGATTTGTATATGGAAGTCCAAATCTACTTTATTTCCATTTTATTAACTCAATATGTTCATGCACTAGGATGGATCTAATTTAGAGAGCTTTTCTGACATGAGGACCTTTAAAACAAAACAAACTTTATAAAGAAATAAAGAATTTCACTTTGAGGTTTAAAATTACTGCATATTTCTTCAACTGAGTATAGAAAATTTCAAACACATACAAAAATAGTGTAAGCATCCCAACAGTCAAATAACCAACTCATGGTCAGTGCTGTTTGATTTGTACCGCTTAATCAGTTTGAACTATTCTGAAACAACTCCAAATATTGTATCACTGAGCCCATAAATCAGTATACATCTCAAACATATGAACTTCAAAAATGTAACACTACCATTATTCACACCTAAATTAAAATTCCTTATTATCATACAAGATCCAGTCAATGTACAATTTCCTGAAGTTTGTTTAAAAAAAAGAGTTATAATTTGTTTGAATCAGGATCCAAATAAAGTCCTCTGTTGCCGTTGGTTGAAATGTCTTTTAAATCTCTTTTAGACAACTGGTTTCCCCTCCGATTTTGTTTTTATATTGCAATTTAATCTGCTGAAGAGTAGGTGGTTTGTCGTGTAGAATTTCCCACATTTCCATCTTGTTGATTATATCCTTATTGTGTTGTTTCAACATGTTCCTCTGTCCCCATATTTCTGTAAACTGGTAGTTAAACCCAGAAACTTCATCAGATCTAGGTCTGACTTAATTAAGAATACCTTGTAAGCAGTGGCATGAACTTTCATCACGAGGCACAATGAAAAACTGTCCCTCTTTTTCTAATGCTTTCAGCCCACAATGATCATTTCCTAGATCCATTATTTCATTTGGGATGCAAAATACTAGTATCCCAATTCCAGCACTAGTTGCTCATTTATTAGCTCAAATACCTCTATGACAAAAAGCATCTCTCATTTACAACCTGGTTGCCATGAAGTATAACTCTTGCAGGTAAGATAAATAGTTGATACTGTTCCTTTATTAATATGCTTTCAAAATTATTGTTTGGTTTCTTAATATACTCCAACGGTTGCCAATAATTTTTAAAATTTTGCTTTTAGGTATCATTATGAACTCATGGATATAAACATCTGTGACATGATTTAGTCCACTTGCAGTTACTTCTTGTTATTACTGATGCTCAAGTTGTCCAGTCTGTGACCAGTAGAAACCTCCTCACGTTGACTCTTGAGACCTTTTAACATGACCCCAGCAGTCTTTGATAGCCTCCCTGCTTTTCAAAATGACAAAATTTCAAGGCTTCCCATTCATTTCTTACCCCAAACCTGGAACTGGCCCTTTTCCTAAAGAACCTTGATTTTTTTCAGTGGTAAATGATATCTAGATGCCAGTGGCACTCATTGATTTTAGGTTGGACAGAGTTTCTAGACATTTTTCAGAAAATGGAGATACATAATACATTTTTTGTTTGCTTAAGACAAAATATACCATGAACTCTACCGATATTGCCAAATTCAGTGTTAAAGAAGTTAAATAAACATTCTACAATTTTATACTGGTATTTCTCCTCTTTTTTCTTGGTTTCTAATGATGTTAACAATTATCTATTTACTTTATTCTATAACATAGCTTCAAAATAATAATTCTAGCTATAGTAATACTAACAATATAATTAGCAAAACACTTTAGGATAATTTCACAATTTTTCTTTGTCTTTCAGGTACATACCACTAAAAATTACAGTTAAATCAATGTGTTCTAAAGTCACTTTAATTAATGCTTCTCCAATGTTTATGTCACCAACTCAATATACAGTTAGTCTTATTTATTTCAGTCTGCTTTTGATTTTTAGGGACTGCATTTTATTAAATTTATAATTATATAAAACATTCACATGATTCCAAAAATAAATCTAAAAAAAGAAAACAACATACTACATTCAAAGAAGTCAAACTTCCATTCCTATCCCCTCCAATCTGTCTTCTCCTCCCCCCAACTACTGGAAACTTGTTTTTAAGTTTATTTTTTAAAACTTAGTCTTCAACTGGAAAAAAAAAAAAAAACCTCAATTCTTGTCATTTGTAGTACTTACGTTCTATACAGAGATGCAAACACTGAATTAGTCAACACCGAATCATTGCTTATAGGAAAAACACACAGTTGGCTCCTGTGAACCTCTGGGTCATAACATTTTCATTGATAAATCAATATGTTACCTTGTTTCATATGTGTGCTTCTGTTTCAAGACATCTGATTTAATGTTAACCATTAGCACATTCTTGAACTTTGGAACAAACTAGATAGCACTTGGCACTATGCTTGGGGCCATTTTTAAACAGCCAAATGACCAAATAGAGAGCATAAATGTGAAAAATGTGGCACATACTGCAAAAATGTTTGCTTACAATATGAGAATTGAAACAAGAAGGCATAGTGTCACCACATCTGACCTCAGCTAGGGAAGTGTGCTGTCATGTCAACTCCAAATTTTTGGTACATTCTATAATCCACAAATGAATATAAAAGCTTCACAAGTATTGATTTGGGGATTACAAATAAATTTTAGTTAAGTAGGCAAATTTGCAAATTGGAGATCCATGTTTAATGAGGCTTCGTTGGGCACACATGCACACACACACACACACACACACACACACACACACACTCTTTCACTCATTTTGTCTCTCTCAGCCTCCCCTATCTTAAAAAGTAGCATACTATAGGGAATTTTTTGGTAGTCCAATGGTTAGGACTCAGGGATCCTGCAAGCCAAACCATGCAGCCCAAAAAAAAAAAAAAAAAGTATTCTATATATACTTTTGTCCACCTTCATTTTTTTTCACCTTAGTAATATCTATCCTGAAGATCTCTTCATGGTAATATACAAATTCCATATTCTTCTTTTTTCTGCAATGGAGTACTCTTATAGAGGGGATGCTGTTTCTTCAACTAGTCCCATCTTTGTGGACATTTTCAGTCTTTTGCTGTTTATAAACACTGCTTCAATAAATATACATCTTTCTGTATTTTGGGAACAGAATCCCAGAAGTGGGGTTGCTAGGTTAAAAGATGAATGCACATATAATTTTGCTAGATATTTTACTGTATATTTCTTCAATGTATATTTCTAACATGACTCAGAGGCAAAGTAAAAGTTTGGTACAAAGGACTGAAATACTTATGCTACAAGAGTTGATGGATTATGTTATTATTTAAAAAGAATTAAGTAACAAAAGCCACCGAATTAAGAATAATAAAACAATTATGTAAAAAGAATAAAACCAAACATGCTTTAAGCATTTTGAATGTTGAAACATTTCACCTTTCTGAGCGAGACTGTTCAACCAAAAGAGCAACTAAAGCTATCATTTTTTCAAGGGCAGCTGGCCTGTATTTCTCTTCTGCCAGAGAGAGTATATCTTCTTCCTCCTCCTCCTCTTCTCCTTCTTCCTCTGACAACACTTCAACTTGAGGCTAGAATATAAACACAATTCATTTTTAATATATTCGTTTTTTAACATTAGGTTGACAGCAAATAACTTGATTATTTTATACAACAATGCAGGGTAGATGGTGGCAGGAACATGTATCATGAAAAATAACATTCAAAGGCCTAACCCTAACTTTAAAAGTCTAATTTACACTCAGAACAATTTTAGATTTAACAGGCAGAGCTGTAAAGAACAATTATTTCCAAAACTGTAAGTATTTACCTTACCTAAAGAGATAAATTCTTTAATAATAACTTTTTCTTATAGGCAAGTTCTTTGGAAGATAAATCAGGATCAAAGTTCATATGACTATGATAAAGAAGTATTTAATAAAAATGTCAGTCACACAAATAAAGGAATCTATATTTGCAATTTTCAGATAATCTGAACAGTAGGTATTTCAAAGAGATATTCATCAGGAGTTTGAAATGCAATACTGAACAAGTAGCCACCTAGGCTGGAATTAGATAATAACACTATATATTTAGAGAAAAGAAAAGCAGTCTGAACAAGAAGCCACCTAGGCTGGAATTAGATAATAACAGTATATATTTTGAGAACCATGACCACATAGTGGCTAACAGTTTTGGTCAGGAGTCGATCAAGGATCAAATGCTAACACAATGTTATCTAAAATAAGTTAACTTCTTTATGCTTCAAGTTCCCTGTCTGTAAAATGGAGGTAACAATAATATTTACTTCCCAGGGTCCCAACAAGAATAAGATAGAACAAATAGAGCATTCAATCCAATGTGGTCATTACAAACAATACAAAATTGATGAAATACTTTCAGTATTATGAATTTTTGGAATTCTTACCTGAATTTTTGGAAGACTTACAAATTTAAAATAGCAAAGGGCTTTAAAAATATAGTCAGAAAAAATGTTCACCAAAACACAACATGCTGGTAGGAATCTAAAGCAAGTGATGTTCATTTTGCTTAATTTATTTGTTTTGATCCTGGGCCATACCAGTGAAATGTATTACTTGATTGTTTCTTCTCTTACTAGATCCATTAAAAGTATCAACCAAACAGACTCCTAAAATCATTTAATATCAGGGCTAGAGGGGAATTAAAAAGAAATCTACTATCTTTCCATGGTGCAACTTGAAACCATAGCCTCTAAATATCCCTGATATGAGGCAGAACTGTACTTACATTTTCAGGCCCTTTGGTTCCCATGTAAAAATGTACCATTGTAGATATGGCTTGCAAAGAAAGCAGAAACTGGCTCTAAAAACAAAAATATTGATTTAAAAATATAATAACAATTATGTTTTAAATACTGAAAATAAGTACATAATACCAAAAATAAATAAGATACAGCCTCACCTCTTCTTCACCCATTTTGGCAAATTCATAAAGGAAGGCAAAATATTCTGTAAGATGTTTACTGTGAGGCTTTACCCCATGTTCCATAATTAATAACAGAGTTCTCACAAATCGAGTGACACACGAACGACCACCTATATCTTCTACTGAAGCATCCATGTCATCAGACCTGAAAACATAATTCCATGTATCTTAGAGAAACTATGAAGTCTGGGGATAGATATTCTTGGAAGAGAAATATTAAAAATCTGAAATTATCATCTTTGTAGTTATGAATACCACCAATTATAGCAATACAAACAGTTGGATTCCAGTTCTCTCTCACTGAAATCAAAACAAAAAGACTAAGTCAAAGTTCCCTATAGAGGATTTCGAAAATGAAATTAATAAAAATAAAACAAAAATTTCCCTTCTTGATTTGTGTTATTATAGACTTTTTAAAATAGGAGAACCTAAATATTTCAGTGTGGATATTTAAAAATACTTTGTAGGCAGGTAATCAAAAAGCTTAAAAATAAAATGTTCAGTTCAAAAGGTGTACTTCTTACCCATCTTCCATCCCCGGCTGTAGATAGAGATGAGCGTGCACAGGTCTAAGTCTCTGAATTACATGGATACACAAACGCTGAAACATCTATAAATAAAAAGATATGACAACTTAAGAGACAAGTCATGTCAGGTAACAAAGATACTGAAAAATGAACATGACCAAAATTTCTGTTGCTCATTTATATTTTCCTCACAGATTATCTTTTGACATTCTAAAGCCTTCCTGGAGTCTCTACTACAGACCGAGGACAAAAGGAAGAGTTAGCTTGAAAGGCAATATTCAGTTTTATAGTGGAAAAAGCAACAATAAACTATAGGTATTAGTAGTAGAGATTACTAACTACAAAGCTTCATGAAACTTTCTTTACTAGGGGAGATACAGAAAACGAAACCTGGCATCCATTTCTTTCAGAAAAGTGGAGTGGGGAAGGGTAGTTGCTTATCAGAACCTCAATGACTAGGAGAAAACAACTTAAGTTTATCCAAAAAAATATGGATTAAAAATGTCTGAGATGGGACTTCCTTGGTGGTCCAATAGTACGAATATACCTTCCAATGCAGGGGACACAGGTTCGATCCCTTGTTGGGGAATTAAGACTCCATATGCTGCTGGGATAACTGAGCCGGCACACTGAGCCAGCACGCCACAACTAGAGAAGCCTCCTCGTGCCGCAACCAACAGCCAGTGCAGCTAAAAAACTGTCTAAGAATTCGCTAAATAAGATATACCAATAGCCAATAAGCACATGAAAAGATGTTCAATATCATTAATTACAAAGGAAATGCAAACCAAAACCATGATAATACTACTTCACACCCATTAGGATGGCTAAAATCAAGATGATAATAAATGTTAAAGAAGATGTAGCAAAACTGGAACTTTCATAGATTGCTGCTGGGAATATAAACAGGTGCAGACATGATAAAAAATCTGATAGTTTCTAAAACTGTCAATCATAGTGACCATACAACCCAGGAATTCACTTCTATATATATATCCAAAACAACTAAAAACATATGTCCACACAAATATCTGTACATGAACGTTCACAGCAGTGTTATTCAAACTAGCAAAGTGGAAACATCACAGGTGTTCATCAAGTGCTGAAGAGAGAAACAAAATCTCATATATGGAATATTATTTTGCAGTAAGAAGAAATAAATTACGGATATAAGCCACAACATGCCAGTCACAAAAAAAAACACATACTGTGTGAATTTTTCTTCAAGTGAAATGGTGAAAATAGGCAAATCCATAGAGATAGAAAGTAGATGAATAGTGGCCAGGGGCTGAAGAGAAGGAACAGGATAAAATGGAAGTGACTGCTCATAGGTATGGGATTTCTTTTCAGGGTATTATAAAATTATAGACAGATAATAGTTGCATGTTTGGGAATAGGTCTAAAAACCACAACATTTTACACATCAAAAAGTTTTATAAGAATTATGTATCAAGAATAACTTAAAAGTAGCATATTTCATTAAATTTCTGGTTTTGTGTCATAAGTAGATATATGTGTTTTTCTTGTTAATTTTTCCATTGGTTTAAGAAAAATAAATTGATTCATCTGATAGTTCAGAACCTGTCACAGAAATAAGTTATATACTACTCATTTAACTTTCAAGGCTATTACTGTACCCTACCATGGTTAAAGCATCTAAGAAACTGAAAAAGTATCAGTACAATTCACATACCACACATCGATCCTGTGTCTCCAGAGTATAATACACGTAACTGAGAAAACAGTCAGTTATAGCTATCTTCCCATAACCAGGAAATGTGAATTATTTTAATCACCTGATTGGAATGATAGCTGATTTGCCAAGAGGCTGGTGAAAATAACAGCAAAGTGACTTTTGTGGTAACAGGTCAATCTTTTCAATGCTTTCAATGCTGGGTTAAAGTGGATTCATGGGCAAATTCAGAGCAATCAACTTGAAAACTACTTCTTTTTCAAAGAAAATTTTTCTTACCTGTCTCACAATTTGATTAGGGCACTTAATTAGTATCTGCATCGGCCACCAATCATCATCAGCCATGCGGTCCAAAAACCACTGTAAGAAAATCATGTGATTTTAATATTCACCAATACTTGGGGATAAACATTACACAAAGATTTTAACTGACATGTGAATTATTTTAAGTTCTTACCAAAACAGATTCTTCAATTGGTAGAAAGCCTAAAATCTAAAATGCCTAAAGTCGTAATCAAAGTCTTCTCAATAAAGAATTCCATGGATGCCATTTACATTACAGTGTACAACCCACATGATAACAACTGGCAGTGCTTAACAAGTGGAATACTATTTTCCTCTTAGACTTCTTAAATGTCACACTGTAGAATCTTTTGCTTGTATTAATAAGTTGGGATCTGAGTATAATTCACTTTTCCTCTGTTTAAAACCAATTTATGTTCTCTTGATAACAAAAAACATTTTTTTTTTAATTTATTTTATTTTATTTTTTTTTAATTATTGTTGTAGCCATACATTGTTATGATATCACCATGCGTTTACATATGCTTCCCCTCCGGGTCCCCCCTCCCTCCTCCCTCCCCCCCGGGAAAGTCTACAAGCAATAAATGCTGGAGAGGATGTGGAGAAAAGGGAACCCTCTTACACTGTTGGTGGGAATGCAAACTAGTACAGCCACTATGGAAAACAGTGTGGAGGTTCCTTAAAAAGCTGCAAATAGACCTGCCATATGACCCGGCAATCCCACTGCTGGGCATATACACCGAGGAAACCAGAATTGAAAGAGCCACGTGCACCCCAATGTTCATCGCTGCATTGTTTACAACAGCCAGGACATGGAAGCAACCTAGATGCCCATCAACTGACGAATGGATAAGAAAGCTGTGGTATATATACACAATGGAATATTACTCAGCATTAAAAAAAAATTCATCTGAAGCAATTCTACTCAGATGGACGAAACTGGAGCCCATTATCCAGAGTGAAGTAAGCCAGAAGCAAAAACAACAATACAGTATATTAACACATATATATGGAATTTAGAAAGACAGTAATGAGAACCCAACATGGGAGACAACAAAAGGAACGCAGATGTATAGAATAGACTTGTGGACTTTGTGGATGAGGGTAAGGGTGGGATGAGATGGGAGAAGGGCATTGAAGCATGTTAATTGTCATGTGTCTAATCAATCGCCAGCCCAGGATTGATGCTCGGGACTGGTGCAACAAAAAACATTTTACACTTACTTAGCTTAGACAATTTCCCATTAATTTCAAGATATCTCGTAATCATATATTTAACTCCTTTATTGAACTGTACTGCTCATTAATGCATACACATAATTGCTGACAACTGTAGAGAATTTTAACTCCTTGAGAGAGTTTCAGAGGCAAATCCTTAGTGAAAAACCTGAAGTGACAACTTTATTAAAAAATAACAAAAATTAAACAAATTTATGACCTAATAAAGCTTCTGCATCTACCAGTTTCTTAAAAATCATGGGTGTGAATGCCCAATCCCACTGCTGGGCATACACACGGAGGAAACCAGAGTTGAAAGAGACACGTGTACCCCAATGTTCATAGCCACATTGTTTACAATAGCCAGGACATGGAAGCAACCTAGATGCCCATCAACTGACGAATGGATAAGAAAGCTGTGGTAATATACACAATGGAATATTACTCAGCATTAAAAAAAAAAATTCATTTGAAGCAGTTCTACGCAGGTGGATGGAACTGGAGCCTATTATCCAGAGTGAAGTAAGCCAGAAGGAAAAACAAAAATACAGTATACTAACGCGTATATATGGAATTTAGAAAGATAGTAACGAGAACCCTGCATACGAGACAGCAAAAGAAACGCAGATGTATAGAACAGTCTCGTGGACTCTGTGGAAGAGGGCAAGGGTGGGATGATATGGGAGAATAGCATTGAAACATGTTAATTATAATATGTGAAATCAATCGCCAGCCCAGGTTTGATGTTCGGGGCTGGTGCACCGGGATGACCCAGGGGGAGGGATTCGGGAGGGAGGAAGGAGGGGGGTTCTGAAGTGGGAATATATGTATACCCATTGCGGATTCATGTCAATGTATGGCAAAACCAACACAATAAAGTAAAGAAAATTCAAAAAATAAAATCATGAAGAGGAAGGGGAATAGAGGCGTATGTCAAAGAATACCCAAAAGATGCAATAGGTCAGAGCCAGCCTGTGGAAAATCCTGCAGAACAAATGACAAAGTGGTATGGATGGAGGAAAAAAGGTAATTACAGCTGCTCCTTAGTATGGAGTCCCAGCATATACAAAAATCTGCAAATACTCAAGTCCCACAGTTGACCCTCTGTATCTGAGATTCCTCTGCATTCTCAGATTTAACCAACCACAGATTGTACAGTACTGTACATATCTATTGAAAAAGATCTATGTATGAGAGGACAAACAGTTCAAACTCTTGTTGTCCAAGGGTCAACTGTATTACAGGTGAAAAAAGATTTATAAGACAAAGCAAAATGTGGAAAGGATCTTGTTAGAATGCTAATTCAAACAAACCAACTGAGAAAAACTCAAAATCTCTCTAAAAACCTATATATGAAAAAAATCTTCAACTAATCTCATTGTACACTATGCTGCTATCTTCCACTTCTAGAAATTTATAAGACTTGCGTTCCTAGAAAGATACATACCACTCTGCAAGACCATAAGAATGATAAACAATACTAAGATGACAATATGGCTAAGTGATTATTACCAGTGTGCGTATTATCCTAAGGGATATGTTTCTCTTATAAGGCAATACTGGAAAAGATGAAATAGGAAATAAATTGATCTACTGGGATATATGCCTATTCTCCTCAGGGGGTAAGGGAGATATGTATTTTTTAGTATTTTCTGGTAACATGCAAAAGTAGTTAAGAAATATCTGGTACAGTCCTAAATCTTCTATACGCTTTTCCTTCTGATACATGGACAGGGAGAACACAAGAAATTTTTTTTTTAAGAATTTTTAAGCAACTTAAAAATCAATTATTTAATCAGTGTAATGAAGCTGATACAGAATTATAAATTTCTCTTGGCTGGCAACCCACTCCAGTGTTCTTGCCTGGAGAATCCCAGGGACAGGGGAGCCTGGTGGGCTGCCGTTTATGGGGTGACACAGAGTCGGACACGACTGAAGCGACTTAGCAGCAGCAGCAGCTTGGCTATCAAGTAATTTTAGGAATACCCAACGCTGGGCTCTCTCTGATTTGTAATAGAGAAAATAATTTTGCTGTGGCATGTAAGTTAAGAATAAAAGAAAATAAGAAAGTGAGTCTTAAGCTATGCATTGTTTTCTTGAATTATTCAGCTCACCTCACAAGCTGCTTGACTATTATTAAATTGCTTGGTCAACAGTTCAATCCACTGAAGCATTGTGGGCTAAAAAAGAAAAAGAAGTCACTGGAGGTTTTAAGAGCTATCTAATAAATGACATAAATAGCACAAAAGTTTAAAAAATAAAATATGCACCTTTTCTTTTGAATGAATAAATGTCTCTAGGACAAAGGAAGTGCTTAACTGCAAGAAAAGACAAAGTTAAGCAAAAAAGATTTAATTATTTTAAAGTCATCAATTTTGAAGAAATTATCTAAGGTTATACATATATTACCTTTGCTGTCATTAAAGACACAGCTTTAGGATCTGGTAATGTACTGGGGATACAACTACACAACTGCCACATAAACCTAGAATTTGAAAATAATAGGTTAAAATTCTCATAAAGTAAGATTTTTTTTTAAATGTGTAACAAAAAAATTTGTATTAAAATCTACCAAACTTACCCAAAGTATGTATGTTCAAAAATGTTTTTGTCTTGAAGAAACTGCATATTATCATGCCAAATCCACTGAAGAAAAAAATTTTAACATGAGGTTATCAGAAAGCATGTTTCATAATATTTTACCAATATTTTTATTAGACAAAATAAGACTTAATCTAGAAGAAACCAAAACAAACAAAACAATACATGCACTTAAAATTCATGTTGACTTTTTTCCAGGTAAATGGAATACGGAAATAATCACTAAACCTGATCCAATTTATCATTACTTATCTAACTCAAGCCACCACACTGTTTTTATTCTAAATTTATGAAAATTTTTGAAGTATGAACTCAGAAATTCCACCTGTCTGAAGAGAAAACACATAATAAACAAATCTATGTTATGTTGATAACACAGGAAAATGATGGCAGGTTGATATTTTTATAAAGGTTTATGTTTAAAAATAGGAAAATAAGTTATTCAGGTTCGCAGATCTAACGAGAGGTAATTTCTTTGTTTATAATAATCATGAAAAGTTATTTCTGACATCTGTCCTATACAATTGCTTTGCTGACTACTTTTTGTGTCCTTTCCCTCTCTGGATACCCTAAACATGCTATAAGTCATTGACAGTCAGTTCCATAAAATTACTTTTATCTGGAATAAGTTTATGTTTTGATTATTATTATATTACTTATTTTTGGCTGTGCTGGGGTCTTCATCGCTGCACACGGACTTTCTCTAATTGCAGACAGCGGGACTATCCTTCCTTGGGGTGCACAGGCTTCTCATTGTGGTAGCTTCTCTTGTTGCAGAGCACGGACTCTAGGGCAAGGGCTCAGCAGTTATGGTGCCCGGTTTAACTGTTCTGTGGCATGTGGGATCTTCCTGGACCAGATCAAACCCATGTCCTTTGCACTGGCAGGTGAGTTCTTAACTACTCTACCACTACAGGGAGGTCCCCTACGTTCTGATTATTGGTATTACTCTCTTCATCCCTCAGAGGATTTGAAATCACCTCTACCTGCCTTCCCTGTCCACTACTCTAGTCCAGAATCAAGGTCTTAAAATCACTAATTAGGGCTCCTGCTGCCTGTTATCAATATTTGAAAAAAATCACAGACCTGATTTGGCCTGCTTCAGAGTTCTTGTTCCTCTAGCATTTCTAACCACAGCAGCTTTCTTATAGCCCCGGGGAGAGACTGAGAGCATTTACCTATCTCAATTCAGTGCTTTTTCACAGCAATAGAGCCCCATTCTAAGCTTCCTGCTTCTAGCCTCAAGTTCAGCTCCTGAGTCATAATTTTTGTCAACCTTTACCCCACAAGAACTTAACCCTCAACCACTACTGTTTTGGTCTTAGAGCCTGGTAGACACTGGTTTCCACCAGGCTCAATGCTTTTCATTCTATTCCACTTTTGCCTGAAAAATTCCATGGCCAGAGGAGGCTGGCAGGCTATAGTCCATGGCATTGTAAAGAGTCGGACACAACTAAGCAACTGGGCACAACAATTTCTGTCCTACAGAAATATTTGTTTTGTTTTTTGATGGCCCTTTTTACATTGTATCCATACAATGTATGTGGAGCCAACTGAGTATGTCTAAGTACTAGATTATTGCACTACACTGATGAAAACATTCCTAGGTATTTTATATGTATCTGTCCAACTTCACCTTGGGCCATTCTTCCTTGCACTTATTAAACACCACAGCCACAGAGATCATCATTCAGTTTCTAAAACATGCCAATAAGCTCCACCCTTCTTCAAGAGATTTATACATAATGTTCTATTTGCCTGGAGAACTTACCACATGATTAATTCCTTACTGACTTTCAAGTCTCAGTTTAAGGTTAACTTAAAACATATCCAGATTACCTGACCCCTCCAGCAATCCTGATCAACTCCCTACCATTTCTTAGCACTCTGCTTGTTCTATACGTAACGGTCACTACAATTTATCATGTTTGTTTACTTAATATATTTTATGGCTCTAAAATTTTCTATTTTACCTTTGAGAAAGTCTTCCCCCAGCTATATTTCAACTGAAGAAATCTAAAGGACCAGATTCGAGTTTATGTCTAAAATCTATGCTGATGTTAAATAATACAATAAAAATATTATATTTAATTTTTAGTAAAATATATATGCAGCCAAACATTTTAAATTAATAAGCTAAAACAATGATAGGAGGAAAAGTTTAGGTTTAGGTCTGTAATCAAGAATAATACTGAGGTGTCCCTGGTGGCTCAGTGGTAAAGAATTTGCCTGCCAATGCAGGAGTCAGGGGTTCAATCCTTGATGCAGGAAGGTCCAACAAGTTGCAGAGCAACTAAGCCCATGTGCCACAACCACTGAGCCTGTGCTCTAGACCCTGGGAGCCACAATTACTGAGACCATATGCCACAACTACTGAAAGCCTGAATGCCCTAGAGCCTGTGCTCCAAAACAGAAGCCATCACAATGAGAAGCCTACAGAGTAGCCCCCACTCTCTGAAACTAGAGAAAAGTCCACATAGCAACAAACACCAAACACAGCTGAAAATACATAAAATTATTTTTTTTAAAAAAGAGTAATGCAGTTCAGGTTGTTTTCCTATTATAGTAAAAGTCTGGGATTCTCTTTTGTCACAATGTAAATCAGTGGTCCTCAAAGAATGGTTTAGGTAGGGGAGGAGCAGGGAAGGGGGGGTGGCATCTAGGTACAGTGACCTTCATAGGGTGTCTGTAAAATTCAAACAATTTTATACAAGCATCTCATGCAGCTCAATACCAGAAAAATAAACAACCCAATCAAAAAATGAGCCAAAGAACTAAACAGACATTTCTCCAAAGACATACAGATGACTAACAAACACATGAAATGATGCTCAACATCATTCATTATCAGAGAAATGCAAATCAAAACCACAATGAGGTACCATCTCATGCAGGTCAGAATGGCTGCCATCAAAAAGTCTACAAACAATAAATGCTGGGAGAGGGTATGGAGAAAAAGGAACCCTCTTACACTGTTGGTGGGAATGCAAACTAGTACAGCCACTATGGAGAACAGTGTGGAGATTTCTTAATATCTTGGGAATAGAACTGCCATACAACCCAGCAATCCCACTGCTGGGCATACACAGCGAAGAAACCAGAACTGAGAGAGATATATGTACCCCAATGTGGACTGCAGCACTGTTTATAATAGCTAGGACATGGAAGAACCTAGATGTCCTCCGGCAGATGAATGGATATTACTCAGCTATAAAAAAGAAGGCATCTGAATCAGATCTAATGAGGTGAATGAAACTGGAGTCTATTACACACGGTGAAGTAAATCAGAAAGAAAAACACCAATATAGTATATTAACGCATATATATGGAATTTAGAAAGATGGTAACGACGACCCTATACACAAGACAGCAAAAGAGACACAGATGTAAAGAACAGATTTTTGGACTCTGGGAGAAGGCAAAGGTGGGATGATTTGAGAGAATACCACTGAAACATGTATACTACCATATGTGAAATAGATGACTAGTCCAAGTTTGATGCATGAAACAGGGCACTCAAAGCCAGTGCACTGGGACAACCCAGAGGGATGGGGAGGAGCAGGGAGTGGGATTCAGGACAGGGGGACACATGTACAACCATGGCTGATTCATATCAATGTACGGCAAAAACCACCACCACAATATTATAAAGTAATTAGCCTCCAATTAAAATAAATTTTTAAAAAAAGGATTCAAACAATTTTATTAGTAACACTAAAATGTTATCAGCCTTTAAAAAAAAAAACAAACCACCTCATTCTCTTCTGAATGCACAATGGAGTTTTCCAGAGGCTCAATGATGAATGAGATCACAAGAGACCAAATGCAGAAGCTGTTATGAGACTCCAGCTGTCTTCCATTAAATCAGGTATTAAGAGAAATTTGCAAAAAAAAAAAAAGTAAAACAGGGCCACTTTCCTCACTGAACTGTTTTGTTCTGAACAACATTTTTAAAAAAAATTATTTATATCAGCATTTCATGGTTTAATTTCTAAAATAAATTTTTAAAATTTGCTTTAATTTTAATATGGTAAATATTGATACATATAACCACATAAAATTGAAGAGTTAAAACTCTAAGGTTCTCAATATTAAGAATATAAAGAAGTCCTGAGACCAGGAAGTTTGAGAACCATTTATGTAAATGAGCAATATACAGTTGACCCTTGTCATGCTGTGTGGCATGTGAGACCTTGGTTGCTGAACCACAGATCAAATTCCCTGCAGTGGAAGGGCAGGGTCTTAACCTCTAGACCACCAGGGAAGTCCCTACAGCTGACCCAACCCTTGAACAATGAGGGAGTTAGGATTGCCAAAGTCCTAAAGTAAGTATCTGTATATAGCTTTTCTCTCCAAAATTTAACTACTGATAGCCTACTTGTGTTGACTGAAAGCATTTGGACTGAGAGCATAAATATTAATACGTATTTTGTATGTCTTATATACTGCATTCTTACAACAAAATAAGCTAGAGAAAATATATTTACAGTACTGTATTGTATTCATCTATATAGGTATGTTTATGTTGTCTGCTTACGAGATGAACTGTCAATATCTGCATCAATAGCTTTTGGGTTCTTTTCTTAATATTTATCTATTTGACTGCACTTGGTCTTAATTGTGGCAGGCAAGGTCTTTGATCTCAGCTGCAACATGTGGGATTAGTTCTGGCATACAGGATCTTTTACAGCTGCAGGATGTAAGATCCAGGTCCCTGATCAAGGCTCAAACCTGGCCCTCTACATTGGGAGCTTGAAGTCTTAATCACTGGACCATCAAGGAAGTCCCCCAATAGTCTTTTACAAAACACTGTAGATATTATATTATGAAAACTACACATCAAACATGAAAAGATAACATGAAAAAGAAATTCATATTTATTTATACATCCTGCATTTACTGAAAAAAAAAAAAAACCACATATAAGTGGAACCTTGCAGTTCAAGTCTATGCTGTTCGTGTCAACTGTACATCATTAAGATTTTACTTAAAATTTTATTTTACTTCAATAAGTGGGTTGACTATCATAAAATATTGTTAGAGCCTCATCTAGAACATAGTCTACATTTATCTGAACACCTTGAGAACACAAAGTCTTGCACATAATGATGATACTCTATAATAATTTTGCTATTATGATAGAAGTTGAAATAAATTTTTGTGTAAACAGGTGAGTTTCATAGTTTGATTTCTAGTTCTGATGGTAAACCCTATTAAGGGGTTTGGGAGAAGGTAATATTCTTGGCATGTCATCAGAAAATTATAGGTAGGCAAGATACTATTAAGAGTGGGGAACAAAACCTCTTCAGCTTTAAGACTTAACCAAAACAGGGGAAAATACCAGTCAAACAAACAATGAAAGTTTAATTGTTTGAATGGAAGATTACATGTTTACCAGGTAAACCTTCCTGCAGATTTACTTTCTGTACTTTTTGCTGAGTCAGTTTATAACACTGATATAACACACTCAGCGTGAATATTTTTCATAAATCCCTAATAATATCACTTAATATATTATTAAATGAAGAGAGCTTCATTACTACAAATGAGACACATTTTAAATATATATATACATATATTTTAAATGCATTTAAAATACATTTTTGTATAATATGAAGTATAAGAGAAGGAATACTCCCAGTCCTATCACCCAATCCAAATATATCACTGATCATACAAGTTAATTGTGAGCTTGCACTAATTCCACAAACCTTTTAACTCTTATTTTTCTTCACTGTTACTAATATTTGTTTTCCACTCCCTTTAATCTCACTCACTTTATGTTCAGTATTACCAAGACTATTTGTAAAATAAATAGTGTTAAGGTCTACTTTGGATTACAGATACTAATGATGCTTGAGCCTGCTTTTATATTACAGAATACTTGCATAAATACTTAACATGTTTTTAAATTGTTGCTAAACTTAAATTAACTCATACCTCTAGCAATTCGGATGAAACATCAAATTTGTACTCTTTGCCACTTTCTTCCTCTGGTTCCATGCGTTTGTAAAACAGCATATATGCACTGTGGGTCTTCAAGAGGGAAAACAGTATATTTTCATTTTGACATAGTTTAACTATACAAGCAGACAGTACGGAAGTCAGAAAACAATGTAAAATATATGAAGGAAATGGTTACCTTTTCAAAGGAGAAATCCATAAACTTATCTGTAACAGAATCATAGGTCTTGGTCTGTGTAAAAAAATGAAAGTTTTCCTCTATTAAGAAATGGGTACACTCAGCTTTATTTATATACAAAATATTTTACTAACAGATATTTAAAACTTTACAGTAATTTTGTAATCAGCTCTCATAGCATTATCACATAAAAATCCTTGACAGAAATTTCTGACAAAGAAAAGATCAAAATATTTTTAAGGTACTTTACCACCAATACATAAAGTTGAATAAAATGGATTGTAATCTGAAAAACTACCTTTTAAGAGAAGAGTTTTTCAAAGTTTGTTTGTTTTTATCTTTTTTTAAGGAACTATTCTAGGAATAACACCTAGAGATGAAATAGGTTTAGCTATGCCTTCAATGGTAACACATCATTTACTTCCTTCTTCTACTCATTTTGGAAGTGTTAAGAATTTGTCTACTTTTCCTTTTCGATTCAGAATAGTACATGAGAGCATCAAAGAGTAAAATAAAGCCTTTTCATTAAAATCCAGAGTGACGACCAGTTATTCACAATGAACATAGTTACTAAAGGGAAATATAACTTTATCTGGGCTTATCTGTGAAATATAAATTACTTTCTAATACCTGATTTAGAAAATTAATAGGGAAAATTTTAAGTTTTCAGAAAATTGCTACCAGGGTAAAATGCATATGAAGAAGTGAAATTATTTTAAGACTATTCCAATCTGTCTTTTACATCTTAACTGCTAATTACATAACCCTTTTTCTATCCCGTCACTAGTAATAATTAGTAGTAACAGCTGCTACTGTTACAGAAAGCACTAAGGAACTTTAAAGTTTAGCTTAAGCCAACCTCCTGGTCAAAGATTTCTCATAGTTAAGTCAATAAAAAGCAATTTCTTCCTGCTCTAATCCTAAAGCATTTAAGTAAACAACTTATTCAATAAAGTCTTGTGTCAGTGTAATTCAACTCTTATACTTTTATTTTTCAAATTTTAGATTTAATGAGGAACTAAAGGAAAGTTAAATGACTGTTTTTAGGTTTTATGATACTGTAAAGCACTTGGAAAGTCAAAAACCACTTAAAAATTTTTGAATAAAACTTACCGTCATCTCTCCACCAAAACATTCAGAGGCAAGTTGAGCAGAATCAAAAGGTTTTACCTCAGCATCATTAAAAAGATACCTAAAGCAGAGCATATATGTATTGATCAAGTATATATGTACTATATATAAATATATGTACATATGACTGGTTCAAAATTGGGAATGGAGTATGATAAGGCTGTATATTATAACTCTGTTTATTTAACTTTTACGCGTAGTACATCATGTAAAATGTTGGGATGAAGCACAAGCTGGAATCAAGATTCCTGGGAGAAATATCAACAACCTCAGATATGCTGATGACACCATCTTTATGGCAGAAAGTGAAGAACTAAAGAACCTCTTGATGACAGTGGGAAGAGGAGACTGAAAAAGCTGGCTTAAAACTCAACATTCAAAAACCTAAGATTATGGCATCTGGTCCCATCACGGCAAACAGAAAGGGAAAAAATGGAAAAAGATTATATTTTCTTGGGCACCAAAATCACTGCAGATGGTGACTGCAGCCATGAACTTAGAAGATATCTGCTTCTTAGCAGGAAAGCTATGACAAACCTAGACAGTGTATTAAAAAGAAGACATCACTTTGCCAACAAAGGTTTGTAGAGTCAAAGCTATGGTTTTTCCAGTAGTCTCCAGATGTGACAGGTGGAAGGCTGTCATGTTTGTGACCATAAAGAAGACTTAGGACCAAAGAACTGATGCTTTCTAATGGTGGTGTTGGAGAAGACTCTGTGAGTCCCTTGGACTGTAAGGAGATAAAACCAGTCTATCCTGAAGGAAATCAACCCTGAATATCCATTAGAAGGACTGATGGTGAAGCACCAATAATACTACAGTCACCTGGTGAGAAGAGTCGACTCACTGGAAAAGACCCTGATGCTTGGAAAAATTAAAGGCAAAAGGAGAAGAGGGCGGCAGAGAATGAGATGGTTAGATAGCATCACTGACTCAAAGGACATGCATGAATTTGAGCAAACTCTGGGAGTAGTGGGACAGGGAACCCTGGCATGCTACAGTTCGTTGGACATGACTTAGCAACTAAACAACAACATGTACTTTATCTGTGTTGTGCCTATTTTTAAAATATTTAGATTACATTCTAATATATTATAAACATTAATATGCAATCAATTCTAACTAAGCTCTTGTTTTAACGATTTTAATCCATTAGAAATAGGGAATATAGTTTCACAACATAGTCATAACCACCTTAAAATCTGATATATCTACTTATAATCTAGGAGTAACAAAAGAGTTCATATAAGTGAGGAATAAAAAGTTGGCATAAATATAACATATAAAGCTACTGGACAGAAAATATTAAGAGCCTGAAAACTTACAAAGATTAAGGTACCATTTCAAAATTTATATTCAAATAGACCAGAAAAAGTAAAAGATACCACAGACATGATGGCTTAAAGAGAAATAGCTGAACAAAACTATTCTGCTAAAAAAGTGAAGTTGCTCAGTCATGTGCGACTGTTTGCAATCCCATGGACTGTAGCTTACCAGGCTCCTCCATCCATGGAATTTCCCAGGCAATAGTTCTGCTAAGCATAGATCAATTTACCAATGTACACTTTGTTCAAAGCAATATCCTCAACACTTAGAACAATGCCTAGAACAGCAATAGTCTCTACATAAGAGAATTTACCCAACATTCGAAGGCCAAAAACCAGCTATTAAGGACTGATTGAATGACTTCCATCCATTAACTTGATAAAAGACGATAAAAAAGAATATGTGTTAGAGGGGAAAATTAAAGTGAAGAAAATGGAGTATGCAGATAATTTCTAACTGAAATATATAAGGACTTTGTGGCCATCCTATAGTGAACACAGGTTAAGATTCAGAAGGTGCAATATTGTCTATGAATCTTAAGCTGTGTGCGCAACTCTTGAGGGTCTTCATTTTTTCTTGAGTGAGCATTTATCAAGTTCTCAAAAAAGTGTGGAAATCTATAAAGCTTAAGAACAATGGATTCATATTATCTTTTGAAAGCTGCTTTCATTTAAACATTTTATGTGCCCCCTTTCCAGACATAGATAAAGTTTAGAAAATAAAAATCTGAAAACATATCTCAGGAAAAAAACTATCATAAGCTTATTACTTTAAAAAGAGAAAAAGATTTTTTTTAAATCTCAAGAAAAAAATATTTAAAACTCACCATTTATTGTTTTTATAAGCATGTGGGTTGACTATATCTCTAATGAAGCTGTAATAGTGTCCACCGTCTGCTGTTCCTGTATGAACAGTCACGCCTATCAAGTCATACTCATAGCTCTCGGTGTCTTTTAAATGATCGCTGACTTCCTTAAAACCTGAAATGATTTACATAAAATGGCAATAATTTTGAAAACAGCACGCAGTGACATCTTAGAATCACTTGATAGACTATACTTCAAGCATAGAAATAGGCACAGATACCTTATATATTCAAATAGGCACAAAACAACTCTATTTGCTGTCACTCACTATTTATAGCCTACTTTTATACACATTACTGGAAAAACAATCACGTGGTTAGTGCATAACTAGGGACAATCTCAACGTAACAAGTAAATGTAAAATATGTTTTTTTTTTCCCTTTTGGGTCTAATCTGGCTATTCCTTTGGAAACAGATAAACTTGAATGGAACAGTGTATATTATCTTACTAGGAATAGGCAAACACAAGATCTGAAAGGTATTAATATATTTATGCCTGTCAGTCTCATGTTACGGAAAATGAAGCACTGTACTGGTAGCATGCTTCCAACTGTTTTATCAATTAATAAAAAAACAGTATGCATTAGAAGCTTTATGTACAAAGAAACAAAATAAAACCCTTCCAATCATAGAGATTTCAATTTGAAAGGTTATTGTAATAGATACTAAGGAAAAAACACCAGAAGATGTATGATTTAAGATTTGTATTTCCACCATCACACAGAACGAAAAGGTGTAATTAAAAGCAAGTCAGAAAAAGCACATCTGGTTCACCTGAGTGTACAGTCTAACATGAAAAGGGAAGCAACAATTAGCTGCAGAGGAAATGGCTGACAGTGTCAAAGCAGTGGCTAAGGAGTTTGGGTATACTAGGATCTGAATCTGTGGCCTAATAAACTCCTTTATCTTGGCATTTTTGTTATTTTCACATATGGTGGCATCATGAAAAATACAGTGAAGCACAGTTACTAAGCAGTCTTGCTATAATTTTACAAATGATTTGAAAGCATTCTGACAAGTAGGACATATATATACAATGTCAACTTCTTAACTCTGTCTATATTTTCAAACTTACCTCTTTTCAGTCACTTCCTGAAATTCCTAAACATACTCAACTTTATTATAAAGTTCCCTCTCTTAACCCTGTATCCCTTCATAGTTACAATCACCATCCTCTCTTTTCAAAGAAAGATATGCTATTCTCTTGAAAGAGTAGCACTCACTCATTGCTTATACGTCTCATTTCCCATTTAGTGAAGAGTAAAACATTCATTAGATGCTCATTAAATGCCTGGCAATACAGTATAAAGATTAAAATATGGTTCTTTTTCCTAAATCTTATAATATGGTGGCTCTTCAAATCTCAAAAATTTAAATCTGCATAACTTTCTATAGAAACAAAACACCACCAGGCCTCTTATGTAAAACAGAACTTCTCTCTGCCAAAGAATGGAAAAGGTAAGGGCTAAACCAGTTCTGCTTTCTTCTCTCCTCTCATCTATTCCCATTCCTCATCATGGTTATTAGGGCATGTACACAGATGTCTCAAAATCACTGGTCTTATGGAAAGAACAGCAATTTGTAGGTAATTCAAGTGCCATTTTAAATTCCCTGCAAACTGCCTTCTGACCACAATACCCATATTAAATTGCTGTGATAATCAAAGATCTTCAACAAGTTAAGATAATTTTCCCTTGTGGTCTTATAGGAACTGTTTCTTTTCTCTAGCATTCAATACTTTTGACCACATTCTCTCTTTCTTGAGCTCTTGAAGTACTGATGCCACTATTTATCTAACTGATCAAGCAGAAACCTTTCTTGACGTTTCCTTCCTCTAGGAGTAGACTAAACTATAAGCTTCAGAGCAGGAGACACCTTCTTCTTTGTTCTCATTATATTCTCATTATTATGATAGCAAGTTAAATAGTGGACAGATGTTCAGTAACTTTGTTGATTTCATTTTTTCACTCAGTCCTTTGCGTTTTATTAACTCTACTGCCACACACTTCTCTCCAACCCTACTAGTACGCTTCTATTCCTGTGGTTTGGCTTAATAGCCTCCCTACACTCCTTTCATTCAGCCTCTAATCCATTTCTATTACTATAGTTGGAATAACTTTCTCCAGATCTCAGCTGGTTATCTTGGTTTCCTGCCTTAAAATTTTTCAGTAGCTTCACATTGAAATAAAGATCAAAATCATTAACCTGACATAAAAAAGATTAATCTGGCTGCCACTCTTTTGCCTATTTCCCCAATCCCCTAACTAACCCCCCACCCTCCAACAAGACTTTTCGCTCCTCTCAATCTAGCTCTTGATACTCAGGTTCTGCTTAAATGTCACCCTCTCTTGAAAGCAACCCTCTGACTGCCCTCAACCAATCTGACAACACTTCATGTTAATAATTCCCTGTTTAAAATATGCCATGCCCAATAGACTTAAGTTCTTCAAGACCAGGAACCATGTTTATTTCATTCACTATTGTGTCCCCAGTACCTGGAAAGGTGCCTGCAACACAGTGCTAGTAGATACAAAATGTTTATTGGCCAACTGTGAATATGCCTTATTGTCTTTAGAAACATTTTTCTAAGACTCAATTTAATCTCCTTAAATGTATATTTAATTACAATGTTGTAATTACGACTATCTTGTCATGGTGACTTATAGTAAACATAGGCAAGAGAAAGACATTTTGCATTACCTTCTTTCCTGTCACTCTTTCCCATAAGGAAATCTTCTGTATAGGGTGTCATATCCAAACGTAACGGGAAGGAAAAGTGTGTATTCACTTTTTCTTTCATCATTGTGACCATATTAAATGTATACCTCATAGTATTGAAACTCAGAATCCGAGGTAATTTCTTAAAACATGCTCTGAAAGACAAGAACAAAAGTTGTTAAAACTCTTCTTGGGAGATATTTGACAATATTTTAAAAAAAACAGTAGAATCGTATTAGCCAAATTAAAGGAATGCTTCAGTAAGGAAACGGTTATCAAGAACAACAGATTTATTCAATAAGCTTATTCCAAACTTACTGAATAAATAAGAGATTCTATAAGAATGGAGCCTCTCAATTATCTTTCACTGACTCCTAATTATATTACTCCACAGTAATACACTTTTGCCTGACTCCAATCTGTTTAAGTCCTTAACTTCTGGCCTAACCTCTTGTCAGATGAGTTTGCCTTCTACGTGTAACTGCCTGCACAACTATGCTTGAGTGTATTCATTTATAATTTTTCTCTTTTGCAACCAACTTGTCTTCTGGAGACTGAGAAAAAGAATACCATTCTTTTCAAGTGCATATTTATCTGGAAAAATCTTCTATTAAGGAATTTGAAAAGAAAGCTTTTCATTCACTGTCTTCAAACATACTCAGATCTACTTCACGTAGAAAACTCCTCTGCTTGATTTCAAAGTTCTTTCTAAAGTCTTTCTGTTTCTTATTGCCAAATTTCTAAAATGAATGATCTATTCTTTGTGCCATGTTCTTTGATGACTCTGCTTCTATTGCTACAACCTGACAGAGACATTACTAAACTATCTTTTTGAAAAATTCCATGATTTTATTCAGATGTTATTTTTTTCCTCATCTCTGTGGACTATGTCAGTTGAATATCTTCTTGAAATTCTCTTCCCCAGATTTTGGGTTACCATAATATCCTGATTCTTCTCCCTTCCTGACTTTCATTCTGTCACTTTTTTTTCTGTATTTTTAGGTTGGCAAAGGTCTGAGTTCTTTGCAACAGTTATGTTCTTTCTCAGGCAAATGTTCTGATAGCTTCAATCAACTATGCAGATAATCCTCAAATCCAGATGTTAATCATTTGGTGTCACTGTATATTAACAATGTTATTTTCTATTACCATAAATGCAAATCCTCTACTTAAGGCAAGGCGTTCAAATCCCAGACTTCTAGTACTTGTAAGTTCATTACTATTTCTTTGCCTTTGTTCCGAGTAATGAACTACATAATCTTTCAATGTAATTTCTATTCAGTGTTCAAGGGTAGGATTGAAACATCTTTACCAAACTACTTTCTGTCCTAAACCAACCATCTCATGGCTAGCTCTAAAGAAAAAAATCTCACTTTAGAAGTTCAGAGGAAGTCTTCAGCTCATGAGTAGATTCTTTATCATGTTCCACTGAGTGCACAGGAAAGAACTAAGCAATCATACATACCTTGTTAAATATTTGATTAATAATAAAAAAAATTTAAGAGTGCTTGAATGTTTACTTGAATAACTGAATGAAAATTTGCTGTGTAAGAATGAGCTCCAAGCAGTTGATTATATCATGTAATTATGTAATTTTCATAAAAGTGTAACACTAATTTATCCTAAGTTTGTGTTTCACTTCCATTTGATGATTTATCAAAACGACAAAAATTAGCTTTCAAAAAAGCATACCTTTTTTCAGCTCGTACTTTCTTCCCACAATGAGAACAAGTATACATGTTGTCACCTTCTAAAGTATCTTTAATAGTAACTTCATCAAGTGATTCCTGTTTACACATTTAAGAGTTTCATATTATTATTTGCAACATGCAAAAAACACAAAAAGCATTCATTACAATTTGAACAGAATGCACAGAGGAAAACAAAGTTTTTATTTTTAAAAATGAACTCTTAAATTTAGTAAAAAAAAAAAAAAATGAACAAGGTGCTTTGAATTTTACTAAATGTTTTTTAAACTCAACTATTTAAATTCTGATTAGGAAAAATCAGTTCTGTGATCTACCTTTAATTCTTATTTGAGTAACATCACAAGAAGAAAATAGATGAAAACATGAAAATTTTCTCTCAAAGTAACAAACAGAAGCCTACTCTCTGTGTGTGTATGTGTGTGTGTATATAAAATAGATGAAAAGCAGGAAAAAAATTTAAAAATATATACATTACTCACATAAATATTCTTCATATCAGCCACCTGGCACCTCACAGTATAAAACTCTTCAGCAGTCTGACTAACATGTTCACAATCCTGTCAATCAATAGCCAAAAATTGGTAAATTTTCATAATAAGGTAAAACATACATAAAAATCTTCAAAAAGAAAAAAACAGGAATACTTACCAAGGACACAACATTGTTTGTAATTACACCTCCAAACAAACTTTTGACAGTATTTTTCTTTAAAAAATAAAATACAAACAATAGTTAGTAATTTAGAACTGAGCAAATCTCTACAACTTTCAAAGGAACTTGAACATTAGAGTACTAACCAGTTCTGGAGACATTTCTTCAATTTTAGTAATCAGATCAGTAAAAAACTCTGTCATATCTTTCTGCTCCCCAGTATTCAAAGGCTGCTTATCCATGGTGTATGTTTTACAGAAAGGTCTAGGATTATATGCCTTGCATTCACTCTCCTGGGAAAGGAAAGGGTGTGTGTAAGAAAGAGGATTATCAAACAATCAAATAAATGTACCTCTAAAATAACAATAAAAAAAGTTATCACAAGGTTCTTGAAATAAACAACAATAAAACAGGTAAATAAAATCTTTGTAAATCTACAAAGAAAGAACCAAATACTCTATTTCATTTTTGTTTGATTATCACTCTAGTATTTATGGACTTCCCTGGTGACTCAGTAGTAAAGAATCCACCTGCAAAGCAGGAGACCTGGGTTCAATCCCTGGGTTGGGAAGATCCCCTGGAGGAGAGCATGGCAATCCACTCCAGTATTCTTGCCTGGGAAATCCCATGGACAGACGAGCCTGGCAGGCTACTGTCCTAGGGGTCGCTTAGAGTTGGACACAACTGAGGGACTAAGCACAGCACATGGCATTTTCAGTTTAACAGTCTTGGTGCCAAAAGATGCTTCAAGTACCATAAGCTAAGAAATTTTTTTTTTTTAAGTCTAGAAATTTCTAGGAAGGAATTTGGGATGTGGACTTTTATTGTGAAGCATAAAATCAAAGCCTTTACAGGGTGAATAAACTTTCCTATCAACTGAACTTTGGTTTAGTAGTGGTTTAAAACAGCAGTAATACTCAAAGCCTGCATCTGTGACTCTTTCTAATTCAACAGAATTCTCCCACAGCAGAATAGAAATCAATAAACGTGACTTCAGCAAGCCTATCAATAATTGATGTTTGTCAAGAGAAAAGAAAAAAGGAAGTATTTTCCTCTGGTACATCCCTATCATAGCACATGTCTTTGGCCAAACAAGATAATGAATCAGCAGAAGTTATCTTTTATTGTCTTATTTTCCTACAGACCCCAAATTTGCTACCTAAAGCTGTTTCTGCTTTTTTAAGTTTCCACATCAATAATACAGCTCACTAATATTCAAAGAAATCAATTATGTAACTAATATCTGATGGTTATTACTGTGTTATTACAAAGAATCAACCAGATATCATGTGGCAGCTTTTTACCCCAGGTAATAAATTGTGAAATAATGATTTAAAAAAACAATAAAGCAATAAAACTGCTTTGTCAGTTCAAACAGCATGTTCCAACTCTTAAAAGATTATAAGTGGAATCAAGGAATAACTAACAAATCTTTTAATTTTGTTTAAAAAATCTCATTTACTAAATTTTAAGTCTCAAGAGGAACAACACAGGAATAAATACGATAAGATCTCTTTCTTCAAAATTCTAATAGGTGAGACAAGTAACTTTCAATACAAGTACTTGTGTAACAAAATTATGGTGACAAGGAGACACTCTGGAATTTGGTCACTCAGGGGACACTTTCTCAAGAAAACCAAGTTGATTCCTGAAGGATGAGCAAGGGAAGAAAATGGAGAAGAGTGCTAGTGGAGGAGAGCTACAGGAGTAGGAGCAGCATAAATAACTGCACAAGCAAGGAAGCAAAAGGTGATGTATTTCTCTGGCTTACAGTTACTACAGGGTGAGGCTGGATGTGGGCAGTGGTGGGGGCGGATATAAAAAAGAAGGTTGTGGGCAGTGGGGTGGGGGGGATACAAAAAAGAAGGTTGAAGGGAAGGGGGATACATGCCATCCTGGCTGGACCTGAATACCAAAATTCATTTCATAATAAAAAAACCACTGAGGAATTTTAACTAGGGGAGTAGTATTTTAAGATTTGCTATTTTTTAATGATTAATTTTATAGTTTTACGGGTAGAAACTAAAAAAGACAAAGAAAAATCAGTCAGAAAATCCTAAGACTAAAGGATGGGGTGACTTTGTGATGAAAAGTGGATTGGATACAAGAAATTCTTCAAAGGATAAATTAACAAAATGCAGATGACTGAAATATGAGTTAAAATTCACTGTGATAATAAAAAAAAATTCACTGTGATAAAGAACATCAGCAACTGATAAAGTCAATTTGAAAAATCAGAGTATATAGTCAGGACAGGCCAATACACTCAAATTTCAATTAAAGTTTTCTTTGGTCAAAGGGTATATCTAACTAGTTTCCATATCTGATTCTCAAACATACCATTAAATATGTAAACATTTTTTGAAGCTCCAAAAGAGTGGTCTTATGCTTCATATCTTCAGAATACTGTAAATTAAGAAAAAAAAACCTTCCATTACAACATTCTGATGATGATGGTAAATAAGATATTTTAGAAAAGCAAGCATTAAAATGTGCTCAACACTGTTTTCATTCTTTTAGCCATATGTAGGGAAAACACACAGTCTCTTTTCTTCAGCAATTTTAGCATTTTAAAAAGTGAAGTATTTTGTTCATTATACAAACACAGCCATCATTATTATGTAAGAAAACTAAATAAAGAAATCTTAAAACTACTTTATTTATCAGTACTTATTTGGTTCAGTGTTGATTTACAAGTTGGCAATTTTGGAAGAACAGAAAACATATTTTCCAGAAATAAATCCACACATTAAAAAATATACTCATCTAGTCATCCCTTCATTTTTTTCTACAACAGTAGATCCTTAACACTGAAAATTCTCTAAATATTCAAGTACATTAACTGAGATTTAGGATTCTGGCTACACTCATTTACTGGAGACTTGGTTCAGAACACCAGCCTTATAGGAGAGTCTCACATTCATGCCAAGCACTTGTTAAATATACTCTATCTTATTAAAATTTTAAAATAACCAATAAAGTAATTAATATTCTCTTTACAAATTACTACCTGTCATAATTTTGAAGAAGCAGATGAATCTTGAAGACATTATGCTAAGTGAAATAAGTCAGTTACAAAAGGGCTAATATTGCATGACTCCACTTACAAGGTACTGAGAGTAGCCAAATTCAGAGACAGAAGTAGAACAGTGGTTGCAAGGGATATGGGTGAAAAAAGAATGGGGAGCAAAGTATTTAATGGGTACAAAGTTTCACTTGGGGTAGGTGAAAAAATTCTGGAGATTGATGTTAATGATTACAGTGTGAATATACCTAATACCATACAACTGTACACTTATAAATGATTAATAGGATCAACTTAATACTGTGTATATTCAGCCACAATTAAAATACATGCAGTTTTCTTTAATTTTTCTGTGAAAATCGGAAAAGGAAATAATAAAAATGACATTTTCATGTAAATAATCAAGTGCTCATCTGACAAGAACACTTTCCAAAATCATGTCAAATTTCTATTCTGTAAGAATTCCTTATGTAGAAACAAGTCTAAATTTAGTTTTTATCCAAAATTACCATTTCTAACATTCATTCACAGTTAACACATGTGATTGTTCTTTCTGTTTCTACATACTAATTCCTGACAGTGCTAATGGCTAAAAGGTGATCGTTAATATGAAGAAGATAAACTATAAAGTGTGGTTAAGTCATCTCCTAAAAAGAAAATCACTGAAAACAGCTTCTTTAACAAGTGGTTCTATAAAGTTATACAAATGGGGACAACCAAATTTAGTCACAAAACATTACGTATGCCTGATGAAATCAATTTCTAATTATAATCACTTAGATGATAAAGACATCAATTTAACTAAAGCCAAAAAAAAAGAAACCCATTTGAGTATATTGTAAATTTGGAGACTTTGAAGCACACCTTAAACATAGTAAGGATTCACTGAAGATATACAAAGAATTTCAGTACTTCGTGGTGGGGGTGGAGGTAGGAATGCAAGGACATCAAGATGACATGTGGAAGAAAACAAAAACTCAAGCATAGTCTGCCAAAAGGTTATAAAAGCAGTCCAGAAAGCAAACTAAAAAACACCCCATGTCAAACAAAGAATGAAAACTACAAAGAACAAATTAACAAAAATAACAAAGTAGAGCTTACTCAAATAAACTAGGCCACAATCAAATTTACCTTAGAATATTAAAAAAAAACAAGTTCCTACTTGTTTTAGGAATAATTTCCTACTTTGTTTTAGGCTTCAGTTATTTTCTATTTAAGTAAAATTTATTTTTACTGAAAATACTATGTCCATTCAATACACTGAGTGTGTATATTCCACAACTGTATTTTCCTTTGCTAAATAAATTATACTGTGGCATTTGGAATAATCAATTGAAATGTTAAAATAATTCAAATATATATGTTAGCTAGTAATATCCAATTTTGTCAATTTTAATTAAAATTATTTTCTCAAACAATATTTACTAAACTGAATCAGGATCTATCAACAAAGTTTTAAAATTCTGTTTTAAAGTTTTAACTTTTAAAGTACAGAAAACTGTACCTTAGCAGTGAAAACAGCCTGCCGTGCCTCAGGTATCATATAAAGTTGCTGAATAGTAGAAGCCAAGTAACAAGTAGCTCCGAGGTTAGTCAGGCCAACAAATCTACACTCAGCACGAACATCTTCATGAGGCCAGTAGTCCCATTTATAAGGCGCATGAGCTGCTGAAAAAAGGAGGGAGAAAAAGACAACCCCCAAGCAGACTATTAAACATAATGTATTCTGCTTTCACAGAATACACCTGTTACTTATTTAAATCATATACATATTACTTAGTTAATATTACTTATTTAGTTCATATACATAAAATATTTGGTACATTTAAACACATAGTAAAACTAACTCATTCCTAAATATTCAAAAGAATATCAGAACTTGACTTTACTTAGCACTACATAATTTAACCCAAAAGTGCCAAAGTATTTCACATATCTCTGAAAAAGTTCATCACAACTGCTGTTTTAAATTCAAAAACCAATATTTCCTTTTTAACTTCATACATCCTAGCATCAGTAGTTTACAATGTTAAAACATAAGAATGGTGAATTCTGTCTTTAAATCATGCCCTCCAAAATCTTATTTCCATGAACAAAATTTACAAGATTAAAGGAAAAGAAGAATGCTTACACTGCATGTGTTGTGCCATAACCCAGTTATGTATTAATCGGTAGTTTTCAACAGATCCCTTTACCATCTCCACTAACAAGTCATAAGCAGCAGCTCTTGAAGAATGTGATTTGCACTTCGGCTGCTGTCTATCTTTTAGACTAGGCAACAAAAACAGGAGATTGAAGATATCTCTTAAAAATTCCTGGGGAGAAAAAAAAGGAAGACCAAGTACATTATCCAAACTTGGAAATTAATGATATCCCAAATATAGTAATTTCTATAGAGTAAACTGGACTATATGACAATCAAAAGTTTACTAAAAGACTGTTATAAAACTTCAAGGAACATCACATACCATCATCTCAAAGTATTCCCAAATCTCATTTCTCTTAAGAGAAAGTAAAATCGGAGAAGGCACGCAACTTTACTTTTCTCTCCTTCCTAATACCTGATCGTTTAGAGTCCAATCAACAGTATATTGTTTTTCACGCCATTCAGTGACCAAACATTTTAACTTAGGACTTATTACTCCCTATCTTGACTTTCTCTGTACTTACTTAAGTTTCTCCTTATTGCATTCTAATAAATATAGTAGTAGTAGCAACAGCAGCAACTCACTCATAATTTGCACTTAAAAGTGCCACATACTATTCAGAGGCCTCAAAACAAACAAAAGACAAAAAAGGTTAACAATCTTGCCTGGCATCAGACCTGGATGGTGCTGCAGTCAGGAGTTACACCAAGCTCTTGAATTGAATAACAGCGAAGTTCAAACTGAGGTGCAAGGCTTAACCATGTAAAATACATCCTACAGGAGTTTTTCCCTTATCTGCCTGAGAAAGGGTCACTTTTCCCACCTGTTCTTTAATTGGTCCTTTCCTACCATTCCAAAGAAAGTTGTCTCCCTCACCCATCTCAAGTAGTACAAAGGTATACTGTTCTGGGGTATAAAACCTCCTGGGGTATTGTGCAGAAAAGAGAATATTATTAAGACTGAAGCTGCTATCCTTAGAAAATGCTCCATTTTAAGGTTGGCTCTTGTCTGTCATCTGAACACTTGAATGCTGAACAGTTCCCTCCTCTGTTATAAAACTTTCCTGAGATGATAAAAGTGGCCCACTGTAATCTGTATTTGGTTTATGCAGAATACTTGCTCTTCATCTGAGAGTCTGGAATTTCAGTAACTGTGGTCAGTTACGCAGGTACTATGTGCCTACGTGACCCAACCCCTGATAAAATCCCTGAACTGCTTCGCTGAAGAGAGCATCCCAGGCAGACAGCACCTCAATGTCACAATCAGTGCTGGGGGAATTAAGCACACCCTATGCAACTCTTCTGGGAGGGGACTCTTAGAAGGGCATACCTGATTTCTACCATCTGGCCCCATACTTTCTCTCTGCTGAGTAACAGTTTTGTAATGAATACAATTACATGCTGAGTCCTTTGAGTCCTAGTGAATCACCAAATCTGGGAGTGGTCTTGGGAACCGCTAACACAAATACCAAATGAAGGACAATTTAGAATATTCTCCCATTAATGATCTCACCTACTCCATCTCACTGTTGTCAAAGACAGTACAGTGCATAGTTCCTGACTTGGCAAAGAAAAGCAAGTTTGGCTAAGAAATATGGAAGGTGAACAGAAGCTTATTTTATATAGCTGAAAAACTGACAGTGAGGTTGTGTCTCATCTATTCCATAATTGAGAAGAAGACTGTCTTGGAGACACAGAGGAGCATGTTTACATGAACTGGAAAATATAAGTCACTCACTCAAACAGAAACAGAATTAGCTAATAACTAGTTTAACAATGAACTATCTTTGATAGTTTAAATATAGAAACTAAAAAGGCTAAATATCCATAGCTTCAAAGTTTTGACAAAATATACTTAAGGCCTGTGATAAAAGTATTTTAATTAAAATATTAGAGTTGGTAAAACCATGCTGAAATGAACAATATTTTTATTTTCCTCACTCTGAGTTTGTCAAGAAAGCAGGTAACCTTAAGTCAAAGAGTAACATATATATTAACATGTGTTAGTAGCTTAGTCATGTCTGACTCTTTGTGACCCCATGGACTGTAGCCCATCAGGCTTCTCAGTACATGGATTTTCTTCAGGCAAGAATACTGGAGTAGGCTGCCATTCCCTTCTCCAGGGATCTTCCCAACCCAGGGATCATACTATGTCTCCTGCATTGCAAGCAAATTCTTTACCATCTAAAGCCACGAGGGAAGCCCATATTAACAGTAGGAATAGAAGGAGTTTTAACAATGCTATTTAATTCTTTGAATTTCTTCTGAATTATGTGTCAAAGATCATACTCTTTTTGACCTATCTAGATCAAAAATTATAATGTACCATTATAACAGTACCAGCCATTCCGGTATGCTTCACAGAAAGAAGAACCTCAAAAACTATAATGTATCAATATAACGGTACAGCCATTTCGGTACATCTCACAGAGAGAAGAACCTCAAACACTATAACGTACCATTACAACGGTGCAGCCATTCCAGTACACCTCACAGAGAGAAGACCCTCAAACGATACCTGAGAGAATAGGTCTGAGTGTGGTGTTTGACATATAATTTAGAAGAAATTCAAAGAGTTAAATAACATTGTTAAAACTCCTTTCATTCCTACTGTAAACAACATGTAAACAAGGTTTCTCACAATTTATATCCCTAGAAAAATAAAGTAGGAAGAGAAAATCTACAAACAATAAGTTAACTTAAGGTGGCCTGCAACAAATTCATATACACAAATCCTTTCTCTACATAAACAGCTAATTAGAAAACTAAATTGAAGAAAACAGTGCATTTACAATACCTAAGAAAGAAAACTCCTAACAAGAATCTTAATGAAAAATTCCTAACATTCAAATTCTAAATGACAACATTAAATTGGAAAACACAAAAAGATGGGTCTTCATAAATAAGAAGACAAATACTGCTCTTGTGCAGTGATTTAATATAATTTTAATACATTCTATATCAAGCGATAAATTTAACACAACCCCAATTTGAAAAGTATCAGAATTTTAATTTTTGAAAGAATGAGACACACTGATTCTAAAGTTCGTTGTGGAAAAATAAACAACAAAGACAATTCTGAAAGGACTAACAATGAAGATGGACAATCTCCGTAAGACATTAACTGAAAACTGTAACTCTGCTTAATTAGAAAACGATACTGGAGAATGAACAGATCCATAGATTGAAACAGAAAGACCAGAAACATCCCCAAATATAAATAGCACTTTCCTTCATACAAAAATTCTACAAATTATCAAGAAATGGACCACAAACATACATACATACATAAAAGGAAAATGAGGATAGGATTTAAGCAACTCAGAGAAGAAATAATAGAAGTAAATGGCTTTCAAACACATGAAAACAAGTATGATTATTCAATGGAACAAGTATACAAAAATGTTCACTGCAGTTTTTCTTTAAACAAATATAGACAACATCAATGTCAATAAAAATTAAATAGTTTCTCTTTTGATGTATTCAAGTTTTTAATGTATTTTCTCTTTTTTTTGAATTCATTTTAAATGATGAAAACAAATCACAGAATCGCATTTACATAATAACATACCTTTGTATTTAATATAGCCACAGAAAGTCCTGGAAGGCCATTACCAAAACATCACTTGAAATTAAAATATATAAGAATCTTACCTTTATCAGCACTACCTAAAAATTCCTTTTTCTTTAAAATGATGTTTTGCTTTCTAATGATATGTTATCAAAAAGATCAATTAATACATTTGCACTTTGGAATAAAAATTACATATTGCTTTAAATATAACATAAGATTTGCACCAAGCAAGCCTATAAATAAGTCAAGTTATTCCCAGTGAGTATAACAGAAAAATTTTAAAAGATCCAGGAGAAAACCCACAAAACAGGGCTTTGCGAAATAGGGATAGTAGCACAGATTTAAGACGGGTAAGACTATCACTTTATCTTAAGAATCCCTTAGCCCATGTTTAACGGGGACAGACAATCTTCCATTCTGTTGATTATTCCTGTTTCCTAAGACGATCAGTAACCTCAAGAAAGCAATCCTCCAAACCATAACTTACTTTCCTCAATGAAAGCACTGACAAAGGTGACAATGAGAGTAAACAACACAATCTAAAGAGAAATTAGACATTTGTATAATGTTACAGAGTTATTAGGTGTTATCAAACAGTCAATTATAGAATTTATGTCAAATGGCCCTTTAGGGTATGAATCAATAAGTATTCTACAATGACTACATTAATTCTATGTCCTATTCAGAATATTCAATTCTATAAAAATATATTAAGTGCAGATTGTCTCTTCATATTCAGTCACAGTAATTAAAACTTGTTCTGCATTCTAAAAACAAAGCTAAGATTTATATTTCTAGGATTCATCTTATTCAAAGTTCACTGTTCCTACCAGTAATGAAGTTCTGATAAACTTTGTATTTGTATATTTAAGGAGATTTAACATATCCACATACAAGGAAACAATATTAAAAAGCTTAGTCTTATTTCATATAAATACTTGAATGTGTTATTACCAACCTGTCCTTCCCTTGAAAATTTAAAGGGTGGTTTGTGTTTAATAACACTTGTTGCAAGCCTTAGGAGTCCTGTAAGCCCATCATCTTCTATATTACCATCTTGATGATCGAGGATCTCCCTGCTACAAAAAATATAAGCAAAACAAGATAGATCATGCAATTACATCCTTTATCTTTATACAACAAAACTGTCAATTTCACATCAAATTTTACCTTCGAATACAGTCAGCCAAATGCCGTGCCAAAGCATCCAGGTCGAGCAATGTTGTCTTAATACAAAAAGAAAATACAAAATTCAAATACAGACTTTTACATTTAGTATTTCAGTATTTACTAAAACAAAAAAATCCTTTACTTTTAAGTAACAAGAATTCTTCAAATTCATTAACATGCCCATTAAATTATAAATAACGTAACTACTCTTTACTTATACATAATATCAACAAAATTATAGTTGTAAACACATTGTTAATAGTCCTTCAAAAAAAAAACGAAATGTTGGCAATAAATTATGACAGTCATAGTAATTTAATGAGAAAACACTAGGTTTGATTTATTTTTTAACAATTTTACTGAGATACAATTCACATACCATACAATTCACCAAGGTTTGCTTCTAATAGCACCTTCTGAAATAAACTTAAATGTACAGTTCACTTCAGAAATCTTTATTCTCATTGTAACTGAGCAACAAAATCAAAACAGATTTCATAAAACAGAATCTAATTTAAGAGGATTCACAGGAATTCTCCGGTAGTACAGTGGTTAGGATTCCACACTTTCAGTGCAGAGGTTGTGGGTTCAGTTCCTGATTGGGGCCATAAAATCTTGAAAGCCATGTGGCAAGGCCATAAACAAAAAAAAAAAAGAAGATTCTCAAAGAAACTCAGATCACCAAGAAAGAAAATTAGTTTGACTATCAAGCAGGAAATACCAGATTCCTACTTTAAGTGGGTGACCATAGGTTTAAAAAAAAGTTCCATGTCTATCTGGCATTAGTATTTTATGGATAAAGTCAAATACATTAAGATATGTTCTAGGGGGAGAAAGACCTGGAAGTGGTCATCAAAGGAAGTAAGATAAGTAAATACTAGGGATGCAATGTGCAACATGATAAGTATCATTAACATTGCTACATGTTATATAAAGTTATTGAAAGAGTAAAGTGCTCATCACCAGGAAATAAAATCTCTTTTCATGTCTTTAATTTTATATCAATATAAAATTAAGAAGATGTTGAAGATGATAGTCTTCAACTAAACTTACTGTGGCAATCATTTGTATGATACAGTCATGATGTATGTAAGTCATGCTGTATACTTTAAACTTACACAGTGCTGTATGCCAATTATAACTCAGTAAAACTGAAAGAAAACATTAAAACAGGTTCAATATTGATTTTTAAATTTCTCAAATGTAAAGTAGAATAAGAATTCAGATGTAAACTGTTCCTTAAAAGTGGAAAGCTCAAATGTTACAGGATTTTTAAAATATATAGTGTACATATTGGACTTTGATTGAAATACATGAAAAAAATTGACAGAAAAGGTCTCCTAAATATTTAAATGTAAATTTTTCAAGTGTTTCTCACTTTTCTGAGAGATTAATTAATTTATTTTAGTTTACTAAATTTATAAAAAGAAAAAAGAAAAGTTTTTATGTGGCCAAGCTTTTCTTCGAAATTGACTTATTTTAAATGCCTTTGTTCAGACAAGAGTATCTCATTGTAGTCTCATACGACAAAACTGAAAATAAGAAAACTGACAGTGCTCTTTAGTTTAAAGTGACTTCTGTTAACTGCAAGTTTATTTTATATACTCAAAATCCACTTACTATTACAGAAATCTGTATATTTAAAGTCTAAATTTCACACTCCAAATAAGATTTTACACCCACAGTCTTACTTGGAAGACATAGGAAACTACTGATAAGTATCAAGTAAAGACATTTCAATCAAGGTCAAAATACAATGAAGAAATGAGAGCAAAACATAAAGGTACAAATGAAGTAGAAAAACTATGACATTTTCAACTCATTACAGACTGATAAAAATGCCCTTAATGATAAGGGCATATAAATTCATGAAGATACATGTACATAATTCATCTCTACTAACAAGTTAATGTAAAATTTTCTGAACATACCTGACTAGCATCCTTTATATGTATGTTGTCAACTAATTTGCACAACAACCAAAAATATTCTTTACATCCAGGTTTTAACATTGGTTCTTCTTCATAATCATCTATCTATTAAAAAAATATTAAACTTTGTGAAAATAGTTTAAAGGGGGAAATGAACTTCAAGTTATATTTTAAAAACTATTAGGCTTTATAAAAAAAATTAAATCCCTACAAACTAAACAGTATTCAAAATTTAACCAAAAAATTCTGAAGAAGACACTCCTGGTTTCTGTAAAATTAAAACTTACTCTATACATAAGTGAATGATAACAAGTTTGAGGAAAACAGTACTCTCAAATTACTTATAAAATACTTGGAAAAGATATGAATAATGTATAATACTAAATAATGTAGTGTCAACTAAAAATTCAGTGACAATGTGAAAACACAGGAAACCTACAGAAAATGAGTATATATAAATCTACCCACATGTAACGGTCTATCACAGTTTTCAAATCTGAAAAATAAAGAATATTACATTTCTTACACAGTCGATGACAGACAGTAAATATGGAGAAGAAAAATCCTACAATGCATCATATTTCTGAGATTAGTACAATTTACTGATTAATGGGCCCTGAATTTATTATGTAGGAGAAGGGGTTTACAAGGCTAGTACCTACGTGGTAACAATGAATAAAATTGAAAGTTATAAGTATCATAAGATAAAACAACTGTGATTGAGTAAGGAGAGCGCTACATTTATGTTTCTATTATTCAACTTAGCAACACAAGGCTCTATAAGGACAAATGTTACTCCCAAAACAGAATATCCATGAGAGATCCCACAGAGATGAAACCAAAGCACAAGAATCTATTCTTAGAGTGTAACATTGACACAATATGTTACAATGTTGTTTCTTTAAGAACTATACACCTATCATCCTCCTGGTGAAAACTATAAATAGTAAACAGGTATTCAAAATTACTTGCAAGAAAAATAAAATTATAAACGTGGGGCAAATGAAAATGCAGAAATAGAAACTGCTCTTGAACACAGTAAAATCTCACCCTGATAGGTTTGAGTGCTTGTGCATCTGGAAGGAACTTCAACAATGTTGAGGCAGCCAGTAGCAAAAAAGAGCGATTGATTGAGTCTCCTCCATCCAGCCCTGATAGAGATAACTTATAAAGACCATTGCAAGACTCATGACGGACTGCAGTCTGAACGAAAAAGCAAGTTCCAAAGATAATCTGAGTCAGTGTTCGGAAATTAATCTTAAAGTTGATACGCTGCCAGAAATAACATGCTAGATGGCTTCTTTAATAACATATTTTAAAAGACAATGTCCTGATCACATACTCAGGCATGTAAATAATACATGATCAAATGAAGTACCCCAAAGTAAATACAGTAATATGTAAAAACATTTTGAAAATTCCCAAACATGGCCATAAAAACAAACCAAACACAAGAACAGATGAATACAAAAAAAGATTAAGAAGAGGATATTCATAATAAGTTATTTACATGATTAAGTAACACGAAAAATATTTTCAGAATTAGAAGCAACTTGGAAAGTATTTAAACCAAAATATTTTACAGATTTTAAAATCTTGTTCAAATGTAAGAATAGTTACTTGGGACAGAGCCAGAACAAGAACACATATGCATTCAATACAAAGCTAATAAACTCTAGAAAATGTTCCCTAAAAAACATGTGAATTTCGTGGCTAAGTGTTTCTACTATCTCATTTAGGATATGGTGTAAGTATAATCAAGATACGATTGGTGAAAATTATATTGACTTCAGTGTCAACAATGAAATCAAAAGGAAGTTTATATAACTTATTGTCGGTCTCTCTTGCATCTAAGAATACACTCAACTAGATAAAACAAAAATTTCTCTAAAATATAAATTACAAAAATAAAGGCTCAAATCTTTCTAAACCCTCAGAAAACAAAAACCCCGAGAATCACTCTGTAAACAAATACTGTAGAAAAGAGAAAACTATGAATGCTACACAGTAACATTCACACTTAAGTGTACATAGTTCAAAATACTCTAGATCTTAAAGGATTAATAAGTACTTTCCAGAGTATATTTATGGAATCACATTCGTTTGTTTCCATTAGCTCTTTTTATTATCAATGCTAATAATATGAAAAAATATGAAGAGTAGTACTAATCTTCAATCTTTAGCTTACCTCAGGAATAAGGAGAGTCAATTTCTTTAGCCAATCTTGTAAATGATCACTATCAGCAAGGCTAGATTTCACTAAAGAACAGCAATGAGCCCAACTCACCAAGAGCCACATAGAATAATGTGAAACTAAAGAAAAATTGGAAAAAAGTTACTATAAAAATTATTATAAAGGCTTGTACTATAAAGAAAACAAATGTTTGTTATTAAAAAAAGGTATTATGTAAATATATTCAGCCATCCAAATCTTTATCTATTAAAAATCAACTTTGTGGAACCCTTACCTTCATGTCTAGACCTGTGATCAGACTGAGCTTTCAAAACTCTGTAAAGTAAAAACATACCACCACCAATAGTTAAATTCAGCAATGAATTAAAAAATAACTCTATTTCTTACTATATTTATCATTTAACTTTCCCAAAAGATTACAGATTTTTATGAAAGATACTAATTTATTTTTCCATGGTCTTCATTTTTTGTTTAAAGAATCATTGGCAAAATCCTATTATAACACTAAATGACTTTATATTTAATAAAGAAAGAGTGAATCCCATATTGACTTAAGTGCACTCTTAAAGTACCTAAAAATTTGGTTACTGAAGTGATATGGATTACAAAGAGAAAGGTTATAATGGTTTAGAATCTAAATATAAGACACCGCAAAGGAAAAAAATCATACACTGGCATAAAATGTCCTTTTTTTTGTATGGGTAAGTTCAATTTTCATCGGGAATAGTTAAAAGTACATTACTGAAAAGTAGAGAAAAATAACTAACTTAATTCTATATTGCTTCAGCTCTATTTTTTCCCCATGATACTTTCAATAACTTCAGTGGAAAACGTATTACCTCAATTTAAAGAAAACTAAACAGTAAAAATTTTCAATTTAATAACACCATTAAACAGGAATTTAGTATTCACCTTACAAATAAATTGCTGGGTTTTTTTTCTTAAGAAAAGCACTGATCTCTGGATACCTACTGTGTTATAATTAAATTGTTATAATTAAAAACACCTTTGTAAATTTCAAAATCTATATAACTGATTTAAAGTAAAAGGTACTGAAAAGTTAAAACTTGTAAATCAAGATCTGGTCATATTTCATGTTTAACTTTATCATATTGGCTTAATATATTTAACTTTACCAAGAGCAACCTACCCATGTACCTTTTAAATCTGTGGCATTTGAAGATTTTTGGTAACAGACAAAAAGTTTTGTCTAACTACCTTAATTGATATAAACCTCTCAGCACCATATAAACTGAAGGTGCAAGTATACAGAATGTATGTTAGAGGACAAGGAGAAAATGTTAATAATTACTTAACTGGAATAACTACCAGAGTAACTGGTAGTTAGTTGGTACAGAAAATCTATTTTTCTCATACAAACCAAGGTCAAGTTACCACACTCTCTTTGTTTCCCCACATTATCCATTCATAAGTTTTATAACTAATAGGTGAAGTGCCTGACACTAATAATGCTGAGCAAAATCAGATAAACTATGTACAAAACCATACAGTCCAGTGGGGTAAAGCAAGTATTAATCAAGTAATGCAAATTCAATAGAGACAGACACTAAAGAAAGACAAATTAAAAAGGAAATAATTTTAAAATAATCATGCTACTTATATTCAACCATTACTTCTGAAGGTGACTTTTAAAAGCATCTAAAGACAGACAACTATCTATTAGGCATAAGTAAGCACTTTGAAATATGTTTACATTAACTTTGTAAATCATCTGAGTAAAAATGGCAAGCTTCAGCCCAACATAACACCTAGAGAAAACAATACTTGAAAATATTTCTACATACTTTAATATAATTTATGTGATTATTTAAGGTATACAGAGTCAGGTCTTCATGAATTAGCATATATAATTAATACACTATTAAAATTTTGTACATTATTTTTAAAAAATCACCAATGTAGCTCAAATAAATTAGACCATATGACATGTTTAAACCATTTTCTTAAATAAATATTTCCAGCTTTATCTACTGAGAGCCCAGAAGCAAGTTAATGTTAGGAGCCAATGAGTATCCATATTTCACTGGTTCCACGCTAACAAGGGCTTCCTAAATAATGATTCCAGAACTAAGGCATATAAGCAAAGTGAACAATAATGAATTACATCACATAAAAAAATCCAAATTGATACTAAATAAAAGGAAGAGAAAGCTCTTCCTTACAACAGAATGCCAACTAATAAACATAAAATGAATGGCTAAGAGTTAGAAAATCACTAGTTTGCAAACATTGTACTGATACTTAATTCAGGTAAGAATCATCATCACTCTAATCCATAGGCTAGTTTTAACTAGAAAAGAAAAATCAGAAACTTCACTGTAGAGAAACTGGGATGAAACCAGACTGACTGATCAAAATCACTAATAATAAGACAACTGCTATCACTCCGATGTATTGGGAAAGATATGTTACTTATGGAGTATCCCTGCTAAAATGTATAGTCTGAATTTAATTGTAAGGAACAATCAGGAAAACCTAAACTGAAAGGTGTTATAAAAGAACTGGCTTGGGATGCTCAAAAATGTCTGTTCCATGAAAGAAAGGATAAGAAATATCCCCAATTAAAGGAAATGGAAGAAACATAACTATTAAACACAGTATGTGATCCTGGATGAGGAAAAAAATTGCTACAAAGAATATTAATGGGGCAATTTGAGTATGGATAATATGTTAGATAATAGTATATCAATGTTCAATTTGAATATTTCACTATAGTCATCAGGTAATGGTCCTCGGTCTTAGGAAACACATCAAACTATTTTTGGGTAAGTGACCATAATGTCTGAACTCTTACAGAATTTAGGATAACATGTAAATAAACGTGTGTACAGGGACACCCACAGAAAATGTTATAAAAACTTGCAAAACGTTGGTAACAATATGCAAGTCTAAATGAATGATATGAAAGTTCACTAAAATTTCCTAGCTATTTATCTGTTAGATTTCAAGTTTCTCCAAATTAAAAATTTTAAACACCGTATTCTTACTATACATACATACATAATGTGAAAACATCATACCTAGGAGCCAGATTATCATATGTATAAGCAACAGACATAAGTCGCTGAATCAAACTGGTTCCTTGGACAAGAACAAGAAATACCTTTAAAATAAAAACATTTAAAAAAAATCTGTAAATACACTAAAGCACAAAACTGCATTTTAAACAGACTCCATATTACTTTGATTTTTATTTATAAAAATATAAGGAATACTTTAAAAATGGTTATTGGAAAATACTACAAAAGTATTAAATACTAGAAAAACAGATTTGCATAAACAAATGTAAGAATAACAACTTTAAAAACAAAATAATACAAATTTAGAAAATACACAGGCAAATCCTCTCTATTTGGTCCACAGATTATCTGCATGTCACCTAACAGCAAGAAAAAATTATATATTATACATGCCAGTGATTTTGGAGGGCAGCAGATGAAGTAACATTTTTCACTTGTGAAATAAATACTATAGTTAACCAAGCTTGGAATCTAGATTAAAAATCCTGAGGTTCAACATTAGTTTACTTATTTTCAGGCTGTATGACTCTAATACTGAATTTCTCAGTTCTTAATCTAAATAACAGAAAAAATATTTGCTAAAATAAAGAATTATTAAATTCCTTCTGCAGGTCCAAACTCATTCTGGGCACTAAACTCTATAAAAGCACGGCTCCTATCCTGGGGAAGTTAGTCCAGTGCAACAGATAACATACAAAGCACTGCAGGAGCTTCCCTGGTGGCTCAGTGGTGAGGAGTTTGCCCGCCAAAACAGGAGACAGGTTCAATCCCTGATCTGGGAGGGTCCCACATGCCATGGAACTAAGCCCATAAGCCACACTATTGAGCCCACAGCCTAGGAGCTGCAACTACTGAGCCCACGTGCCACAACTACTAAAGCCTGTGTGCCCTACAGCCTGTGCTGCACAACAAGGGAGACAAAGGCAATGACAAGCCTGCACACTGCAATCAAAGAGTAGCTCCTGCTCGCCACAACTGGAGAAAAGCCCTTGCAGCAACAAAGACCCAGAGCAGACAAAAATACAGTATTTAAAAAAAAAAAAAAAAGGGCACTGAAACACAAGTATGTGACCTGTGACTCTGAACAAGGCTCACTTGTGCATTCTTTTTTGCCACACCACAGCCTGCAGGATCTTAGCTCCCTGACCAGGGACGGAGCCCTCAGCAGTGAACGTGCAGAATCACTGAGCCAATAGGGAATTTCCTCAATTGTGCATTCTAAATACTTTTAGTAATTATGGACTTGAACAAATTTTTTTAAGCCAATTATTTAAAAATCCCATATATGAGTATATGTATCTTGTTTGTCTATCAGTAACAACTCATTGCTCTGAAGTTTCTTGAATTAGGTTATGAAGTAAGCTGCTGTCCTCAAGTGAACAGACTGAGTAAAAAACTTATCTTCAACCTTCCCCAGTTCAGTTCACTGACAGAAACAGTGAAAGGGCAAATATTTGATTGTATGAACAACAGAATGCACGGTCAAAAAGACTCAATTTTATTGGTGGATGTGCCGGTTATCATGCCACTTTAGTTCAGCTCCAAACCCAGCATACTATGAACTTGCTCTGCCATTATAATGGCTGGTAAATTTCTCCTCTGCCAGCTGGCTTCCGTTTAAGTTTGTCAACCCAGGATACTCGAGAGAGAACTTACGTGCTTTTTCTTTTTTGTTCGTTTTGTTTTGGGGTTTGTTCTTTTTTTTTTTGGTTGTGCCACACAGCTTGTGGGATCTTAGTTCCTGACCAAGGATCAAACCTGGGCCCTCGATGATGAAAGCATGGATCTCCAACCACTCCACATTCAGAATCAGTAACAGAATGAGTCCTTCAGAGGCCTAAACTCCAGTTCAGCAAGATCCCTTCTATAAGCTTCTCACATCTGGTAACTATAATCTTTTACATATATTCCTCAAAAATATGTGAAATTGCCTGCATTACTTAACACTTCCTTTTTAATTTATAGCCCTCCAAAACATGGGATTCTCTGGTGGCTCAGTGGAAAAGAATCCACTTGCCAATGCAGAAAACACTGGTTCGATTCCTGGGTTGGGAAGATCCCCTGGAGAAGGAAATGGAAACCCACTCAAGTATTCTTATCTGGGAAAATCACAGAAGGGGCTATACAGTCCATGGAGTCACAAAAGAATCGTACACGACTTAGCAACTAAACAACTCCAAAACATACGAATAAAATTAGTTCTCAATTTTAAATCTACTTTGTTGGAATACCTAGTGTAGTTTGTTTTTCTGAATGGATCCTCCATTCAGCGTAAAAATTACTGAGACCAACTAATGAACTCAACCCTACAGTTATATAAGGTATAAAATGGCATAAAATTCACTCTGCAGTTTGGATGATGAACTGAAAAGTTTTAATTCCTTCGTAATTGCTACTGCTTTAAAATGAAGGCATAACTTCTGCTGTGAGGTCATACTGTGGTGATCTAGGATAGCATTCCATAGATACCAGTGTTATTCACTTTGTAGAAACAAAAATAAACAAATTCTCTTAAAAGTCAAGTGTATTACTATATTTTAATGGTAATGTTTCTACTTTACCTCTGTTAATCTTGGTATATGAAGACCCTTAGCATGATCACCAGCAGCCTTTCTTGACTTGCCAGGCCATGTTCTTTTCCTATGGCTTTCTGCTATACCAGACCAGGCAAAGACATCATGATAAGCTAAATCCAAATCAGATGGATCGACTGCAAACTGGCATATTAACTTCAGCAAGCAAGCAAGACAGTCTAGCTGCCACTGTGGATAAGAAGAAAATGTCATTTACCTAATTTTCATTTATTTCACATGGCTAGTATACAAACTGAAATTAAAGACTAAAAAATGAAAATAATTATAGCTAGTACTTAATCCATGTGGTAATGTAATTTTTCCTGTTCATGTATTGCGGTTAATAATAACCCAATCTTATAAAAATAGACACTAGATAACTAGAATGCATATTCAATGAGATGAAAATGATACTTGTATTTATATCATGAAATCATCATACAAATGCATATAATAAGATATAAAAAATACTGCTTGGAATGAACTGAAATATTAAAGTTATTAAAATACTTTACCTACAAAATTAGCATTAAGGACAAAAATATTAGAAGCTGTCTCTCCACATTAAGTGGCATATACTCTAATATTTGGGAGTGAAAACTATTCTCAATAATTTGATAACTTTTCAACTGAAAATCTGCACTTTGCAAGTATACATGTAAAATAAAACAAGTATTTCATCAATACTATGGAAAGTAAAAGTCCTAACCGATTTAAAGCTCTACATTAAAGTTTTTTAAATAAAGCAATTCCTTCAAATAAATAAGATCATCATCTATGGATGAGAGCTTTCTCTTCAATGATCCTTGTTCCCTTCTTTTCCTAATATCGCTACTAAGTGTTATGACTATACCAATATACCAGGAAACACAGCAATACTATGTAACTGATTTTTCAAGAAAAGTATCACAAAATTTCAGTGAGAAAAAAAAGTCTGCACAACAAAGGGTGCTAGAAAAATTGGATAGCCATATGGAAAAATAAAACCTCAACCTCATTCTACATATACAAAAGTTAACTCAAAATATATCATAGATCTAAATGTAAAAGGTAACTATAAAATTTATAGAAGAATACATAGATACTCCTAATACATGACCAAAAAAACTTGTCCAAATCCATTAAGGAAAAAAGTCTTGCAGCTCTTTACTAAGAGAAAAAATCAAAACAAAAACCCCAAAGAAAGCAAAACAAAAATCCCCAAGATACTTAGACACTTTACAAAAGAAGATGAAAAACATGGTCCAAATGAAATGTTAATGGGGAAATTTACAACTATGTTTACAATAAAAAACAAGAAAGATCTCATTAATCTAACTTTAGAGGTTAACAAACTAGAAAAAGAAGAACAAACTACACCCAAGGCTAGTAGGTGCAAAAAGGAAATAATAAAAATCAAAACAGAGATAAATAAAATAGGGAATACAAAAACCTAAAGAAAAAAAAACACTGAAAATCAAAACTGGTTCTTAGAAAAGAACAAAATTGACAAACCTTTAGCTAGGAGGACTAAGAAACAAGAACCAAATTACTAAAATCAGAAATAGAAGTGGAAACATTTCAACCAATTCTATAGAAATAAAAAAGGTTTTAAGAAAGTACTACAAACAACTGTTGTTATGTCCCCAACCTCAATAAGCTATACAAAATTAACAAACTCCTAGAAACACAAAACTTTTAAAGATTCAATCAAAAAGAAATAGAAAATCTGGACAGACTTATAACTAGTGAGGAAATTGATTCAGTTATCAAAAATCTCCCAAAAAAGAAAAGTCCTGGACCTGACAGCTTCACTAGCAAATTCCAACAAACATAAAGAAGAACTAATGCCAATAATCCTCAAACTTTCCCAAAAAACTGAAGAGGGAACTTCGTAACGCATTTGATGAAGTAAGCATTAACTCTAATACCAAAGCCAGACAAAAGACACTATAAGAAAATTACAGGCTAATATTCTTTATGAATATTCATGTAAAATAAATATTAGTAAACAGAATTCAGCAATATATTAAAAGGATGATCAAGTGGAATTTATTCTTAGAATGCAAGGATAGTTCGACATATGAGCACTGATCAATGTAAATACTCCTTATTAACAAAATGAAAGAAAAGACTACATTATCTTGATTACTGCTAAAAAAAGCATTTGATAAAATTCAATACCCTTTTATGATAAAAAATACTCAATGAAATAGGAGCAGAAGGAAACTACTACAACAGAATAAATAAAAGTCATATATGAAAAACTCAGTGAAAATCACACTCAATGGTCAAAGACTGAAAGCTTTCTTCTAAGATCAGGAGCAACACAGGGACAATTGCTTTCACCACTTCTATTCGACACAGTAGTGTTAAGTTTTGGCCTGAGCAATACACAAGAAAAATAAAAGGCATCAAAATTGGAAAGGAAGAAATAAATTTATCTGTTTGTTACTGATGCAGAAAACCCTCAAGACTACACATAAAAGCTGTTAAAACTAATAAATGATCTCAGCAAAGTAGAAGGATACAAAGTCAATGTACAGAATTCAGTTGTACATGAACAATGAACAATAATGAAAAGGCAATGACAGAAACAAATCTATTTAAAATAGCATCAAAAAGAATAAAATACCTAGGAAGGAACTTAACCAAGGAGCTGAAAGACTTCTGCAATGAAAGCTACAAAAGTTGCTCAAAGAAATTAAAGACAAATAAATGGAAACATATCCTGCATTTATGGATTGGAAGACATAAATACCACTCAAAGTGACCTATAGAGTTACTGCAATCCCTAATAAAATCCTAATGATGATTTTTGAAAAAACAGAAAAATTTATTCTAAAATTCACAGAGAATCTCAAGGGACTTCAAACAGACAATCTTAAAAGAAAAGGACAAACCTGGAGGACTCACTCTTTCTGATTTAAAAACTTACTACAAAGCTACAGTAACTGATACCAGTGAAGTACTGGCATAAAGATAGCTTTAAAGGAACGGAACCAAGAGCCCAAAAATAAACCCTCATCTATATGGTTAAATGATTTTTGAGAGGGATGCCATGAACATTCACTGTGACAAAAGGAGTCTTTTCAAGGAAAGGTGCTGGAAAACCTGCATCTCCACATGCAAAAGAATGAAGCTGAACCTTTACCTAACACCATATACAACAATTAACTAAAAGTGAATCAAGGATCTAAATATAAGACCTAAAAAACAATAAAAATCTTGAAAGAAAACACAGAACCAAAGAGTCATGACATTGTATTTAGCAATGATGTCTTGGAGAGTGTAACAAAAGAAAAAACAGAAAAATTGGACTTCATTTAAATTTACTTTGTGAATCATAAGACTATTCACAGTATTCTTTAATATATTGAGAGATACATTATAAATAGTGGATCTCAGTCAATCTGAAAGCAATCTATGTCTTAGGCAAACTAGCCATCTCAAGCATTGCCAAGCTACAATGTGTGCCATATGGTAGTGAATTTTTCTTAATATTTCATAAAAGTATTCATAATTTTAAAGCAAAACAGAGAAAATCTTTAGCATATGATAACCTGTAAACTTTATTCAAAACAAACACAGAACAGTTTTTAAGCAAAAGTCCTATGAACAACACATAACTGCTCATTAAAAATTTTAAATTCTCTCATTTTGCCTGAGAACCAAAAGGCACCTTTTAATTCTGAAAGAGTAGTGAGAAAACAAAAACACAACAAAAGACATCTGAGTTCTAAAAGTCAAAAAACAACAATTACTATTGCAGAGGTATCTATACTAAGAAGGAAAATATCTGTAGCAAAATATGTAAAATAAAAATGGCAAAGAAGTATTGAAACCAATGGTAAGATAAACAAAATCTTAACAGCAATATATGTTTTAAAAAGTGTATTTTCTTTAATATACTGGGTGCAGCAGCATTCAATAGTAAATCAAGAACATCTGACTCCTAGACTCTAAAATAATTCTAAAAAACAAGTACTAAGAAATTAGAATGCAATGTTTGATAATGCTATTCTGCTTCGCTGGAGGTCAGTAATCGAGCATACTTTCCACTTCACACAAAACTAGATTACGCAGTTTGGTCCATCATTATGAATTTTAAAATATTCCACAAGTAAGCAATTTTATTTTCCCAATATTATAGGATAGTGCTTCTTCAAATTAACAACAATAAGTACTATTTCCTAAAACTTCCATTTTGTTAAAGATCAATAATTTTGTAAAATACTATTAAAAAATACTGCATCAATGTCCAACTGCTATAAAAATTTCTAAAGGCTTACTCTCAAATTCTGTACCTATTTCACTGCAGATCAGTCACAAATGGTCTGGAAATAATTTTTGAGTAGTGCTGCTTAAAGGAAAAAATGGTCAAAACAAAACAAAGAAAAAGAATATTTTCAAAATACTAAAAACATAAACCAAGTTTTTCTTAAAAATCATCCCAAATTTTAAGACTATATAAACATTAATATACAACTTACCAGGCTAATGGAAAAATGTTCATGAATTACTTACAGTTCAGCACCATTAATATTAGCACTTAAAATTTGTACAGAGTTGACACTAAGAACTCTTAACTCTTAGCTCACCAGATCCCTTAAGTTTCCTTAAATTTATTTCTACTGTACTCCACACTCCTTTACTACAATAAGGTTTGCAGCAAAAATTACACTTGCAAGTGGTTCATGGATTTGGCTTATGGAAGTGGCAATCAGCTACTGTAACTGGTTGAAAGGGTGAATTTTCACTTACCACAGTCCAGGATTCCTGCTCTTTTGGCTCTAGAATTCCAGAATTAAAAATCTCTAACAACTGTTGAAGTCCTCCAGCAGCAACAAACTGTAAGCAATTGCGAGAGTATGGTAAGAAAGAGGAAAGCAGCTACATAATGCAGCAAAATCTGCTTTTTGATTCGGTGACTGGATGTGTGTGTATGTCTGTGTGTGTAAGTAAAATACTACATATCTTTCATTTAGGAAATTATTCTTTGGCTTAAATAACCAATATAACTTCTATACAATAAAGTAACAACAGCCAGCTAATTTTCAAGAATTTTTTGAAAAGATTCTTACAAAAATCTATATATATATATATATCTTTGTATTCCATTAACCATTTAATTTCAGCCATTGGGATGTCCTAACATAGTATTCTAATGAAGGAAAAAAATAAGTGCTAAAAACAGAAGCACCAGGGCCTTAAAAATAATCTGCTTATTAATGTGATTAAAGTAATATATAATTTTAAAATCATGTTTTATTTAAATGGTATGTTACTTTAAAGTAACAATTATGGTACCTACTTTTGGTACATGAGATAAATTATTTTTACCAAGACACTGCAAAACATATATAATCAAACCTTGCAACTCCAGGAATTTTTACTGTTTTCCACTTGATCCTCACTTGAATCATCTGAATCTGGATAAAGATCACTATAACTTCCCTGTGGGAATGGCAAAAATAAATAAGGAAGGGTGGCAGGAGTATTAAAAGATATGTACTCTGGAATTTTGCTCCAGAGAGAAAACAAACATTTGATGATAATAATGAAAATAGAATCACCGTTGACTCTCTCCTTATTCTTCGGTTAGGTTTTCCCAGTGCTTCAATAATTTCCAGGGCATATAACAGCTTGTGAGCACTTTTAATTTTGAGTAGTTCTTTCCAATTAAGTCCATCATTACTCTCAAATTAAAAAAAGAAAAATACAGGTTTCTCAAACCAACTTATTAAGAGAGTCACACCTCCTCCCCAGCACCCGGAAGACTAGAGAAACTGACACTACACATAAAAACTCAAATATTACATATGAAGGGCAACTATATCATTGGAACTAATCATATGCTTAAAATACCAATGATTCCTTAAATTTTGCTAAAATTAATACATAATAGCAGCATAGGAAGAATATTTATCTGTTATCCTCCAAAACAGCTGAGGTAATTTACCATCTTCTGAATGAAAAACACACAGCCTAATTGAATGTGTCAACTTTTTAGGATACAGTGTGTATTTAATATTTATGTAATTTAAGTAGTGTGTATTTAATATTTATGTGACACTTGCCCATTTAAAAAGTCATATACAAATAAACAAACTTTAAAATATTGTTCTTTTCTACTTTCAATTTACAAGTGCTATTCACACTTAATGTGCACCCTGGATAATGTTATTCGTAGAGCTACAATGAGTCATCAACTCCCATTTTCTAGGCCCAATTTCTTCACTTATCAGGCATTCAAAATACAGAGTCTTGAAAAATCACCTAACAACATCCCAAATCATAGATAACCGTTAGTATAACATTAGGACATTGTTTTTGTTAGTTCAATAGGTGTTCTGTTGGTACTCCCACTAAGTAACCCCTTATTATATAACTTAAAAATAATCTTTAATTTTAACAGACATCTTTACAAAGATATAGTAACACTTAATATATGTGAGGTCATGACTCTGGAAATATTAATATATATTAAATTTCTTTGCCTCCCTTTTTCTCTATCTCTACCAGCTGCCATGTATAAGCAGCCAAAACAATGATATTTGCATCAGTAGCACTTATGCAAATATCATTAAACCATAGTGTATTTTCTCTAAACATTACTTTTTGTTGTCAAAAACAAAGCAATATTCAGAACAATAATACGAAAAAATACTAACATAAAGGCAAATTTACTGTTTACAGAGATAATTTTAGAGACCGCCCCCTGCCTTGTACCTAGCCCATATTACTCAAGCTCACTATGAAATATATGAACATTAAAATGAAGTGGCACTTTTTAACCTATTAAATGGGCAAAATTTTACTGAGGTTACAGGTTCACAACCAATCTCATATACTACCAGTAGAAATGTAAACTGGTATCATCCTCCAGGGAAATAAAAATATTTTGTGAACTTACCTGTTCATCTGAGATATTCTGGAATGCCATCAACATGTTAGGACATGTAGGAAGAAGCATCAGTAGCTCCCATACACGTCTGGAAAGGTTTTCTGCATGAAGATGAAGTTCTTCACATCTTAAGCTCTACAAAAATAAGAACAACTGCTTATCAAACAGATCAGGTTTTTTTTTAAATCTAAACTTAATTTCGATCTGCATCAAATCACTATCAAGTTTGATAATATATTAAAATCTTACTTTAGAGTGAGAATAAACTATTTGTTACATAGTAAAGTTAGTTATGTCAAAGCAGTGACCTGCAACTCTGGCCACTTTCCTCAGAAAAACTTTTCAAACAGAAGTGAAAATGTTTTATGAAGTCACCCAAGTAAATTTCAATCAGACTATTACCTATCTCCTCTTTGCAGGCCACTATTCCAAGAATGACAAAAAGCTGGTTAATTAAATCCCTTCTAATCCATACCTTATATTTCAGTCTCTGACAGAGATAAAAGAAAAGCAAACACTTTTAAAGAACCTACTTTTTTCCATTATCACTTGTTAAATTTGAATTCCCTAAGATACTGAGACAACAGTAAGCTAAACAGTATTACAGAAAGCGTTAAGAAAAAGAGTCGGACACGACTTAGTGACCGAACAAAAACAACAATGTAAGAAATAGGCAAGTTTGGGGATTTTTGTGTTTTGTTTTTTAATTAAAGAATAACCCTAAGAGGTAAACAAGCTATGAAAGCTAAAATTTAAAGTCTTGAAATTTTCCAGAGTATGAGTTTGTATTCATTATTCTACTATTAGCTACTGTCACATAATGATTTTGAGGTATTAACCCAGCCTAAGAGATGCCAAAGGAATATCCTTACACATCTACAAAATATAATTCAGTTCTTTCTGTATAATGGTATAAAGCTAATTTACTTTGAAAGTAAGAGAATTTCAGAGATGGAATTTCAAGGTAAACTTTGCTTTACACAGACCTAATGAAAAAAGAGAAGCGACCCGAGTTAACACTGTTAGTTTAGTTGAAGACAGGGCACTGATAGTTCTTCAGTAAAATAAAATTCTTTCCTTTGTAAACACCCAGTTTGAAAAAGAGAAGGAAGGGGAGAGGGAGGGAAACAAGGAAGGGATTAAACTCTGCAACAGATGATCTAAAGGGGAAAAAAAAAAATCTCCCAAGTGTACATGACTATGATCTACGTTGTAACTAGAAGGCAACACAATTCCATACACAGTAAATATCCATTATGCTTTTGGTAAGCCTCTTCAAGACTGAACCAGTCTAGTACAACAAAGAAACCCCACACCATCAACTGCATACTGGTCACGATGTTCAATAATTTATCTGTCCAAAAATGAATGCTTTCTCTCTGGTTTAGGCCTCACATGGTCAATTACAATGGGCTACTAACTGGTGTGCCCACCTCTGGTCTTTCTCTTAATATAATCCTCCAAACTAACACCTAAACTTTGTGACTTTTTGTTGCTTTAAAATCTTCCATGACAGTAAAAATCCATTTTAATACAAATAAAAACTTCTTAAGGTCTTTTGTAGTATGGGTTACAATCTTTCTGTCCTTATATTTGAATTACATCATAATTACACTCCCAGTTTTTCAAATTTTTGTTTCCTCCTTATGCTCCCATAACACACTTCATAGATTACTAGCATCCTCCTCAAATAATTGGGAAGTTCTTTTAATTATCTTTTACTTTTAAACTAGCAATGCAACACTGAAATGAAGTAAAAGGTCATTAAGTATGGCATAAAATTTAAAGGTGAGGAAACAGAGGTTTATGGAGATCTATTATTATCAAGATTATTCTGCTTGAATAAAAAGAGGATTTCTTGGGAATTTAAGAGTGTGCCACCACAAAAGAAACCAGGTTATGGGGGACAGATGACTCAATTTGGTAATTCATGAGCAAATACATCCTGGAAACGTAGAAAGAAGCCACTTAATATTCTTAGGAAAGAACTAACATAGAAAAGTCATAAAAGCACCACTATTTTATCTGCCAATCTCAAAATGATGATTCTTCCAAGAAAGATGGTCCCCTGAAATAGAATGGTGGCAGTGAAAATAAATTAAGAGGACAACAGGTCAAAACATCAGATGTGGCAGATGGGATCAGGAGGAGGGATAGACTCAGGTTCAGGAAGAAGAAAAAAAGATATGGAGTCCAGGTTTCTGACTTGAGGAACTGGGTGGATTCCATTTCAATGAAGGAGAAGGTATGCCTATGAGACATCAAGTGGAAGTGTTAAGTAAGCAACACATGAATGTTTAAGTTTGGAACTCAGAGAAGGTTTGGTCTGGAGAAGTGAGTTTGAGAGTTATCACTAAAAAGATGGTATTTAAAGTCAAATTTTTTAATTATTTATTTTTTATTGAAGGATAACTGCTTTACAGTATTGTGTTGGTTTCTACCCAAATAAAGTCAATTCTTCCTCCATGTACTACTTCCATTCTAGTACATGAGATTCCTTATTGTTTTTTCTATCCCTGTCAAACAAACCTATTACCTTAAAAAGGAAAATTAAGATATATGTCTCTCCCTCTGCTTAAAACACTTCATCGGTGGACTTCCCTGGTGGGCCAGTGATTAACAATCCTCCTGCCAAGCAAGCGACATGGGGATTCCATCCCTGATCCAGGAAGATTCCACATGCCTCAGGGCAACTAAGCTGTGTACCAAAACTACTAAAGCCCAAGGGCCCTAGAGCCCAAGCTGCACAAAAATTAAGTCAATGAGAAGCCCATGCACTCTAACTACGAACCAGCCCAGTTGCTTGCTGCAACTAGAGAAAGCCCATGCTCACCAACAGACTCTAAAAAAATAAATATAGATAAATAAAATCTGAAAAAAAAAAAAACCAGAAAACTCCATTCCAATGCTGTCCATTTTGAGTGAACTGGAAACATCTTGCAATGGCCAGCTTGGCTGTCTACCTTTCATTTCATTTCCTTCATTTCACTCTAACACTACCCTCCTCACTCTACTTACTAGCTCCCAAACAATTCCTAGACCTGCCTAACTCCTCCTTATTATCAAGGGCTTCAGGAATCAGTCTACTCTATCCAAATTATTTCTCATTCTCTTCATTTAGTAGCCTCCTTTTCATCTTGAAGGCTGAGAAGGTTTAACCTTCTCTGAAGGTTTCAGAGAACCCTTCCCTGACCAAGCATTCACAATATATAAATGTTGTTGTTGTTCAGTTGCTCAGTCATGTCAGACTTTTTGCAACCCCATGGTCTGCAGCACACGAGGCTTCCCCGTCCTCCACAATCTTCCAAAGTCCGCCAAAACTCATGTCCATTGAGACAATGATGTCATCCAGCCACCTCATCCTCTGTCGTTCCCTTCTCCTCCTGCCCTCAATCTTTCCCAGGATCAGGGTCTTTTCCAATCAGTTGGCTCTTTACATCAGGTGGCCAAAGTACTGGAGCTTCAACATCAGTCCTTCCAATTAATATTCAGGATTCATTTTCTTTAGGATTGACTGGTTTGATCTCCTTGCTGTCCGAGGGACTCTCAAGATTCTTCTCCAGCACCACAGTTTGAAAGCATCAAGTCTCCAGTGCTCAGTCTTCTTTCTGGTCCAATTCTCACATCCATACATGACTACTGGAAAAACCATAACTCTGACTATATGGACCTTTGATGGCAAAGTGATGTCTCTGCTTTTTAATGTGCTAACTAGGTTTGTCATAGCTTTTCTTCCAAGGAGAAAGCATCTTTTAATTTCATGGGTCTTTGTCTATCACCAGTCAAGTTGTCAAGTCATGGCAACTATCTCTACCTAAAACTGTTTATCTGTTAGTTTACTTGAAACTGTAAGGTATGGCAATTATCCATCTTCTCCACTGGATTCAATGAAGGCTGAAACTGTGTCTATTTTAATCTTTCTATAATAGTACTTAAAACAACATGCCTGGGATATTAAATACATGCACTTAAATACTTAATTAATTAATAAATGGATCCCTTGGTTTATTGATATTTAAGAGATTACTGAGAAATTTATTTTTCACTCAACAAAGACAATACAAGATTTTGTGAAAATAAAATGATATAGTCACCTCACTATCTTCGACTGCCATTTTTCCTGAGGGTGGTTTAAATGATGCAAGCATCTCTAACAAATCAAAAAGAGTAGTTAAATGAGGTTCTTGTAAGAGCAAAAGCATTGGAATGTTGTCCTTTTGAGGGGGTGGTAGGCAAGATGCTGGCAGCTGAACACCTTCCCCTTTCCGTTCTCTCCTTGGTGCACCCAAAGATACGAATACCATCTATAAAAACAAGAGCAACAGGGGAGAAAAAAAAATCAACATACAGTTAGACATATTAAATTTTTGGTTTAATAAATCTGTGATGTAAAAAATAACTCCCCTTCCAATTTTAACATAAGCAGTTAAGAATTGATTTTGAACTATATTTCAACTAAACAACTACTGACCATAAGTCAAAAGATGATCAAAACTCAAACCACATTTATGTTTACCTGCATATCCTTAAAACCAAGCTCATGAAGTGCTTTTTCATCATAATCTGTTGTCAATTCATGTCCAGAAGAAATCATCCTTACAGGTCCCATAAGGCCTCCTTAAAAATAGCAGAAAATAAAAGTCAATTTTTGGTAAGAGTTAATTTATCTGCCAACATGAATACATGGTTATAGCAATTAATTTCACTGGACATTAAGCTTAAATATAATTCTTGAGCAAAGTGGAAATGGTGCTAAGCATGCTTCCTGCATAATTTGCTATTGTCCAAGGTTAGCCTTAGGCAGTTAGAAATTATAAGAAAGTCCTCCTTTAGCACCAGTCTAATTAGATCAATTTCTGCTTGCTTAATAATATGAAAAATTTACAATTAAAAAAACACTACAGAGCTTTCTGAGAACCTACAGCATTTCCCCTCAGCAATACGTTACTCAGATTCATTAATGCTTTAGTTCACAAGTAATCAGCATGTATTTAAAATGATCTAGTTCTCCCTTCCTGATTATTACCCATCAAAACAAATAGAATATAGAACAGATACAAAGTTTTGGCATGAAATGAAAAAAGATAAGCTACAACATTCTACATTAAATTCAATAACCTCAATAGATTGAGGCAATTCATTTCTAGAATGCATAAGTCCTCTTTCCTGCCTACATCAACATTTCCCACCGTCATCCGTACCAAAATATGCTTTAGTTGCTCAAGCATGTTCTTTCTTTAAAGCACCAGTATGTTTCCATCTCAAGGTCTAAGACGCTCCACCCCAGAAATTCATATGGATCATTTCCACAATTCAAGTTTTTCACCTATGTGAGTTCTAAAAGGCCTTCATCCTAAATCTAAAGAGCCGCATCTTACTCTTAACCCCTTACTCTGCTTTATCGTTGTTTATAGCACTTGTTAGTATCTGATATGATATTTAAGTTGTCTCTCATTTAAAAAAAACAAAAAACAGTTTCACAAGGCACATATGTATTCCCAACATTAGAAAAGCAGGTATTCAAATTACTGTTTAATCCATGAAAAAAATTTAAAGAAAATGCTTGACAGAGGAAGAAAATTAAGTAAAATGATGAAATAGTTGATGAATAAACTCAAGTATTGTTAAATTTTATTAACTTAATGTAGGAAAATTCCACTGTATAGACACAAAAACAACTACTTTCAATAATGAGTGAAGCAGGACTACTGCTTTCCATAATCACATACAACATTTTAAAAATACATTTTCTTTCCACTAAAGAAAATTCTATCAGAAAATATTTCTGGTAAGGAAAATGGGTTCCTCTAGTAAGACCCATTTCAATTATTTTCCTTAAGTATAACTGTTGTGCAGCAAAATTGCTAATTGTTGTGTAGCTAAATCTATGATTCTTACCCTTCTTGCCATTTCTAAACCTAGAAATCTTGGTCCTCCCAGTGGTTTGATGAATACTCGATCCTGTATCTTCTGAATATTCCTATAGTTTATTGGGTGTGTGTACACACATGTGTGTGTAAAAAAAGACTTTAAATTCATCCTGATTATTAGAAAGAAACAGGGTTTTTCTTTTTGCCCAAAGACTATTTCTTGGTTACCTATTGTGATTTACTTCACAACTCTTCAAGAAATCATAATGTAATAGTTTTTAAATGTATATTAGCTAATATTAAAATTCATCTATTATCCTTTTAACCTCTCAGAACTTATAATAGATATTATTTTGTTTCTTCACACAGATTATTATTCAGAGTAGTTTCATCCAATTTAAAGTAAAACTTCATTCAGATTTAGGTAAAATATATTAAGAAGGAAATTAACTTGGCATCTCTACATATTTTGTACACAGAAATGCTAGGTATAACGACTTCTTCAAGTGTTCAATCATATATCTCGAAAAGTTTTACTCTCATATATCACACAAACACGGTAATGAAGAGCACTCTAACTAAGGACTTTTCTAGCAGTCTAGTGGCTAGGATCCAGTGCCTTCATTGCTGTGGCCCTGGGCTCAATTCCTGTCTGGGGAGATTTCACAAGCCACATAAAAAAAAAAAAAAAAAAAACCCTAAAACAATGTTTTAAAAATTGGTACAAAGTACTTGATATCTTTAGCTTCCTATTCATCATTATATTAGCTGCAAATGATCACTGAGTTTCTTCTTCTGATACTGTTTTATCTAAATCAGTTATTTAGTAGAAAGTAAATGCTTAAGAAAAACATGAGCTACTACATGGAACAGAAATTCTATACTACACCTTTAATACTTCAGTAGATTTTTATTAAATTTCTATGTTATTGAGATAATCTAACACCATCTATAACTGCTGATCTTTTTACAACAATTGATAAAATATCCTTAGTTGTATTGGATTGCTAAAATAATACAGAGTTGATTTGCTTTCTGTTTTCTTCTAAATACTCTAAGCATGCATGACTTCGTTCCAAAATACAACTAAGATGGCTAATAGTTTATTTAGGATTCAGGTTTCTATTTGATATGTTAGTTAGGCTTATACATTGTGTATACCCTTTAATTATAATGGGTGAATTGGTTTTTAGAGTTAATTGAGCAGCTTACTATCTTCTACTATTTTTGAGAGGATTTTTAACCTAAGAATTGCTTACTCCTTAACAGTTCTGAAAAAAGTTGCTATCTTTTAAAAATTCAATATCTTAATGCAATGAATTGGAAACAACAAACAAGGAAATGAAACATAGGGAAGAAAAGATAAATAAATTAGAAATAGTCCAAGAGATGAAATATGTAAAGAATTTCTAGAAAGAAATTATAAAATAGGACACAGAAAACCAGTAACTCAAGAAAATTTCCCCAAACTAAAAGATATAAGTTGCCAAACTAAAAGGGACCTCTGAATATAAAGTACCCATTACAGTTGCTGAAAATAGACCCATACTTCAGGCATAGTATTGTAAAGTTTCAGAATACTAGGCACAAGAAGGTTCAAGAAGCTCTGGAAAAGGGGAAAAAATATTAATAGGATGTGTAAAAACTACCAGAAATCAAAATGGCTTCACAATTTGAAACAGCAACAGAACCACGAAGTGCATTAATATCTCTAAAATTCTGAAACAAAATTATTTCTGACACAGAATTCTATACTCAGCCAAATTACCATTTCAAGTATCAGAAATAAATTTTCAATCATTCAAAGAATCTCTCAAGAAGTTACTGGACAATTTGCATTATATTCCACTCAAATAAAAAAAAAGTGAACCAATAAGGAAGGTATGGGATATTGAAAACCGAATAGTCAACACATGAGAAAGACAAATAATTACAAGGAGGATGATAAAAGAAGAGCCAACTACTGTGAATCAGATGTGGAAAACAATCAACAGGATCAGTGTGACTAGAAAAACGTACTCCTGAGGGCCAAAAGACCAAAATCTCTGCTACCTTCACAATAACTTCTCTATCTAAGGAAGGAACACAAAAGTTAACTGGGCCCAGAATCTTTATCTCTACCCAGACTGTCAAGTTTCTACTCTCACCTTCAAGTTCTATTATCTCAGAGAAGAAATTTCATTTTGAATGAAAAGATCAGAAAAAGAAAAGACTATTCTGTTGAGTATTTCAGCATCTTGTCAACATCATAGCACTAAGATATGTCTTCACTGTGCCACGACCTAAACATGAGAACTTTCCCATTGATAACCTTCAACGAGGCTTTATAATACATCTTTTGGGATTCCTTGGTGGCTCCATATAGTAAAGAATCTGCCTGCAATGCAGGAGATCTGGATTCAATTCCTGAATTGGAAAGATCCCCTAGGGAAGGGAATGGCTACCCACTCCAGTATTCTTGCCCAGAGAATTCCATGGACAGAGGAGCCTGCTGACAGGCTACAGTCCCTGGGGTTGCAGAGTCAGACATGACTGAGTGACTAACACTTTCACTTCTTACTAAAGAGATGAAAGTATACCTTCCTTAGCTTGCATTCTTCTGTTACCCTTTGTCTAACAAGACCATCAAGTTTTTCTGTGCTTATGTTTCACAGAACTAAATACATCCTTTAGGAATAGATACACTGGAGGTAAAACTATAAACAATATAAAGAAACTATAAAAAAAAAACAAGATAGTGTTAAGGGGAAGAGGAAATGATGATATCAGGGAGGGACACAAAATTAGCTTCTAATGATGTTCTAGTCCTTCTTCTAGGTGGTAGATGCATTGGTGGTTCATTTTATTATTACTCATTTCATATTCTCTTTATATACATTGCAATATAACAAACATATACTTTTTGATCTGCAAACTCCACAGCTAGGCATTTAGCCAACTCCTGTCAGAGAATGTATATATTAAGGATAATCTGTGTAACACTATAAAATCAAAAGAAGGGAAACTACTTAAATAGCCCTTAATAGAGAATAGGTAAAACAAATCATGGTACCACCATACTACAGACAATATAGGTCTTAAAAAGAATGAAGTAACTTTCTATATTTAACTATATAGAATGTTCTCTAAGATAATAAGCACAATGAACAAGGTATAGAAGAGTATAAACTGAATGCTACTATACTTGTGTTTTAAGTACATAGCTGACCCCTGAACAACATAGGTTTGAACTGTGCAGATCCATTTATATGCAAGCTTTTTTCAATAGTAAATACTAGTACTACCTGATTCTCAGCTGATAGAATCCACAGATGAAGAACTATAGATATGGAAGAACCGCGGGTATGAAGAATCAATCATAAGTTATACATGGACTTTTGATTGTGCAGGGGGTTGGTGTCCCTAACCCTCACATAACTCAAGGATCAATAAATATCTTGTTATCTCTTGAAAAACATCTAAGAAAATCTGCCTCAGGAGAAGGGAAATGGGAGATTTAGAGATAGGGTTAGAAGAGAGACTTTTCAACATCTATTCCTCTATCAAGAATACTTACTAATTATTTAAAAACAGTTTAAGATCTGATATATTTAAAAATGTACATATGCTTTCATCTTAAGCACAGTGTAGTAAAACTGTTGGTTCCTTACTAAAAGATACCAAAGAATTACCACTCTGCACACAGCCAGGTTAAAAGTCTTAAAAAGCAGCTTTTAAAACTTCAAGATTTTTTTCCACTAATGTTATCAATCAAAGTGGCATTACCAGGTGGGCATTTTAAAATATGTATTTAGCTCTTTCAGCCATCTTGGACCCTGTGGAGACCTGCTGGGAACAGGACTTCTTAAACGACAAATATGTCTGGAAGGCTGTGGTCCAAGGCCATTTTTGCTGGCTATAAACGGGGTCTACGGAACCAAAGGGAACACACTGCTCTCCTGAAAATTGAAGGTGTATATGCTCGAGATGAAACTGAATTCTATCTAGGCAAGAGATGTGCCTATGTGTACAAAAAAAGAACAACACAGTAACTCCTGGTGGAAAACCTAACAAAACCAGAGTAATCTGGGGAAAGATAACTCGAGCTCATGGAAACAGTGGCATGGTCCGTGCCAAATTCCGAAGCAACCTTCCCGCTAAGGCCATTGGACACAGAATCCGTGTGATGCTGTACCCTTCGAGGATTTAAACTTATTGAAAATAAATAAAAGTGTGGATTTGTCCTGTTGTGCTTTTGTTAAAAAAAATAAAATAAAATATGTATTTAGCCTGTTATAATTCAGACCTTTAACTTGTAAGTAAAATGTAACAGCCTTTCTGGTTGCTCCTCTGAATAGCCCCTATTTTATATGCTATGTAAAGACACTAAAAGGGCATAATCAAATATACCTTTCAGGCTAACAAGAAAATTCCTTAATATGATACTTTTTTGGACAAAAGGAGAGATGCATAGGTGGGAACTCAATGATGTACTGTTTTCATATGCTTCAAAAATTATATCAAAATAGCAACAACAAAAAAAAACCACTGAGTAAAACTGGGTACTTGGAAAAGCAACCCACTCCAGTATTCTTGCTTGGGAAATCCCAAAGACAGAGGAGCCTGGCAGGCTACAGTCTATGGAGTTGCAAAAAGTCAGACGCGACTTAAAGTGACTAACACTTTCACTTTCAAAGTTGGGTTCTACGTAGTTTATGGACACAAACTTATTAATTTCCACACTGCTTATCAAACCTACAAAAGAAGGGTTTGGTTTTTTTCTTTTTTTTTTTTTTTGAGAAAAATGAGTACAAGTGTTAGCAAATAACATCTTTAAAAAAACTCTTGCCTAAGAATTGATGACACCATACCAAGGGTGGGAGGGGAGGAGTCATGAACATGGCTCGTAGTCTTTATTTAAAGAAGGTTTAAAGTCAATATACGATAGAACCTAGAAAACAGAAAAATTTGAACTGATGGACTTACCAGGAAACTCTCCCTTTCGGCTGCTTTGACCAAACTCCTGAAGCTGAGCTTGTTGATTTATTTGTTCTTTCTGTAAATTTTCATACCAATGAGTTACTTCAGCCCTAAGATCTGCTACCTGGTCACTAGGATACATTTCAATAGTCATCTGAAATATGAGATGCAACCAATTTAAAAATACAAAAAGAACATATATTTGAACTGGGAAATGTTATTAATTTGGAAACTAAAACTATGTAACTACCTTGTCAGGAAGTCCAGCTGGTTGGCATACAACCCTTAGCGGCAGGGACTGTTTGTCACTCAGTGCTTTCAAATGACTACTAATACCCGTGCCTTCAATTTGCCACTGTCTGAGATGATATGCAAACCTAAAACACAAAAACCACATACAGGAAGAATATCATTTTTAAAACTATTTTAATGTTACAGAAGTTTTTGCTATTTTACAAAATGAAAGAGTCCACAAAAGGGTCCAATACAGTACAATTTACTCTACAACATTAAATTTAAGTTTGGATTCATGATACTGAATCAAACTCAAATGTGTAAATATAGTTAAGAGTGCCTTAAAAATTAGTTTTCAAGAAAAATTACCAAAAAAAAAAAAAAAGACCCATTAAGAATATTATGATGTTTTTTTGTTGTTGTTTTTTTAACAAGAGGGAGGGAAGACTGGGAAGTAGCAGAGACAGGAGGAATTTAAAGGAACAAATTAATCCGGTAAGTGAAATGGCAAGCTGTCAATCCTATATTCAAAGGAAGAAAAAAAGTATTAGGAAAGATTTTTCGAAGAGAGAATTGTATGGCAGTAAATATATGTTAATCAGCCTAACAACTTTGAGAGCCGATTCCATGACTGCTAAAATCATAAAATGAATAATAAAGATTAATATGTCAAAGGAGACAGGCAATTAAGCATGACACTAAATATTAATTTTCTAAATGATTTTCAGTTGAAGACAGGATCCAGGGTACCTCAATTTATTTAAGAAAAAAAAAAATCAATGTCTAAACTAATCAGCAATTCTGAAATAAAAGGGTAAGTAAGCAAATAAATGTACTTGATTTCCAAGATGTGATCCAATGTCTACCTTCTATGAGCAAAAGAGTAATCATTCTTTTGGAGCCTGATAATTCTTAAGTAATGAGGGGGTTATCTGGTGCACTACCAATGTCTGGCAGTCTTCTACCTACTATATGCCAATAACATCGCCTTCTCCCTTAACCTGTGATAATAAAAAATGTCTCCAGGAATTACCTAATGTTCCCAGGAAACAAAATCATTTCTGGTTGAGAACCACTGTTAAGATTATAACACTGTTAAGATTATTTTAAAAAGAAAATCCTTTGAAAAAGATATTTTTACTTACTCTCTTAATATAAGGAATATGTAAGTGCAATCATTACTTTATATTTTCATTTTATAAATGTTTAGGCAATTTTAAATTAGAAACAGCAATCTTTTAAAAAGACATTTTTATTTACTCTTTTAATACATGGAATAAACACAATAATTACTTTGTTTTCATTTTCTAAATGTTAGGCAATTTTTAATTAGGAGTAGCACTAAGCACATTAAGCACCTGAAACTGTATGATACTACACAAGGATTTGCTTGAAAATCCCTATGTAATTTTTTAAAACTAGCTCTCAGTTTGTAGATATTCAATCATTTCCTAGATTCTTTACTTGCCATCCAAAAAAGTATGTATATAAATTATTTAACACCAACATTAACTTTTAGAGGAAAACAAATACAAAGGCTTCTATTAAAGATATTATAATCAATTTTCTGGAGTTTGAAAAAGTCTGCACACCAGACAAGGAACTTCTGAACTAAAAACTCATTAAACTTATAAAATGCACCACTGGAATCCTAGGAAAAATTTGTTTTAAAAGACTTTTAAATAAGCACCTATTTTAAAAACATGGATTAACGCTGTATGAGGACTAACAGCTCAACCCAACAGGACTGTTTTGCTTTGTTGTTTGTAGATCCTGCAGCACAGAGAAAATTTTAGAAGACCATCTACTGTATCATTAACAATAAATATCTGATAGGAAAAGGTAGATTATAGAGACTCTGATTTTCTTTAGTATTATCTTAGTGTAATATCTGAATTTTATAACGAGTATGTATTAATCTTTTATTAATTTGAATAAGACATACCACATTTGCTTTTTATTTTTAGCTTTTAAAGTGATAAAAATTATGAGGCAGTGTGAAGTTTCTGTTGACTCAAGAGTTCCCTTACACATTCTTTAAAAACACAAGGAATTATTTAAGTAAAATTTCCACAATTTACAATCGTAATCAAAATAAGGAATTTTGTAAAGCCTAAATGTTTTAAATCACAGAGCCATGTTATTTATAAGGAATGTGTAGAAAATCTTTATTCAGTATTTTCTGAAATTTTAAACAAAGGTCAATATATATAAATGGTATAGGTTTTCATTATCAAACTGAGCTCGGAAGTTGAAATAAGTTTTAACAATTTTGTTCAACAGTTCTTTGTACTTTTACATTTACTCATGATTTTTAACAAACAGAATTTCTTAATTAAAACTATCTACTCACCTTTTAATTCAGTCGATATATTCATAAATGTTAATTTGCTTTATTTCTGTATTACACAGGGTATGTCTAAATTAATTATATAGATATTCATTAACACAGAATTTTTTGATCATGTTTCCATGGTAAATGGAAATTCAAAATTAAAATACTGTCTCCTAGTCCAGGAAGAAAAAAAAACAGCAAATGAAACAAATGACTCAACTTGATTCAACTATGAGAGATTATCTGATGTTCTTGGTGAGAGTTTTAGTGAAAACTTTTTTGGTAGTGGTGTTCTGCCATTTCAATCATAGTAATACTTTCTTAGAGATGGAACTCTGTCTAGAGTTTTTATTCATGCACATCTTCTCAGAGTCTTATGATATTTAAAGCTCTGCAGTATTTACCAGGAACCTATATTGCTGACTCCACGATGAAATGGTACATACCATGAATAAAAATTACTTCCATTACTAACTCTTCACTTTTGGTAAGTTATATTTTCTAGCTGCCCCCAAGAAAACCTTTAGTTTTAAGAACACTTTTGGACATATCAGCAATTTTTTTAAAAAGCCTAAAATTCATTCTAATAATGTGGTTTAAAAAAAATTACCTTCTCCTAAATGCTTCCAGATGTGTCTTCAGCATAAGGAGTCCTCTTTCTATAACAGTGAGACTTGAGTGTGATTCCTGTTCAAGACTGCTAGAAGCTATCATAAGACTCTCCATACACTTACTAATAAATTCTTGCTCCTTCTCCAAACCCGTTTTACCTAAAAAGTCAGATGTTTAGATATGTATTATCAACCTTATATTCTTGTTTAGCTGTATTAAAGAAAATTAATTATAGCTAAGAAAAATACTTATATAAAAATTACCTATCAGACAGTAATTCAAAATCACTCACCATTAATATAATAGGAGTTAATATACTGGATAGCTGCTCGACTGACATCACCAGATTGTGCTCTTAAAGCAATGCCCCAAAATTGGTCCATACCACAAAGCTAAGAAACAAAATATACCATCTATAAATGTTAACTGTCAAACAATGTTAATTAAAGACCAAAGTTACAAATTTAGAAGGCATTCAATATCAGAGAGTTTTAATATTTTATAAAGTATTTAAAAGGCAATTCCTAATTACTTAGTATTATTAACTAATATTAAATAATAAAAACCTTGGAAATGTCTTCAATTTCTGAAATATACCTGTACTAGTTATACAAATACCTACTTACAAATCATCTATGTCTGTAACATTTAACTCAAAAGTTATGACTACACAGTGAGAAAAAGTCAAGTCCTCAAAACATGCTACAAAAGAATAATAACCGATGTAATTATTATGTTAATGCCTTCATCCAACTTATTCTGAAAGTCACTGATTTCAGGTATTCACAGAAAATTAAAAAGATTCACTAACTAAAACTGATAATTAAATTTATGACTTAAACTATGAGATGAAAAAAAAATGTTTCACTCAACATTACAGAAAAAGTAAACAGTGGAAGTTCTCAAAACTGTAACTAGGGTGAAGAAAAGATAACCTTCTGATAAGTGACAGAATAGCTTTAGTGTTCATGTCATCTACTTAAAAAGCAGTATTATCTCAAAATTAGATTGTGACCTTTTAGGTAAATCACATCTGTCCAATTGTCTAAAATCACCAAATTGAAACTTTTCATAGTGCTATCAAAGTAAGAGCTTGAACCAAAACATTAAAAACAAAAATAAGTAAACAAAACACTATTCAAAGAAGGAAAGAAGGTAGGAAGATACTATGAAAGCAATATACAACTACTTGCTCTAAATACAATTAGTTATCTTTACCACACAGATTTTACAAGTTTATTTTTCTCTCTATAACACAATTCAATCTCTAAAGAAAATTAATGAAACATATAAGTGGAATGCAGATGGCATGAATCAGAGCTATCATTAATAAACTGAAATGTCCAATAAGCAAGAGTTTCAAATAACAGCCTATGTTAGGTGAATCTAGGAATATAATGCATTCAACAAAAACTCGCAGTCATCCAACCTAGCCAAATAAGAGCCAGAAACAGGACTAGCAATTTGTGACGGTCTTCAGCTAATGAACTGATCATCATGCCTCATGGTCACTAATGATTTAGGTATATTCCATTCCAGAAGAGAAGGTACCGATAGGAATTCTGAAGTTGCCCAAGAGCAACTAAAAGTTTGGCCACAAAAATGGCCTGAAAAACAGATTTTAGATAAATCAAACTTCTACTGAGCAAAATCCCTTATTATTAACCAAGGAATGTACAGTAAATTATGTTACTTCAGTCATATTAACACACAATATTCTATTAGTTTCTGGTATACAGCACAGTTATGCAATATTTTTATATATTATGAAATGATTACTATAAATAAGATCAATTACCATTCAGCACCATATGGAGTTGTTACAATATTATTGATTATATTCCCTATGTGGACATTACATCTTTAACTTATTTGTTTCACAGCTTGAAGTGTGTATCACAAGTTTCCATTATGCACAACAAAGATTATTTTCAGTAATAAAAATTACCATATTTGCTTTATAGAACTTTTAAAACCCAAAAGATAAAGCTTCTTAAGACTTCAGAATAAAAGTCTGCAGAGTCAGTAAAGTCAATGCTTGGTAGTAATCTAATTTGAGGAACAACAAAAGAAATTCCACAAGCTGACCCAATTAAAGGACAAATCTCAATTCATACCTCAGAGTTTGAACCACCATCATAGGCACTGGTAGCCAGTCGAGCCAAGTTACAGAGATGCTGAAACAGGTTTAAGCCAGTCATGCTAATTGTTTCAGGTTTTAGCTGGGGCATCTTAAAAAGAAAAAAGTTGTCAAGGTAGTTTAGGTGTGATCATTAATTTAGCAGATTTCATTTTATTAGATTTAATGTAACACATTTAAGTTAACAAACCTAGTTTTACTGAAAACACTGAAGAAGAAAATGTAATAACTGAGATTTTTAGTGACAACAAAATAATGTCATAAAAAATTTTATTCATGATATAACTGAAACCTGTCTGATACGCACTTCAATTTTTAAGATGTATTATAGACCCAAACCAGAGGAAATTTTAAAATTTAATTAGTTATTATATACTTTCTTACTTTACAACATATAGATAAATACAGTTTCTGTATAAGTTAGAGCTTGAAATTAAGATAAATGAAGACCTGTTTGTAGCTTTGTCTTGAACTATTAAGTGACTTGGTTTCTATTACCAAAACTCATTCGCATGAACTCAAGTCTACCACAGAGACTTTCTAGAGCCATTATAATCTCACAAATCAGCATATAAAAAATAAAGTGTATTGCTTTAATATCAAAGTTTTAAAATTTAAATGGAAAGTTATGTATTGAACCAAACGTGGCATCTTATAAATAAAAATAAAAATAGGATAGATGTGTATCTTTGATATCATGACAGCCCTTCCTACATATGCCCTCCCCCGGAAATCAAAAAATCTGAACATTAGCTTATATTTGCCAGTAGACTGGCTAAAACCATACCATTTAGTTAAAAATTGCAGAATAGGGCTCTCACATTAATAGGGCTCTCACACCCCTCAAAAACTGAAACACAATTGTTACTAATGATTTTCAAAAACACATAACAAATCCCCACACACACCTCTTATTACTGTTCACCAAGAGTTATTCTACTTACTGTTAGTTTAAGTACTTTAGCTAAGGAACATAACATTTTTGTAAATCTAAACTAAGTATTCACTTAGCTATATAAACACTGTAGAGCACAAAACTAAAGCAACATCTAAGTGGCAAAAATTATACAAGGATTGCAGAGAAGTCGTATATTTATCTTTTTAAAAAAGTATTCCAGGGCTTCTCTGGTGGTCCAGTGGTTAAGAATCAGCCTTGCAATGCAACAGATTCGATCCCTGACTTAGGAAGAGTCCATACGCAGTGAGGCCAACTGAGCCCACATGGCTACACATGCTTTGCAACAAGAGAAACCCCTGCAATGAGAAGCCCTGGCACTGGACTTGGAGAGTAACCCCCGCTCATCACAACAAGAGAAAGCCCCAGGCAGCAATGAAGACCCAACCAAAATAAATAAATATCTAAAAACTTTTTTAAAAAATTAAAATATTTCAAAAGAGGAAAAAATGAACATTACAGTTTACATTTCAAGAGAGAAAAAGGAAATACAGAAAAACAATACAACAGTCAAGAAATAAATTACCTTCTCCAGGAAAAGATGTTTGTAGGTTTCCATTCCCATAGCATGTTGATCTTTACTTCGAACTTGATTTAAAAACCAATGGAGTGCATCATCGTAACACTCAGAATCTTCTACTAAACAATGCCATAAAATATCAACTTGCTCCAAACTTAACCCTAGATTAAATTATAAATTTTAAATCCTGGTACATACAACATTTTCATCCTAATTAAATATACTAGAAGCAACAATATATACAGAAAAATAAAGGAGATATTTCATAGCATTTTATAAAAATTATTTCATAAGAGACTTCATATAATTTATCCTTTCAAATGTAGTTAAATATACTCCACAGATAAATCATCTTAAAAAACAAGACTTTATACAGGATACTATCCAAGAAAAGACATTTGTTCTGGGAAGTCATTTTCTTTAAGACATGAACAATTACTGTATTTTAGCAAACATGATTAAAAGGAAGTAATCTCCAAAAAGTTAAGTCAGTTCTAAAGTTTAACGGTAAAGAATACAGTGGATACCATATTCAAAGCTAATTCTATGCACATAGGAGATAAACAATAAATGCCAATAAGCATCACTTTTGTAAACTATGAAAAAAGGGATCCTTATGATTAATAAAACAAAAAGGAACTGTTTACCTAAAACAGAACAGCAACACATCACAGGAAACAATCAGCTAAGAAACCACTGTAATCAGACAAAATCTGTATGGTATTAATACTTTGACCCAAGTATTAGATAATTCTAAAGTGTGTCAGAAAGAATTAGAACTGTTCAGAATCAAAGAAAAGGCATTAGGGCAATCACAACTCTGGTAAGTGTGACAATCCAAAAGGGCAGAATAAAATTATCACAGGGATTTCTAAAGTATACCATAAGGGATTCAAGAGAGTGGGCTTATTCCCCAGAATCAGAAGGCATTTGAGAAGATGATAGACTCTTAAGAAACCACCACCCCCATCCTTTCTCCAGCCAGTATGGAGCTGCTTGGAGGTTGGTTGGGGTGGTGAGGTCCGAAACAGCTTCTGGAATTTCTGAGAAGCCAGCCCTGGTTGGTACAAGATGGACCCAGTAGTCTTGAGCTACATGGACAGTCTACTGCGGCAGTCATTTGTTTGATACTGGATCCTCCAAGCTGGCTCAATGTCCATGTAACTGGGTTTGCCTTTGAGTATTTTGCCAATAGTTAGTTTCATGACTGCTCTGACCATGTCTGCTTCATTAGCCCCGAAGTCACTCAATTTATCAAGTGCACTGGCAGCCCAGCAGAGATCACAATGTTGCCTGAACCCTTGGACCTCTCCAATAAAGAGCTATTATTTTTAGCCATTAATGATAATTCCAACCACACAACCAGGGGAATCCAATGGAGCTTGTTGGTTTACCTCCAAGATAAAAATGGCTTTTTTCATTATGATTCTTATGGTAGTATAGTAGCAACTAATTCCATGCAAAGCAGGTAGCAAAGAAACTAGAGGCCCTCTCAGGCAGAAAAGGAAACAAACTGGCCTCTGTGGAAGAGAAAGTGCTCAATAAAACAGCTATAACTTGGGATATACATGATATGCAACACTGAGGCCTTGTGTCAGAATTTCTTTAGGTAACAGCCAAAAGCACTATTGCAGCTACTCATTCCTACATATATCACAAAGAATAGAGAAGAATGGAATGATCTCATTGCCAGACCTGCCAAAAATTAGCTGCTGAAATATATTTGACTTTTGAAATCTCCTCTTTCTGCCTGTCCCCATGTATTGGATGGCTGCAGTCTCACTGTCTGAAGGAAGATGCCTGGGAGAGCAAGGCTTCAGATGCTTACTTTCTCCTGAGACAATGTTATCCTCTGCATTCTCCTAACAGGAAGTTTTGCTTTAACCCTAACTTTAGAGCAGTATGTTCTGTGAAAATGTCTTCAAAATATGCACCAAGACCTTAAAACCAATCTTAACACTTATTAATTCCCTTTTGGTCTTCCTTATTCACATTGGTTTATTACAAAGAAAAAAGACTGATCTGTAAAACAAACTAATAATATGTGAAATCTAGAAGCAAGAAGAAAATCACAGAGGAACCAAAAACTTACTGCACAGTCCACATATTCCAAGAGATCAACTGGCTAGAAGCAGATCAAGTCCCAACCAAATGCAAGATCGAAATATTAACAGTTACTCAGTTCTGTGATACCTCTTCCATTCAACAAGCAAGGGCTTTCCCCACTACAAACTGCCAATACTTGATAAAGATGGTGTTAGCCCATAGTAGCCCAATGTTTCCTGGAACCCGTTAAGAAAGGGGGAGTAGTAAATAACGTTGTTAAAATAAATGTGATAGATCTCTTGTTTCCCACCTGAAAATTACTAAAAGTTGGTTTGAGATGTAAAAGAAAAAAGTGACCTTTCTCAACTCTTTCACTTAATTCAACATGCAGATAAGGAAATTTTTGAAATGTGGAACCAAGAATAAAAAGAAATATTATGCCTTCCAAAAAAAAAGAGAAACCACGTGCGACCCTCCTCCTACTCTGAAAAGTAGATGAGATCCAAAATCACCTCAGGAAACATTTACCTAGTAGGGGAATCAGTCTAAGAGACTGATCTGAAAAATGTACACAAAATGTATCCAAATGTTTCTCATAGAAATAGCTAATGCATGTCTTATTCATTCTAAGAATCTATGCCCCTGAGAGCCAACATAAAAAAACTAGGAACAACCTTTAGTGTATATTATGACTTAAACACAGTAAGTAATTAATAAGAGATAAATGAAGATAGGTAAGAATCTTTTTAAATAATCTGTAACTTTGGAGTAACCATATGATACTTGAAAGAAACTGTACCAGTTAAGAGAAGTACAATTATGATGTGGTATAAGTTCAAACATGATTCTAAATGTGCAGTAGCTATTGAAAGCCCACACAAAAAGGACATATGCTGCGTTTAATGGAATGGGAGCAGCAAAATAATAACTCGTTATTCAAATACTGAAAAAAATGATTAACTTTTCCAATGAAAATTTATATTCAACAAACATGAGACAATGGTCATGTGAAATTATTTATATTGAAAATATCTGTCTGGGTTTGATTTCTCCATGTATAAAGATTTTTTAATATTTTATATTATTTATTGTATATCCTGAATCATAATGGGTATAATAAATGACTCAGTAACATGAAACAGGGGTTTCCTATCAAAAACAGATGCCTTCATTTTGAAATCTACTGCTATCATAATGCTAGTGACATTTGTTACAAACACCTTGACTTAAAGAAATTAGACTTAAACAGTAAAATAAACACATGGCATACCTCAAGCATAGATAGGGACTTAAAGAGTCATGAAGACATCTCTCAGGCAAGGAAAACACTCACCCAGCAGTTTGACATTAACTATAGCTAAAAAAAAGAATGTCCTTCCAACAAATGAGGTTGTTGACACAAACATACAGAAAACGAGGCATGTGGAGCACTAAAGAAAATAAGTCAGTCTAGCAAGAGGAAAGGTGCTCTGACCAAAAGAAATCAACCTTAGTCCTTTCTTGTGAGGATATCTTGCATGTGGATTTAGAAATGGTCCACACTCCTAATATACCAGTCCAATCTCTCTGTTTTTTAAGATTAATTATTAATGAAATTGAGTTTGAGATTCATCTAAATTAAACAAGTCTCTAAATTTCTGTCACCTATGAAATCTGGGATAAGATTAGCCCTAATAATAATATACAGACAGTGGCTGTTTCCAAGGAGTGAAAGGAATATTCTAGCAACCAAAGGTTTAAAAAAAAGAAAACTACAGTCACTCTAACATGATATGTTCTCCTATCCCAAATATTTTGTTCATGCAATGAGTCATTCATTCATTAAGTAAACAACACATTCAGAGACTGAAACAAGAACATGTCAAGGACAAGTTGCTATTGCCATACATACTGACAGGACGTTTAGTACTGAGGATAATTTGATCACCACAGGAATCTAAAGGCATGAGTACATTTAACTGGACTCTTTCAAGAATCAATGAAGATCTAAAAACTTATTAAAATATTGATTAAAAAACTTACTGAAATGATCAGGTGATCCCAGAGTTGAAAACACACAAGTTAAGAACTGAAGTCGCACCTGAACTTCAGCACTATGGCTGTACCTACATTTAAAAAATCATTAAAATAATTAGCTGAGGGATCCTATTTCTTAATTATTTTTAAAGATCCTATTTTAATGGTCCTAATCTCAAATTGTACCAAATAAATAAAATTTCATTTAAGAACTCAATTATTAAATATTTCACATTATATCTTTGGTTACACACACAAAAAGCCAAATGTTACATGAAACAATTGTTATTTAATATTATAAAAATCTACAAATTATTAGAACACAAACTTTCAAATTAGACAAGTAGGTAAAAACAGTGGAAGAAATGTTATTTCAAAATTATGCAATATGTACATTAATTTTAATATTTAATACATTTCCATCTAGAAATTCCATGTTTCACTGTCACTGTCCTTCCAGGGATAATACTATATTCCTTAAACAAGAAATGTTAATGATATATAATTTATATAAATATAATTCATAAAGAAAACAGCTGATACAAAATAAGCATTTTTGAATGTTATTTCAAATCTAAGTAACCAATTCATATGTACAAAATTCAATGCAAATGTAAAAGTTGCTTTGAAAGCTTGTTAGGTAGGTGATTTCACATGGTTCTCTGGAAATCAGTTTGTCGGCATTTGCAAAGGCAAGCATCTTAAGAATCAAGTGTTGGTCTGTGGCACAGGAAAGGTAGGAGATGGGTCTGAAGAGGTAACCAGGGGCCAAACTGCTGTCAGCCTGAATGTCAGAAGAGTTTGATACTGTTATGGACAGGTAAGAAAGTCACTTATCAGGTGAAGAAGGATGCTGGGGAAAGAAAATGGGTAATGATCAGATTTGCATTTTAGGTTTCCTCTAGCAGCTCTGTGCGCTGCCCACTGAACTGTGACTGTGATATCGCATTCTTGTTCCCACAAGCACCTGAGTACCCAATCAACGAGACTGAAACAATGATGAGTTTTTATGCTACAAATCAAAAGGCTGACTGGGGATGAATCGCCCAAATTACCATGCCAACAAAAGAGAGCAGTCACTCTGAGCTATGATCTATATTTCAGTTTGCAGATAGAGTCTCTTAATTAAATTTCTAATTATCTGTAAGCAGGTGCAAAATTCTAAAAGCTTCCTATAGTTAGCTGGTTTCAAAAATTACACTAGATTTGCTACTGAAGTTTAAAGTTAAACTTACCTAAAGATTGAATTTGCTTGATATATCTTAATTTTTCTGCCAGTCTCATATTAACATTGGCAAAGAAAAGATGAACATTTGCTTCATTACTGTTGCAGTGTCCTTTCTGAAGTTCAAAATACTTGTGCCAAGCTGGCTGGGAATCGGGGATGTGGTGGGGTGGAATATTGTAAGCAACTCACACACTAGAACACTATTCAGATGAAATTCAAGACCTTCTCTTAACAGTTTTCATCCTTTTACTAAAAGGACGGATTCAGTAGCAGAGACCTTGGAGTATAGGTTCAAATACAAGTTCTATCATACATCAGTTCTGTGATTTTAAGTAAATTACTGCACTTATCGGAGCCTGAGGATGAGGAATAAAAGAGGAATGATGCCTTGTCCTTTACAAAGTGCCCTTATTTTCTGAATACTTCCTTCCCTGAGAGTAAAGAGACCTATAACCTTAGAAGGTATGGATCAAGTCCCTTTGTCCTTCCTTCTTTCACTTCCACCATAGTGCCACTGGCTCCACGTTTCAAAGGACTCTTGACTGCTCTGTTAGGATCCCCCTAGCTGATGAAATCACCAGCCAGGAAATTTCTTGGGATGCAAACCAAAAGTGTTATCAATACTGAGAAACTCTCCTGGGCTTGTCCATGGCTCGCAATATTACAAAAACAGTCTCACCACAGGCATGAAACTCTATTGAAAAACTGCCACCTTAAAAAAATTAATCTCTTTATAGCCTAAATGTTGGCACAAAGTCTTCTCTAAAGGCAACAGTATTCAAGGAATATATACTATGTCCATTTATGAAATGAAATGTTATCTTGAATGAGACAAGAATCTTTTTGTCCTATGTAAAAATCTTAGAACTTGCCTACTATAACCTCCATTGAACAAATCTAAAGTAATGTGCCACAAACTTATGAAAAGTATGCTTTAACAAAGAGGAATAAATGTACAACTCGGTTTTCAGCCTGAAGAAACAAGCAGATTACACCAAATTAGTCCAGACAGCTGTCTCTCCTAAGATTTTATTATCTTAAAATATCAGGTAACAAAGCAGACTAGAGGACTGGAAGGGTATTCTGGCATACCCTAAGAAAAGTGTAAAACTTACACTCATCTCCAAAGAGTACTACATAAGCAATGCTTCTTTAAAACAAACAAACAAAAAAACCAGGCATCAATGCTATGAGGCTCTACTTCCGGCTCCACTAACAAAGTAAGCAGCTTCATTGTTGCCAATGCTGTCTATAACCAAGTGTCAGACATGTATTCATTTTCTGGCACTTAATGTTGGACTTTTTCTTTCTGAGTAATCTGAGTCTGCCATGCCCCTCTCTTAAGTTCATATCCCTGCTCTTCAAACCCACAGGTTGTGGTTCTGATGGGCGCACTCTTGCAATTTAAGTGTTTGTCTGTTGACAGGTAATTTGAATTCTGCCTCCTAAAAACGCTGGTCAGTGTGGTTTTATGCCTGCTCCTTGTTGATTTTAAGGCTTTTATAGAAAATGTATGGAGATACAGATTCAGAAGGCTATAATCTTTACCTCTGCTTCAAGAAGAAAAAATGAAAGAGGACACCCTATGAAGAATACTTGGAATTTTTAAAGGATTTAAAGAGAATGCACCTTTACAGAGATAAGTTTGTAAGCCAAGCTACAGAAAAGAATAAATTTAAGGAAATATCTCAGAAATAATTTAACAACCATAAAGAACAATGTGTAAAAGAAAAAAAAATCATTGAACAATAAAACAGGAAAGGTTAGTTGAGTTTAGATTTTAGAGGGGCCAGAATACTAGAAAGAATAAACTACAATTTATTTTTTATTCAGCGAAGAGTCTAAATGAGGGTAGGAGGCAAGTTTCTTGCCTGTTTTATACCATAATTTATTTTAGTGAAGTAACTATAGTTTATAGATGAACTACTATGTGCCAGATACAGCTTACTAACTTATTTAATTCTTAAAAAAAACTCATACACTAAATAATTAAAACTTATTACAGCATTAAGTAACTGAAATAAGGTCAAACAACAGATTCATAACCTAAACCCAGATCTGTGTGATTCTCAGGCCCATGTACTTTCTACCAGTATCATTAATGCCTTCAGCAATTCATAAGGACTGCTGAGGGAAGAAAATTGATTGAAAGGTTACTTAAAAAACTGGAACAGTGTTTGTGGGCATGTCAACTTGTGAAGTGCAGAGTCTTAACCACTGAACTGCCAGGAAACTACCTGTTGTAATTTTTAAAGTGAGTTCAAATTAGTTGTTGTGTCCCTTGAAATTAATACTTAAAAGGTATCTGGCACATAGCAAGTATCAATGAATACCGGCTATTTTTATCACCACCACCACTACCATTATTCATGTTTGGAAATACACATATACAAAAAGGGCACCAAGTTTTAGATGACTTGGAGGATGGTGGCACACTGAAGAGCAAAGTAAATTTTGGAGAAATAATTGCTGGGGGTAGTGGGAGAAAGAGAGCAGACATGATTTCATTTTTAGAGGTGAACAAGCATGCCAGAAAGACCCATGGCTTTTCTGAAAACTTCTACAATCTGATCAGTTTCTACATGAAAGTTTTCTATGTACATGTTTTTTCAATAAATACTATATTTCTGTTTTATTTACAGACAAGTTATATTGACATTTTGCTGGTTTCCATGACTATCAGTTTTCACTGACTCACAAATAGAAGCTTTCTGAATTCTACATGTTATCATCTATGCAGGAATGTCCCTTTATAAGAAACTTTAAACACAGCCATACAACTAACCAGTTTCTACTAATTCTTACACAAACTCACTTCAATATATCCAGACAATATTTTAACCATCTATACCATCACAATTTCCATTTTCACATCACAAACTTTCTAATACTAGCATATAACTATAATAATGCAGGAAAATGTTTTAAATTAATTCTATGATAAAACCATTTTTCAGAAGTAAACATTTATATTATTAACTATTATCAATTATTAAATATTATTCAGTTCACTTCAGGCGCTCAGTCATGTCTGACTCTTTGCGACCCCATGAACCACAGCATGCCAGGCCTCCCTGTCCATCACGAACTCCCGGAGTTTACTCAAATTCATGTCCATTGAGTCAGTGATGCCATCACACTATCTCATCCTCTGTCGTCCCCTTCTCCTCCTGCCTTCAACATTTCCCAGCATCAGGGTCTTTTCAAATGAGCCAACTCTTCACATCAAGTGGCCAAAGCACTGGAGTTTCAGCTTCAACATCAGTCCTTCCAAAGAACACCCAGGACTCATCTCCTTTAGGATGGACTAGTTGGATCTCCTTGCAGTTGAAGGGACTCTCAAGAGTCTTCTCCAACACCACAGTTCAAAAGCATCAATTCATTGGGGCTCAGCTTTCTCTATAGTCCAACTCTCACATTCATACATGACTACTGAAAAAACCATACCTTTGACTAGATGGACCTTTGTTGACAAACTAATGTCTCTGTTTTTTATATGCTCTAGAGTTAGGCCGTAACTTTTCTTTCAAGGAGTAAGCATCTTTTAATTTCATGGCTGCAGTGACCAACTGCAGTGATTTTGGAGCCCAACAAAATAAAGTCTGCCACTGTTTCCCCATCTATTTGCCATGAAATGATGGGACCAGATGCCATGATTTTAGTTTTCTGAATGTTAAGCTTTAAGCCAACTTTTTCACTCTCCTCTTTCACTTTCATCAAGAGGCTTCTTAGTTCTTCACTTTCTGCCATAAGGGTGGTATGATCTACATATCTGAGGTTATTGATATTTCCAGTGGCAATCTTGATTCCAGCTTGTGCTTCCTCCAGCCCAGCGTTTAGCATGATGTACTCTGCATATAAGTTAAATAAGCACAGGGACAATACATAGCCTTGACATACTCCTTTCCCTATTTGGAACCAGTCTATTGTTCCATGTCCAGTTCTAACTGTTGCTTCCTGACCTGCAGACAGATTTCTCAAGAGGCAGGTCAGGTCGTCTGGTATTCCCATCTCTTTTAAGAATCTTCCAGAGTTTGTCATGACCACACAGTCAAAGGCTTTGGCATAGTCAATAAGGCAGAAATAAATGTTTTTCTGGAACTCTCTTGCTTTTTCGATAACCAACGGATGTTGGCAATTTGATTTCTGGTTACTCTGCCTTTCTCTAAATCCAGCTTGAATATCTGGAAATTCACAATTCACATTTGCTGAAGCCTGGCTTGGAGAATTTTGAGCATTATTTTACTAGCATGTGAGATGAATGCAACTGGGCGGTAGTTTGAGCATTCTTTGGCACTGCCTTTCTCTGGGATTGGAATGAAAACTGACTTTTTCCAGTCCTGTAGCCATGGTTGAATTTTCAAAATTTGCTGGCATATTGAGTGCACCACTTTCACAGCATCATCTTTGAGTATTTGAAATAGATGAACTGGAATTCCATCACCTCCACTAGCTTTGTTCGTAGCGAGCTTCCTAAGGCCCACTTGACTTCTCATTCCATGATGTTGGCTCTAGGTGAGTGATCATACTATCCTGATTATCTGGCTGTGAAGATCTTTTTTGTACCATTCTTCTGTGTATTCTTGTCACCTCTTCTTAGTATCTTCTGGTTCTATTAGGTCCATACCGTTTCTGTCCTTCATTGTGCCCATTTTTGCATTCAAAGTTCCCTTGGTATGTCTAATTTTCCTGAAGAGAGCTCTAGTCTTTCCCATTCTATTGTTTTCCTCTATTTCTTTGCACTGATCCCTGAGGAAAGCTAATCTTTGGAACTCTGCATTCAAATGGGTGCGGAATGCATTCAATTCAAATATCTTTCCTTTTCTCCATTGCTTTTCGCCTCTCTTCTTTTCTCAGCTATTTGTAAGGCCTCCTCAGAGAGCCATTTTGCTTTTTCTGTATTTCTTTTTCTTGGGGATGGTCTTGATCCCTGCCTGCCTCCTGCACAATGTCATGAACCTCCATCCATAGTTCTTCAGGCACTCTATCAGATCTAAGCCCTTGAATCTATTTCTCACTTCCACTGTATAATCCTAAAGGATTTGATTCAGTTCATACCCGAATGGTCTAGTGGTTTTCCCTACTTTCTTCAATTTCAGTCTGAATTTGGCAATAAAGAGTTCATGATCTGAGCCACAGTCAGATCCCGGTCTTATTTTTGCTGACTGTATAGAGCTTCTCCATCTTTGGCTCCAAAGAATATAATCAGTCTGATTTCAGTATTGACCATCTGGTGATGTCCACGTGTAGAGTCTTCTCTTGTGTTGCTGGAACAGGGTGTCTGCTATGACAGGTGTGTTCTCTTGGCAAAACTCTGTTAACCTTTGCCCTACTTCATTCTGTACTCCAAGGCCAAGTTTGCCTATTACTCCAGGTGTTTCTTGACTTTCTACTTTTGCATTCCAGTCCCCTATAATGAAAAGGACATCTTTTTGGGGTGTTAGTTCTAGAAGGTCTTACACATCTTCATAGAACCATTCAATTTCTGCTTCTTCAGCATTAGTGGTCGGAGCATAGACTTGGATTACCATGATACTGAATGATCTGCCTTGGAAATGAACAGAGATCATTCTGTCCCTTTTGATATTGCACCCAGGTACTGCATTTCGGACTCTTGTTGACTATGATGGCCACTCCATTTCTTCTAAGGGATTCTTGCCACAGTAGTAGATATAATGGTCATCTGAGTTAAATTCACCCATTCCAGTCCATTTTAGGTCACTGATTCCTAAAATGTCAATGTTCACTTTTGCCATCTCCTGTTTGACCACTTCCAATCTGCCTTGATTCACGGACCTAACATTCCAGGTTCCTATGCAATACTGCTCTTTACAGCATCAGACTTTGTTTCTATCACCAGTCACATGCACAAGTGGATTATTTAAAATAATATTAAATTATATTATATTTACAATGCCCTAATACAAGGATACTGATGACTTCTGAAAAAACTATTTACTTTTTATTCCTGAAAACACTGCCTTATGAACAGAACTCAATAATGAAGGTAAATCAACCCCTAAAGTTACATAGCTTGTATGTCCCTAAGGTTAAGATATTATAAAAATAACCTTATAAAAGTAATCAAATTAAAAAAGAAACTTCCTCTTATAATTTTATAACTAAATTTTTCATTATATTTATTATATGAAAAAAAAGGAACGTAACACTGAAAAATTATCTTATCTTTCAAAGGAAAGACAATCAATACTTACACATACCGTACCTAGTTAAAATATACTTACAGTGCATGCTTTTGTCTGCCTTCTCTTACAGCTTGAATATAGTATACCAAATTATCAAAGAAAAGCTTCATCATGTTCAGTTCTTTTTCTGCCCACCTGAACCAATTAAAAGAAAAAATAATTTCAGAGGCACAGGGTAAGATAATAAATCTGTTCTAGAACAGGAAAAAACACTATAGTGCACCTTAATTTTATGAAGTTATAGTATCATTGCATTTAAATCTCAAAATATTCAATCTCTGTGAAGGGGATAAAATGTCTGGTAAAGTGCTAAATAAATGACTAACATGAGTTAATATTTTAAAAAACAGTACAATACACTCCATGCCAACCTGTCAGTTTGCAAGTTACCTGAAGATTTACTAAGATGATCAGAGATAATTTCCAATTTTAAAATATGGATTCTAAGAGTTTAAGAGATAATACATATCAAATCAAATGTTGAGTGCTACTGCATATGATAGCCTTACACCAAGTGCAAGTTTTTGCTATTACTGATGCCAATTAACTGCAGGAGCTCAGAGTTCTTTTAAGTGATCCACCTAGTAAGATTAAGGACACCAGTTTCACAGTGGAATTAACAGAGCTTATTTATATTTAAATAAGGAACAAGCTAAGGGCTTCACAGGTGGCTCAGTGGTAAAAAATCCACCGGTCAATGCAGAAGACACAGGAGATTGATTCAATCCCTGGGTCAGGAAGACCCCCTGGAGGAGGAAATGGTCACTGAGCACACAGTACACAAGGAACAAGCTAAAAAGGTTTCAACTCAATATACTTGATAAATAAGTAAGTAGTGTTAGTCACTCAGTTGTGTCCAACTCTGTGCAACCCCATGAACTACAGCCCCCTAGGCTCCTCTGTCCATGGAATTCTCCAGGCAAGAATACTGGAGTGGGTTGCCATTCCCTTCTCCAGGGTATCTTCCCAACCCAGGCAATTCTTTACCATCTGAGCTACCAGGGAGCCCCAAAATACTTGGTAAGTAACTGAATATTCAGAGCTACCCACTTCCATAAGAACGTTAGCCTCTGTTACTCCTTAATATAAACCTCCTCAAATGTCTGCAATACCAAGTCGCCCAGGTAAGCTACAAGTGAATCACTTTAATGCTTTTTAATTTTGTAATTAGGCCATTTAAAAACTAAGAGAAGAGTAAATGAAATAAAACCCATGCTACTCTTGTACTTAAAGGATGCTAAATGCTTTCCCCTACTCCTCTGTCCAGCATCTCAAAGACCCTCCATGCACTCACAAATAGAACTGTCACTAGGATCACATTGTAAAAATTAATCAAAGAAAGAGCTTTTCTAAGATGCTTTTTAAAAAACAGTGAGAGAGGTTCAGGTTAAACAGATCCCCTATTAAAAGAAAAATTAACAGTAAGGGCTATAACTGAGAAGAACTAACTTCATCTTATTTGTATGTGTATTAGTCACTCACTCGTGTCTGACTCTTTGCGACCCTGTGGACTGTAGCCCGCCAGGATTCTCTGTCCATGGAATTATCCAGGCAAGAATACTGGAATGGACTGCCATTCCTTCTCCAGAGGAGCGTCCCATCTTACTTAGATGTCTAAGTATTTTTAAAATCATACTAATTTTGAAAGAAAATATTCCTACCAACTAATCTTAGATTTGAGAAGGAATTAGATAAAATTCCATCCTACGTGATTACATAAATAAATTCTTCAACAGGTCTAATTTTTCCTAAATTTCAAGTTTCTGAAATCTCTCCAAAAAGGCTATTTTGAATAAAGCAAGTAACACATTCTCAGAGGTTAATAAAGTGCTCATGATAGTGAACTGTCTCCAGAATTTTCTCAAATATTAGATCAATATCACATCAGCACACTATCATCGAAAGAATTAACATTAATCATAAGTTCTCTATACATGTAAAAGAGTAACAGAGTGGTTTCAAAATTATTCCTAACATTATGTAATGTCTAGAATCAATTTCAATAATGGGAAAAATTAAAAGCATCTTAGAATGCTTAACAAGTGGATCTTCTCAGGAGTCTTTTGCCATGATCAAACACACTAAAAAATCTTTACCTGAAAGTTAAAGCATTAATTGCTACACCATTTTTCTCAAGCTACAATGAATACAAAGGTCAGATTTCCTACTGACAGGAGTATATATAAACTCCTTGGTACTAAGTGGCAGAGATAGCACCTCAGATATGTAAGAAAACATTTGAATTATGCAAAATTCAAATTTTCCTGGTTTAAAGTAACAGCTAGTAAGTTATTCAAAAACCTTGCTTGAGAATTATGACGGGGGGGTGGGGAGTCTTGAAAATGAATACTTTATTTTATTTACTTACATTGTAATCCAATGTGTATCATAACTGCTCCCAAACTGCTGAAAGGTACCAAAGAGTTTTGGAAGAAGACGAAGTGAAATTACTACTGATCTGAAATAACAAAAACAGGTATTTATAGAATAAAATAATTTTAACTACTATTGGTAATTCTAGCTCTTAAGAGAAATTCAGAATTCGGTTATTTAAAATCAAACACAAAAAGAATTCATGAATTTTACAGATGCTTTTATGCAAACATTAAAGTTTTTTTCTAAAGTATCAGCTTATTATCCACTGTGGCAAGACATCCAAGCTTTAAAAAATTCAATCCAAAACTTTTAAAGTAAAATATACTATATAAATATCTGAGTATAAAAGAAAAGTGAAGCACTTTTAAATATGAAACTTTTTAATGGAAGTTTTCTTTAACAAGTCATAGGTGTTTCTCAGGATTTAATCAAGGAAAACAAGAAGCAGTAGGTTGAGTCAATTATCTAGAGCAGGGCTTCTCAAAGTTTAGTCTTAAAATGCAAACTCTGATCCAGTAGGTCTGGAGTGGGTTCAGGATTGCATTTCTAATAAGCTCACAAGTGATACTCAAACTGCTGGCTTGTGTATCACAAACAATAAATGTAGAGAACACTTTTCAAACTACATAAATTATCATTTTCTCCCTATTTCTCACTTAATATAAAATGCATCTACACTGAGAATCACTGCATTATGAGCAATGTTAATAATGGAAGCACACCATAAACCTCAAGAATAAAGGAGCCAAAAGGCAACATGAAATCAATCAAAGACCTCAAGATGATCTGAGTATGTCTATCTTCTGGAAGAAAAGGGGGACGGAACACACTGACATACAAATCCCAGAATTCCTAGTAGGCAAGAAGGCTGCTTCCATGAGCCTTGAAAGAAACACAACAAACTCTAATAAGGTACTGAGTTTATTTTATTTTTAAGCTTAGGAGCAGTAATGCTTCATGAAAGAATTTTTTTTTAAAGTTGGCACAGAGTACAAGTAAGTCCTCAAAAATGCCTACTCTTTTCGAGAGGAGTACCAGGAATATTAGTATACAGGGCTACACTTCTGAATAGGAAGAAAACCATGGCAAAAGCTATATAGGAGAAACTACAAAATCTCATGTTTCTAAATAAAATCCAAAGTACTTAAATTTGATTACAAAGCCATATGTGATCTGTCCCCATTTCTTCTATCAGTGTCATCTATTTTCCTTCCCATCCTCCTTGAGCTATTCCATCAGCACACACAGGCACATTCCTGCCTCAGGGCCTTTGCTATTGCCTGTGCTTGGAATGCTCTTTACCTAAATATCTACTTTGAAAGATAACTTCCCCCACTGTATTACAGTTCCCTCAACTATCAATAGAAAGGATGCCCCTGACAACTCAATAATTAAATAACACCTTCCCACTGCTACACAAACTTCTTTATTGACTCCTTTACAATTTTTATTCAGTCATCATCACCTAATGAACATTCCTTTATTTAATGCTATCATTAGAATATGCTCTATGTGAGTAGACTGTCCTATTCATTAAAAATCCCTGCATATGGTGCGTGCTGAGTATATATTTCCTCAAACGACAAACCAGCAAAGAACTTAAAAGGCAAGATTTTCAAGGAAGGAAGAAAAACAACAATGTATAATGTTATATTACAGTTTTGAAGTACAAAGAAGAAAATACTACCAGAAGACAGCATGTTAGCAGAATGTCAGAAGATCAAAACAACATTAGTATATATTTAAGAATATACAGTGGACTTTCCCAGTGATCCAATAGTTAAGACTGGGCTTCCACTGTAGGGGCACAGATTCAATCTCTGGAGGGAGAAGGTCCCCATGTCTCAAGGTATGGCCAATAATAATAAGTATACAGTGAAGAAATAAAGAGAGCAAATGCCTGATACCTAGTAAGTGCAAAGTAAAGATTCTTTAAATATTCAAAAACACTTAAATGTTTAGTCTATTTTTAAATATTAAAATTTTTAATATTCTTCAACAAGTTGCACAGTAATGGTGCTTGGGAAGATAGACCATAGAGGATCAGGAGAAATCAGTTTCAATTTTAGATTATCTAAAATCTTTAGTCAAAATTTCAGCAACACTAGCAGAGTTTTTCATTAAGACCTAAAAAACTAGAATGTATACATATACATTATTTTGACTTTATAAGCACAAAATCAGTGAGATAACACAACAAAAAAAAGGACACAGAAAAATTTCATCTAAAATCACAGAAGCAAATTCCAAAATTATTTGCCTAGTGTAATTTCAATAGTTTCAAAATATATAGACAGACAGACTAGAGATACCATAGCTCATTAAAGCAAGTCTTATACTCTGCAACAGTTGTATATTTTCTGAAAATCTTATTTCCTCTTTTGCACTCAACGCTGCTAAGAGTCTAAATTGTTTAAATTTACTTTCCAAGTTTTCTACAATGGACATGATTCCATTTTATAAAAGGTAATGTAGAAGCAAGCACATGATGCTTGACATTAGAAAACAGGATGCCAGGCTCTGAGTGGGCAACAGTGGAAGATAACTAACTTTACTTGGTGACAACAATAATTTTATTTCAATGTTAAAGGAAACTTTGCAAAAACACATATATCAACTTGTTCCAATTAAAGTCATATCGTGCTGTATAGCAGAAACTAACACAACACTGTGCATCAACCACACTCCGATAAAACTTCTAAATTTTTAAAAAATGTTATAGCACTTCTCCTGTAAGAATTATGCTACCTTGACTTATCAATTCTTTCGCCCAAATAGTTTTCATTGCTGATATGCTTACAAAAAACATAAATTACTGTTATATTCAAACTTATATTTCACGAATTTTTCCAAGAGTGAAAATTTTAAACATCAAAACATACAATCCTGGGCAACAATAGGTTTAAGATAAAAAGGAACAACGGTCCTGAATAACAAGATAGAGTTAGCTCTCCGTATCCATAAGTTCCCTATCTGGGGATACAGAGAACTGACTGCCCTACACTACTTTATATGAAGGACCTGAGACTTGTAGATTTGGGTATCTGCAGAGGAATCCAGGAACCAGTGCCCCACAGATACCCAAGGACCACTGCACTAAGTTTAGAATCAGGAAAAATGCTATCGTCTTAAAACTGCTCTGGTTCTTTGCTTGATATCAAGTTTTTATTGTAATCAGAAGCTTATTACTAAACAATAGTGTGGTAAGACTCTAAAAATTACCTATGCAATTTTACATTGCCTTAGTAGAATGAACACATTTGCTGGGGGGCTTCACAGTTAAAAAAGTCACAGTTGGATGTTTTTTCCCCTAGACTCCATATTTGAAGAAGACTGGTGTGTTCTACAAAATGCTATTCAGTCATTTTAAATTATAGTATACAACAACAGTTGACATGAAATGCTATATATAATACTGTCTCTACAGAGAGAAAACAAAACCAAATAAAAGTACATAGTACCATCCATTTAATTATGTGAACTTCTAAAAGAATCCCTAATATGTACAAACATTTTCACTTATGTATTCAAAGGCAAAAAATTTCACACATGGATTAAACTACCTAGTGCAAAAGAAAAGCAAAAAAAAAAGCAAAAGCACAAAAGGGACAGGTTTTCAGAGTCTCAAATCAATTCTTGAGAAGCCACAGAACTTCAGGGAGTACCTAGCACAGCATGTGAACACCTATCTTCTAATAAACATGAAACAAGAAAGGGGCTGGATTACAACTCAACCCCTACTTTCACCCTACTCACTGGACAGCAGTCTTATCTCACTGACCCAAAGTAACAAATACTAAGCTGAAAAGTCATGGACTCTTCATTGTGGGAGTTATTGTCCACCTCAAGCTCTCACTTTATAACAACATTCTGCAAACCAGCCTACTATGTGTTTCTATGTTTAACTTTAAACTTCCCACACCACTGAAATGTCATTATACACCTTATAAAACAACCTGCCTGAGGCTAAAGGTGCATAAGGCACATGCTACATGTTTTAAAGTTTTTATGGTGGTGCCCATGTTATTATACAACTTTGGAAAATATATGACTCAAAGGCTACATGACATTTCATCTTTCATACAGCTTTTTATATTTAAGTGTAACATTCATGTAAAAACATGTATAAACCTAAGTGACAACTCAAAATGAGGAGGTGAACATACAAGTGTAACATGTCCCCACATTAAGAAATTCTCACCAGCATCCCAGAAGCCTTGGGAAAAGCCCCCTTTCTAGTCACTGACAACCCAGGAGTAACCATTATCCCAACTATTAAATAGCTTTCCTGTTTTTAAACTCTACATAAGGAGAATAATAGAAATAAGGCTTTTTGTATATGGCTTCCTTCACTCAACATTATATTTGTGAAATTCAACCACACTAATACCTCGCAGTTGTAGTTCTTTCATTGCTACTGTTATAAACATTTTATTTAACAAACAGTCCATAATTTAATTTTTCCTTCTTATTCTGTTTTTGGCATGTGGACAGCAGTACAAAGAATAGTTATTTTGAATGCTTTTATGAACATCCTTGAATGTGTCTTTTGGTGACCATCTGGATGCATTAATGCATGGCACATACTTCATAGTGGAACTGCTGGGCCATACAATGTGCAGATGCACATACGGGGAATAAAAACTGATACAGCTTAAAAAAACGGTCACTAGCTTCAAGAAGACTATTAAAAGACAATGAACATTTTAAAATTAACTTCTGTAATACATATATAAATGGTGAAATATCATCCAGCCATTAAAAGAGTTCCTTTTAAAGAATACATGTTGAATGAGGCCACTGATCCTATTAGTACTTTCTTACACCTGTATGAATAAGCAATTTTTCTACTGTGATTGTTCAAATTATAGACCTTTACAGACCAAAAGTAGAAAATAAAATATTGAACATATTTTTTCTAATTCAATTAAGTCAAAAAAAATTTTACATAGTTAAATATTCAGTAAAATTAGACATTTATATTGAGCCTGAGCAGAAGTAAGATGAAAATATTAATATATTCAATTAATAACTGAATTCACTATGAAAGGGAATGAAACAATATTATCAAAGCAGTGTAAGACAAGGGAAACTGGAAACTGTTATCAATAAGCAGAACTGAAAATCAAGAAATTTGTAATAATTTTAGCCCCAATAAGTATACAAATATACAGCAGAATTCAAACCAGATAAAAAACAATAGTATAATTCTCTATGCACTACAGAAGTCAAAAAATCCACTCAGAAGGAAGAAAAATACCATTATCAAAATGTATGTATTTCAACTTAGTTGTTTAACTTCACTTACCATATTTAGCTTCCTTTATATATAGTAGTTCAAGAATATTTAACTGTAACCTGAAAATAATCACCATCATTCCCAGAATCAAGAAGACAGCATTATTATTCCCTTATTTCTGTTAGAGGGGATCTAATCAAGAGTGCCAAAAAGGGTTGAAATAACCAAGACCAACTGATAACATATGAACACTGTGGGGGCAAAGAGTTTAAAACTAATACAAAACCCATGATTACTTTTTAAAAATTTTTTAAAGGCTACTAATGGTATATTAATTATGAATATGATTACAATGTAAAAAGCTTTCAATTCCTATTTACCTGTTGTTTCCTAAATTTTCAAGGCAACCTTCGATGAATCTCATTCGAATCTGTCTATCTGTAAACCAACACACTAAGGAACAGAGAAGTTTCTCTGCTTCATTTATTAATCCTTCAGAAAGATTAACCTACAAAAAGAAGGTAAACACATTAAGTTACTATTTATACTGATTGCATTCTGCTGTAATTTTGGTCTTTTGGCTTTATTAAATAACTTACTGCATCATCATCCTGGACTATGTCCCACAATAAAGTGTTTCCTTTCTTGCAAACGTTATCCAAATTAATGTCTGTCACAGCATTACTGTTGAATTGGTGTTTATGAACCGCAGGTCCTGAGGGGCAAAATATACCACACTAAAGAGGAATGCAGCTGACTGAAATTATAAAGTGAATTACAGCATTCATAAAAACAACAAATTCAAAGTGAAGTATAATGATAAATCCCTTCTTACACCACAAGATAAAAACAAGATTATTACAATAGTTGTTTTATAAGTGAGAGAATAGTATTGTTTAGTTTGATACTACTAAAGAGTTTTCATAGCCTCTTCACTATTTCATAGCCTCTGCTCTATTAAATATTACTATTTAATGTTTTCCTCCTGTCAAGAGAACTGTATACAAATACCTGAAACCCAAATTAAACATAAAAATGACTATTGATGGCTCAGATGGTAAACAGTCTGCCTGCAATACAGGAGAGGGTTTGATCCCCAGGTCACAAAGATCCCCTAGAGAAGGGTATGGCTACCCACTCCAATATTCTCGCCTGGAGAATTCCATGGGGAGAGGAGCCTGGCAGGCTATGGTTCAAGGGTTGCCAAGAGTTAGACACAACTGAGCAACTAACACTAAATGAATCAACTATACAGCCATGGGACATAACTCTAAATGACCTTCTGTAGAGTGTCTTATATCTAAACACTTTTTTGAATTGAGAAAGTGAAAGTGAAAGTGAAGTCGTTCAGTCACGTCTGACTCTGCAACCCCATGGACTGTAGCCTCCCTGGATCCTCCGTCCATGGGATTTTCCAGGCAAGAATACTGAGGTGGGTTGCCATTTCCTTCTCCAGGAGATCTTCCCAACCCAGGGACTGAACCCAGGTCTCCCACATTGTAGGCAGATAATTTACTCAAAACATTTAATTAAATTCAAAAATTCTAATAAATAATTCTCCCTAGCTCTGTTATATTAAGCAAAAATGGTTCTGTCTCTTTTAGCAGCTTTACTTGAAATTTTCCTCTTTAACTGTACACGTACATTGATTTCATAAAAATGAGAATTATGCAACCACCACTAGAATAGGGTTTTAGAACACTTTTACCACCTTAAAGCATTCCCTCATACGTAACTCATTATATTTAATCTCTGAGCCCATTCCCAAGCCCTAGTCTTGTTTTTCTATTTCCACAAATCAGCATTTTCAGGAAATTTCATATTAATGAAATTATACAATATACATGTATAGTTTTATGTCTGACTTTGTTCACTTAGCAGAATGCTTTTAGAGGTTTGTCTCCGTTGAGGTACCTATCAGTAGTGTGATCTTTTTAATTAAAGAACAATATTCCATCATATGAAAATATTATTTTGTTTATATATCTACCAATTAATGAAAACTTTCAGTTTCTAATTTTTATCTAATATGAATAGTGCTACCATTATACTGATGCAACCAGTCTTTGTGTACAGACATATGCTTTCTTTTCTTTTGGGTAAATATTTAGAATTCTGGGATCATAAGGTAAACACACAAACACATATACATTTAAAATGTGAAGAAACTGTCAAATTGTTTTCCAAAGCAGTTGTACCACCAGTTACTGCTTCTCCAAATTCTCCCCAATACATAGCCATGGTCCTTCTTTTTAACTTTAGCCATTCTCATAGATATGCAGTAGGATCTGTTTTTTATTTGAATTTCTCTAAAGTGAAAAAGGAGAGTGAAAAACTTGGCTTAAAGCTCATCATTCAGAAAACTAAGATCATGGTATCTGGTCCCATCATTTCATGGGAAATAGATGGGGAAACAGTGGAAACAGTGTCAGGCTTTATTTTTTGGGCTCCAAAATCACTGCAATGGTGACTGCAGCCATGAAATTAAAAGACGCTTACTTCTTGGAAGGAAAGTTATGACCAACCTAGATAGCATATTGAAAAGCAGAGACATTACTTTGTCAACAAAGGTCTGTCTAGTCAAGGCTATGGCTTTTCCAGTAGTCATGTATGGATGTGAGAGTTAGACGGTGAAGAAAACTGAGTGCCGAAGAACTGATGCTTTTGAACTGTGGTGTTGGAAAAGACTCTTGAGAGTCCCCTGGACTGCAAGGAGATCCAACCAATCCATCCTAAAGGAGATCAGTCCTGGGTGTTCATTGGAAGGACTGATGTTGAAGCTGAAACTCCAATACTTTGGCTACCTCATGCAAAGAGCTGACTCATTGGAAAAGACCCTAATGCCGAGAAGGATTGGGGGCAGGAGAAGGGGATGACAGAGGATGAGATGGCTGGATGGCATCACTGCCTCGATGGACATGGGTTTGGGTGTGGACTCCGGGAGTTGGTGATGGACAGGGAGGCCTGGTATGCTGCAGTTCAGACACGACTGAGTGATTGAACTGAAATGAGTGACTAATGATGCTAAGCATCTTTTCATGTGCTTATCAAGCCACTTGTGTACCTACTACAGTGAAATCAATCAACTCCCAATTTTTATTTAGGTTGTCTTACTACTGAATTGTAAGGTAAAAGTTCTTATATGGTCTGGATACAGGCCACAGATACATGATTTGCAAGTATTCTCCCAGTTTGTAGCTTGACTTTTTAAGTCTGGGTTTTTTTTTTTGTTTGTTTGTCTGTTCTGGTATTTATTTTTTTTAATTAATTTTATTAAAATATAATGTAAATATATAATCAGATACAGAACACTTGTATCACACCCCCAAAAGTTCTCTTCTATCCCTTTACAATCAGTCCCCACCACCAACCACTGAGTAGACGTCAACCACTGCAAACCACTTTAGGACATTTTTGAAGTCATAGAAATGATATATAGTACATACTCTTCTGTTTAGCTTTATTCACTTAGAATGCTTTTTACATTCATCTATGGTGCTGAAGGTATCAGTAGCTGTTTTCTTTTTATTCCACTATGTGAATATATAACAATTTGTTTATCTACCAGTTAATTCCAGTAGAGGTTCATAAATGAACCAGTTATCATTCATGTACAACTCCTTTTGTGGACACATGTTTTCACTTATCTTGGGTAAAATATGTAGAACAGGAACTCCAGGGTCACATGGTAAGTACAAATTTAGCTTTGCAAGAAACCAGTACTCTAAACTGGCTGTACTATTTTATGCTCCTTGACAGCACTGTATGAGAGTTGCAGTTGCTCTGCATCTTAAGCATCGTTTGATACCAGTAAGTCCTTAATTTTTTACCCATCCCAATTGAGTAGAAGTATCTCATTGTGGTGTTAATTTGCATTTCCCAGATGACTATCAATATAGAGTATCTTTTCATGTATTTACTGACCATTTCTATATTTTCATTTATGTATTAACAAAATTAACTACTCACATCTTTCACCCATTTTTAAATCGGCTGTCTTTCTGTGTTGGAAGAATTATTTATAATAGAAGAAGAATGGCAAAAAATTTAATAAATATGGTATCTAATTCAACTGAGCTCAATCTTAACCCATTCATTTCTCAAAAACCACAATAACACAACAACAAAAATGTCAGAACAGGGAATTCCCTAGCTGTCCAGTGGTTAGGACTCTGCACTCTCACTGCTGAGAGCCCGGGTTTGGTCCCTGAACGGGTAACTGAGATCTCGCAGGCTATGAGCCATGCTTCCCACATCCCCTATCCCCCAAATTCCTGAAGTAACCTTATCTAGATCCTATACAAGTAACATCTGAAATCAGAAAGATGTTTCCAAGATTCACAAACTGCATCTCTAAGTCTAATCACAGCATTAACAGCATATACCCCATCTATCAGGTTTTACTTAATTTATCATCTACTGGCATCCTAAAGCCTATTTCCTAGGCTAGCAAGTGTTGATGGTGTGTAAACAAGCAAGAGGCTGAATACTGACCTTGATATTGCCAATTCTGTAACTGTTTTCCCTCCTAACTTCTCCCTTTCTTCCTTCATCTTCCACTATTCTTAAATGTCCTCTAATCTCTATTCATTCAAGTTTGGTCGTGTCCTATCACTTTTTTTAAGATTAATTTTAAAGTGACTAGAACATCATTTTTTGAACATTTTCATCACCCCAGATGAAAGAAACACCTTACCCTTTATCAGTCACTCCCCCCCTCTTATTTCCCCCAACTCCCCCTAGCCACAGGGAACGACTAACCACATATCTTAGTTATTTGATAAAAATGGAACCATACAATATGAAATTCTGTGTAATCGCCTACTTTTAAGTCCTAAGCTTCCAGAATATAAAATCTAATATAGCCATATATTTTCTCAAATACAAAGCTATAATTTTATGTATTTTTTTATTTCCTTATTAAATATCTCTTTGTGGAACTCTAGCCTTCATATTCATGATGGAGCATTCATAATAATTTCATTTCTTTGTAAAAATAACTGTAATATGAAAGTTATTTGGCAAAAACAATGAGGTATAAAAACATTAACTGTTGATCCCTTTCAACAATATGTTATATTCATTTTAAATAAAGAAATAGATTTTACTTAATACAGAACCTTACCTTGACTAAGATGTTCATGGTAAATAGATGCTAAATTGGGAAGATGTTGTTGGAGATGAGATGTTAGCTCTGCATGTGAATTAATCTGAACTAGCTCCTCTTCACACCCAGATTCTTCACCATCAAAATCAGCCATATTTTTTTCTGATTTTGCACTGACCTGGGAGCTACTACAACTGACATCATCTGCACTGAGCATATCATCAACCATATGACTGCAACACAGAAAAGAGCACAAAGTTAGCAATTACAATTTAAACACACATAGTGATTCCAAAAAAAAATCTCTCAAAATATCTGGCACAAGTTACAACATACTCAAGATTAAAGCTACATTTTGTTTGTTAACACTATGGGATACTGACAGCTTTACAAAATATAAAAGCCCACAAAGTCAGCACTATGTATTAATTTTACAGTATACCCAAATATTATCTGGCCGATCAACACTTCACTAGAACAACTTCAAAGGGAATAATTTTAGAGAAAAATCAGTAAAACTCACTGTTAGATAATTATTTTACAAACTCCGATCTTAAAGTGAAACCTCAAATTTTATTTACTTTTGTTCATCCAACTGCAGAATCAAATAACCACCAGGAAAAAAAAATCAATTTAAAGCTGCAATCCAGATTTGGTTGGTATTAACTGGAGGACTTTCACAAGTGGTTACCACACACAGAGAATACGGAAATGTCTAAATATAAAAAATTAAATCATTAGGTCTTTTCAGGTGAGGGTTGGTGTGAACACTAAGAGATTTAAAATGTGCCAAACTGAATATGCTACCTGCATTGGTTTTTATGAACTAACTGCTTTGTCTTCAGTATGTCCTGGGGAGAACTATGAACATGCATTTCTGTAATGTCAGTCCATAAACCAGTGGTTTTCAATCAGAAGGCCAAAGGGGCATCCAGGAATATCTAGAAACAATTTCTGGTAATCACAAGATAGGAGATGCCTCTAGTATACAGTAACACAGGCTAGGGATGCTGCTAAACATCCATGCTACAATGCACAGGGAAGCATTCACACTGCTATAAATCCAAAACATGAAACTGTAAATCCAAAACCCAAACCATCAATACTGCCAAGATTAAGAAACATTATCAGGGCTTCCCTGGTGGCTAAGTGGTAAGGATTCTACCTGCCAATGCAGGGGACATGGGTTCAGTCCCTGCTTCAGGAAGATCCCACATTCTATGAAGCTAACTAAGCCCATGCACCACAATAATTAAGCCTGTGCTCCAGGCCAGGAGCTGCAACTACTGAGCCCACATGCCATAACTACTCAAGCCAGAACACCCTAAAGCCTGTGCTCCACAAAAGAGAGAAACCACTGCAATGAAAAGCCTGCACACCACAGCTGGAGAAAGTCTACACAGCAACAAAGACCCAGCACAGTCAAAAATAAATACATAAATAAAATAAAATAAGAAACATTACCATATACTCATATGGGATAAAGATGATAACCAAACAGCAAAGGAAATAAAGTAGGAATATGTATGCATATGTAATTCTCCCAAACAACCATCTTAAATTCTGAAAGGCCTGGAAAATAGTCAGGTCTAAGAAAAATTCTGATAAATCACTTGTTCCTATTTCTATCTATTAATTCAAATACTACTACTTGTAATAATAACAAATAGTAGCTAATATTTATTAAGCTCTGATTATGTGCCAATCATATTAGCCCATGAAATGCTCACACTAAGCCCATGAGATAGGTATTATTGTTCCTACGGTATACACAATAAAATGATGTTGAAAGAACAGCTGAGTACTCTGCCTAATACTACAACACTAAGTGACAGAATCATTACTGCAACATTACTGACTATTAAACACAATGGGTGTATTTCACAGATGATCAAAAGAGGTTATGCTGAGGCTTTAATCTTACTGATATCCTAAAAATGGAATGTGCATAAAATTTCCCTTTTCATGATCATACTTTAATGGAAGTTTCCACAAGCAATTTTCTATCTACTTTTAGGCAAGTGTAATAAGGAGGTGAAGACCTAAATCTGTACTTCTTATACAACAGTCACTAGCCATCTGTGGCCCCTGCACAGGGAAAAAGTGACTGATCTAAACAGAATATGTCAGCAGTTGTAAATATATATAGATTACTGAAAATTTAGCACTACAAAAAAAGAATGTTTATTAATGATTTTACACTGATGATGTAGATATTACTGCTTTAAATAAAATTTATAATTAAAACTCAATCTTCTCTGTTTTATCTTGCTTTTTTATATGTGCCCATTAGAAAGTTAAAAATTGGGACTTTCCTGGCAGTCCAGTGGCTAAGACTCCATGCTTCCACCACAGGGGATCACAGGTCTGATCCCTGATTGGGAAACTAAGATCCCTCAAGCTGCGCGATGCAGCCATAAATCAATAAGAAAAATAAAGGAAATTAAAAATTATGTATCTGAAACATGCATTTTTAGCTTACATTATATTCCTATTGGACAGCACTGATCTAGAATTTATCACAACCGAATAAATGGAGGTTATAATTAACTCCCTGAAGAAAATGTAGGCTGTTTTATTTTTAGATACACTTACCCATCATGGTGGTGGTGATGGTGGTGGTGGTGGTGATGCTGTGGACCTATAAACTGCCGACAATTAAATAATTCATTCCCAATAGCCTCCCCAAGGAAGTCCCCAGTGCGTGTAATACAAGATTCCTGAGATGCTTGTGCTATATGAGCAGCATTCATTTCCCCCGAAATATCATGTTCTGGGTCTTCAGAGTGTGAACAGTCATCTAGCATTCGTATTCGATTATCTACCGATGGCATTGACTCAGTATTAAAAACCAGGTCCTTTCCTGTTCCATTGTTTGTCCCACTTCTTTCTGATGGGCCTTGGGAATCCCCTAAGCAAATGCCTGCTTGACTTTCTAACTTCCTGTTCCGAAGATCCGTACCACAACTGCTTTTAGGAGGATTATGACCATGATCATCATCTTCATCTTCTTCTTTCAGGGCTTCAATATCTGCAATGTCTTCTGACTGTAACTCACTGCCCGGGCTCCCTGCTGACTGGCTTGCATGGCTAGAATTCACCTCATTGCTAGATCCATCACTATGTCCACTGCTGCTACCAGGACCACTACTTCCATCTTCACCACTGTTGGCAGTTTCATCAGAACTTCCCTGCATGGATTCCTACATTTAGAAACGAAGATTTAAAAAAATATTTAAGCCAGTAAGAAACGACATTAACACACTATACTTTTTAAAAAGACTGCCACAGTACTGACATATCTCCTTGAACAATATAAAATGGAATTAAAAACTCAAATAAAAATAAAGAACTTAAATGATACTAACAAGATAGGAGAGGCCTTAACAGGGCTCAAGTTTATATTCCCAGTTCAAAGGATAAACATGGCACAAACCCAAAAAACTCTTTAAAAGGGGAGGAAAAAAGGGTTTTCATACCTCTGTATCTGAAAGTCGCTGCTGCACATGTTTGGTTCTATTAATAAGCTGCTCATCCATTTCAATGTCACTGCCTCCACTTTGGTGGGTATCACTGTTATCACTGCTTTGAGGACTGGCTGCAGGTGACCCTATATTAAAACGATGGGGTTGTTTTTTTTTAATTCTTACTTGTATTAATATGGATCTATCAGAATGTCATAATCCTTTGATTCTCTGACATACCAAAGCTTCATGCCAAGTAGCCAAAAATATAATCTGGAAATATGTTAACACTTGCCAATTATTTCTAAAGAGAATTTACATGATTTCAATTAGAAGTCAAGACACTAATGATTTAAACAAAAAGGGTAAGATCGATAACTAGTAAGGATTTACATCTCCTGCACAAAATGAACTTCATGACTCTGATACACATATATAAAATCAATTAACTCTAGATGATCACCAAAATAAAACTACAAGTCATCTTGCCATACATTTCTAAGACTCAACTTACAAGGTGATGGTGCAGCTCTTCTGAGCTCTTCTTCCTCTGAAGGAAAAGGAAAAACAGGACGGAGATACTCTAAGTGACTGAATTTCTTTGGGACATGTATCAGTTGTTCTTACTACATAAACAACAAGATATAGGTAGGGAAACCTGCAATAATGTAAGACCCCACCACTTGCCACAGTAGCTGTGGGAGCCTGCACAGAAAAGCCTAAGGAAAAAGTAGTATATGATGCCAGGAGACAAAAAAGAGGGGTAATGTTGGTAAAGTTTTAGAAAACTCTAGAAAGCGATACATGTAAAAGCACACACAAAACACCTAAAATGACAGAAAAGTGTGAAGTAGAAAACATGAAAAAATAAATCATTATGTTCTATTCTCAAAACTATATCTAAAACAAAGCATGTTGACTGTTTTCTAACTTAAATTTCTAAAGATTTTATGAAACAGTTTTTTTTCTTAAGGGAAGAATATCGATGAAAAAAGATCCAATAACTACTTAAACTTCATTGCTATTACTTAAATAGTATACCAAAAGCATGAGCTCACTCCAATTTATTAACCTTTTCACACAACACCAACAGCTCTCATTTCAAAATTGAGATTAAACTTAAACTAATTTGCAGAAACTACTTCACATTTGAGTTAAAAACTAGGGACAATTCACTTCAAATTACATTATACTTTACGAACCTTTCTTATTTCCAATGGGAAGATTAGTGTTTAATAAAGATGCAAAAGAACTCTGTTTAGATAGCTGGGCCTTAGCTGCTAGTGCATTATTCCACAGTGCTTTGATTAACATCGATGCCAAGTACAATGTCTTAAAAAAAAAAAAAAGAAGTTGAAATTAGAGGTTTTAGGAAACACTGTAACAAATTTAATACCCTTTTGCTTAACTGAAATACCAACAGTAATAAACTACAAGTTAAATCATCTGAACAACAAGTAAATTTTCACTTAAGAAACTTAACAAAAAAAAAATGTCATTATGTTTTCAATCAATTACCTGTTCAGTATGAACACTTGGCTCAAGAGCTGAGACCAGATTAAGAAGATGTCTAAGTGGTACTGGATCCAAATTCTTGATGAGTGAAGGAAATAAGTCATGTATATATCGACTACAATGTTTCAACTAGAAAATAAAAGTAGCGACAACAGTCCAATATAATTATACTGCATAAATAAATAAGCTGATAGCAAAAAGTTATATAAGTTTAAAAGTAAAGAAAGTGGCTGGTATGCTAATATGTTTAATACTAGCAAAATATTAATTACCAAATTAACAAATACCATAAGTTACAGTACATAAAATTGTGAAAATAAAATTATACTTTAGCAGAACTTCACTTTATCCAAGCAAATCACAAGCACAACTTTTTAACCTCAAGAGGGAAGCCCACAATAAGTGATTTGTAAGTCCCAAGTATAAAAAGAATTCCAGAGCATATGTAAACCCATGGTGATATCATGACATTGTAAGGCAAAAACAATAAAAAAAAAAAAGAATTCCAATTTAGGAATATATCACTAATAGACAAAGAAATAGTAAATTAAAATGGAGGAAATATAAAACAAAATAAATTACAATTAGGAGAAAAAACCAAATAAATATTATTTTTTAAGTGTATAATGGGCCCTTGAACAACACAGGCTTGAAGTGTGTTGGTTATACAAGGTTGGTTTTTTCCCCCAACTAATAATGATATGTTCCACACATACTGTTGAAGATTGATCGTAAAGTTATATATGGACTTTTGACTGTGCGGAGGACTGACACCTCTAATCCCCGTGTTGATCAAAGATCGATTGGATTATATTTCTTATATTAAGTGGTTATATTTATATAACATGTTCATTATTAAAGTACAAAACAGAAACCCCTTTATAGTCAAAGGCTACATAATCTAAACCAGGAAAGTCTCCTTTAACAGAATTAGGTAAATATGATGGAAAATATAATTTTTAAAAAGATATGACTACTAAATATTACAATGTCAATAAAATAAGCATGTTTTATAACTACAAGGCTGCTAACTGCTAAATCAATATATGCAACAAATATGACTAGGCCAGAAATACTCAATTTTAGGACTCCAAAGGTAAAACATATTCTATTTACCTTCAGTACATTAAAAGATTATTACAAAATGTAGATTCTTCTATTTTAAACAATGACTTTCATATTTGTCATGTGTAAATCATATAAACTTTTCTGTACTGCATCGCCTTATCTGGCTAAATATATACAACCTAATGTTGAAACAGAGGTAAAATAAAATTGGAAAAATTCCTCTATGGTGAGGTGACTTTTAATAAGCTACCCTATCTACTTCAATCTACTATTTGAGTCAACAGTGTTTACTTACACAATTGCAAAACTTTAAGACCAAAACATCATTAGATTTTGAGAAGTGAATCATCAGTTATAAGTCTGCCCATTTTACAGATTTTATCTAAGAATATTAGTTTTAATATATTAAGATTCTATATATTAAGACTGTACTAACAGTTTATACTTGTTCTATGTCAACAAGTAACTGTCAGATTTATACCGTTACTAATTAAAATGTGATTAAAAACATTCTGTGTAATAAACTTGATTTGTGACAACTTAAATGATTAACAAAACAGGATTTTCATAATATATATAATTTTGATTATTTTTAAATAATAAAGACCCTTAAAAGATAATTACATAATCCTGTAACTGAGGCAAAAGACACATAAGGTTCTTTACAATATGCACATTATGAAATCACATCCAAAAAGTGAGGAGAAAATATTAAGACTGAGAGCTTTAATTATGGGTAAAAAACAGCAGTGTGGAGTTGGTTCACAGACTCTTTACTAGTTATTGAAAAGAAAAGACAGGAAAAGGATGTCAAGAAAGATGGGAGAACAGAAAGTGCCAGGAATCCATCTCCGTACATAAAAAGCAACTGTACTACAGAGACTGTCTGCTTTAACTATTCCAAAACTCTGGAGTTGCCAATCTGAACTCTTTACGTTCCCGAAGGAAAACTTGGCTGGTAAACTGTTGTTAATGCTGGCCATTTTTCGCCTTCAGAGTCATAGCAGATACCCATTTCCCAGTCCTTGATGCTATGGCAAGAAACTGGGGTCAGCAATGTGACACTGGTATTGTTTTTGGAGCCATGGGTGGGCAATAATGATCTTGTGCTCCAAATAATAAATTGCTGTGTTCTGAACTCAGATCACTACATTGGATGGCTGAAGTGTAGGCAGACAGGTTAACTGCCATTGTTTCAACACAAATAAGGTGAAGTGTCTACTGGAAGAATTAAAGGAGTCACACCAGGATTTTTTTTTTTTTTTTTGGATGCTCAACAAATGAATATGTAGAAGAATTTAGAAAGGTACTACACATTGTCAGGGAAAGACACAGGCTCAGAAAAAAACCTGAAAAGGCCATAAGGTTTCACATTAGATTGATCTTTAGCCCAAAAACAATCAGAAAAGAACAAACTCTGAAAAAGGAAGACAATCTCTTTTCCAAAGTTACCATATTGTAAAATTCACACTGTTTACAACCAAAAACAAAGAGAAGAAAACCAACACAAAATATAAAAAGAAACAGGAAAAGATGGCACATTCAAATGAATAAAATAAATCATTTCAAAAGTACCATCACATAGAATGCAAACCCAAAGAAATTACTAGACAAAAGATCCTGAAACATCTTAATGTTAAAGGAGTTAAAGGAAAAGAGTAAAGACAGGAAAATATTGCCTGAACAAAATGAGAATATCACTGAAGACATAAATCATAAAAAGGACTCAAGAGAAATGCTAAAAAGTAAAATAATTGAAATAAAAAATATACTACAGAACCTCAAAAGCAGATCTGAGCAAGCAGAGCAATAAACAAACTTGAAAATAGGACAACTGAAATTACTGAGTCTAAAGAATAGAAAGAAAAAGAATGAGGAAGAGTGAACCGAGTCTAAGGGACCTGTGGAACACCATCCAGTCTACCAATATAATAGTAGAAATCTCACAGGGAAAAAAAAAAAATGTACACAATGTATATTTAAAGACTAATGGCTAAAACCTTCTCAACTTGAGGAAAGATACAAGTTCACATATTCAAAATTTTCAAAACTCCTAGTAAGAGCTGAGTTATCCCAAGACATATTATAATCAAACTGCTAAAAGCCAAAGACAGTAAACTAATCATGAAAGCAAGAAAAGGAAATGTTGACATTCCACTGCACAGAAGGAAATTTATTAAATGTAAACTTTAAAAGATCTCATATTATCAACAACCTAACTTTAACACTTAGGGAACTAGAATAATAAACTAAACCCAAAACTAAAATAAGGAAAATAATAAAGGTAAGGACACAGATAATAAAATACAGATCAGGAAACCAATTTTTAAAAATTAATAAAACCAGAACGTCTCTGGTGGTCCAGTGGGTAAGAATCTGTCTTCAGTGCAGGGGACACAGGTTCAAGTCTCATTCAGGGAACTAGATCCCATAGGCTCAAGTGCTGCAACTAAGGATCTCACGTGCTACAGCTAAGACCCATGCAGCCAAACAAATAAATTTTTTTAAAAAATTAACATAACCAAGAGTTAGTTCTTCTAAACAAGTAATAAACTTTTTGCTAAAACAATTTTTAGAAAGAGAAGCAATGTAAATAGCTAAAATCAGAAAGTGGGATATTACTACCAAACTTAAAGGTTAATAAAAAAAAATTGTATGAAAATACCATGGACACTGTATGCCGAAAAACTGCTTACAAATTACCTAAATTAACTCAAGAAGAAATGAAAAATATCTCTTTAACAAGAGAATGAGTCAGTAATCAATTTCCCAAAGTGCATTTTAAAATACATGGCTTATTGTTTACAATAGCCAGGACATGGAAGCAACCTAGATGCCCATCAACTGACGAATGGATAAGAAAGCTGTGGTACATATACACAATGGAATATTACTCAGCATTAAAAAAAAATTCATTTGAATCAGTTCTACTCAGGTGGACAGAACTGGAACCTATTATCCATAGTGAAGTAAAGAGGGAAAAACAAAAATACAGTATACTAACGCATATATATGGAATTTGGAAAGATGGTAACGAGAACCCTGCATGCGAGACAGCAAAAGGAACGCAGATCTATAGAACAGACATGTGGACTCTGTGGAAGAGGGCAAGGGTGGGATGATATGGGAGAATGGCATTGAAACATGTTGATTGTCATATGTGAAATCAATCGCCAGCCCAGGATTGATGCTCGGGGCTGGTGCACCGAGATGTCCCAGGGGGAGGGAATCGGGAGGGAGGAAGGAGGGGGGTTCTGGAGGGGGAGCATATGTAAACCCATGGCGATTTCATGTCATTGTATGGCAAAACCAGTAAAAAAAAAAAAAAAGAAGAAGAAGAACTGGAAAAAAAATAATAAAATAAAATAAAATACATGGCTTAACTAGTGAATTCTACCAAACATTTAAAAAAAAAAATTATCACCAATCCTTCTCAAACACTTCCCCCAAACTGAAGACAATCAAACACTTTACTCATTCTATGAGACGAGCACTAAACCAATACCAAAACTTTCCTAAGAACAGAAAATCACAGAGTAGTATCTCTTTTAATAATACAAAAAATCCTTCACAAAATACTAGCAAATCAAATACAATGGCATAGTTAAAAATATTTTTCCCAGGACGAAATGAGATTTACTTCAGGAATACAAGGGTAGTTCAAAAAGAAAATTAATTACTGTAATACACCATATTAATAGAAGGAAAAAAGCCATATAATCTCAACTGACACAGAAAAGGCATCTGACAAAAATTCAACACCCTCTCATAATAAAACTCTCAGCACTTTTAAGAAGAAAAACTCCTGAACATGATAAAGGTTATTTATAAAAATCCCACAACTAACATCATAGCCAGGACCCAATGACAGAAAAAAATTTCCCCTAGGATCAGGAACGAGACAATGATGCTCACATTCACCATAGCCACTCAACAGTACATAGAAATACCACCCACAGATATCAGACCACAACAATAAATCAATTAAAAAATGAAAATAAATTGGAAAGAAGTAAAACTATTCATAATGACACGATTTTATATATAGAGAGAAAGCAAGTAGCTTTAAAAGCAGATTCACAAAGTTACACACCACACTGTACTGAATACAAGCTCAACAAGCAAATTTCAGCTATTTCTATGTAACAGCAATCAATTTTATATATGCAAACTGTGGAAAATTCTTAGAGAGATGGAAATACCAGATCACCTGACCTGCCTCTTGAGAAATCTGTATGCAGGTCCAGAAGCAACAGTTAGAACTGGACATGGAACAACAGACTGGTTCCACACAGGAAAGGAGTACATCAAGGCTGTATATTGTCACCTTGTTTATTTAACTTATATGCAGATTACATCATGAGAAACGCTGGACTGGATGAAGCACAAGCTGGAATCAAGGTTGCCGGGAGAAATATCAATAACCTCAGATATGCAGATGACACCACTCTTATGGCAGAAAGTGAAGAAGAACTAAAGAGCCTCTTGATTAAAGTGAAAGAGGGGAGTGAAAAAGTTGGCTTAAAACTCAACATTCAGAAAACGAAGATCATGGCATCTGGTCCCATCACTTCATGTTAAACATAAACAGATGGGGAAGCAATGGAAACAGTGACAAGATTTTATTTTCTTGGGCTCCAAAATCACTTAAGAGGTTGACTGCAGCCATGAAATTAAAAGACACTTGCTCCTTGGAAGAAAAGTTATGACCAACCTATACAGCATATTAAAAAGCAGAGACATTACTTTCCCAACAAGGTCTGTCTATTCAAAGCTACGTTTTTTCCAGTAGTCATGTATTGACAAGAGTGTTGGACCATGAAGAAAGCTGAGCGCCAAAGAATTGATGCTTTTGAACTGTGGTGTTGGAGAAGACTCTTGAGAGTCCCTTGGACTACAAGGAGATCCAACCAATCCATCCTAAAGGAAACCAGTCCTGAATATTCATTGGAAGAACTAATACTGAAGCTGAAACTTCAATACTTTGGCCACCTGAAGCAAAGAACTGACTCACTGGAAAAGACCCTGATGCTGGGAAAGACTGAAGGCAGAAGGAGAAGGGGATGACACAGGATGAGATGGTTGGATGGCATTACCAATTCGATGGACATTAACTGGTGATGGACAGGGAGTTGGTAATGGACAGGGAGGCCTGACGATCTACAGTCCATGGGGTTGCAAAGAGTCAGACACAACTGATTGACTGACTGAATTGAACTGATAACACGATGAACCGTAAAAAGCTGTATTTAGTAAAATAAGCTGCCACAGACAAATACTGTATGATTCCACCAAAATAAGATACCTAGAATAGTCAAGTTCATAGAGATATAATGTGGAAGAAAGGAAATCAAAAGTCCCCTGAGAGATAGGAAGAAGGAATGGAAAGTTATTGTTTAATATGTACAGAGTCTTCATTGGAAGTGATGTCAAAGTTTTGCATACAGGTAAGTGATGGTTAAAAACATTTTGAGTGTATTCAATGCCACTGAACTGCACATTTATAAATGGCTAAAATGGTAAATTAATGGTTTGTTATGTTGCATGTATCTGAACCACAATAAAAAAATTTTAAACAAAATGCTTGTTAAAGGCCAACAACCAAAAATTCAAAACAAGTTAACAAGAAAAACCCTTTGGGACTTCCCTGATGGTCCAGTGGCTAAAACTTTGCACTCCCAATGTAGGGGTCCCAGGTTCAATCCCTGGTCAGGCAATTAGATCCCACATGCCACAACTAAGAGTTTGCATGCTGTAACTAAAAAAGTTCCCACATGCTGCAGCAAGATCAAAGATTCAAAGTGCCTCAACTAAGACACAGTGCAATCAAATGAATAAATAAAAAAATACAGAAAAAAAGAAAAAGAAAAACCCTCATGGGATCAATGAACACCGACAAAACAACATGAGAAGTCTGCCAGCAAAGAATGATGGGATATACAGTAGATATTCTTTTTATATAATATTAAAAATAAAAGTTGTTCAGAAAACAAAGGACTACTCTTCATATATACTACACAGTTCTTACGGAGAGCTAGAGAGGCTCCAGTATATAATATTCAATCAAATGCTTCAAGTACAGAGATCAGACATCTCAAGTATGTGGAAACCGAGAATAAAAAACCACAAGTTCCTCTTCAGAGATGTTAAGACAAAATAATCGAGATGACATAACTGCCAGTTGACTTTTGAGCTGAAACTGAGCAAAGAGAGGTATCTCACTTTCTCCCCTGTCAATGGAATATACACTCTGCCTGCCTGCCTCTCCTTGCTGCTGCTGCTGCTAAATCACTTCAGTCGAGTTGGACTCTGTTCGACCCCATAGACAGCAACCCACCAGACTCCCCTGTCCCTGGGATTCTCCAGGCAAGAACAATGGAGTGGGTTGCCATTTCCTTCTCCAATGCATGAAAGTGAAGCTGCTCAGTCGTGTCTGACTCTTAGCAACCTCATGGACTGCAGCCTACCAGGCTCCTCCATCCATGGGATTTCCAGGCAAAAGTACCAGAGTGGGGTGCCACTGCCTTCTCCCTGCCACTTCTTAAGTGGGAACTATTCCAAGGTGATAGTAATTGTACCTAAACCCAGTTAAGGCCTCACTTATAAACTTGTAAGATCTGGCAGGTGAGTGCCGAGATCTACTCATCTTGCAGCCACTGAAGACAAACCTCTTAACTTCCCTTGCTTTTAAACCTGCCACCTACCAATCTGGAGTGATCTCTGCCTATTTCATTCTCCCAGACCACTGTGTAAAAAGGCCAGTTTATAAACCAACAGAGTAAAACAAAAGTCTATGCTGTGAAAGCCACAAAAATAAGCACAAATTACCTCGAATAAAGAAAAAGGAATAAGAAAAACAGGAATGAGGACAAAGGATTTGTGGTAAATCATATACCTAAATACAAAATTAATACTAAACAACTGCGGAAATTATGGTTCACTTACAAGTTTCATAACTTGATAAAATATAAATAACATAATAAAAACTGCAAAGTGGAAAATGAGAAGAGAAAAATGATGAGAATTTCCTCATTTCCATAAAAGAAACTCATTCATTACTGTATTTTAGAATGAAAAGAAACAAACCCACAAAGAAATGAGAATCAGTAACAGATAAGAGGGGCTTCCCTAGTAGCTCAGTGGTAAACAATCTGCCTGCCAATGCAAGAGATGAGGGTTCAATCCCTGGGTTGAGAAGATCCCCTGGAGAAGGAAATGGCAACCTTCTCCAGTATTCTTGCCTGCGAAATCTCATGGACTGAGGAGCCTGGTGGGCTACAGTCCACAGGTTTGCAAAGAGTCGGACAAAAGTGAGTGACTGAGCATGAGAATCAAGGGAGAGAAACCTATAGCTCAGAAAATTTGTGAGGGAGCTGCAGAGCAGATAGGTCTATCTCTGCAATGTAACTGAAAAAATTTGAGTTCATTTGAGTACCAGATTTGATGGACAGCAGGAATAATACATGGACATTAAATCCTGTTTTCCCATTTCCAGAAGTCCATTTAAGAGCTCTAATGGAAAAATATTTCATAACATCTGAAAGTACTAAGATCTCTTCCCAGTCGTCTACCTTAAATATGAACAACAAAGGAAATACCCAACAACATAAAAAAAGAATATAGTATAAACAAGAGGATTGAATATATAGTACAAGAAGGAATCATTATTCATATAAACAGCTCCTAAAATAGGCATTAAATGAACACAATTCAAATCATAAGATGTAACACAATGACAGATACTGCAGTGGCCAGATTATAACCGAAGTACAATCATGACTTCACATGCTAATAGCATGCAGTCTCAAAAAGCAGTTTAAATGTGTATACAAATATACAAGCAGAAGCTAATAACCAAGGGAGTGTTTATCAGTGTTTCTAAAATTAGTCACCACATATTCTCTTTGAGACTCAGATGAGAAGTATGAACTACTGCCCTTCAAAATGTACATAATGCACAACTGAATCAGATGATACTTAAAATTCTAAGACCTAAGAAATTTTACTTCTGTCAGTGAGACATGAAAATGTATACCAAAAAAGCTATTAGCTGCATTTTAAGACAAAATTATTATCTCAGTAAGTTATATAAATCTATATGTAAGTTTTTCAAATATGGAAAGCATTTAATGATAAATTCCAACACAGTAGAAAGATTCTGAAATTTACCTTTTTATGTCCTATGACTGAAAGATTTTATATGAAAGGGTATGAAGAGAGATGGAGAGAGGTAACTCAAATCAGAATAGTAAGTAATTTTAAATGGTACAGAAAGTCACTTAAATGTCAAAATGTTTACTCTAACTTTATGTACAACTTCTTATATTTACTGAAAAATTAATGAACACATGTAAAACTTTTCAAGTTTACATAAATATGGGCAAAATCTCCCACCTACCTCAAGCCACTTCCCAAAAGCAAACCTATTAAAATTTCTTGTGTGTTTTTCCAAAATTGTTCCAGGCACTCACAAGTACAAAGAGTACATATACATGTATGTACATTCTCTTTTTATTACTGCTTTAATACACAGTGGGAGAATACACTGGGTACTTACTGTTTCTCTTAATAAAAGATCTATTACCATATTATTTAATAAAAATATATCCTGGAGGTCGTTCCACATGAGCAAAATATACCAAGTTCAGTCCTTCTCATGGCCACTGAACATTCTACTAGATGGCTTTCCCAAAACTCATTTAGTCCCACAGTGACAGACATTCATGGTCTATTAGCATAGTCAATGGTGTATCAAACATTTTCATGTACACGTATTTAGAAGACAAATAACCTGAAAGAGAACTGCTATGCTGTTCTCCTAAAGTTACACCACACTCTGGTCATCAGAGTGTATTGTCAAATATAATGAGAATTACCTAATAGGTGAAAATGGTTTAATGTTAGCTGAACTTACATTTAATTACAATCAAAGATAAGCATTTTTCAAATATTTATAAACCACTTTACACTGTTTTTCAATTTTCCATATGTCACCCTTATCTCTTTTCTCCTTGGATTCCAATAGAAGGGTTTTGATACAAACAATGAAAAAAACAGCAGCCAATCCAAGGTTACTGGGTGAAGTGTGTGTATGTATGCATATCAAATGTGCAAAGTGATTCCAAAAACTTACTCTAAAGGGAAGGAAGAAAGACTCAGGCAAGACCCTATGAAACCAACCAACCAACTAACCCTAAACAACCTATAACCTGATGTCTGTTATAGTTGGTGCTCAAACAGAAAAAACTCAAATTGTAAAAATTTCTGATAATTTGATATCTGTGGTACAGTCGAAACTTAAGCAGTAACAAATCACAGAAATACTCAAATAAAATAGTCTTTCAAATATATTTCATAAATATATTTATTTCATCTCATTAAACTCTTTATAAATATTTTAAGTTATTTTGGACTATATTACAGATTTTGCCAAAATTTTTTAATCATTTCCTCATTAGGTGAATTCAAATTTTTGCCAGGATAAAATGTTAGAAGTTTTAATACATAGTATCAATTAAAAAGTGATGATTTCAGTTTCAATAAACAATGCTTCATTACTCCTAGTTACTTATTCTGTACTACTTAATATATCATTGTTCTCATATTTTGTCTCACTATGAATAAAAATTAAAATTCAAAAATTTGAAAAAGCTTAAGTATATTAAAAGTTTATGTATATATGTTGTGATCATTAAGAATATGGATGAAACAAAAATATAATGGATGAAAGCAAGTGTAAGGAGAGAAATGGCTATTTTAATAGCAATAAAACATAAAATTAAAAACCTTAAGAAAGAGCTTAACATATGATAAAAATCTATATACAAAAGATACAAAATAAAACAAATGGCATATCACAACTTAGATAAGAAGACAGCACTTTCCAAAATAATCATTATAACAATGAAAATAATATTTTTGAAGAATAAGTCAATGCTAAAACACACATGCAAATGAGACACAGATTCTTTAAAAAATATATAAAGGATCAGCTTTGCCAGATATTAAGAAATGTTACACAGACACAAGGTGAAAAAAGAAAAGAGTATAAAAGCAGGGACTAATAAATGTTTTGTCGAAGCACCGAACAGTAAATATTTTAGGATTACAGGTGATTAACAGATACTGTACTCTGCCACTGCAGTGTGGAAGCAGCCACAGATAATATGAAAATGAACAGCCAAAGCTATGGGGCAAACAAACTATTTACAAAATCAAGTGGCCAGCCCAAAGGCTGTAACTTTACCATTCCCTGGTATACAGATCATGACTATATACACAAAAAGGTCAGTCTACAAAGTTCAGAAATTAACCCAGTCAAGATAAAACTAGTGTCTCAAATCAGTGAGAAGACAAATTATTGAACAAATGGAATGGGGACAACAACACAACCAAAAATTTGGAGAGGGAAATATTGGGTATGTATATGATAAATTCCTATTGGATCGAAGATGAAAAAACAAAATTGAAACAAAATGTACAGAAAGGAACTAAAGGTGAATTTTGCTATAATCTTGAAATGTATTTCAAACCATAACACAAAAGCCACAGGCCACAAAAACTTCAACCACAAGTCTGAAACCACATACTTGAAACTCAACTGCAAAAATCACCTGAATTAAGCAAGGAGACATCAAAGCAGAATGTAGTCATAACTCCTAACAGACAAAAAAGTCCAATTTCATTGATATATAAAGATCTCCTACAAAAAAAAGTAAAGCAACTGATAAATGGTAAAGAATATAAACATTCTTTAGGAAACAAAAAGGGTTCTTAAACACAAGATTTTCAACCTGATTCACTCTAAATAAGTCCAAATATAAAACATCAATAACACTTTTCACTCACTAGTTTAGCAAGTAAAAAGGAGTTTAAAAATACAACTAATTGAGGAAGATAAGGATAAGGACTTCCTTTCACTTAAAAGGTGAAAAGATAAGCAATGATGCTGAAGTTGAAGTTCCAATACTTTGACCACTTGTCGGGAAGAGCCAACTCACTGTAAAAGACCCTGATGCTTCAAAAGATTGAAAACAAAAGGAGAAAAGGATGGCAGAGGATGAGATGATTAGATAGCATCACCAACTCAACGGACATGCATGTATTGAGCAAACTAGGAGACAGAGGAAAGGGAAGCCTGGCGTGCTGCAGTCCATGGGATTGCAAAGAGTCAGACACGACTTAGCAACTAAACAACAGTGAAAGGTCAAAATGGCACTATCACACCATGAGCTACCATAAGTAAACCACACAAACTTTAACGTAACAATTCTATTTACAAGTAGGAATTTATCCTACGTAATGGTTTTTGCACTTGGATGAAATGACTGTCAATAGGTTACCTGTTGTGGCATTGTTTGTAGTGGAAAAGATTAGAAAAAGATAGTGCCTATGAACAAGAATTGGTTAAATAAACTATAGTACATGCATATAATGAAACACTATCCAGTCCTTAAAAAATTAAATGCTTTATGTTACTCATATGGAATAATAATCTCCAGGACAAAATGTTAAGTGAAAAAAAACCAAGTCCATTTAGTATGATACATCTGTGGAAAAGAGAACAGGGAAAGAAAAATATTTACTGTTTATAATTAGAAATTTATACAGAAAATTTATGATGCACCTGAGAGGTAAGGAACTGCATGCATGACGGGTAGACGGGTAGAAAGGGGAAAATGTATAGCATATCATTTTTTGAAAAGGTATCAATTTTTTGAAATTTAAAACATATGGATATGAGCCTATTCAAAAATTAAATTAAAAAAGAAGATAGTATAATAGAAAAGAAACATAAGAATACAATGTTCAGGACAGAAGCACTGATTGCATAAATGATAATAATAGGAAAATGTTTCTTAATAAACCAAGAACCTCTAACTGACTAGCTCTCACTTCCTTTAATTATACCACTTGTATAGTAAGATAAGACATGGATTCACAGATTTGATCCCCAATCTTTCCCATGTCTTGGCTTCTTTAGCTACAAAATGATAAAAGAATTCACCTTATAAGGGCGTAAACACTTAGAACATATAATAAGGAAGTATTTAATAAATGTAAGCTGTTGATATTACCTGTGCAGCGGCCCAAATGCAGTCAATATGCTGAGTACTCAGTCGCCCTTCAGCTGCCAAAAAATTCAAAATCACTTGGCACTGTTTGATAATCTGGGAAAGAAAACCTTATTATAGTTAATTTTTAAAAACTTTATCTCTTAATAAAGCAGATAAATCATATAAAATCCACAAACCTCAATATGTAAATTTGGTCCAAATATATGCTCTACCACATTGTTGCTTATAAGCCAGTCTGCAAGTTCTTTTGCAATGGACCTAAAGTCAAATAAAAAAAAACAGTTTGTACATTTCAAAAACTATTAGTCCCATGTCTAAAAGCAGACTCAGGTGAAAATCCAAAACTGCTCACATACAAATTATAAAGAAGTGACTATATACAATTAACTGTTAACTACAAAGAGTAACTGAAACAGAAATCAAGAAATGATATTATTACCTAAATTTATGAACAAACAAAAAAAACTCTGAAAAGTTAGGCTAACTAATAGCAGGTACATAGGGAAGAATACCAAGGGTAACACCCAGAAAGCGATGCATTTTCTGACTCAAAGATCATGCCTTCCCTTTATTCCCACAGTAGGCACTGAAGCATTCAGGGAAGGTTTTCCCCTATGTCTGCTATGGCTGGGCTTCCCTGGTGGCTCAGTGATAAAGAATCCGCCTGCCAATACAGGAGATGCTGATTCAATCCCTGGCTTGGGAAGATTCCCCTGGAGAAGGAAATGGCAATCCACTCCATTATTCTTGCCTGGGAAATCCAAGGACAAAGAAGCCTGGTACAAAGTCCATGGAGTCACAAAAAGTCAGACATGACTGAGTGATCAAGCACGAGCCACTATCAGTAGATATCATAAAAATAGGTTACCAAAGGGTGGGAGAAAAAAGAAGAATCTCCAAGCCAAACTGTAACTCTGCTGCCTGATACTCAAAAAAGTTCTGCTAAAGAGTCGGGTATCAACCGACTGTTCAAAACAATGGCTACACTTATCATGAATTACACTTATCACAGAAATTAAACTATTATGTAGCCGGCCAAGTTCCTCTATCCATGGAATTCTCCAGGCAAGAATACTGGAGTGGGTAGCCACTCTCTTCTCCAGGTAATCTCCTCAACCCAGGGATCGAACCCAGGTCTCCGGCACTGTAGTCAGATTCTTTACTGACTGAGCCACCAGGGAAGCCCAACAATAACATAGTGTCAGTTTATCAGTTAATTTGTCTTTTACAGCTTTAACATATGTGTGAAACAGAATAAACTGAACATATTTAAAGCATACAGTTCAGTGAACTTAAGCTTACATATACAGCTACGAATCCACTAGCACTGTCAAGACAACAAACACAAACCCAAAGTTTCTGTATGCCACTTTATCATTTCTCAGTTCCCAGGCCCAGTGCCCAGACAATCAGTGATCTGCTTTGTTATTAGTCTTCGTTTTCTAGAATTTCATGTAAAAAGAAGATACAGTATGTAACCTTTATAATTTAGATTTTTTCCTCACTCAGCATTACCCATTTTCCTTCATTGTCATTAACCCATTGGTTTCTTTCAAGTTTGGGCAATTATGATTAAAGCTGCTATAAGCACCATATGCAAGTTTTTGTGTGGATAAAAGTTTTCAAATCCTTTAGGTAAATGCCAGGGAACAAGACTGCTGGATCACATGGTTATGCTGAGTTTTGCAAGAAAGCATGAAACTGTCTTCGAAAGTAGCTATACCTTCTTGCATTCCTACCAGTAATGAGTGAGTGTTCCTGCTGCTTTACTTTGTCAGCATCTGGTGTTGTGGATTTTGACTATTCCAATAGGTGTGTAGTAGAATCTCATCGTTGTTTTGATCTGCATTTCCCTGATGTATGCATGTGCTCATGTGCTATCCGTATATCTTCCTTGGTGTAGTTGTCTGCTAAAGTCAGCAATATTTTTAATCTGACTGTTCATTTTCTGCTAAACTTTTAAGAGCTTTTCATATATATTGGATAACAATTCTTTATCAGATGTCTTTGGCAAACGTTTTCCCCTGTCTATGGCTGTCTTCTCATTCTCTTGACATTGTCTTTTCGCAGAGCAGAAATTTTTTAAAGAAGTCCCAGCTTATCAATTCATGGATCATGATGCTGTATTCAAAAGATCACCACCATAGCCTAGGTCATTTAGGTTTTTTCCTATATTATCTTTTAGGAGTTTTCTAGTTTTGCATCCTATGTTTAGGCGTGCGATTCACTTTGAATTAACTTTTGTAAAGAGTGTGAGATCTACAACTAGTTTTTTTTTTTCCACATGGTTGTCCAATTGTTTCAGTACTATTTGTTGGAAATTCTCTCTTTGCTACATTGTACTATCTTGGCACCTCTGTCAAGTATCAGCTGACTATATTTATATGGGCCTATTTCTGAGCACTGTATTCTGTTCCATTGATCTGTCTATTCTATCAACAAAATTGCACTGTCCTGATCACTGTAAATTTAGAGTAACTGTTGAAGGTGGGTAATGTCAGTCCTCCAACCTTCCAATACTGAAAAGCAGTGGTGAGAAGGGATACCCTTTCTTTGTTCCCGATCTTAGTAGAAAAACTCTGATCTTCACATCATTAAGTATGGTGTTAGCAGTAGGAGGTTTTGCAGATGTCCTTTATCTGGTTGATTAAGTTCCCTTCTGTGCCTAATTTACTGAGTTTTTACCATGAATGGTAAAGTCTGATTTTGTCAAATTCTGACTTTACATTAATTGACTTTGAAATGCTGCACCAGCATTGAATACCTGAGATAAATCTCACTTGGTTATGGTGTATCATTCTTTTCATACCTTGTTGGATTCAACTTGCTGATATTTTCTAAGGGTTTTTATGTTTGTTCATGAGAAATATTGGTCTGTAGTTTCCTTTTCTTGTAATGTCTTTGTCTGGTTTTGCTATTAGGGTAATGCTGGCCTCAATGAGTAAGGCTTCCTTCTGCTATCTTCTGAAAATATAGAGAACTGGTATAATTTCTTCCTTAAATATTTGGTTAAATTTACTAGTGAACCCACCTGGGCCTGGTACTTGTTTTAAAAGTTATTAGTTGTTGATTCACTTTAATTGATCCAGGCCCTTTCAGATTAATTCTTTTAAAAAACTTTAAATGGTTACCACAGAAGAACACCTAATGAAAAAAGTAGTGTTACGTATACTGTGGGTAGAAGAAAATAGGTTTCAAAATAGGATGTGTAGTGAAAAGAATCCAAGTTTTTTCAGCAACATAAATTATACACAGAAAAACTGGGAAGAAATGAATGATTCCTTTTCTTGTTTATCCACAAAGACCTATTTTTAATTTAAAAATTATTATAAATATTTTTTAAAAGAAGCTATGAATTAGACATATGGCCTCAAAGGGTAAAACATTAAAATAAAACTACTAGTGATATATTTTACCTATTTCTGAGTAGTCTGACAGACGCTATGATCCACAAATCAACTCTATGATTTTTTTTTCCCAAGAAGCACATTATTTTATTTATAGTCCCACTATTTTATATGTACATTTATGGGCTGTCCAAAAGCACTATTTTTTTAAGCAATCCTGGAAATCTTAAATACTCTAAGCAGCTCCTGAAGATCAAGTTGTCAAATTCCTGGCCAAGGACAGTCTTAAGTCATCTTTGCGCTTCCAGATAAGTATTCAGCTGGCAGCAGTCTATGCTTCCAGTGTCCATCTTTTACCTGCAAGGATGATGATACTCATTTCCGCCAAATTCTGCCCCATGACACAGTCATCAAGAGCTACACCTGAAATGGTGCTCTTTATATTTTGGTATCCTCACGTGGTCTAGAACCAAATCCCAACACATACCAAGAGACAACTATACTACTATACACACTGGAAAATAAGGCAGTAAAGGAGAAACAGAAAAAAAATTTTAATTAAGACATAAAAAACCAAAAGTAAAATGGGAGGCATAAATCCAACTATAGTGACTGAATTAAATAATACAATCAAAAAGGAGTACTGTTAAGAGTGGAGATTTTTCCCTATCCAACCAAATGCTATCATGAAGAGATGTATGTTAGATCCAAAAATACAAACAGGTTGAAAGTAAGAGGATGGAAAAGGAGTAAACATAATAAACTTTCACTGGCTATACTAACACCAAACAAAATGAACTAAGCCAAATATTGTTTTAAAGAGACAAAGAGGGACATTTTAGGATGATGCAAGGATGAAATTATCAACATATCATAGTAACTATAAACAGAGTGTACCTAACAAAATGTCCTAAAGTACATGCAGCCAAAACCAACAAAAATTGAGAGAAAAAAAAAAATACAGCCAGTTCTCATCACCCCTGGTATTTGTATCTTACAACATCACTGCATTGAGTTAGCTAATACTGAACCCCTGAATATTTTTTAATTGCTATTACTCACTGCTTTAATGAATAAAAAGAACATGCTATTAGAATCAAGTGCCTCCTAGAGTGGGTTCTCTTTAAAAGAATGGCTCAGTGCAATAATGTGACTCGTTGGTTAGACTGACTGAAAGAAGACACGGACTTTGATTAAACGCAAATCTCACACAGTAACATTAAGTACACAATCTGGTCTACAGTTCATTTGCAGAACTTCTTCAAAGAAATATGGTGTCACAAACCTAATATTTGTTTTGAAGTTTCCACTTCAGTCAGAACAATGCAAGGGAGGCTTTTCCCTTTATGTAAAACCGTCATCATAAAAAGTTCAACAATACCCTTCCCCTTCCCCATTCCCTCTGGAAAAAGACACGTGGCTCTCATTTAAGTGTTACCATGTTGTTTTCTTTGACCCTCTTTTTCTAAAAACTTTTTATAATTGAGGGACAACTGACAAATAACATTATTAGTTCCAAATGCACAACATGATGATTCAATACTCATATATATAGCTAAATGATTGTTATAGGAAGTCTAGTTAACATCCACTATGATAGTGTTACAAATATTTTTCTTCCTTTGTGATGAGGACTTTTAAGATCTACTCTCCTAACAATTTTCAAATATGCAATACAATATTATTAACTATAGCCACCATGCTACACATAACCACTCCCATAACTAGCATTTGTACCTTTTGACCTTCCTCACCTCTTCTGCCCTCCTCTGACCCCCATACTTCGAAGAACTACCAATATATTTCATCTTTGAGCTTAGGGTTTCTGGTTTTTAAAGTCTGTGTATAAATGAGACCATATGATATCTTTAGGACTTATTTCAATTAGTATAATGCCCTCAAGGTCCATCCATGTTACCATAAATGGCAAAATTTCATTCTTTTTATGAGTGAATAGTATTCCATTGTCTATTTTATTTCACGATAGAACTGAAGGAACAAATAAATACAGTCAATTCTTGTTTTTTACTCATGGCAACTGAATCCTATAAAGTCTCTGCACTGAATAAATTCATACTGAACTCGTGAATATCAAATTTTAAGAAAAAGAACTTTTCAGATTCTATTTTCTGTTTTAGAAAAGAGAAAATGAGCTTCAGAAGTGTTCAGTGACATGGCTCAGTTCAGTTCAGTTGCTCAGTTGTGTCGAACTCTTTGCGACCCCATGGACTGCAGCATGTCAGGCCTCCCTGTCCATCACCAACTCCCGGAGTTTACTAAAGCTCATGTCCATGGTGTCGGTGATGCCATCCAACCATCTCATCTTCTGTCATCCCCTTCTCTGCCTGCCTTCAATCTTTTCCAGCATCAGGGTCTTTTCCAATGGGTCAGCTCTTCACATCAGGTGGCCAAAGTATTGGAGTTTCAGCTTCAACGTCAGTCCTTCCAATGAATATTCAGGACTGAGCTCCTTTAGGATGGACTGGTTGGATCTCCTTGCAGTCCAACGGACTCTCAAGAGTCTTCTCCAACACCACAGTTCAAAAGGATCAATTCTTCAGTACTCGGCTTTCTTTACAGTCCAACTCTCACATCCACACATGACTACTACCCCAATATCAAGTACTAGATGTGAGACTCATATCCCTCCAACTGGCCCAGAGTCATAGCTTCTTGCACTATACTGCATGGCCTCCTACCACTTCCATCCCCTGGTCCTTTCTGAACCAATGCTAAAATAAGAAAACAGAGCAGCACCTTACATGACTTCAGCTGGGAATGTGCATGTTGGGAGACTTTCTTATTTCTCTGTTCATTTCAGCAAGACTGAAGAACCACAAGTACTGATTTGGGGGTTACGAACAAACTGCAGTGCACAGGCAAATTAATAAAAACAGAACCCAAAAAATGAAGATAAACTGAAGTCAGAGACTTCAATGCCCTAGTTTTAATAACAGACTGGAACAAGTAGATAAATCAATGAGGATACTGAAGACAAACATTACAAATTCACCAGACCTAAGAGACACCTATAGAACACTCCATACAACAGCTGAATATTAAGCATACAAGAACGTTCTGTGGTACAGATCGTATGTTAACCTGTAAAACAAGACAAATAACCCAACTAAAAACGAGGCCAAAAAGTGAACAAGCAATGCATCAAAGAAGAGACAGAATGGCAAATAACCATATAAAAAGATGCTCAACATCACTGCTAATTACGCAAATACAAATTAAAGTCATAATGAAACGACATTAACACCCACTGTAATGGCTATAATCAAAAATACAGGTAAAAACAAGTGTTGATGAGATCGGAGAAAAACTGAAAATTTCATATATTGCTAGTGGAAATATAATACGGGAATGTTGGAAAACATTTTGACTACTTCTTTAAAAGTTAAACATAAAATGATCTAGCAAACCAGCTGATTACACTCCTACATATCTACCGAGAGAAACGAAAACAAACGTCCACAAAAAGATTTGTATACAGATGTTTAAAGTAACATTATTCATATTAACCAAAAAGTAGAAACAATCAAAATACCAATCAATTCGGTAAAACAATAAACAAAATGTGATAAAGCTACATAATGTAACACTATTCACCAATAAAAAGGAATGAAGTACTCATTCACACCACAAAATGAATGAAGCACAAAATGAACAGTGTAAGTGAAAGGCGGCAACTGCAAATTAACACTACCATATGATTCCATTTACAGCAGATCCCCAAAATGGGCAAATCTATAGACAAAGAAGATTAATGGAGCTGCAGATAAGAATGGGGATTGACCCACTGTAGGGAATACACACCGAGGAAACCAGAATTGAAAGAGACACGTGTACCCCAATGTTCATCACAGCACTGTTTATAATAGCCAGGGCATGGAAACAACCTAGATGTCCATCAATAGACGAATGGATAAAAAAGCTGTGGTACATATACACAATGGAATATTACTCAGCCATTAAAAATAATGCATTTGAATCAGTTCTAATGAGGTGGAAGAAACTGGAGCCCATTACACAGAGTGAAGCCAGAAAGAAAAACACCAATACAGTATATTCATGCATATATACGAAATTCAGAAAGATGGTAATGATGACCCTATATGCAAGACAGCAAAAGAGACACAGAGATAAAGAACAGAATTTGGATTCTGTAGGAGAAGGCGAGAGTGGGATGATTTGAGAGAATTTCATTGAAACATGCATATTATCATAAGTGAAACAGATTGCCAACCCAGGTTCAATAAATGAGACAGTGCTCAGGGCTGGTGCACTGGGATGACCCTGAAGGATGGGGTAGGGAGGGAGGTGACAGGGAGGGTCAGGATGGAGAACACATGTACACCCATGGCTGATTCATGTGAATGTATGGCAAAAACCACCACAATACTGTACAGTAATTAGCTTCCAATTAAAATAAATAACTTAGTTTGAAAAACAAACAAACATGTATGCTGGATTAGAAAAAAAAAAAAAAAGAATGGGGACTGACATAATTCCTGGCAGTCCAGTGGCTAAGGCTCTGAGCTTCCACTGCAGGCGGCATGGGTGCAATCCCTGGCCATGGAACTAAGATTACACATGCCAAGGTACAGGTGGGGTGGGGGGGATACAACTGACTACAAATGGGCAAAAGGGATCTTTCTGAAGTGATATAAATGTTCTAGAATTGGACTGTTATGAAAGTTGCACACCTCTGTAAACTTGCTAAATTCATTATAAACACAGGTGAGTTTTATGATAATATATACTATCTATACCGTAATAAAATTGCTTAAAAAGACAGACACAATTCACAGGCTCCAACAATGTTTACCACACTTTTTGTATTTGCTCCAATCTTTTCACAATGTACAGTCTTTCTTCCCAACTTAAAATATCTCTACTAACTATTCCTCAAAACTTTTAATCCCCTCCCTCTTAAGCATGTCTTTCAGTTCAGTTCAGTCCAGTCACTCAGTTGTGTCCGAATCTTTGAACCCCATGAATTGCAGCACACCAGACCTCCCTGTTCATCATCAACTCCCGGAGTCCACCCAAACCCATGTCCATCAAGTCAGTGATGCCATCCAGCCATCTTATCTTGTTTTCCCCTTCTCCTCCTGCCCCCAATCCTTCCTAGCATCAGCATCTTTTCCAATGAGTCAATTTTTCGTATGAGGTGGCCAAAGTACTGGAGTTTCAGTTTCAACATCAGTCCTTCCAATGAACACCCAGGACTGATCTCCCTTAGGACAGACTGGCTGGATCTTCTTGCAGTCCAAGGGACTTTCAAGAGTCCTCTCCAACACCACAGTTCAAAAGCATCAATTCTTCGGCACTCAGCTTTCTTCACCATCCAACTCTTACATCCATACATGACTACTAGAAAACCCATAGCCTTGACTAGACAGGCCTTTGTTGGCAAAGTAATGTCTCTGCTTTTCAATATGCTATCTAGGTTGGTCATAATTTTCCAAGGAGTAAGCATCTTTTAATTTCATGGCTGCAATCACCATCTGCAGTAATTTTGGAGCCCAATAAAATAAAGTCTGACACTATTTCCCATGAAGTGATGGGACCAGATGCCATGATCTTAGTTTTCTTAATGTTGAGCTTTAAGCCAACTTTTTCACTCTCTTCTTTCACTTTCATCAAGAGGCTTTTTAGTTCCTCTTTACTTTCTGCCATAAGAGTGGTGTCGTCTGCATATCTGAAGTTATTGATATTTCTCCCAGCAATCTTGATTCCAGCTTGTGCTTCTTCCAGCCCAGCATTTCTCATGATGTACTCTGGATATAAGTTAAATAAGTAGGGTGACAATATACAGCCTTGATGTACTCCTTTTCCTATTTGTTGTTGTTCTGTTGTTCCATGTCCAGTTCTAACTGTTGCTTCCTGACCTGCATACAGGTTTCTCAAGAGGCAGGTCAGGTGGTCTGGTATTCCCACCTCTTGAAGAATTTTCCACAGTTTATTGTGATCCACACAGTCAAAGGCTTTGCAATAGTCAACAAAGCAGAAATAGATGTTTTTCTGGAACCGTCTTGCTTTTCTGATGATCCAACGGATGTTGGCAATCTGATCTCTGGTTCCTCTGCCTTTTCTAAAACCAGCTTGAACATCTGGAAGTTCACGGTTCACCTATTGCTGAAGCCTGGCTTGGAGAATTTTGAGCATTACTTTACTAGCATCTGAGATGAGCACAATTGTGCGGTAGTTTGAGCATTCTTTGGCATTGCCTTTCTTTGGGATTGGAATGAAAAATGACCTTTTCCAATCCTATGGCCATTGATGAGTTTTCCATATTTGCTGACATATTGAGTGCAGCACCTTCACAGCATCATCTTTCAGGATTTGAAATAGCTCAACTGGAATCCCATCACCTCCACTAGCTTTGTTTGTAGTGATGCTTTCTAAGGCCCACTTGACTTCACATTCCAAGATATCTGGCTCTTGGTGAGTGATCACACCACTGTGATTATCTGGGTTGTGAAGATCTTTTTTGTACAGTTCTTCTGTGTATTCTTGCCACCTCTTCTTAGTATCCTCTGCTTCTGTTAGGTCCATACCATTTCTGTCCTTTATCAAGCCCATCTTTGCATGAATGTTCCCGTGATATCTCTAATTTTCTTGAAGACATCTCTAGTCTTTCCCATTCTGTTGTTTTCCTCTATTTCTTTGCACTGATCGCTGAGGAAGGCTTTCTTATCATCTCTCCTTGCTATTCTTTGGAACTCGGTATTTAGATGGAAATATCTTTCTTTTTCTCCTTTGCTTTTCACTTCTCTTCTTTTCACAGCTAATTTGTAAGGCCTCTTCAGACAGCCATTTTGCTTTTCTTCATTTCTTTCCCATGAGGATCATCTTAATCCCTGTCTTCTGTATAATGTCACCAACCTCTGTCCATAGTTCATCAGGCACTGTGTCTATCAGATCTAGTCCCTTAAATCTATTTCTCACTTCCACTGTATAATCATAAGGGATTTGATTTAGGTCGTACCTGAATGGTCTAGTGGTTTTCCCTATTTTCTTCAATTTAAGTCTGAATTTCACACATTTTTTAAATGGAATTCCTTCTTAGTCTCTATCCGCAGGAATATAAACACCTAGCCTATACATGTGGTGTTACTGCACTGGTGAGTCCAAGACTTTTAATTTCTTTTTGCATGAGTGATTACCATTGGCAATTTTAAAATTCTCTTAAAGGCAGTGTGAAGGGGTGCAAGGGGATACACTGAGGTGTCAAAAGGGAAATACAGACATGTAGATTAATATACATTGGATATAATCTACTTATTATGTTGATTGTGTGAAATAGTACTCCTAGTATGAACCAGAAATTTATAAAGCTACTACCAATTCTGGGCCACACATTTTAAGGGGACTTAAACTGACAAAGAATGTTGCCAAAAGAGAATGACCTGCCTGGCCATATATCTAATAACTATAATATGTGAGGAAAAAAAGTACAGGCATAGTCTCTGGTTTCCAAACTCATGAAGGGATGGGTTCAACTGAAGTTAGCTCCACAGAACTAAGATCAATGCATAAAAGTTATAGTAAACCAAAAATATGACTCATTCATATAATTACTAATTTTCTAACACCTTAAAACTATGTAACTAGGAAATTCTCTGGCGATACAGTGGTTAGGATACCACACTTTCACGACCAAAAGTGTGGCTCTGATCCCTAGTCAGTGGCTCAGAAGTAAATAACCTGCCTGCCAAGCAGGAGACTTCAATCCTTAGGTTCTGGAGCATCCACTAGAGATGGAAATGGCAACCCACTCCAGTATTATTGTCTGGGAAATGCCATGGACAGAGGAGTCTGATGGGCTACAGTCCATGGGGTCACAAAAGAGTCCAACAGAACTCAGCCACTGTACAACCACAGGGAACTAAGATTCTGCAAGCTGTGCAGTGGCACACCAAAAACAGAACTAACGAATTGTTAAAATAGAAAATATCACTACCCAACTGATATTTTAAAAACTGATTTCTATACTGGATGGACAACTAAATAGAATATTAGAAAAAATAAGCATTTCTAAATATTTTAAAAAGCTGTAAGTTATAAAAACTTCTTTTCATACATGAGCATCATGAACTTGGTTTTTCCCCCAAAAAAATGTTTTAAATGAGAGCTTTTCCTGCATCAAGTGCAGTTTCTGAAAACTACCAGTACCATATTCTTTACTATTAAATTCTCCCGTATAGTCTCCCTTTGCATTGTTTTAAAAATAACACTATTTAAGTGTTGCAATATACTCCTCTGAATGCATATCAAAGGCTATAACACAATGTAAAATATTTCCAGTGAACACTTCAAATCTAATAAAGTCACAGTTATATTTACCATATAAACAGCTACTCATTGAAATAATGTACTTATGCATAAATTACTTACGTTTCTGTGTCTGATACCAATGATTCATTATTGCACACATCATTGAAGGTGTGAAGCTGATTCTATACAAAAGAGAAACATATTTTTCCAAATTATTCTTGCATGTTAAGCAACTGGCAAGAAACACAGTTTATTTGACATGTAGATCAGAAAGCAATAATCAGATCAAAGTTATAAAATATAAGATCATCAGATACACATATATACTTCCCAATTGGCCTATTTCCTTTATCACTTTTAAACATGAATTCATTCCACAAGCAATAATTGGCCTTTATTTCACTGAGAATGTTAGAAAAAAGCTGAATAAGGGAAAAATCACAAAAATTTAATGCAAAGCAACAAGTAATGTGTCATTGTGTGCATGCCAAGTCGCTTCAGTAGTGTCAGATTCTTTGCGACCCCATGGATTGTAGCCTGCCAGGCTCCTCTGTCCATGGGGATTCTCCAGGCAAGAATACTGGAGTAGATTGCCATGCCCTCCATCAGGGGATCTTCCCAACCCAGGGACCAAACCCCCATCATTTATGTCCCCTGCATTGGCACACAGGTTCTTTACCACTAGCGCCACCTGGGAAGCCCAATGAATTTCGAGAAAGGCTTCCTAGACCTATACTTTTAAGATTTGATTTGGGAAACTGCCATTGTTTTCTACATTTACAGTCTAATATATGGGTAAAATCTAGCCACTTCAGAGTAACTACACTATAAAAATAGGTTGTAAATATAAAGGAGTAAATCTAATACAGACCTTTGTAAACCAGAGTAAGCATATCCATTCTGAAAAATGCAGCTAACTACTTAGCTCTAGCAAACTGTCATGCAAGAAGACAGATTCAAGAACACCAGTTCTTTCTTCCCACCCACCCCGCTGAGAGAAGCTAATAATATGTATTTCTCACTATTTAAAACAGTATTTGCTACTGTGCAAACCAAACGTTTCTGTTAGTCAAATCTGGCCTATGGCCCAAAAATCTGTGGCTTCTACCTGAAAATGAATTAGTTATTTACAATTTTCAATTTTTTTTCTCCCTGAAAACATTGCTTTCTAAATGTAAAACCTGAACAGCTATGAATTCCCTGGTGGTCCAGTGGCTAAGACTCCACACTCCAAATGCAGGGGGCCTGAGTTCAATTCCTGGTCAGGGAACTAGATCTCACATGCTGCAACTAAGATCTGGCACAATGAAATAAATAATAATAAATGTTTTTTTAAAAAAGAAGGGGGAAAATTTACCAAAAATAAATAAATAAATAAATAAATAAATAAATATATATATATATATATACACACACACATATATATATATTTAAAAACTGAAGAAGTTGGACCTGGAAATCAAAAATCCTTCTAAGTCCCTGCCTCTTCACATTTAAAACAGGGGGAAAGAGAACACATAAGAAATAACTTGTAAGGACCACACAAAATAATGCAAAAAAATTTCCCTTAGGACAATGCTGAGCATGGCACAATGGGGCATGGCTCCATAAGCAATAGGTATTATGATGATGATAATGATAGTCTGAGAAGGCAAACAAAAAATTATCAAAAATAAAAATAGCTTACAGTTATCTGACTTAGTCCAGCCAATCTCATAGTCAAAGTAGGTGACATAAAGTACTTAAATGCAAGATCTAGGCTTTCTTTATCAAAGCATAACGTCGTGTCCAATGGTTCTTTCACTGTGCTCCACATTAAGTCAGCCATGTTGCGAGCCGCACTCTGCCTTAACTCCTGATCAGAGAGCTTGCATAAATACCTGAAATGATTCAGAAATACAACATACACAAAAACTTGCAAACTATTTTTAATCCCACTTAAAAATGCAATAATATTCCTTTGCTCCCTAACTTCGAAATGTTTAGTACAGTAGAACCTGACATCCTGGGATTAATATCCCCAATTTAAACTATTTCTAAGTGATGCTTCAAGGATTGTGACCTGTGGCAATGTGTCCTTTGCTGAGAGTTCAACATGAATCAGAAACTGCAAAGTGTAACACACACTGAAGGTGGGCGGAGGGAGGGAGAAAGAAACTACAGAGACAAGTTGTTTAACATCAGATTCCGTACCCATACCTCTAGTAAAGCTTTCTATTCTCTAATACCCGTCATGTATATAGCTCTTGTTTTTAGTTAGTTTCAGTTAACTTCATACAAACAATATATCTACTTCCTGACACAGCCGAAATCCTTCAAAATATGTACATTTTATCAGCATTATTTGGGTTTCAAAAATCACAATCCACTGGTTTTCCTCTCAGGCCCTATCTATATTATTTGGTTGGTTCCTCCCCCTCTACCCAATCTTTCAAAATTACTACTCCTCAGGGCTCATAATGGATTGCAAAAAGACCTCATATCCCTCCCATCACTTCACACAGCAGTCTCTGCAATGTGATTTCGCCACTTTTCCTATCAAAAGTGTCATTTCTCTACTTCCTTGTCCCTGAACTTTGCTATTAAAGTACCTTTGGCCAACGGCACAAAGAGATGTGAAACAACAGAAGCTTAAAAAGCATTTGGGCTTGCTCTCTATTGCTGGGGACTCTTCAACCACCAAGAAAATGGACTCAGGAAAGCCTACTGGATGAGAGACACATGGCTAATGTCCCAAATAACATCCAGCCAACTGCCCAAATATATATGAACACCTCTCTCCACCCGAGACCAATCCACCTGCCAACCACAAGACAAACGAATGAAGTTATCTATCCTAGAGCATCCAGGTCCAGCCAAGTCAACACAGATCGGAAGAGCTAACCAACCAGAGACCTGTGAGAAATGATAAATGGCTGTTATTTTAAGCTACTAGTGCTGGGTGTTTTCTTACACAGCAAAAGCAACCTGATACAGGCCTCCATCCTAGATTCACTTCTATTCTCTTTCTACATTCTCTCCCTAGATGAGTTCATTTACTCCTGAAGATTCTAAGAGTGATTCTTTATGCTAACAACTCCTAAATTAATGCCATTGTTCTAAATCACATGCTTATACTCCCAATTTCCTACTGTCACTTAAATGTCCCACAGACATGTAAAAATGAAGTCTTTAAACTCTCCCAGGCTTTCCCATCTCAGTTAATGATAGCAACTGCAAAAAGAGCAATTGAGGAGAAGAGGATTAAGTGTCATCCACTATGCTACCCCTTTTCTTAAACTCCACAATCACCAATCTTGTTGCTTTCATTCTCAACTATATCCAGTGAATCTGCAAAACATAACAATAACCTTGTACAAGTTTACTGCTTATCAACAATCCTTGTACAAGTATCCATCATTTCTTTCCAGGACTACTGCATTAACTTTTCAGTTGGTCTCCCAGCTTCTCCTTCAACTCGCCTATAATTTGAGGCAATTTCCAAGCTACTGAAAGGCCAACCTGATCTTTTAAAAACCTCTAGGAGGGCTTCCCTGGTGATCCAGTGGTTTAGAATTCATCCGCCAATGCAGTGGATACACTTCCAATCTCTGGTCCAGGACGATCCCATGCCACAGGGCAACTGAGCCCAGTGTGCCACAACTACTGAAGCCTGTGCACCTGGAGCTTGTGCCCTGCAACAAGATAAGCCCCTACTCTCCACAACTGGACAGAGCCCACAGACTTGAAGCAGCAAAGACCCAGCACAGCCATAAACAAAATAACCAAACCTTTTTAGAAAATTAAGCTATTAAAAAAAAACAAAAACAAAACCATCAGGATTCATCTAATTAAAACCCTCCAATAGACCCCACTGCTAAAAATAAATTCAAATTCCTTGCAACAGCTTGAAGGTCCTAAAAAATTTTATCAATCATATCATAATTGAACTTTCCTGTACACTATTTTCTACCAATCTGCTTCTAGTTTTTTAATGTCATATTCTTTCCAACTCCAAAGCCTATGGCTTTATGTTCCTTCTACCTGAAATATGTCCTTCTAATTAATATCTGATGAGCAGATCCATGTTCTTCACATGTCACCTTTCTGAAAGGCCAGATATTCTCTATCACCTTGTACCTTTACTTGCACAGGATTCAGAATTATCTGATTCCTCACAAAAAAAAAAAAAAAGAATTATCTGATTCTTTTCCTGATACTTTCTCCAGTAACTTAGACAGTAACTGGAAAATAGTAGGCACTCAAATTTTTGCAAATACAAAAATAAGCAAAACTATAAAGAACTCTTAAACATTATCAAGAAACACAATCTGAAAACACCAACAGCTTACACCCTACATTTAAACAATACAATTCTTTCTCTATCTTCATCATAGGTTCCTTCATAGGTTGAGACTTACAAAACCCAAGTATCACTTGCTCCTCAATGAGACCTTATCCACCTTCTAGAACTCTCAGTCCACCCCTGCCATTATTTTTCTCTGTAGTACTCATGAATTTCTTTTTAATTTTTTAATTAATTTATTTATTTTAATTGGACGCTGATTACTTTACAATATTGTAGTAGTTTTTGCCATATATTGACATGAATCAGCCATGGATGTACATGTGTCCCCCATTCTGACCCTCCCTCCCACCTCCCTCCCTATCCCATCCCTCAAGGTCATCCCAGTGCACCAGCCCTGAGCACCCTGTCTCATGCATCGAACCTGGACTGGTGATCTGTTTCACATACAGTAATACATGTTTTGATGCTATTCTCTCAAATCATCCCACCCTCACCTTCTCCCACAGAGTCCAAAAGTCTGTTCTTTATCTCTGTGTCTCTTTTGCTGTCTCGCATATAGGGTCATCATTACCATCTTTCTAAATTCCATATATATGTGTTAATATACTGTATTGGTGTTTTTCTGACTTACTTCACTCTGTATAATAGGCTCCAGTTTCATCCACCTCATCAGAACTGGCTCAAATGCATTCCTTTTAAAAGCTGGTACTCATGACTTTCTAATGGACTATATTATTTTTATTGTGTACACAGACTACACAAAATGAGGTAATTTTTCTTCTCTGCTATATTCCCAGTGCCTATAAAACTTAGTATATATATTTGCTTACTGAATAAATACAGAATATCATGCAACCACTGTTAATCTCTCATTCTTTATACTCATGGAGAAAAAATTCCAACACGAATTGCTTAAAAGTAAACATTAAATATAAACCTACATATGTTCATTAAAAAATATAAATTGTCAATTAAAATTTTCTCTGGAGAATGTGAATACAAAAGGACTTTCAAATAATATTAATTCTGTACTATGTCATGAACAGTTTAAACATTACCATATTGACAAGGGGAGAAATGTTTTATAAACTCACCTGATAACATATGTTCTAAAAGGAATAATGTGCTGCATGACAGCAGGGATATGCAGCCATATTCTAATCTGTAAAGAAACATAAAAGCAATATTAATGTATAATGAATATGTGAAATACATGTCTTTAAGAACAAGAACACTTAGCATTCTGCTACATCTAAAATCTAAATATCTATTTTGTAAAGGATAAACTGAGAAATATGACTGAACACATACAAGTAATTTAACCTATCCATTTTTAATACATATACCTAAAATCAACCTGAAGAATTACTATCAGCATCTTGATAAAAAGGGAGAACCATCGATCCAAGAAGTATCTTACTACCTGCTATTCTATACCTCTTTGCATGGTAGCAACCCAAATACAATAGAACTATATAATTTTTTCATAAATCTTAATTTTTTTAAATTGTATATTTATTTATTAGGCCATGTTGGGTCTTAGTTGCAGCAAAGGGGATCTTTTGCTGCGGCACTCCAGCTTCTCTCTAGTTGTGGCACACAGGCTCAGTGGTTATAGTGTGCGAATGAGTTTCCCCATGGCATTTGGCATCTTAGTTCCTCAACCAGGGATTGAACCCATGTCTCCTGTGTTGGCAGATGGATTATTAACCACTGAGCCACCTGCAAAGCCCTATATGTCAATTACATCTTAATTTTTTTTTAAATGACAAGGTGGCAGAACTTGCTTTACCACATAACAAGACTTCTTAAAAAGCACAAATTAAGATAGTACGAAAAACAGCACAAGACTAATCAAATAGACAAATGGAACATACTAGAAATCTGAGACCATGCTCAAGAAGACACATAAAGACACTTGATTTATGACAAAATGATGCTGCAAAACAAACAGGAAAGAACTGTCTTCGCTACCAATAGCAATAGGACCAGTAGTTGTCTATACGAAAAAGAAAATGAATCCTAATCCCTCACACACACCACACGTCAATTACCATGGAATTACAGGTCAAAATGACAAAGTAACATAACAAAACTTACAGAAAATGGAAAAATATATTCATAACCTGAGAATAAGATTTTTTAACCATTAATGAAAATATTAATCATAAGGGAAAATTTTCTTATAAATTATACACCATTAAGATTAAAAGCAAGCCTTAATGAAAATCAAAATTACAATGAGCTGTCACCTCACATAATTCAGAATGGCCATCATCAAAAAGACCACAGATAACAAATGTTGGAGAGGGTACAGACAAAAGGGAACCTTCCTGCAGCACAGATGACAATGTAAATTGGTGAGGCCACAATGAAAAAGTCTCGAGATTCTGAAAAAAACTAAAAATAGAGTTACCATATAGAAGCAATCCCACTTCTAGGCATATATTCTAAAAAGAAAGAAAAAAAAACTAATTCAAAAAGATACATCCATCCCCAATGTTCATAGGAACACTATTCACAATCGTGAAGACACGGAGGTAATCTAAATGTTCATCGACAGATGAATGAATAAAGAAGATGGGGTATACACATTTGTTGCTGTTGTTCAGTTGCTAAGTACAACTCTTTGTGACCTCATGAATTGCAGCATGCCAGGTTCCCCTATCCTCCACTACCTCCCAGAGTTTGCTCAAATTCATGTCCACTGAGTTGATGAGGCTATCTAACCATCTCATCCTTTGCCATGCCCTTCTCATTTTGCGATAAATCTTTTGCAGTATCAGGGGCTTTTCCAATGAGTTGGCTCTGCATCAGGTGGCCAAAGTACTGGAGCTTCAGCTTCAGCTTAAGCATCAGTCCTTCCAGTGAAAATTCAGGGTTGACCTCCTTTAGTATTGACTAGTTTGATCTCCTTGGTCTTCTCCATCACCACAATTTGAAAGCATCAATTCTTCAGTGCTCAGCCTTCTTTCCTGTCCAACTCTCACACCTGGAGACTACTGAAAAAATCTTATCTTTGACTATGCAAACCTTTATTGGCAAAGTGATATACCTGCTCTTTAATACACTCTCTAGGTTTGTCATAGCTTTCCTTCCAACGAGCAAACATTTTTCAATTACATGGAACTAGTCACCAGCCACAGTGATTCTGGAGCCCAAGAAGATAAAATTTGTTTCCACTTTCACTTTTTCCCCTTCTATTTGCAAGAAGTGATGGGACCGATTACCATGCTCTTCATTCTTCTCTTACACCTTCATCAAGAGGCTCTTTAGTTACTCTTCACTTTCTGACATAAGAATAATATCTGCATATTGAGATTGTTGATATTTCTCCTGGCAACCATGATTTCAGCTTGTCATTCATCCAGCCCAGCATTGTGCATAATATACTCTGCACAGAAATTAAATAAGCACAGTGACAATATACAACCTTTTCATATTCCTTTCCCAATTTTGAATCAGTCCTTTGTTCCATGTCTGGTTCTGTTGCTTCTTGACCCTCATACAGGTTTCTCAGGAGACAGGTACTGTGGTCTGTTATTTCCATCTCTAAGACTGTTTCATGGTTTGTTGTAATCCACAAGTCAAAGGCTTTAGCATAATCAATGAAGCAAAAGTAGCTATTTTTCTGGAATTCGTTTGCTCACAGCACTTTAACAGAATCATTTAGGATTTCAAATAGCTCAGCAGGAATCTGTCACCCCCACTAATTTTGTTAATAGTAATGCTTCCTCAGGCCCACTTGATTTCACTCTCCAGAATGTCCGGCTCTAAGTGAGTGACCAAACCATCATTATCCAGGTGATTAGACTTCTTGCATAGTTCTGTGTATTCTTGCCTCCTCTTCTTTATTTCTTCTGCTTCTGATAGGTCTTTACCATTTCTGTCCTTTATCAGGCCCATCCTTGCATGAAATGTACCCTTGATATCTCCAATTTTCTTGAAGTGGTCTCTAGTTTTTCCCATCTAATTGTTTTCCTCTCTTTCCTTGTGTTGTTCATTTAAGAAGGTCTTCTTGCCATTCTCTGGAACCCTGCATTCAGTTGGGTATATCTTTCCCTTTCTCCTTTGCTTTTGGCTTCTCTCCTTTCCTAAGCTATTTGTAAAGCCTCCTCAGACAGACAAACAGCCTTCCTGCATTTCTTTCTCTTTGGGATAGTTTTGGTCACTGCCTGCTGTACAATGTTACAAACCTCTGTCCATAGTTCTTCAAGCAGTCTATCACATCTAGTCCCTTGAATCTATCTGTCACCTCAACTGTATAATCATAAAGAATCTGATTTAGGTCATACCTCAACAATCTAGGGATTTTCCCTACTCTCTTCAATTTAAGCCTGAATTTTATAAGGAATCCATGATCTGAGCCACAGTCAGCTCCAGGTCTTGTGTTTGCAGACTGTACTGAGCTTCTCTGTCTTTGGCTGCAAATAACATAATCTAATTTCAGTACTGACCATCTGGTGATGTCCATGTGTAGAGTCTCTTGGGTTGTTGGAAAAGGGTTTTTGCTATGACCAGCATGCTCTCTTGACAAAAACCCAGCCTCTGCCCTGTTCATTTTGTATTCCAAGGCCAAACTTGCCTGTTAAACTCCTGACTTCCTACTTTTAATCCTACTTCCTAATCCCTATGATAAAAAGGACACCTTTTTTTGGTGTGTTTTCCAAAAGGTCTTGTAGGTCTTCATAGAACCAGTCAACTTCAGTTTCTTCAGTTGGATTCCTGTGATGTTGAATGGTTTGCCTTTGAAACAAATTGAGACCATTCTGTCATTTTTGAGACTGCAACCAATTACTGCATTTTGGATTCTAATTGACTATAGGGTTATTCCATTTCTTTCAATAGATTCTTACCTACAGCAGTAGATATAATGGTAGATATAATGGTCATCTGAATAAATTTGACCATTCCCATCCATTTCAGTTCACTAATTCCTAAGATGTCAATGTTCAATCTTGCCAATTCCTCCCTGACCACATTCAGTTTACCTTAATTCGTGGACCTAACATTCCAGATTCCTACGCAATATACTTCTTTATGGCATCAGACTTTACTTTCACCACCAGATGCATCCACAACTAAGCATCACTTCCGCTTTGAGCTAACCCCTTCATTCTTTCTGAGCTCTTAGTTAACTGTCCTTTGCTCTTCCCCAGTAGCATATTGGACATTCTAACCTAGGGGGCTCAGCTTCCAGTGTCATATCTTTTTGCCTTTACCTACTGTTCATGGGGTTCTCTGGGCAAGAATACTGGAGTGGATTCCCATTTCCTCCTCCAATGGACCACATTTGCTTTGAACTCTTCACTATGATCCATCCATCTTGGGTAGTCCTGCACAGTGTGGCTCATAACTTCATTGATTTACACAAGCCCCTTTGCTACAAGACTATGATCCATTAAGTGGGGTGTATAAATACATATACATATATATATATATATGATAGAATATTACTAAACCATTAAAAAAAAACTTGCAATTTGCAGCAACATGGGAATGGACCCAGACATTATCATACATAGTGAACAAAGTCAGGCAGAGAAAGACAAGTTCTATATGTTATCACTTATACATGGAATCCAAAAAAATAATACAAATCAACTTCTGTACAAAATAGAACACTATGATTACCAAAGGGAGAAGTGAGAGGGAGAGATAAATTGGGAGTATGAGATTAACATCTACTTCGGCTTCACCGACTACATGAAAGCCTTTGACTATGTGATCACAACAAACTGTGGAAAGTTCTTTAAGAAATAGGAATACCAAACAACATTATCTGTTTCCTGAGAAATCTATATGTGGGTCAAGAAGCAATAGTTAGAATCTTACATGGAACAACTGACTGGTTGAAAATTAGGAAAGGAGTATAAAAAGGCTATATATTGTCTCTCTGTTTATGCAACTTCTATGCAGAATACATTATGCAAAATGCCAGGCTGGATGAATCACAAGCTGGAATCAAGATTGCCACAGAAGAAGTACCAAGATCCTAAGATATGCAGATGATACCACCCTAATGGCATCAACTGTGAGGAGGAACTAAAGAACCTCTTGATCAAGGTGAAAGAGGAGAGTGAAAAAGTTGGCTTAAAACTCAGTATTTTAAAAAAACTAAGATCATATTCACTGGAAGGACTGATGCTGAAGCTGAAACTCCAATCCATTGGCCACTTCATGCAAAGAGTTGACTCACTGGAAAAGACCCTAATGCTGGGAAGGATTGGGGGCAGGAGGAGAAGGGGACGACAGAGGAGATGGTGGGATGGCATCACCGGCTCGATGGACACAGGTTTGGGTAGACTCAGGGAAGCCTGGCGTGCTGCGATTCATGGGGTCGCAAAGAGTCAGACACGACTGAGCGACTGAACTGAACTGAAGATCATGGCATCTGGTCCCATCACTTCATGCAAATAGAAAGGGAAAATGTGGAAGCAGTGACAGACTTTATTTTGGGGGGCTCCAAATCACTGCAGACTGTGACTGCAGCCATGAAATTAAAAGACGCTTCCTCCTTAGAAGGAAAGCTATGACAAACCTAGACAGCGTATCAAAAAGCAAAGATATCACTTTGCTGACAAAGGTTTGCATAGTCAAAGCTATGGTTTTTCCAGTACTCATGTACAGATGTGAGAGTTGGACCACAAGAAAGTCTGAGCACCAAAGAATGGACATGAATTTGAGCAAACTCTGGGACATAGTGAAGGACAGGGAAGGCTGGTGTGCTGCTGTCCATGGGGTCACAAAGAGTCGGACACTAGTGAGCAACTGAACTACAACAATGAGATTAATTGATACATACCACACCACTAGATATAAATAAGGGCTTAAAAACAATAAGGGCTTCCCTGGTGGCTCAGTGGTGAAGAATCTGCCTGCCAATGCAGAGGACATGGGTTAGATCCCATTAGAAGACATGGGTCTAGGAAGATCCCACATGCTGGAGAGCAACTAAGCAAGCCCTTGTGTCACAACTACTGAGCCCATGTTCCACTGCAGCCCACTCACCCTAAAGCCTGTATTTGAAAACAAGAGAACACATCACAATGAGAAGCCAGCTCCAACTCACTGCAACTGCAAAAAAGTGCATGCAACAACGAAGACCCGCCACAGCCAAAAATATCAGTGAACAAAAATTTTAAAAAATAAACAAGGATTTACTGTATAGCACATGGGACTACGTTCAGGATCTTGTACTAACCTATGGTGAAAATGAAGCTGTATACCTAAAACTAACATAATATTGTAAATCAACTACTTGTTATTGTTTCAGTTGCTAAGCTGTGTCTGACTCTTTGCAACCCCATGGACTGTAGCCCCCCAGGCTCCTGTCCATGGATTTTTCAGGCAAGAATACTCAAGTAGGTTGCCATTTCCTTTTCTGGGGGATCGTCTCAGCCTAAGGGATAAAATCTACTACTACTGCTGCATCTCCTGCATTACAGATGAACTCTTTACCACTGAGCCAGTTATATTAGAAATAATCATCTTTAAAAGATACAGGAGAATGGAAAGCAAAACCAGAGTTGAAGAAGGTGTTAGTAATTCATGGATGTCAGGCAAGAGACTTGTATAAAAAACATACAAGGAATCTCCATATAGCAGTTAAGGAAAAGGCAAACAATTTGATTTTTTAAATGGATTTAAAACCTTAACTGACCCTTCTCAAAAAATACTCAAATGGCTAACAGCCCATGAAATTGTGTTCAATTTCTTTAGTCATTTAAAAATACAAAAGGAGACTATAATGAGATATCACTATTTATCCATCAGGATGTAAGAACACTAGACGTTTGCTTGGATATGGAGCAATAGGAAACCACATTCCGGATAGGAGTATAAACTAATACAATCACTTAGGGAAACCTTAACATTAATGTCTAAGAGTGATTTTATGCATAACTTGTCATCAATTCCACTACTAGATAGATATCAAAATAAAACACAAGCACATATGCACCAAAAGACATGTAAGAGGTTGTTGACACCACGTAACTCTTAATAATCTAAATGTCTAACACCAGTAAAACAGAGCAATGGAAGTATATTTTAAAGGAGTATTATATAACAATGAAATTGAGCTACTTCAGCTACATGCAATCTCAGTTTTAAATAAAACTAGCCATACATAAAAGATGCATTATGTGTGTTTTCACATACATGTGAAATCAGTTCACATGGGAAATTGGTTCAGTTCAGCCACTCAGTTATGTCTGACTCTTTGTGACCCCATGGACTGCAGCATGTCAGGCTTCCCTGTCTATCATCAACTCCCAGAGCTTGATCAAACTCATGTCCATCGAGTCGGTGATGCCATCCAACCATCTCATCCTCCGTCGTCCCCTTCTCCTCCTGCCTACAATTTTTTCCAGCACCAGGGTCTTTTCAAACGAGTCAGTTCTTCTCATCAAGTGGCCAAAGTATTGGAGTTTCAGCTTCAGCATCAGTCCTTCCAGTGAATATTCAGGACTGACTTCCTTTAGGATTGACTGGTTTGATTTCCTTGCAATCCAAGGGACTCTCAAGAGTCTTCACCAGCACCACAGTTCAAAAACATCAATTCTTTGGCGCTCAGCTTTCTTTATAGTCCAACTCTCTCATCCATACATGAAGTGAAGTGAAGTGAAGTGAACTGAAAGTCACTCAGTCATGTCCAACTCTTTGCAACCCCATGGATTATAAAGTTCATGGAATTCTCCAGGCCAGAATCCTGGAGTGGTAGCCTTTCCCTTCTCCAGGGGATCATCCCAACCCAGGGATCAAACCCAGCTCTCTCGCACTGCAGGAGAATTCTTTACCAGCTAAGCCACAAGGGAAGCCCTTACAAGACTGTAAGTCATCCATACATGACTACTGGAAAAACCAAAGCCTTGACCAGTCGGACCTTTGTCAGCAAAGTAATGTCTTTGTTTTTTAATATGCTATCTAGATTGGTCATAGCTTTTCTTCCAAGAAGCAAGCGTCTTTTAATTTTATAGCTGCAGTCAACATCTGCAGTGATTTTGGGGCCCCAAAAAATAAAGTTTGTCACTGTTTCCATTGTTTCCCCATCTATTTGCCGTGAAGTGATGGAACCAGATGCCATGATTTTAGTTTTCTAAATGTTGAGCTTTAAGTCAACTTTCTCACTCTCCTCTTTCACTTTCATCAAAAGGCTCTTTAGTTGTTCTTCACTTTCTTCCATAAGGGTGGTGCCATCTGCGTATCTGAGGTTACTAGTATTTCTCCCGGCAACCATGGTTGACCATACATGGTTAATAAGAGACAAAACTAAATTATAGTATTTAAGGCTATAAGCTTAAGTAATAAAACAGTAAAGAAAAGCAAGAAATAAAAATATGAATTGTGTTTATTTTTAAGGGCAAAGAGATGGGATAGTGACTTAGAAGAATCATAAAGGAGGCTTCTGGGGAGTTAACAGTGTTTTGTTTCTTGGCACAGTAATGGTTAGAAGGGTAGTGATTAGAAGCGGTATTCACTTTGATAAATCATAAACCTTATTCTGTGCACTCTTCTGTTTGTGTATTTCAAATTTTTTTAAAAGGTTAACACATTCAATTATGTACAAGATACATTAGAGACAGTGGAAATGAAAATAGGTACAATGATACCTTTTATTTGCAGATAAAGACATCAATGAATAAAAATATAAACAAAAATGACAAGGGAAAAATGTCAACATTGGAAAGAAATTTTGAATAGAAAGAGCTACCATTTGCTGATCCATTAATATTCTCATTCTGACAGATGAAAAAAGTGAAGCTTATAATGTAATCAAAATTAGATAGTACATCAATAAAAAGTGGGCTTCCCTGGTGGCTCAGTGGTAAAGAATCCGCCTACCAATGTGTGAGACACAGGTTCGATCCTGGGTCCAGGAAGATGCCACATGCTATGGAGCAACTGAGCATGTGTGCCAAGAGAAACCACTGCAATGAGAAGCATGGGAACTGCAACTAAAGAGTAGCCTCCACTTGCCACAGCTAAAGAAAAGCCCACACAGCAACAAAGACTCAGCACAGCCAAAAAAATAAAAAATAAATTTTTAAAATAAATAACAAGTATTAAATAATATTAAACAAACAATACCAAAAAGATAGTACAACAGAACTACAATTCAAGCCCAGAATTTTCTCTGTAAAATCCACATTCTTTAATACTACTATAATGCAAAAGATTACAAGAATCAAATTCCATACACTATTAATCATGTAATATAGGTCCTTTTTCTTTCCTTACAGTTAGTACAGCCAAAAATTAATAAATAAATAAATGAGACGTAAAGAAACCACCAGGGTTTATAATTAACAATGCTCCACTAAAGGAAAACTACTCTGCTCTAAATCAATTTGTATGTGACTAGAAAATTATGAAATTTAAAGACCTGAAAAGGGATGTCTATTTCAACTGCTTAAACTGATCACTAAGTGCTTTCATACAAACTTCAGAGTGGTCAAAACTCCAAGAAAGGTCAGAAATCATGCTAAAATTCATACTGCTTTAAATATCCAAACTCTGAAAAAAATTAACTACAGGGTCTGCAGAAAACTTAATTACCAAAAAAACCTGGTAATTTAAGCTCTTAACTGCACCAAAGTATTAACTGTATTTGGAAAAACAGAGAGAAAAGGGTGAAATCAAAAAATATTTTTTTATGAGGAAACAGTGCCAATCAAGTTGTAAAATCTTTGGTTGGAAAGTACATTATGTTATACTCTCAGGAAAAAAAAAACACATTTTAGTATCCAAACAATTTCAGTATTAATTAAAACAGTATGACTAATTTTAACTTTGATTTAATGGTCTCAGTTGAGCTACAAGATAACGTTATGCAAATTGACAACAGCCCACAGTTAGCAGTCACAAAAAGGCTGGGAACAGAAAACTGAAACAGAATCCAAACTTTTTCTCTAGTAAAGGGATTCCTTTTCAAGAGAGAGTAATAAATTAGTCTTTAATAAGGCTTCCATAATGGATTTTAACCAAAAATTAGTAAAATTAATTCAATAAATAAATTTAATTCAGGTAATCTTCCTAAAGAAAATTGTTGATAAATTATTTTGTGAATTTTCGATTTCAAATTCAGTTATATACCTTGTCTAAATTACAGCTTAAAATTAAAATGTCAACACAGGATTCATTCAAAAATTTATTTTTTCCTTTTTCTACCAAAGGAAGCCAAACTGAATAGAACTTCCTTTCAAACAAAGTCCATCAGACTAACAGAATTAAGTGTTAATAACAGCTACAATAAATAACAGGTATCAGTTACTAAGTACTTACTATTTATCAGGTACTATTAATAAGAATTTAAAATCTATCTTAAAACCTCACCACTATCTTTAAAGGCAGATTACCATACTTATTATTCCCATTCTACAAATTAAAAAACTGAGGCTCAGATTCAGAATTCAAATACAACTGTTAATCCAAATGCCAACTATGAATTCAAAGAGTATATTGTTAATCTACAAAGATACATTGCCATTACAGGTAGTATTTTCAACCTGTCCAAGGAACCAAGGAATATGGGGGCTAAAAATGATTCAAATATAGAAATCCAGGTATTCAAAAAATTTTAGAAAGTCAGTGTCATTTCCAGTGTATTTCTACACTGGAAACAATGAAACAAAGTTATTTTGTTGGGTCTTTTTTTCACCTTGTATTTTTATTTTACATACACACTTGAAATATTTCACAGTAATTACTACTTACGGTGATTCAGTTAACACAAAAATTCTGGCTTTGGCAAAGTTAGATTTAAGTTTTACTGTACCATTTTTTAAAATGATGACCAGAATAAAAGGTTATCTCAGGTTAAATTTTAATACACAGACAATAAAAAATATTTCTGTTTCGCACATACTGTGCTTCACAGTAACTGACATAAACATACAAAAGAATCATGTTCTTTACAAAGGCAAAAAGAAATGTTAGCTTTTCACCTGTAATACAGAGGGAAGTCAGACACACTGTAATAAAGCCCTGGGCTAGGCTAACCATTATTTAAGTAACCAAAAACACTAAAAAGTCAAAAATTTGCCAGTACAAAATTCCAGAAAAGGAAAACTAAAAAGCAGCATAAGACTGGGCAAAGCTATCCACCTTATTTTTCAAACAAAAGAGGTAGATATATTTACATTTTTTACTTAAATTCATTAATTTTTTCTGGCAATGCCATGCAGTTTGTGAGACCTTACTTCTCTGACCAGGAATTGAACCCAGCCCATGCAGTGAAAGCACTGAGTCATAACCACTGATACAAATTCTAATTTTACTTTAGTGAAGACTGAAAAAAAAAAGATTTCTATACTCAACTTTTTCAAAGTATAATTCAGAAAAAAAAAAAAAGTATTGTACATAACAAATCACCCATAGCCTTTTTCTGGACATAAAAATGCATGTTATTAATAAGCTTTGTTCCCAAGATTAAAATCAATTTCAAACAATACTTACATTAGACACAACTGTAATAAATGCATGTGCTATCAGAAATGGTAAAGTTTCAGGAGTTCCATATTCAAAGCAGTCCTTCATAAGAGAAAGGCCATTTTTCCCACAAAACAAACATACATAACGAAGCAAATGCAATGGTACTTCTACATCCTGAAGAAAAAAAGAAAATTATTTTAAAACTTATCTGGGGTAATTTTCGTTTTATTACCAGTACTGGAAAGATACTGGTCAGACATAAACTCAGGTATGTATGAACAAAAAAGTTAAAACTTCCAAAAATCTAAAAATGAAAATGAAAAAAGATAAACACTTACATTCATATCACAGAATGCCCCTAAAATGTTGCTTTCTTGGGTTGATATATCCTGATTAAGAAGAAGAAAAAAAAATGGTAAATACAATTGCATCACACTATTATATGACCATCTTTTAAAACTATCGTTTTCTAAAAACCGATTTTATAAAAACTCAGATTTTACAACTATTACTCTTCATGAACAGTAGTATTCCAACTGAAGTTAATATGATTCAATTCTAAAGTGTATTTTAACTCTTCTCCAAAGAAATCGTTCTATACTATATGCTATACATCATTCTGAATTCTTAAACAAAAACCTTTCCTTAAGTAATTGGGATAATTTTTTAATACATGTTTAACTTAGTTAAGTGGTTTTGAAACTGTAATCCTCTAGAGGTATACTCAAAAGTTTCACAAGGTGTCTCCACAAATTAAGATTTTAAACTACCTGAAAGCACTTCATCCACTGTTGGTGTGAATAAAAGCTGGTATGACCTTTCTGAATGATAATGTTGCAGTTACCTAACAATGTTTAAAATGTACATTCCCTTTGACCTAGCAGTTCATCTTTTGGTTGTTTATCCTAAACAATTAGTAAATAGTATGCATCTCAAAATTACAAAAACTTTAATATACATCAATAGGATGGCTAAATAAATGGTGACATAACCATCAAGGGTCTTATGCAGCCTTCAAAAATAATAAGGCAAAATGGCATGAGAGATGATCTTTTTGGAATGATGAAAATGTTCTCAAATTGAAATGTGGTAATGGTTATACAACTCCATAAATTTATGAAAATAATACATACTTTAAGCCAACTAAATTTTAGGGTGATTAAAGTATATCTTTAAACTACTGTTAAAATAAGGTGAATCAAAAAAAATAAAGTGAATTCCATATGCACAGGCATAAAAAAATATTTGTTAAAAATAGAATTTATAAATGATCTGATTTTTATAATTTTTTAAATACTTGAAAAAAATCTGAACTAATTTCATAACAATTATGTTTTTGAGGAAAAGATGGAGAAAGAGGAAGATTCAAATCTTTTTATACTCTATTTTGTATAGTCTGTGTTTTAGTCATACTGAAGCTGCTACTTTCATACTCAGAAAGATATTTTCAGCTGAAAAGTTACCTGCCAAAGGAACCTATTCATTCACTGCTGCTACCCATTTTAAATATTTAAGGTCGACTGCTGAAATCAAGTTTGAAAACAACTGATTGAGAGTATACACAAAACTCTCAGAACACTGAAGAACAATCTAAGAAAGTCCTCAGAGAGGTCAAAATACTTGTCAAAATAACTGTACCAATCATCCTTAAATGTATTCACAAGCCTCTACTACCAGGGCCAAGGTTAAAGTTTTAAGTTATTCTTAACAAACCTTTTGTCTTTAAAAAAATTCAGAATATAAGAACTCCTGTGGTATTACAAAATATAATTCATGGACCAGATGAACCATGCTGGAATATCAGATTGGAATAAGATTTCCAGTACTTATCATGGACCAAGCAAGAAATTCTCCTAACAGAATTCTATTCTGGTATGCACAGTGTTACTCATGGAATTGGTTACAAGTATTTTGGTTCCTCAAAAGATTTGTTCTACTATTTCATATTTCTACTCTGGATACACGAAGCCACTACCCTAAGGTGGTGTTATAATCTCATTTTAAGTATTATGTAGAATTAACATGGGTTAACAAAGTTAACAAAACTCCATATAGCCAAAGCTATGGGTTTTCAAGCAGTCATGTTTGGATGTGAGAGCTGGACCGTGAAGAAGGCTGAGCACCGAAGAAGTGATGCTTTTAAACTGTGATGCTGGAAAAGACTCTTGAAAGTCCTTTGGACAGCAAGATGATCAAACCAGTCAATCCTAAAGGAAATCAACCCTGAATATTCATTGGAAGGACTGATGCTAAAGCTTAAGGGCCAATACTTTGGCCACCTGATGCACACCCAACTCATTGGAAAAATCCCTGATGCTGGGAAAGACTGAAGGCAAAAGGAGTATAGGGCAGCAGAGGATGAGATGGTTGGATAGCATCACCAATTCAATGGACATGAACTTGGGCAAACTTCCAGGAGATGGTGAAACACAGGGAGGCCTAGTGTGCTACAGTACATGGGGTCACAGAGCCAGACATGACCTGGTGATGAATAACAACAGAGGGCATGATCTCTCTTCTCTCTGTAATTTTTATACCCATTTCACACTGAGAAGAAAACATTAGAGCAATAACTCATCTGGTAGAATTATCTGTATTATTCAGGATTAGGAAAACAATGTCACTGGCCTCCGTGAACTGTTGTTGTTCAGTTGCCCAGTCATGTCTGACTTTTTGCAACCCCATGAACTATAGCATACCAGGCCTCTCCGTCCCTCACCATCTCCCTTACTCAAAGTTCATGTCCATTGAGTTGGTGATGCCACCCAGCCATCTCATCATCCTCTGATGCCCTTTGCTCCTTCTGTCCTCAGTCTCTCCCAGCATCAGGGACTTTTCCAATGAGTCAGCTATTTGCATCTCCTGACCAAAATATTGGAGTTTCAGCTTCAGCATCAGTTCTTTCAATGAGTATTCAGGGTTGATTTCCCTTAGGATTGACTGGTTTGATGTCCTTGCTGTCCAAGGGACTCTCAGGAGTCTTCTCAGCACCACAGTTTGACGGCATCAATTCTTCAGTGCTCCGCCTTCTTCATGGTCCAGCTTTTACAACTGTACGAGACAACTGGGAAGACCACAGCCTTGATTACACGGACCTCTGTCAGCATAGTAATGTCTCTGCTTTTCAACACACTTGTCTAGGTTTGTCATAGCTTTCCTGCCAAGAAGCAAATATCTTCTGATTTCACGGGTGCAGTCACATCCACAGTGATTTTAGAGCCCAAGAAGAGGAAATATCACTACTTCCATCCCCCGCCCATTTGCCATGAAGTAATGGGGTTGGATGCCATGATCTCTTAAGTTTTCTTTAATATTTAGCTTTTAGCCAACTGTTTCACTCCTCTCCTTCACCCTCAGAATTATTATTACTTATTTTAAATGACTACATCTTTCAAGATATTTTCAACTTTGATTGGAGGGAAAGAAAGATGCAAAAGGGAGAAGGAAGAGAGACTCGAAGTTCCCATCTTATTCACTACTGACAATGAATTACAATAGTTACAGTGATTAGTCTGAAACATTTGAGAAGCAATGCAGAATTAAAACCTGAATTATAGAATTCTCTCAGCAATTTGCTATGCAAGCCTGACCAGAACTTTTAACCTCTATAAGTCAGTCTTCTCTTATATGCAACAAGATATTTACTAAGTTTCTAAAGGTGTTAAAACACTAACACAGGAGCACTGCATCTTCTCAAAGTCTTGGTCAATTTGTTCCTCTGAAATAAAGTAAAAGGCCTTATCAGGAAAGGATGAATAGAGCTGTACGAGGGAAGACTAGATGAACTATCTCCTTATAAAAGGTGGAATTAAACCATTAGTAAACTCTACAGTACTGCATAAAATATTAGCTTTATGACATCTGTATGTATATAGAAACACATAATTTTATAATACATATGTACACTACATCAAAGACCCTTTGAAACAGCTGGCCCTTAACAAATTTAATAACATGGCCATTGGACAGAAACTAGATATTTTAGAATACTGGTAACATCTCATTACGGAGAAGGCAATGGCACCCCACACCAGTACTCTTGCCTGGAAAATCCCAGGATGGAGGAGCTGGTAGACTGCAGTCCACAGGGTTGCTAGAAGTCAGACACGACTGAGCGACTTCACTTTCACTTTTCACTTTCATGCATTGGAGAAGGAAATGGCAACCCACTTCAGTGCTCTTGCCTGGAGAATCCCAGGGACAGGGAAGCCTGGTGGGCAGCTGTCTATAGGGTCGCACAGTCAGACACGACTGAAGCGACTTAGCAGCAGCAGCAACATCTCATTAAAATAACAGAAACTTGGGAAATAGCTATTATGAACAGAATATTAAAGATGCACATATAAATTCAATATAAAGAGATGAGAATTCGTATAAGAATATAGAATTCTGTAAAAGGAAAATCCTCCTTTATTTTATTCAAGAGTGGTGTTTATTAGAATTTTACCTAAAGATCATAAAGTCATTGCTTTCAACCAAGTAGTTACAGGGAATGATCCTCAAAAATGGGCATTTCAAGCCACAAGGAAAAGTATAGGGGAGAATGACTATGCCTATTACTTGGAGATCATTTTTGAAAACCACTTTTTAAAAAAACTGACAAGGAAACTGATTTTAAGAACAAAATGACATATTTAGTATTGCTATAATTCTTATCAAGAGATTTTTTTAACTGGACAAAAAAATATTTCTGAAACATTTTGAATAAATTTCACATATTTACTTCCCTAACCAAATGATTTTTAGCATCTTTCAATTATCAATGTAAGGCATTAAAAACACTATTCATATGGTGTTCTTAAGACTAAATTTTGCAAGTTTTGCATGAACTGATCCCCTTTTTGTTAACCAAGGTAATATTTTTTAGAATGACTAATAAACATCTGATGTCATATAGGAGATTTATTAAAAGGTTTCTCTATGGGAAGATAACAATTAAGAATACTAGAAGATGGAGAACAATCTGATTTAAAGTATTCTCATGGAGAATTCTGCTAGGGAAAATACCCACCTCCTGGGCTATATTTTTAAATAGTCTCAATTCAGTGTTGAAACATTTTCAGTAAAGAACAATGGTTTTCCAGATGAAGAAAGAGGTTTAGAGAAATCAGCATGGAGGTTATAGAAAAAATAAGCTGGAGAAACAGCCTTAAAAAAAAAAAAAAGGCATGTGGTAGATTTGTTAATGGCCACAACTCTACCTATTCATGGATGTATAGAAAAACACACTGTACTTTAAGGTTTAAAATGAAACTTAACCTCTCCTCCCATCCACATATAGAATCCACTTCACACCCCTTTGATCTGAGCTGTCCTTGTGAACTGCTTCAACCAACAGAATATGGCAAAGTTGATACTGTGTGATTTCCGAGCCTGGACTTTTATAAGAGGCCTTACAGCTTCCACTTTTGCCTTCCTGGATCAATGCTAAACCTATCGTGTAAGGAAGCCAGGCTACCCTAGTAAAGAATGAGAGGCCATGCAGAGAAAAATCCAAGGAGCCCTCAGGAGCAGCCAGCACAATCAGACATGTAAATGAGACCATCTTGGATTTTCAAACCCATCCAAATCCCAAAATAAAGGCAACTGCGTTAGGTGAGGCCATACAAAAACCAGCAAAGGAAGTGCCCGAGCAGGCCATGGAATCATATGAGAAATAATCACTACTGTTTTAAGCCATTACTATAATACATTACACATAACTGTTTCAATTCCTACTATCTGGAGAAATAAATGCCATTATCTAAATGAACCTAAGATGGAAAGGCTTGTATAAATATCACTAGCGGAAGAGGAAAGACGGGAAGGAGGGAGAGAAAAAAAATCACTAGTGAAATAAGTAAAGCATCTTGATGTGTAAAAGAAAATACTATTATTTAAACTAGTAGTTACAGATAATTTGTTATACATTTTTTCTTTATAACAAGAATTCCAAATTCTGTTAACCTACGTTTCTAAGAATGAAATTTCATGTTCTTCTTTTTCCTCAATTACTAGTTTTTGAAAGTCACAGTAAGTAGAGCATAGATATACATCAGCAAAATATCACTGATAGTTTAATTTTTGAGTTCAACTTATGAACCTTTCCTTATTAGAACTACACTGAGCAAATGTTCAACACAAGCTGCTACAGAAATGCTCTGAAGAAATCCAAAATAATTTTTATAACAAGTGATTTTTATAATTTTCCATCAATAATGACTATCTTCATATTTATTCATAAGTGTGAAATTACCAACATAATCATGACTTGGTATTACTTAAAATTCACAATACCTATTTTTACATACCTCTATAGTAGGATGAGTATTATGCTTGTAAGCAGTATATAAGGGAAACTGAATCTGAAAAATCTTTGCCACACACAGTAAGAGTTTTTCCTTCTCATCTGTACTCCATAAACTAAAAGGGTCAGAGTGCTTTGAAGATTCTTCCTCAGTCAGATTACAAACTCTTGTAGAGTTTGATTTTTTTTCTATTGATTTTTGTCTTTCTGTACTTCCTTCATTACATTCTCTTTCTATATTCTGTGGTTCTTCCGCTTGATTACTCTCATCTTGCCACGTGGAATCTATGTTGATAGTAGTACAATGTTTACAAAGCTGATCTCGGAGCACTTGAACTTGGGCAATCACTAAGTTAATAAGTGCACACACTACTTGGTTAAAAATCTCCAAATGCTTATACTCTTTGAAGCAGCACAGACATTGCCTACAAGAGGAAAAAAAAAAAAATTAATCAATGCTTCCTAAAGCGGCAACAATTATATCCTTCTAAAAAATAGTATTAAAAAACTAAATACTAAATTTTTTTCAAATAATTGTATTTCCTCCCTTCTGATAGAGTAGCACTATAAAAACTTTCGAAGATAGCATCACACCAAAACTGGTACTGGTAAAAAGTCACTAGATTAGATTGTTAACTATCATCTTCAGTCTTATATTTTATCTATCCCTCCAGACTTCCCTTCCCTTGTAGCTGAGTCGGTAAAGAACCTGCCTGCAGTGCAGGAGACCGAAGTTCATTCCCTGGGTTGGGAAGATCTCCTGGAGAAGGAAATGGCAACCCACTCCAGTATCCTTGCCTGGAAAATCTCATGGACAGAGGAGTCTGGTGGCTGCAGTCCATGGGGCCACAAAGAGCTGGGCACAACTGAGCGACTAACACTTACTTATCTCTCCGGACAAAGAACTACTTAAGAACAAGAATTATGGCTGTAGCTTTGCTTCTCTAAGTACTCAATGAATGTTTAATAAGTTATTAGGAAACTGACTATAATAAAATATCGTTAGTAAACGTGACTCATCTTACATAAGGGATTTTGTTGTCAATTAATAAAAAAATTACATTTCGAGGGGAGAATGGATAAATGCATAAATGGCCAAATCCCTTTGGTGTTCACCTGAAACTATCACAACACTGTTTGTTAATCAGCTACACCCCCAAAAAAGCTTCTTTTTTTAAAATTACATTTAAAAATAATTTGCAGGGGACCACCCTGGTAGTCCGGTAGTTAAGAATCTGCCTTCCAAAGGGAGGATGCAGGTTCAATCCCTGGTTGGGGAACTAAGATCCCACATGCCACAACAATAAACCCCTGCACCACAATGAAGACACAGCACAGTCAAAAAAAAAAAAAAAACTTTTAAATAAAAATAATTTTCTTGGGACTTTCCTGGCAGTCCAATGGTTAAGACTCTGTGCTTCCACTCTGGTCAGGGAACTAAGATTCCACATGCCAGCTGTGCAGTGGCCAAAAATAATAATTTACTTGAAGGCTATTTAGAAGGGCAATCCTTCCCCATCTGGCAGATCAAAAGTGTTTAGGAGTAACACACACACACACACACACACACACACACACACACACACACACACACACACACACTTACTTCAGCTCAGTGAAAAACAAGAATAAAAATAATAACAGTCTAATTATTACATATAATTATAGTTCTCTTAGACATGTTCACAGTTAGCACAACGCCTAGCATTTTATAGATAATCAAAGGGGTCTGGTGAATCAATAAGTAAATGATACACAAGTATCAGGTTATAATGTATCCAAAGACAGATGACAGTTAAACGACTATCACAATTTGCATCTAATTTATCAAAACAAATCAAAACTCTTATTGTACCAAAAAGATCACCAACTTCCTGTATGGCCATGTAAGAATAATTTCATTTTCTCTAGGTGTGGAAGATTTGAAGTACGGCCACAAATTCTTTAACACTCTTCCCTTTAAAAAGGGAAGCCCAATTTTCCTCCTCTTGAATGTGGACCGGACTTATTGACTAATGAACGGAATGTGGCAGAAATGACAATGTGTGACATCTAAGACTAGGTCATAAAAGACATTACCACTTCTGCCTTGCTCTTTTGGATCACTCACTCTGAAGGAAGCCAGCTAACATGTACGACACTCAAGGAGGCCACAGCAAGCTCCACATGAGAAAAAACTAGCCTTCCACTAACCATCCAATTTGACAACCATGAAAGGGAGTCAACCTGGAAATAGATCCTCTGGTCTCACGTAAGGTCATGACTACAACCAGAACCAACCAACTAAACCACTTCCAAACTCCTATTCATACACTGATTGATGATAAATGTTTATAATTGAGATAATAAATGTATCTCTCAGGACAATAAATGCTTGTGTGTGTGTTTTCCAATTATTTATTTGGCTGTGCCAGGACTCAGTTGTGGCATGGGGGATGTAGTTCCATGACCAAGGATGAAACCCAGGCCCCTGCATTGGGAGCACGAAGTCTTAGCCACTGGACCACCAGGGAATTCCCTATTGTTGTTTTTAAAACACTAACTTAGGAGTACTTTGCTACATACAAATACATAAATGATACACAAGGACTATTTTCTAGATGGCAAAATGAAAGGGATTTTATCTCTAAGGCCTCCTCCAGCTTTAAACTCTATAATATTACAATTTCTACAAGAATAAAAATAAACATTTTATTAATCAACATTTTTCTGATGAATAGCTTCTTTCTTTAGGTTTAGGAAAAACCAAGGTCAAAGGGAAGAATCATACATTTGACTATCTTTAGTGAAAATGGCATCCTGAGTTTCTCCTCAAAAAAAAAAAACTTAAGGTCAGAGTTCGGATCAGTAAAGCCAAAGAGTTAGTCATATTTACTTTAAAAGTTCACTGTCAGGGATGGACCTAGAGATTATCATACTAAGTGAAGTAAATCTGACAGAGAAAGAAATATCATATGAAAATCTCTCATATGTGAAACCTAAAAAAAAGGATACAAATGAACTTATTCACAAAACAGACTCACAGACTTCAAAAATGAATTTATGGTTACCTAAGAGGAAAGGTAGTGGGGAGGGATAATTTAGGAACTTGGTATTAACATATATAAATATACTACTATATATAAAACAGATAATCAACAAAGACCTACTATACAGTAGCACAGTGAACTCCACTCAATATTCTGTAATAACCTATATAAGAATCTGAAAAAGAATAGATATATGTGGAACTGAGTCACTTTGCTATACACCTGAAACTAACACACTATTGTAAATCAACTATACTCCAGTATAAAATAAAAATTAAGAAATAATAAAATTAAAATTCACTATCATGATAAGAACATTAAATTGTTTGATAACTGACTAGGAAGCTAATCTTAAAATACTAAACTGATAAATGAACAAAGTAACAAACCAGATCTAAGTCCTTACAGATATAAAATATACAAGTTCAAGGAGAGTTGAGGATCTAAGTGAATACACACAAACACACATTTTTAAAATAATTATATACTATATAAATTATACACTATACTGCCTACTCAATTCTGAGAAGTCTAGGTATCTGAATTCTCAATTCAGCATGTCTCTCTCTGTATCCACACCCACAATGCAAGGAGGGAAAAAAATTTAGTTTTTTAAAACAAAAACACCACTTTTTCAGTTAAGCCCAATCTGATTTTACAAATAAATTTATTTCTTCTATCTTGTAAATCACACTACAAATACATATAAGGAAAAAAATCATTAAAGAGATAATGGAAGAAAAGATGACAGCAAGAAATTCTGGATGACAGAAAAGGGAAGAAAAATAAGTAACTGTGTTCCAAATAAACAAACTTAGAAGATGCCACAGGAGAAAACTATCAGCAGAAAGATTCACCCCACAGAACACTGGAAAAGCTCAGGACTAAACAGCTTCAGACACCTCAGAAGGAAGAAATAAAGCATAATAGGAAATAGGACTAAATGAAAGGTACTGTTAAAACCTGCAGGCTACCATTCCAGACAGCAAGACTACTACCCCTACCTGACCCAGGAAAAGAAGTTCTTACTGTACATAAAATGAACAAGATAAACTCAAGAACATAAGATACTGAAGAAGGCAGAGATATAAGAAATTGAAAGTGAGAAAATTATGTAAAATTATGACTGAATGGTGAACCTCCCTCAAGTATCCTTCTCTGCCCAATCATCAGATTAATGTATTTCAAGGAGAAAGACTTGAAATACTAGAAAATGTGAACAATGCAAGAGAAAATGCCCATAATAAAGTCTGCTCAACATTTTACATGATACAGTACAGGCCAAAATCTGAAATGCCCCATTCACACAGAACTTGCAATCTATTTTTCAGAGGCCCTCTCTTAACCATGAAAAAATAGCCAAGGATAATAAGACTTTCCAGGAAAAACTGTATCACTAAAAACAGATCAAAGCAAACAATTAAAAGATATTTAGAAGCAGGAGATAAAATATAGCAAGAAAAAAGGTTTTATTTATATACTCAGAGAAATGAAAGATACTCGATTACCAAAACAACAGAATACTATTAAAAGACTCATTCCAGTTACAAAACAGGGCCTTTTAATATGTACAGATGTGCACTATATAGCTTGTGTTTATATATCATTCATAATTTAAAAAGAAATTGAAATGACATCAATTTGTAAAATTCAATAGAAGATCCAGAGGTAAAACTGGAGAAATCTTCCAGAAAGTAGACTAGACAAAGAAAAATAATGGGGAGAAAAAGAAAAACTATCAATCAAGGAGGTATAATTTCTGACTCATATTTGCAAGACGACAGCAGAAAATACAGAGCTAAGGAAACTATGAAATAAAAATAAAATTCAGAATTGAAAACCCACCAGAACACATGTAATAACACTTTCGATATTCTGAGAGAAAATAATTTTCTATCTAGTATTCTGTATCCAACAAAAGTTACCAATAAAAGTAGGGGCAGAAGAGATATTTCTTTTTTAGGCCACAAAGGTCTAAAAACCATTTATCTCCCATGTAATTTTTCTCATAAAACACATCATCCAAACAAAACAAAGAAGTAAACTAATAAAGATGGCATGCAATTCATGAAACTTAGAGATCCAATACAACAGAAAAGCAAAAGAAATTTCAAGGGTGATCTAAACAGAAGATAGCTGTTTCAGTAACCCTAATGAGAAATCAACACAGACTGGAGTAGGAAGATGAAGTCCAAAGGAGATGGAGGGAAGGAAAGAAATAACAGATTACTTAATGATGTATAAAATGTGAAACCTAGTACTATGAAGGGCTGGAGATTTGAGGGAAGAATAAGTGATTCCCACCCAGAAAATTAATCAAATGAAAAACAAGCCACTAAACTCTATGAAACAAAGAACAAAAGAAAAACAACAATTTACATCTTTTAAGATATAAAGTAAACCACAGAATCTTTTTTGGCAATCACTAAGCAATTATTTTCATTTTTAGAACTACCTCAAGAACTGACGTAACTATATTGAGAGGATGGGGTAAGTTAAGTGGGTGAAACCATTATGCATCAGGAAAGGAAGTTCACAAATTATATCTAAAATTAATAAAGCAATAGCAATATGATTTTTAATATAACTGAAATATAATTACTATTTCAGAAAATAAGTTAATATCAAAACCAACATTTTAAAGAGCTGAAAACAGAAATGGGGCTGAGGAGACAGGAGACAATGTACTTTTTTATAGGCCTTTTCCTCCCATTTTATTTTTAAACTCTACACATATTGCTTTGTATTTGTACACCAAAATCATACAATACCTTTGACTATCTGAGCTTACCCTATTTTCTTCTCAGTCCTACCCCTATTACTACCAGCCTGATTAGACCTTTTTACTTAAGCAGAGTTTTGTGCTGCCTATGTGAATGGAGTACACTTACACTTAAGGACACAAAATGATAAAAATTTCTAAATAATAAAAATGCATGTGTGCTCAGTCACTTCAATCATATCTGACTCTTTGTGACCCTATGGACTGTCACCCACCAGGCTTCCTCTGTCCATGGGATTCTCTCTAGGCAAGAATCCTGGAGTGGGTTGCCATTTCTTACTCCACGGAATCCTCCCAACCCAGGGATCAAACCCATGTCTCCTGCATTACAGGCGGATTCCTTATCCACTGAGCCATTTGGGAAGTCCCCAACAAAAATTATGTAGCATTAATTAATATAATAAAAATACTAACTATACATTCATGAGGAAACTATATGTCAAATTTAAACTATTTCAACCTGGATTCCATAATTTGACCTAACAAATATTCTAATGGATCTAACACTTTCCTGGCCTGGTATTGCTAAACATGAGAAAGAACTTTTCATCTACAGTATCCAACCTTAGCAAAAGCTTATTTATGAGCTAATTTCTGAAAAGCACAACTTTGAATAGTGGTCAATATCAATATCCCACTGGCCACATTTCTTAATGCCAACATAAAGACTAAACTCTTGAAACAGTGGAGAATATACATTAACCTATTAAAAAGCAGTAGTATCTAAAACCATTCCAAAACAGTTTTAAAATAAAAATAAAGTTGATTAAAACATTGAAAATAAGCAAAAGCCTCAAATATTTATTAAGTAACAAATGACAAGTAAGAAAGATACAATTTTTAGCCTGAAAATATAAAGAATCACCCCCTATCTAGCACTCAGAATTGTTTCAGGAGAGAAATAAGATTAGAAAGTAGACAGGCAGGACACAATGAGGAAATTTGAATGGCTACTAAGGCATCTGCAAGATATAAACATAATAAGCCTACTTTATAATAGGCTTTAAACAAGTCAAAAAAAAAAAAATCTGGCAACAATTCCAACAAGAAGGACTTTGCCTTGTAGGATCAATGCCTTCAACATTAATGACATTTCCTTTCAGATCCATATATGCTCTTTTCCAAATTTATATTCTTAAATTTATTCTAATATTCTCTTCTCATTCTCTGAAAATTCATTTTATTTCCTATCTCATTCCAATTTCCCATTCCAACAGTGATAAAATAATGATAATCTGTTAAAGTAACATACATAACTTCTTAAATCTTACAAAGAAGTGACAGCTATATTACTATGATAAAGCAATTAAAACTGATGATGAAGTAAGGATGACATAGTCATTCTGCTGTGCACCTAAAACTACAACACTGTTAACTGATTATATTCCAATATAAAACAGTTTAAAAAAATACTTGATTATATACAGACTGATCACAGTTCACATGAAAAAAATCAGATTATAAAACATACAGTTTTATAATCACATTTTTGTAAAACTTTAAACTGTACTGTTTCCAATCTTACACCAAGGTTATGTCAAAAAAATTTACCAGTTGCTAATCTGGGTGATGGCATATTTTTCTTTTAAACTTTGACCTTCTGTATTTTCGAAAAAGATTTTCACAGTAAGTAAATCCTTTAAACAGGAGGAAACTTATAAAATATTAAAGCCTTTGAAATTTCTATAAATATTAAATTTTTAACATACTGTGAACATTCTCTTTCACCTATATACTGGCCAATCAATATGTTAGAAAAATGATTCTTCATCACTGATAATCTTATGAAAGTTAACACTCTTCTCCCAGAAAACCTATAATGAACATTTTGTATAAGATGTCATGGGTCCATTTGTGCACTAAGGTACATTGACGGACCTTCCACGGCTGGAACTCCATGGTTGGATGGAGCCACCAAGTTAAGAATTTCTTTTGTAAATTAACTGTGTCTTATTAGTAGCCAATCATCCCCTACAAGAACCACAATCTTAACCTAAGCAACAATATTTTTTGATGCCCTAGAGAGAAATAGGAGCAGGGAGGGCAGAGCAGGCGAATAGGCAACAACTTTTATCCACTGTGATCCAGCTGGATATTTTACTGTCACTTCTCTCTTCTATCAGTATGAAAGATTAAAAGTGTAATATTCTACTTTTTGGTACTTTTTACTATCAGCTAAAAACTATCGCTACTTATCAACATGTGAACAGCATTATAAATATCACAAACTGTTTTCCAATTTGACATTTCATTCTTTAGCTTATGTACCCCTTCAATACACATTTCATTTTCTAAAATAAGTTTTAACAATTTTAATTAAAATAGGTGCTTAGTTAAGTTCCTTTGTTTAGATACTGTACTAAATATCTTGTTTCTTCAACCTCATGAAGACAGTCGTAGCTTTATTATTACTCATTTCATAAGTAAGGAAGTAAGAGTTTACAGAAGTTAGCTAATTTGTCATAATCACCTAGTACACAGGTGATGGAGGACTGGAAGCCACAGCTACCTGGGTCCAAGGCCACACTCTTAACCACTGTATTCTGGAAGAGCATCAGATAAAAGTCAGAGTCTCTACAGTGAGAGCTACAAATTACTGCCTAAAACTGTACATATCAAAATTTCAATTATATTTTCAATCCCAATCCACAGACTCCAAATTAAAGTTTCCTGATACAAGGATTAAGAGTATACATCTAGGATAAATGTGAACTAGCAAAGGACTCATTGAGCTTCACTTATAACTAGTGGTGAGGTGTCAGGAAAATGATAATTCTCTGAATTTCATTTTATTTAGTGGCACACTTATAAATCCTGAAATCAGGAATAAAATTTTATCCCAGTAAATAACATGTTGCTACCGAGCTGGAGTTGCAAGAAATTCAAAATTATGACTCAAACGCAACATTTCTCAGCAAATACTTGAGACTGTTAATGCTAATTTTAAATTATTACCATATTAGTATTATGAAATATCCAATCATCTATCCTACCCATAACGAAAGGGACAAACAGCAAGTACAGATAAATTTAAGTCAAAAGAAACTCAGGTCAATGAGACTCAGAAAAGAGATGCCCAATAATAATGGCACTTACGTTTTAAAATCTACAATCTTTTTGGAACAAATACAAGCACCACTTTATTAACAAGAGAAAAAGGGAAAACACAGGATAAAGGGATGGTACTGTAGAGCAAATGCTATTTGAAATTAAACTATTCTCATACACTCCATGATAAGTCTGTTACCTCACGACATTCACCTATGTTATTACTGTATTTAATGTGTTCATTAATCACTGCACACAATGCTTCAAACATTTTCTTTTCCCAGAAAATTTCATAAGAGCTAAGAATCTTTAAATAAATAGGTACATAAGTAAAAAAATGTTTTAGCCATGACCAGCTAAACTCATGTCGAGGAACAGTAATTTGCAAATCCCTGCTACACACTTTGGTTATATTAATGACTGTTCTATAAAATTTGATTCTCTCTCTCTCTCTCTATATATATATATATATATGAAATTTAAAAATTAATCTAATATACATAATTATGGAAGGAGCAAATAGAAACTAGCTTCCAGGAAGATCAAAGTGTCCTCGACTATAATACTGTTTTAAAAGATTAAGTTGGTTATATATCTCTAGCTATGAAATGATTGTTCAATCTCTCAAAATAATTATTTTTTACCATTTCAGTCATTTCCATGTTTCTAAGTAATGACAGAATCATTCCCATATCTCTAAACAATTCATGTTTTAAAAACAAAACCATGAATGATCCCAAGAATAACTGGCGAAGATTTAATATTGATAAACCGATATAATGACAAAGGTATATAAACCAACACCCTAGAGAAAAAATTTGATGACAATGTTAATTTAAAATACAACAAGAGGGAATTCCCTAGTAGTCTAGTACTTGACCTTCCACTGCAGGGGTACAGGTACAATCCCTGGTCAGGGAACTAAGATTCCATAAGCCCTGCAACATGGCCTAATCAAAATAAAAAGCTAAAAATTCCCTGGCGATCCAGTGGTTAGAGTTCCATGTTTTCACTGCCAAGAGTTGAAAGTCAATCTCTGGTTGGGGAACTAAGATAATATAAGCCACATGGGTGTGACCAAAAAAACAAAAAATTAAAAATATAAAATAAAATACAACTCACAAAGTTAATCTTCAAAGTACTTAAAGACGCATACCTCTGTGTCCAGGAATTGATATAAGCAAATATTTTGAGAGTATGTTCCTTTCTGAGCTGCAGTCCATCACCACCTTCTATATCGGATACTGAAAGAAAGTAGAAAAAGTAATTTTTAAATTATGAATAAACAATGCTAAATCAATATTAAAGTCAACAGGGACTTCCCTGACAGTCCAATGGCTAAGACTCTGTGCTCCTACTGCAGGGTACACAGGTTTGATCCTTGGTCGGGGAACTAAGATCCTGCAAGCTATACACAGTGGTCAAAAAAAAAAAAAAAAGCCAATACTTTAAAAAAAAAAAAAAACTAGATTTACAAATATTTCATGTAATTTGTTTTTGCTTTCACTAAAGAAAATAGATCTGTTTAATTAATGACTAATATGATGCTTTGTCCCACAAAGTCTCAGAAAAACTCAGAAATTAGAAACATTGAGTATTTCTAAAAGGAGGAATACAAGTGAGGCTAAAAAACAGTGAAGTCTTATTAAGAAGCAGTTAGACAAACCCCCATATCCTTGACTGCCCTCTCACCCACCCAACTCTTTGTGCACATGTGTGTGTGCACACACATACACAGGACCTCCAAAAGTTTCTCTGGAGATGCTGAACCAGAGAGAGCTGGGTTTTGAACATTCAGATAGATGAAAGCCAAGAGTATCATATTGAAAACACTGAATCTCTCTTTATAGGCATTCCCTACCATGTCATGTAAACACTGCTAAGAATCCTCATATAATATAAAATCTTGCAATCAGGAATATGAGACTAACAATAAAATGTTACAAGCAAACTACTCAAAACCTATGAAACTATAATCAGAGCACTGATAAAAACCAGAAACTAGTCTGATTTAAGCTATCTTAAAAAATACAAGCACAGTTAACATTCTTCAGCTTTAAACCATGAGGTTCATGCTTGATCTTTTGAAATGAAGGTGTGTTAGGACATTCATTTCTAACAAAGATCACTTCTAAAATATTAAAGATGGAATATAATCATTCTTACGAATCTATCGCTGTTTTATGACGTTCCATCTCCACACAGCTACACAAAGTAGAAAATACAGGGTTTCTTGAAAGCAATAAAGCAATCGCATGCACAAGAAGGCATTTTTGAGGAATGTCAGCTTTGTTACTTTTTTCATACACTTCAGTTCAGTCACTCAGTCGTGTCCAACTACTTGCGAACCCGTGAATTGCAGCACACCAGGCCTCCCTGTCCATCACCAACTCCCATAGTCCACCCAAACCCATGTCCATCGAGTCAGTGATGCCATCCAGCCATCTCATCCTCTGTCATCCCCTTCTCCTCCTGCCCCCAATCCTTCCTAGCATCAGCATCTTTTCCAATGAGTCAACTCTTCGCATGAGGTGGCCAAAGTATTGGAGTTTCAGCTTCAACATCAGTCTTTCCAATAAACACCCAGGACTGATCTCCTTTAGGATGGACTGGTTGGATTTCCTTGCAGTCCAAGGGACTCTCAAGAGTCCTCTCCAACACCACAGTTTCGGCGCTCAGCTTTGTTCACCATCCAACTCTCACATCCATACATGAATACTGGAAAAACCATAGTCTTGACTAGATGAACCTTTGTTGGCAAAGTAATGTCTCTGCTTTTCAATATGCTATCTAGGTTGGTCATAACTTTCCTTCCAAGGAGTAAGTGTTTTTTAATTACATGGCTGCAATCACCATCTGCAGTGATTTTGGAGCCCAAAAAACTAAAGTCTGACACTGTTTCCCCTGTTTCCCCATCTATTTCCCATGAAGTGATGGGACCAGATGCCATGATCTTAGTTTCCTGAATGTTGAGATTTAAGCCAACTTTTACACTCTCCTCTTTCTCTTTCATCAAGAGGCTTTTTAGTTCCTCTTCCCTTCCTGTCGTAAGAGCGGTGTCGTCTACATATCTGAGGTTATTGATATTTCTGCCGGCAATCTTGATTCTTTCCCATTCTATTCTTTTCCTCTATTTCTTTGCATTGATCACTAAGGAAGGCTTTCTTATCTCTCCTTGCTATTCTCTGGAACTGCATTCAAATGAGAATATCTTTCCTTTTCTCCTTTGCTTTTCGCTTCTCTTCTTTTCACAGCTATCTGTAAGGCCACCTCAGATAGCCATTTTGCTTTTTTGCACTTCTTTATCTTGGGGATGGTCTTAATCCCTGTCTCCTGTACAATGTCACCTCCATCCACAGTTCATCAGGAAGTCTTGTCTATCAGATATAGTCCCTTAAATCTATTCCTCACTTCCACTGTATAATCAAGGGATTTGATTTAGGTCAGACTTGGATGGTCTAGTGGCTTTCCCTACTTTCTTCAATTTCAGCCTGAATTTGGCAATAAGGAGTTCATGATCCGAGCCACAGTCAGCTCCCAGTCTTGTTTTTGCTGACTATATAGAGCTTCTCCATCTTTGGCTGCAAATAATATAATCAATCTGATTTCGGTGTTTCATATACTACTAGAGTCTTGTCTTTAATCACAAGAACGCTTGCAAGAATCACTATAAAACAATGTGATGGTGGAAAATCTTATATAAACTAGTAAGATGTTCCATTATACTAACATCTTTCCACTATTTACCAACTGTGTATGGCTTAACTTCCGTTTGTAAATATAAAAATTTCTCCCTGTTCTAGATCAGACTATACACCTTTGACTGTGTGGATCACAATAAACTGTGGAAAATTCTGAAAGATAAGAATACCAAACCACTTGACCTGCCTCCTGAGAAATCTGTGTGCAGATCAAGAAGCAACAGTTAGAACTGGACAGGGAACAACAGACTGTTTCCAAAGAAGTACGTCAAGGCTGTATACTGTCACCCTGCTTCTTTAACTTATATACAGAGTACATCATGAGAAATGTTGCCCCAGAGAAAGCACAAGCTGGAATCAAGATCGCCAGGTAAAATATCAATAATCTCAGATATGCAGATGACATCACCCTATGGCAGAAAGTGAAGAACTAAAGGGCCTCTTGATGATAGTGAAAAAGTTGGCTTAAAGCTCAACATTCAGAAAACCAAGACCATGGTATCTGGTCCCATCACCTCATGGCAAATAGATGGGGAAACAATGGAAACAGTGACAAACTTTATTTTGGAGGGCTCCAAAATCACTGCAGATGGTGACTGCAGCCATTAAATTAAGATGCCTGCTCCTTGGAAGAAAAGTTATGACGAATCTAGATAGCATATTGAAAAGCAGAAACGTTCCTTTGCCAATAAAGGTCCATCTAGTCAAAGCTATGGTTTTTTCTAGTAGTCATGTATGAATGTGAGAGGTGGACTATAAAGAAAGCTGAGCACCGAAGAATTGATGCTTTTGAACTTTGGTGTTGGAGAAGACTCTTCAAGGTCCCTTGGACAACAAGGGGATCCAACAAGTCCATCCTAAAGGAGATCAGTCCTCAGTGTTCATTGGAAGAACTGATGTTGAAGCTGAAACTCCAATACTTTGGCCACCTCATGCGAAGAGTTGACTCATTGGAAAAAGACCCTGATGCTAGCAAAGATTGAAGGCAGGAGGAGAAGGGGAAGACAGAAGATGAAATGGTTCAACGGCATTTCCAACTTGATGGACATGAGTCTGAGTAAACTTCGGGAGTTGGTGATGGACAGGGAGGCCTAGGGTGCTGCAGTTAATGGGGTTGCAAAGAGTCAGATACGACTGAGTGACTGAACTGAACTGAACTTCTCTGAGCTCAAATAAACATTAGAAACACTAGAAAAACTGAGTAAATACGATTAAAAAAGAAAAAATGATACACATTGGTTCAAACATACCACTGAAGTACTATATTTTCTTATGAATGGATTGCAAAAAGTTTAAATAACACTTAGTATTGATAAACTCAAAAGAAAACATTTGTTGCTGTTCAGTCGGTCAGTCATGTCCAACTCTTTGTGACCCCACAGGCTGCAGCATGTCAAGCTTCCCTGTTCTTCACCATCTCCCTGAGCTTACTCAAACTCATGTCCATTGAGCTGGTGATGCCATCCAAGCATCTCATTCTCTGTCATCCCCTTCTCCTCCTCATACATACTTATGCTTTCATACATCAGTAAAAATTGGACAGTATTTATCAAAATGAAAAATACACTGAGCCCCTGAGTACTATTTTAATCCTCTTTCTCTAACCCACTTTTTCTCACCTAAAATAGCACCCAATGATACTCAACACTGTTCTGAATGCCAAAAGACTGGAAATAACTTAAACATCTACCAATAGGTTAAATTCATCCTGACCATGGAAAACTATGCATCGGGAAAAAAGAGGGTTCTCTTTATAAACTGATAGAAAATAACTCCCCATAAGTTAGGTGAATAAAAGTAAAAACATTACTTTTAATGACATAATTTTATAATAATCCTGGGAAAAAAGGACCAATTTCAATCAGATATTAAAAGTTTTAAAGAATTCACTGTTTGAAACTGGTAAATAAAAGGAGAAAATTGAGAAATGTATCCTCCTTCGTGTACAAATAGTAATTCAAAGTAATAGGTACTAAAAGAAAGTTTCTCCTTACACAGATAGACCAGATAATTAAGAAAAAAAAAAAAGACAGGACTAGAATATCACTATTTGGGGGCTCCCCTAGTGGCTCAGTGGTAAAGAAATCCATTGCCACTGCAGGGAACACAGGTTTGATCCCTGATCCTGCAAGATCCCACATGCATGGAGCAACTAAGCGTATGCACCCCAAGTATGGAGCCTGTGCGCCCCAACTATGGAACCTATGCTCAGAAGCTAAAACTACTGAGTCCACGTGCCACAACTACTGAAGCCCCTGCACCCAAGAGCCTGTGTCCACAAGAGAAACCACCACAGTGAGAAGCCCACACACCACAACCAGAGAGCAGCCCCCATGCTCTGCAACTAGAGAAACACCTACACAGCAACAAAGACCCAGCACACCCAAAAATAATAAATAAAATTATTTTTAAAAAAGAATATCACTATTTCAAAACTACTTAAAGATCTAGGCAATGGCTGCTGACATTACAAAAAAAGCAACAACATGACATTATCTGCCTTCTGATAGAATACAACACATTCTGTAAAAGTCTTGTCAAGAAATCTATCTAAATCTGATCCAGCCTCTAAATCTAATAATCAAATATAAAAATAGAGGAGACAGGAAAAATGTTCAATAATTCCACAAGGATACAATAACAAGATCCAAAATGTAAAACCTTTATAGGTGGAATTATCCATGTAATTAGTAGTTTCTTCAACAGATAAATGCAAGAACAAACAAACCAAAAAAGGGTTAACAAGGGTACCAGGAGACTAAAATAGTTTCAAGAAACAAATAAGCAAAACCACTAAGCTATCCTGAGTGAGGAAGGACTCACAGAAAGCTGTCTTGGTCTATCTGTCTGTACACACACAACACAACACATCAGTGACTACAAACAGCAGGGCAACCAGAGTCTATAGAATTAGTCCAGGCAGGTAGCCAATGAAGCAACAACAACAACAAAAACACAAAAATGCAAAATAAAAACTATTTAAGCAACCACCTTAGCAACAAACCACCTATCCAAAGAAGAAAAAAATTATAGTTTTCTATTCAACAATGAAAAGAAACAGACTACTGATACACTAATAAATAAACATGGATAACTTACAATGATATACTAAATGAAAAAATGTCAGATACACAGAGCACATAGTTTATCTCCATTTTAATTATTATATTAATATTATACAAAAGACAAATCTAAGCTTGGGTTGTATAAGTACATCAGTAGATAGTGATGTCATCAAAATAGCAAAATGGGAGCTTTCTACCATCTTCCAAAGAACACTGATTTTGACAATCACCACAGACAACAGTGCCTCTGTGGATGTCTAGGAGTACAGCAGAGAAGTTCTGATACAAAAAAAAAAAAAATTCAAGACTGGGACGCACTTAAGAGATTAAGAGGAATAATTTCACTTAACCTGTGACACCCTTCCCCCAAGTAGCACAGCACAGTGCCAAGAGAAATCTTGTCTGATGATGCCCTAACCCCACATAAGCACCCAGGACTCTCCATGTACCTCACTCACACACTCTCACCCTGTGGCTGGTCCCTTGAATGCACCCTAAGGGCAGCAAAAGCAAGCCTTCACAGACAATTAGTGAGCATTGAGCAAAAAGCTGTCCAGACTCTGCAGAAGTGGGAGAAAGGACTCAAACTTGAGAATTCAGCACAGCTGCAGGAAAAGCAAATGAGAGGCTATCAGCACTCAACCTGGATTTGCATGATCAGGAGATACACAATCTTAGAATTATGCTGCAAAAGAGAGTAAGAAATGAGGAGCAGACACAACCACTTTAAAAGGTCTGAGAAAGCCTCACAATTATTAACAGGGCTGACAAAAGACATGTCTCTCCCAAAGCCTGTCAGTAAAAAACTGAAGACTACTGCTTCCCTACATGCAAAAACAGCAACTCAAGGCACCACAGGACATGAAAAATTCAAGGTACCATTAAACCACCAAGGGAACACAATAATTTTCCAGTAACCAACTCAAAGGAAATGGAGATCTGCAATTTTGTCAAATAAGTAATTCAAAAAAGCTGTTATAAGGAAGGTCAGTGGGCTACGAGAAACACAGAAAGACAATTTCAATGAAATCAGAAAATAATGCAAACAAAATGAGAACTTAAAAAAAAGAAACTATAATAAAACAGAAACAAGCAAAAACTCCAGGACTAAAAAATACAATGAATGAAATAAAAATGTGACGCGTATCAATGGCAGACTTGATCAAGAAGAAACTATGAAGTGGAATACAGTTCAATTGAAATTATCCAATCAGAGGAGAACAAAGAAAGAAGAAAGAGTAAAGGAAGCCTACAGAAACTGGGATACAAATGAGAGAAACAACCTATGCATTACTGAAGTCAGAGAAGGGAAAAAGAGGGTAAAGGAGTAGTTTACAAAGAAATAATGACTAAGAACTGTCCAAATCTATAAAGATATGTGGACCTCCATAGTTCATGAAGCTCTTAATTCCCCAAAAAATTCAACTTAAAAAGATCTTTTCCCATACATATTATAATGAAATTATCTGAAAGAGAAAAAAAGAACTTTCCTCACAAAGGTACCCCCATAAGGCTATCTGGATTTCTCAGAAGAAACCTTACAAGTCCATTAAGAATGGGATGATATATTCAAAGTGCTGAAAGAAAAAAACTGCCAACCAAGAAACCCAGAAAAGTTGTCCTTCGGAAATGAAGACTTTTACTATAATATGATGGTGTATCAATCAGTTAACTCTTAGCATAAAGGTTAAATGGCAAAACTGCTAAAAATAAATATAGCTAAGATAATGTTAATGGACACCCAATAAAAAAAGATATAAACCATGACATCAAAAACAAAAAACTGGGAGCAAGACCAAAAGGATAGCGTCTTTCTGCACAAAGTTCTTATAAGCTTAAAATGGACTATTACATCTAAAAGGTGTTTTATGTAAGTCTCACAGTAACCACAAAGCAAAAAACTACATTAGATACACAAAAGAAAAGGAAATCAAAGCATACCACTAAGGAAATTATCAGTTCACAAAGACGTTAAGAGGAAGAAAGGAAAAACAAAAATGATAAAACAGAAAGAAAAGAGTAAAATGGCAGTAGTCGGTCTTTACCTATCACTTTAAAAGTAAATTCTCCAATCAAAGAGAATTCAGCTAAACAGCCATGTCTCGCTGTATGGATTAAAAAAATAAAAAAAAGATCCAACTAGATGTGACCTGAAAGAGACTTACTACAACTTTAAGGACACACATAGACTCAAAAAGAAGAGTTGGAAAACTATAGTCCAAGCAAATAGAAACAAAAATAAAGAAGGATTAGCTACATTTATATCAGATAAAACAGATTTCAACCAAAGGTTATAACCAAAGACAAAGAAAGTCATTATACAATGATAAAGGAATGAATTTATCAAGAGAAAAACAAAACCAGCAAATATATATGCACCCAATATCAGAGTATCTAAATATACTAAGCATGTATTAATAGATCCTGAAGAGAGAAATGTAAGAAACTTCAAAATCCCACTTTCAGCAATGGACAGATCAGACAGATCATTAAGAAAACAATGAACTTGTACAACAAATGGGCCTACCTATATATAACAGACATATAGAGAAGATTCCATCCAACAGCAGAACACACATTCTCTTCAAGTATATATGGAACATGTTCCAAATCATATGTAAGGTCCCAAAACAAGTCTCAGCAAATTTAAGAAGATAGAAATCATACATATTATCTTTCCAAACTACAATGGTATAAAATAGAGACCAATAACAAAAGGAAAGCTGAAAAACTCACAAATATGTATATGTTAAACAACATTTATGTGAACAACCAATGAATCAAAGTAGCCAAAACGGAAATCAAAAAATATCCTGACACAAAAGTGAAATGCAACATACCAAAACTTACAGAATGTAGCAAATATAGTCTTAAGAGAGAAACTTACAGAGATAAATGCCACATTAAGGTGGAAAAATGACTTAGCTGGTGGTGCAGAAGTTAAGAATTCATGTACCAATGCAGGGGACACTGGTTCAATTCCTGCTCTGGGAAGATTCCACATGCTATGGGGCAATGAAGCCCAAGCAGCCTACAGTCTTGTGCCCTGCAACGAGAAGCCATTGCATTGAGAAGTCCATGCACTGCACGCCACAACTAGAGAAAAGTCCACAAGCAGCTATGAAGACACAATACAGCCTAAAATAGTTAAAAAGGGGGGAAGAACCCTCAAACAGCCAAACTTTACACATCAAGAAACTAGAAAAAAACTAAGCCCAAAGTTTGCAGAATGAAGGAAATAACAAATAGAGCAGAAGCAAAGGAAAGAGAAACCAGAAAAATAGAGACTTCCCTGGTGGTCCAGTGGTTGAGAATCAGCCAGACTTGGGTTTGATCCCTAGTCGAGGAACTAAAATCACCCATGCCACAGCTACTGAGCCTCTGCGCTACAACTAGAGTCCACGCACTGCAATTAAAAGACCCCATGTGCCACAACTAAGAGCCAAGGCATTAAATAAGTCAAAAACATTCTTTTAAAGAAAACTAGAAAAATGGAGGGGGGAGTCAATAAAAACTATAAGCTAGTTCGAGAAGATTTTTTTAAAAGGACAAATCCTTAGCAAGACTAAGAAAAAAAGAAAACACACTCAGAATCAGAAAAGAGGAGACAACTTGAGGTATTACAACAGGTGGATCTTAAAACACTACTATAAACAATATAAGTCAATCCTAAATAAAATCAATCCTGAATATTAATCGGAAGAACAGATGCTAAAGCTTAAGTTCCAATACTCTGGCCACCTGATGCAAAGAGCCGATTTATCAGAAAAGACCCTGATACTGGGAAAGATTAAAGGCAGGAGGCGGATGAGACGACAGAGGATGAGATGGTTGGATGGCATCACCAACCCAATGAACATGAGTTTAAGCAAGCTCCAGGAGATGATGGACAGGGAAGCCTGGCGTGCTGGAGAACATTGCGACCCTATGGGTCAGACACAACTGAGCAACTAAACAACAAAAACATTAACAATATAAGCCAACAAATTAGACAACCTACAAAAAAGGACAAATATCTAAAAACATACAACAAAGATTGAATCATAAAGAAACAGAATCTAATAGACCAATAATTAGCAGGGCAATGAAATTAGTAATTAAAACCTCCCAACAATGAAAAGCCAAGGACCAGATAGTTTCACTGGCAAAGTCTATCAAATATTTAAAGAATAATCAACACCAATCCTTTTCAAATCCTTAAAAGAAAAAAACTGAAAATGAGAGAACATTCCCAAACTCATTTTACAGTAAGGTCAGCATTACCCTGATACCAAAGCCTAATAAGGATACAAGAAAACTACAGGTCAATACTCCTGATGAACATACATGCAAAAATTCTTCAACAAAATACTAGCAAACCAAATCGAACAGCACGTTAAAAGGATTATACACAATTACCATCAATTCAATGGACAAGAACTTGGGCAAACTCCAGGAGATGGTGAGGAACGGGGAAGCTTGGCATGCTGCAGTCAATGGGGTCAAGAAGAGTTGGAACAACTTTGAACAACAACACAACATCATCAAGTGGGATTCATCCCTGGTATGAGTATCATGTTTGCAGATGACATGATCACCTCTCACACATAAAAAAAAATCCTAGAACTTTCTTGGTGGTGCACTGGTTAAGAATTTGCCTTCCAATGCAAGGGACTTGGGTTCCATCTCTAGCCAGGGAATTAAGAGCCCACATACTCTGGGGGAAACTAAGCCCATACACTCCAACAAGAGAAGCCCCCACACCACAATGAGAAGCCCACATAACAAAATGAAGATCCAGAGTCAAAATAAAAAACAGTAAAATAAAATAATTCTGAAGACTCCACCAAAAACAAACAAAAAACTGTTAGAGTGAACAAATCCAGTAAAGTAGAAGGATACAACATCAACATAGAGAAACAAGTTATTTTCCAATATACTAACAATGAATTATCTGAAAACAATCTCACTTACAGTAGCATCATATAAAATATTCAGAAGTAAAAATATTCATCATATTAAAAAAAACAAGGTGGAAAATCTGAAAACTATAAGACAAGGAGGAAGGAAACTAAGGAAGACATAAATGGAAAGATGTCTTGTGTTCAAAGAGCAGAAGAATTAACATTGTTAAAATGTCCATAATACCTAAAACCATTTAAAAATTCAATGCAATCCCTCAAACTTTCAAAGGCATTTTCAAAAAAGTAGAAAAAACACTCCTAATTCACATGAAACCACGGAAGTCTCCAAATAACCAAAGCAATTCTGAGAAAGAACAAAGCTGGAGGCATCACAACTCCTTATTTCAAATTATATTACAAAATTATGATAATCAAAACAGTACAGCACTGGCATAAAAACAGACACAGGGATGAATGGAACAGAATGAAGAGGCCAGAAATAAACCCATGCATAAATGGTTAACTAACATTTGGCAAGGAAGCCAACAATATTCAATGGGTAAAGAACAGTCTCTTCAGTACAGTGTGCTGGGAAAACTGAATAGTTACATGTAACAGAATGAAACTGGACCCTTATCTTACATCAGACACAAAAACTAACTCAAAATGGATTAAAGATTCAAGTATCAGATCAGAATCCAAAATCATAAAGGAAAAGTTATTTGGCAGTGGTCTTGGTAACAATTATTTTGGCTATCACAACCAAAAGCACAAGCAGCAACAATAAAATAAACAAGTAGGACTAAATCAAACTAAGAAGCCTCTGCATGACAAAAGAAATAATCAGTCTACAGAAAGGGAGAAAATATGTGCAAACCATTTATTTTATAAATGGCTAATCTCTAAAATATACAAGAAACTCATAAGTAAAAAAATCAAACAATTAAAAATGACAAATGACCTGAACAGACATTCTTCCAAAGACAACATATTAATACAAATAGCCAACGGGTACTTAAAAGATGTTCAACATTACTAATCATCAATGGAATGCAAATGAACTACAATGAGCTATTACCTCACATCTGTTAGACCACTGTAAAAAAAAAAAGACAAATGGTAACAAGTATTTGTGATGATTTGGAGAAAAGGGAACCTTGGTGCACCGTAAGTGGGAATGTAAATTGGTACAGCCAGTGTTGAACAGTATGGTGGTTTCTCAAAAAATGCAAAAATAGAACATAATCTAGTAATCCCACTTAAGGGTACATATCATAATAAAATGGATTACAACCTCAATAGGACATCTATACTACACCCCCATGTTCAATCCAGCATTTTTCACAACAAAAAGCCTCAAGCAAGCTACATGTTCACTGATGGATGAATGGGTAAGAAAGATGTGGTTCATACAAACAATGGAATAAATTCAGCCATTTGTGACATCATGGATGGACCTTGAGGACATTATGCCAAGTGAAATAGGTCAGAGAAAAACAAACAATACCTGGTCTCTCCTATTCATGAAATCTTAAAAAGCTCAACTCAAGAGAAAAAGACAGCAGAATGGTGGTTGCCAGCAGAGTGGAGGTGGGATAAATAAGATGATGTCAGTAAGAAGAGTACAAACGTCTAGTTATAAAATGAATAAATTTGGGAACTCCCTGGCAGTCCAGTAGTTAGGACTTCACACCATTTCACTGTCAAGGGCATGCGTTCAAACCCTGGTCAGGAACTAAGACCCTGAAAGCCATGCAGCACAGCCCCCCCCCCAAAAAAAAATAGCAACTACAACAGACATCAACTGAATATAGATTCAAAATGAAGGAAAAATTAAATAAAACTTTAAAAACTTTAGACTATGAGAGAAATTTGCTTACTAGATACTCTGTATTGTATTATTAACTTTTTAACTGTACCAATGATACTATGAATACATATTTTTTTAAGTATTTGTCTTTTAGAGAACTACACTGAAATGTACAAAGGTAACAATTAAAAACAAACTGCCTATGAGTTAATAATTACTGATTGGGTGAGAGGTTCATAAATATCACTACCATGAGTCTTCCTACTTCTACATATGACTGTTTAACTCTTTCTATAACAAAGTTTAAAAAAAAAAAACACTAAAGCATACCAAAAAAAGACCATAAACCACATAATCAAAACAAAGAGGAAAAAAAAAAAAAACAGTAAGACAAAAAATAAGAAAGATTTATCAGACCTGAATTTTATAATACCAGCATGTTTAAAATATCAAAATACAAAATTTCAACAAAGTTCTAAAATCTATTAAAAGAGAATCAAAAGCTTTAGAATTAAACATGCAATAACTGGAATTAAGCTCTCAATAGATGGCTTTAATACTATTACATAAGGAAGGATCAGGAAAAGGAAGATAGGTCAAATATAAGTAAGTATCTAAGGACTTCCATGGTGGAAGAGTGGTTAAGAATTCACCTTCCAATGCCTGCAATGTAGACTTGATCCTTGGCTGGGGAATTCAGGTCCCACCTGCTGCAAGGCAACTAAGCTCAAGCGCCACAACTAGAGAAGTCTGCAAACTGCAGTGAAGCTCCCACTTGCCACAACTAAGACCCAAAGCAGTCAAAACGAAAACAAAGTAAATAAATATTTTTTAAATAAAATATCTAGATTGAAGTACACACACAAAAGACAAAAGGATGGAAAATACAGAACAGAGCAAAAGAGACAAGGAAGATCATTGAAAATCATAGAGTTTATAAAACAAGCTCCAAAAGGCCAAAATCATGTGGCGGGACATACACCTGAAGAAATAATGACTACAGAACTAATTTTTTAAAACTCAAACCGGATTCAAGAATGAATCCCAAGCAAATAAATACAAAGAGAGGCAGACAAGCCAAAAAAAAAATTTTTTTAATGGAATGACTTATTGAAAGAAGCAACAGCATTCACAAATCTGTAATTCAATACCCTATTTCAGTGTTTGCTTCTTTGATATATATTTTGTTTTCATTTTAAAAGACAAACAGGGGCTTCCCTGGTGGCTCAATGGTAAAAAAAAAAAAAAAAATCCATCAATGCAAGAGACAAGGGTTTAATCCCAGATCTGGGAGGATCCCACAGGCATCTGACCAGGGAACTACTAAGTCTGTGCATAGAGCCTGGGAGCTGCAACTTCTGAAACCGTGTTTCTAAAACAAAAGAAGCCACCACAATGGGAAGTTTGAGCACCACAACCAAAGTAGCAGCCCCTGTCCTCTGCAGTTGGAGAAAAGCCTGCACAGCAATGAAGACCCAGCTCAGCGAAAAACAATCAACTTTTTAAAATTTAAGAAAAATGACAAGCAAATACAGGAAAGATCCACAGCAGAACTACATTAAAGAAAATGCTAAAAGAAAAACAATCCCAGATGAAAGCCCAGCTATGCAGGAAAGAATGAAAAACAACAAAAAGGATAAATGAGTAAACCTAATTGAATACTGACCATTAATGTCTTATGGAACTTTAAAAATATATGTAATCAAAATACAACAACAGTATAAAAAACAAGAGCAGAATAATGATATTAACATACTCTAAGGCCTTGTTACTCAATGTTCTAAGGACCAACAAAATCAGCAACATCTGGAAACTTTGTTAGAATGAAGATCTCAGGTAAAGTTCCAGACTGCTTGAGTTAATCTCTCTTTTAAAAAAATCTCCAGGTCATTCATATGTACATTAAAGTTTCAGAAGTACTAAAGTCTGAAAGGGAGAACAGTTACTAAAATAAACTCTGGTGTGAGAAATTCATAGTTAAGCAAGATACAGGTAAAGCAGCAAGCAAGAAAATGAATAAGAGTGCAACATGAAGTACTCAATTTCACTTTTGCTGAATTTGAAGACAAAGTGAAAGTCGCTCAGTCGTCTCCGACTCTTCGCGACCCCACAGACTATACAGTCCATGGAATTCTCTAAGCCAGAATACTTGGGAGTGGGTAGCCTTTCCCTTCTCCAGGGGATCTTCCCAACCCAGGGATCAAACCCAGGTCTCTCGTATTGCAGACGGATTCTTTACCAGCTCAGCCACAAGGGAAGCCCTCTGAAGACAAAGAAGGATACTAAAACAGAAATGTCTAGCACTAAGTAAAGGACATTGTTCTAACACTTGGAAAATCAATCAGGGTAAGAAATATACTCTGAAAGATAATGAAGTCATGGGAGTAGACTGAATCCTTACTTCAACCTCTTTATAATATACACAGCAAAGGACTAAACCCTGAGTAATCTCCATGCTGAAGGGATTAGAGTAAAACACCTTAAATAAGGAAGAGAAAATTTTTAAGATTATGCAGCCCAACATAAACAAATTTTGTTTTCAGGGCTTCTTTACATGCTTAAAAACTGAAGACTTAAAAGAGCTTATGTTTAGGTGATTTATATTTATCAACATTTATTGTGTTTTGAACTAAAATTCAGGAATATTTATTAATTTAGAAATAATAAATTCATTAACCATTTTCCAGTTTAGAAAATCAGTGACTTAAGTGCTGCTGTTTTAAATGTTTGAAAATATGTTTAGGGTCTAACTTAATAGAAAACAGCTAGATTCTCATTAACTGCTTCTGCATTTTATTGTTGCATATAGTTTTGGTAAAGCAAATAAAAAAAATCCCTCCTTACAAGATGTGAATATGGAAATTCAAGGAGGACTATTTCAATAGCCTTGTCAGATATTTTGGATATTCTTCTTCAATATTATACCAAAACTCAATGAGTGTTAACTGCTTAAACTGCAATGTGAAATCTTAATACCTTATTAGTACTATTACATTAGTTACACTAAAATTCGTTGAGCTATTTAAATCTTAAAAGATGATGTTGTGAAAATGCTTCACTCAATATGCCAGCAAATTTGGAAAACTCAGCAATGGCCACAGGACTGGAAAAGGTCAATTTTCACTCCTATCCCAAAGAAAGGCAATGCCAAAGAATGCTCAAACTACAGCACAACTGCACTCATCTCACACGCTAGCAAAGTAACTCAAAATTCTCCAAGCCAGGCTTTAGCAATACGTGAACCATGAACTTCCAAAATGTTCAAGCTGGATTTAGAAAAGGCAGAGGAACCAGAGATCAAATTGCCATCATCTGTTGGATCATCAAAAAAGCAAGAGAGTTCCAGAAAAACATCTACTTCTGCTTTACTGACTACGCCAAAGCCTTTGACTGTGTGGATCACAACAAACTGTGGAAAATTCTTAAAGAGATGGAAATACCAGACCACCTGACCTGCCTCTTGAGAAATCTGTATGCACATCAAGAAGCAACAGTTAGAACTGGACATGGGACAACAGACCAGTTCCAAATTGGGAAAGGAGTATGTCAAGACTGTATAATGTCAGCCTGCTTATTTAACTTATATGCAGAGTACATCATGAGAAATGCTGGACAGAATGAAGCACAAGCTGGGAGAAATATCAATAACCTCAGATACACAGATGACACCACCCTTATGGCAGAAAGGGAAGAAAAACTAAAGAGCCTCTTGATGAAAGTGAAAGAGGAGAGTGAAAAAGTTGGCTTAAAGCTTAACATTCGGAAAACTTAAGATCATGGTATCCAGTCCCATCACTTCATGGAATATAGATGGGGAAACAATGGAAACAGTGACAGACTATTTTTGGGGGCTCCGAAATCACTGCAGATGGCAACTGCAGCCATGAAATTAAAAGATGCTTGCTCCTTGGAAAAAAGACTATGACCAACATAGACAGCATATTAAAAAACAGACATTACTTTGCCAACTAAGGTCCGTATAGTCACAGCTATGGTTTTTCCAGTAGTCGTGAATGGATGTGAGAGTTGTACTATAAAGAAAGCTGAGCACCGAAGAACTGATGCTTTTGAATTGTGGTGTTGGAGGAGACTCTTCGGAGTCCCTTGGAATGCAGGGAGATCCAACCAGCCCATCCTAAAGGAAATCAGTCCTAAATATTCATTGGAAAGACTAATGCTGAAGCAGAAACTCCAATACTTTGGCCACTTGCTGTGAAGAACTGATTCATTGAAAAGACTCTGATGCTGGGAAAGATTGAAGGTGAGAGGAGCAAGGGATGACAGAAGAAGAGATGGTTGGAGGGCATCACCAACTTGATGGACATGAGTTTGAGTAAGCTCTGGCATGGACAGAGAAGCCTGGCGTGCTGCAGTTCAAGGGGTCACCAAGGGTCAGACATGACTGAGCAACTGAAATGAACTGAAAATCCGTGGATCTATCTTGGTCTCTGAATAGATCTTTGGTCCATAAATGACTATATAACATCATGCACTGGAGACATGCAAAATATCAGTTCAGTAAGTTATGCCAATCTTGCCAATGTTCACATATTTCATTATACAATATCAAAAAATCACATCAGTAACAATTCCATCAATCTTATAATAAATCTAAGTTTTGGACAGCTGTCAAACTCACAGTGACAGGTACAAGTTCTCCAAGTTTTTTTTCTTGAAAGCTCCATTTTATCACTTACAGCTAATACTTTCAGCCTTCTCTGAAGTGACACGCTTGCTTCACTCATTCCAGAAAATGCACACCATACTATTGTTGCTGTTCAGTCGTTCGGTCCTTTGCCTCTGTGACCCCATAGACTGTAGCCTGCCAGGTTCCTCTGTCCATGGGATTTTGCAGGCAAGAATACTGAAGTGGGCTGCCATTTCCCTCTCCAGGGAATCTTCCCAACCCAGGGATCAAACCTGTGTCTCCAGAAGTGGCAGAATCAATACTATAAGATGTCAACTCCTGCTATTTATAAATATTACGCAATTTCAATAAAAATTCCAACAAAAAAAATTTTAAATACCAACAGAATGTGGGTGGAAGAGGGCAACACAGCAACAAAAGAATTCTGAAGTTTTATCTCAAGGAATAAATAACTTTTCACTAGTAATGTGATTTAATATTGTCAGGTACTACACTGTATTGTTAAGTCACTAAAGTAAAACCAAATAATTAAACAATAAAAAGCTTAAAAATAGACCTCCAAGAATACACTCAAAAATTCTGTATAAGACAGAGATGGCATATCAAAAGAGTGAAAACAATAGATGAATGCTAGAATCAATGAGTAGAGTTTAAAGAATAATAGATCCACTTCATAACACACCAAAATAAATTCCAGATGGATTAAAAACTAAAAAATTCATAAAAACTGGAAAAAAGACTGAGGAATATGTGATCTCAGAATGGGAAAAGTCATTCTAAATAATAGACTACTCGCTACTAAAACTCAAGAACCAAATACATCAATACAAACAATGCAATAACACCTTAAAATCCGAACTGTTGCAGGAATCAAGTAGTTTAGGATAGTAACTATATTTGTTTTCCCCCTACTATATGAAATTTTTTAAATATCTAATGCAAACAAACAGGCACTCTCCAACACTGCTGTTGGGGTGTAAATTAGTAGAACCCTTCTAGAAGGCAATTTAGCAATAAAAGTCTTAGAAGTTTTTACCTCTTGACCCTGGACATGACCTAGGTTTCTATGCTCAAGGATTTTTTTTTTTTCTTCACAGGAAAAACCCTAGTTAAATATGTGTTACATTCAAAAGACTAAAGTAGGGTGCCATTAAATTCTGTTCTCCAATAAGCATAAGGATATGAGAACATGTTCATAAGAAAGAGTACAAATAAACTCAATTTTTTATAAGTATTCACAGAAAATTAGCTGAAGTAATCTATACCAAAGTTACTCCCTTCACTGCAGTTCAGCTATACATACTTCAATGGAATTTAACAGTTTTCCTCTCACACCATTGTTTTTTGTATATTTCTTACAAACTGGCACTATGTTAAGAGTTGATATGCATTATCTTATTTAATCCTCACAAAGCCCTGCATTTTAGGTGTTATCACCCTCATTTCCAAGTAAATAATAAGACACTAAGAGATTAAGGAACTTAACCAAAGCCAGAGACCTAATACATGACAGAAACAGGACTTGAACTCAGGTCTGTCACAGAGGTTACTCAACTATCATACTGCCTCAACTGTACTGTTCTCTAATCTTCCTTAAGGGGAGATACATATCTAAATGTATTTCTGTATCTACCACAGTATCCTTCAAGCCAGGCTTAGGCAATACGTGAACCAGAACTTTCAGAGGTACAAACTGGATTTAGAAAAGGCAAAGGAACCAGAAATCAAATTGTCAACATCTGCTGGATCAGAGAAAATGCAAGGAAATTGCCCCCCCAAAAAACTACTTCTGCTTCACTGACAATGCTAAAGCCTTTGACTGTGTGGATCACAATGAACTGTGGAAAATTCCTAAAGAGATGGGAATACCAGGCTACTTAACCTGTCTTCTGAGAAACCTATATGCAGGACAAGAAGAAACAGTTAAAACCAGACATGGAATAACTGACTGGTTCAAAATTGGGAAAGGAGTATACGCCAAAGTTGAATATTGTCACCCTGCTTATTTAACTTACATGCAGAGTACCTCATGAGAAATGCCAGGTTGGAAGAATCACAAGCTGGAGTCAAGATTGCCGGAAAAATATCAGCAACTTCAGATACGCAGATGGTATAACTCTAATGGCGGAAGGTGAAGAGAAATTAAAGTAACTCTTGGTAAGTGTGAAAGAGAAACTAAAAAAGCTGGCTTAAAACTCAAAATTCAAGAAAACTAAGATCATGGCATCCAGACCTATCACTTCATGGCAAACAGATGGGGAGAAAGTGGCCAACAGTGACAGATTTTATTTTCTTAGGCTCCAAAATCACTGTGGACAGTGACTGCAGCCATGAAATTTACAAACCTAGACAGTGTATTAAAAAGCAGATATTACTTTGCCAAAAAAGGTCCATCTGGACAAAGCTAAGATTTTTCCAGCAGTCATGTTTGGATGTGAGAGCTGAACCATTAAGAAGGCTGAGCACCAAAGAATTGATGCTTTTGAACTGTGGTGCTGGAGGAGACTCGAGGTTCTCTTGGACAGGAAGGAGAGCAAACCGGTCAATCCTAAAGGAAATTAACCATGAATTTTCATTGGAAGGATCGATGCTGAAGCTGCTCCAATACACTGGCCACCTGATTCAAAGAGCCAACTCATAAGAAAAGACCTTGATGCTGGGAAATATTGAGAGCAAGAGGAGAAGGGGGCGGCAGAGAATGAGATGGTTGGTTAAATAGCCATCAGTGACTCACAGTGGACAGGAGTGTGAGCAAACTCCAGAAGACAGAGAAAGAGAGGGAAGCTTGGCATTCTGAAGTTCACTGGGTCGCAAACAGTCGGACGTAACTCAGTGACAGAACAACAACAGAACCCAGCAAATGCTTTACAAATGTTAAATATTCAATATATGTTATATATTGAAAAAAGTATTTAAATATAAAGACACATAAAAAGTAATCAAGTCAGTAAATAGACTATTAAGAAATGATTTTCCATTTTCCAACCTGAACCCAGGAAAATGACTCCCACAAAAAAAGAGTGAAGAGAGTAAGACCATTCAATCATTCTGGTTAGTGACAAGAAAATATACCATCAACATTCATGAGTGCATCCATACAGTGAGCATCAAGAAGTGTGCCCCTCAGGCACTGAAAGAGATCCAGAAATTTGCCATTAAGGAGACAGATGTCCAGATGTGCCCATTGACACTGGGCTCAACAAAGCAGTAAGGGCCAAAGGAATAAGAAATGTCCCGTACTGTATCTGTGTGTGGTTATCCAGAAAACACAATGAGAATGAAGATTCAATAAACAAACTCAATACACCGGTTACTCAGGTACCTGTCATCACCTCCAAAACCTTATAGTCAATGTAGATGAGAACTAACCATTGATTGTCAAATAAAATTATAAAACTTTCAAAAGCTGAAAAAATGGAGTTTTCAGTACAGTATATGTATCTATATCTTTGCTGTCCCAAAACAACTTCACCTTCTTTATAATCACAACATGCCAAATTTCTTTGGGGAAAACACCTTTTTTAAATCTATGAGGTTTGCTGGGATCAGCTTCAGGAATGGGTCATCAGTTTAATTCAACCAAAATAAATCCTCTCTGAATTCTACTTTAGAAATAAGGCCAATGATCTATGAAGCACCATCTGCTAGCAAGGTTTTGGAAAAAGTAGCTTCTTTGTTCTTGTACAGTAGGTTTCAGAAAACATTCTGTTTTGCTTTGCTTAGTATAAATATGTGTCTTCCAGTGTGGTATAAAGATGGTGTGCAGTAGGCATTTCTGCTACTATGAGAAATGCCAAACCAAGGAAGCACAGCAAAGCAAGCCACAGAGAAATAAGAATCTTTGTAATATTATATAGATCTTAGATTAAGAGTAGACCACACCAGGAGAAAAGCAAACTCTCCTTCATTGTTGGTAGGAATGTAAATTGGTGCAGCCACTACGGGTAACAGTATAGAGGTTCCTCTAAAAACTAAAAATAAAACTGCCATATGATCCAGCAATCCCACTTTAGGGCACATCTCTGGACAAAACTATAAAAAGATATATGCACCCCTATGTTCATAGCAGCACTATTCACAACATCAAGACATGGAACATTGTAAATAATCATTGACAGATAAATGGATAAAGATGATGTGGCATATACAGACAATGGTCTACTACTCAACCATAAAAAAGAATAAAACAATGCCACTTGCAGCAAAATGGATGGACACAGAGATTATTATCCTAAATCAAGTAAGTTAGAATGTATCATTTACATGTGGAATCTAAAATATGACACAAATGAACCTATCTCAGAACAGAAACAGACTCACAGAGAGAACATAGGTGTCGTTGCCAAGGGGAAGGTGAGGTGAGGGAAGGATGGAGTGGGATTTGGGGATTAACAGACACAAACTATTATAGGTAGAATAGATAAATAGCAAGGTCCTACTGTATAGCACAGGGAACTACATTCAATATCCTGTGACAAACCATAATGGGAAGAAAATATAGAAAAGAATGCATATACATACATAACTGAATCACTTCACTGTACAACAGAAATTAACACAACACTGTTTAAGTTAAAAAACAAAAGCAAACAACAAGTAGACCACACCACAACAATGCACACACCTTGAGTGGCTTTTAAAAATACCTTTTTCTTTCTGCCAAATAGGGTGTTCTTCCTGGTCCATGCAGAGTCCTAACTTGGCTTGGCTTCAAAAACTAATTTCCAGTCTTAGACTTTTATTCCATAGGTGCTAATATCAAGGACATGGGGGGAGGGGGGACTGACAAAATGAGAGTTTCTTTAATCAATGAAGTACCTTTTAATGAAGCTGGGGTACAAAGCAGGACATCACAAAAAGATTGACAGTACTTTGAAATACCCCCCAAAACTGAGAAAACAGAAAAAACCACCACATCCAGCCTACCCTCATCTTCCATTAACCACCTACTGTGATCGTAAGATTTTTCAAATATTTTAACAGATATGGATCCACCCCAGTATGTGTAGGCACTGTGAAACTTAGTTAATTTAAGACAGTCACAACCATAGAACTTGTAACCCTACATAACAAAAAGACATTGAAGAGAATTCCCTGGCAATCCCAATGGTTAGGACTCTGTGCTTTCACTACAAAAGGCACAGGTCTGATCCCTGGTAGGGAACTAAGAATCTGGAAGTCAGGTAGAACAGCCAAAAATAAAAATAAAGACATTACACAAGTAAATAAAAGTAAGTACATAATTCTCAACTGTAGTAAGTGCTATTAAAGATAAGAACTAGAACTACTTCAGATTGGATGTTTAATAAAGGCCTCTTTGAAAATTAAAGGCACAGAAAGGCTCAATGGCAGTAAAGAGCATCACTGAAAGAAAACTAAGCAAATTTGGGGATGAGATGAGAGTGCCTGTGTCACGCAGAGATACACAAACCGTAGTAACTATTCCATCCAGTTAAAGGATCAGTTCATCCTTCATTTTTCTTGAAATCTTGCCTAATCCACTTTAGTCACAATTAATCTGCCTATGAGCTTCCTAGGTGCATCAGCGGTAAAGAATGCCCCTGCCAATGCAGGAGACACAGGTTCGACCTCTAGATTGGAAAGATCCACTGGAAAAGGAAATGGTGACCCACACCAGTATTCCTGTCTGGAAAATTCCAAGAACAAAGGAGCCTAGTAGACTATAGTCCATGGAGTAGCAAAAAGTCAGACACGACTGAACACGCACATGCACAATCTCTACAATTCCTTTAACAGGTTTTCAAGGGCTTCACTGGTAGCTCAGAGGGTAAAGCGTCTGCCTGCAGTGCCGGAGACCCGGTTCGGTCCCTGGGTAGAGAAGATCCCCTGGAGAAGGAAATGGCAACCCACTCCAGTATCCTTGCCTGGAGAATCCCATGGACAGAGGAGCCTGGCAGACTACAGTCCATGGGGTTGCAAAGAGTCAGACACGACTGAGCGACTTCACTTCACCAACTCTCATATTCAAGTTCCTCTTAAAAAAAAAAAAAAAAAAAGAACACGGTTAGAAAAAGGTAAACTGAGTAGGAATAAGAACTAAATTCTAGTCCTAACTCTGCTACTTATTAGCTATATAGTTTTGGCCAAATCATTCTATTTCTCATGATTCGTATGACGTGCCATGAAGATATGTGAAATTACACAATATTCAAATAGCTTCACAAGTAGATTGTCATTGTGTTGCACACAATTCAACACAATATTCCAACTCATAAGCACTGCACTACTGCCCATTATACTTGGAGTTTCAGATTGTGTTGATTTTTTGAGCACCAATATTGTTAATGGTTTTCAAGCTTATTTATAAAGCAGCTACTACCCCCCTTTCTCCTCCCAAAATCTTAATGTAACTCCAATTTACAAAATAGTTCAAAATGAGTTTTTCATTTTGAAACAAAGAAGGAGACTGCAAAGTCACCTTCACTCCATTGAAACAGGAACAATGACACTCCAAGGAACAGTTCATAAACCAAGGGTCATTACTGAAAATCTTGAAGAAGAAAAAAATTAAGGATAAGACCCTATGGCTTGCCACCAATGATGTCTCTCCAAGTCAACTAAAAAAAAAACAAAACAAAACAAAAAAAAAACCCTCATCTTTTTTACAAGGATAGCTTCAGATTCTGTGACTTGATGTAATCAAAATATGATAGGTTTAACATAAAAAGGTAGTATCACATCAATTTTTTTTACTATCCTTTCACTTTTTAGTGAGTGATTATTTAATAGTGGCAAGTTTCTCTCACAGTTCCCAAAATGAGGAGGTGGTGGGAGGAATAACCAAAGATAATACTTGTCAATTTCTGCTTTTCTTGAAACTTAATAAGCTAAAGGTTAATAATCACACAGAACCATACCTTTATCTCTTTCACTGAAAGGAATGTACCATTCCTGAAAATTTTTTCTCTTAACACTTTAAAAAAGCTCTCATTATTCCTTACCAATCTAGAGGTTAGATTCCCTCTTAATATATGATTTATCCTTACAGTTAGGGGATTACTCTTAGAAGGGAAAATGGAAACAAAGTATTAGAGTAAAAGAACATTCTGCTGACCACCACCCTCTATTATATCACTCTACCAAGCAGTGGGTCCATTGTCCCCTTATTTATCTTACTTTGAACACAATGGAAAGCTCTATTGACTTAAGTATTTTCTTAAGTATCAATTTATTCTGAGCTGTGCTCTTACTACTGCTCTTAAACGCCTACATTCAGCACTGGTTACTGAGTCTTTCTCAATAATCAGAATAAAGTTCATGAGTCTAGCAGCAAAGTTACTCAGAGTAAAAAGTCCCTTCCAATTTTGTCTTGTGGTGATTTAGAACCAACACACTACTCAAACAGCCCACAAACCGCAGAGTCAGAATAAACACTTCAAAGACTGTGACGCCTTTACACTCATGCTCTAACGCTGGAAGGAAAATTTTTAAAGTTTTATCTAAATAAATATTTTTAAAAACTAAAGTTTCATCATATTGCCAGATTTCCTTCCAGATATGTTCTATGATCTACTCAGCAATCTGATTTGAGAGACTACATTTAAGGTGATAATTAAGACAATTACAAAGTCATGTAACAACCCAAAGCCCATCAAGAGAGGACTGGTTAAGTTAAATGTATGACCAAACAATGGAATACTACACTAAAGCCATAAGAAATGACAATGTAAGTACATATTAACACGGAAAAGAACCTACTTTGTATCAATAAAAGTAACAGAGTAACATGTAATTAGTTTGTCTACATAAAACACTGTATCTGAGGAAAGAGAAAAAAAATGACTTAAGAGATGTTTACTAAAACATGATTTCTTACATGAAAGCAGAGTTTCAGGTTATCCTAATTTTCTTCTTTATTTTTTGCACTATTTGGGTTTTTTTCTAAAAAAGCAGGTATCCTTTTTAGAAAGAAAAGCAACAAAGCTACTTTCATTCTCTTCAAAGACTAAGCACCCTTGTAGAGAGATAAATCAAGTAACACACACGGGTTCCTAAATGTTTTCCTGCCACCAAACACTACAGGTGACACTTGGCTCAACATGTTCAACAAAGTAAACCAGAGTATAATGAAGCACTCACAGGTAAAGATTATACCTAATCTCCAATATTGGAGAGTTCATCATGTGGCAATACTGGAATCAAAACTCTTTTTTTGGTTGCACATTAACTCAAATGGTATGTACAGAAGAGACAGCTAAAAAGGAGCTCTGGCTTCAGTATTAGAAAGGCACATCTGGGGAGGGGCTGGCAGGAACGGGGGCTTCCCTGGTGGTACAGTGGCTAAGACTCCATGCTTCCCAGACAGGAGGTCCAGGTTCAATCCCTGGTTGGGAACTAGAGCCTACACGCCACAACTAAAGATCCCGCATGCCAAAGCTAAGACCCAGCCGAGCCAAAAAAGAAAAAACTAGAATATATATTTATGTACATGTAGATATATATATGTATGTATATGTGTAGATATGTATATAAAGAAAGCAAGCTATCAGGATATTAACTTCTGTCTCTCTGCAGAGCTTCCATGTCAACTGTTTTCACAATTTGCTCCAATTCTCTTCTGTAAATAGCTGCCTCCGCTTGCTCAATGTTGCTGCTCCTTCACGTCAGATGGCCACAGCACTAATTCTAGTTTGGCTACTCACAGCTACCTGGTTCTTTAGCTCGAACATTCTGACAGGAAATATCTGATTCATGGACATTGGTCCCACCAATCTACCAGGTCAGGAGTCTATCTGGAATCCAATCAGCCTTTCAGGGGATTAAGGTAGATAAGGTCTCTCTCTAGAAGAGGTTATAGCCAGGACAAGAGAAAGCTGTCTCTACCACAGTTTAAAAAAAAGTGCAAGAGGAGGCCAGGTGTAAACTACATCAACTCAATTAACTAAGTAACCTACATTTGGAGACCTTTTAATTTCTATAGAATTTTAAAGAAAAATAACATTAACAGGTGTTAATCACATTAAAATTAAAAGTCCAATTATTTTCCTGGTATATAAAGTTTTAAATAAATGTAATTTAGTAAACTTTCATCCCAGACTCAAATCTCACCATCTATATAGAAAAAAAAATACAGCCTTTTTGCATTACCTGTTAATTTAGAATGTGGCTGCTTGGTGTGGATAGTTTGTATAAGTACATAATATTCATGATACAATCTGTATAATTCATCCACAATCTCTCATATCTAATATCACTACTCTCAAGAGGCCCAAGAACACTGGTTTACCTAGGCAATCATACTCTTCAAGAACTTTTCATTAACTAAGATGTTCACTAAGCACCTACTCTCTACAGGGCACTATATTATTACTAATATGTATGCTGGTGGCTCAGTCGTGTCTGACTCTTTGTGACCCCATAGACTGTAGCCCACCAGGCTCCTCTGTCCATGGGATATTCTAGGCAAGAATACTGGAGTGGATTACCATTCCCTACTCCAGAGGATCTTCCCAACCTAGGGACTGAACAGAGATCTCCTGCATTGCAGGCAGATTCTCAACGGTCTGAGACACTAGGGAAGCCCTATTAGTACTAAGAAAAGAAACAAAACATGATCCCTGACTTAAAGGAATTCAGCATCCAGCAAGGAAGGCACTTGTTTTTAATAAAAGGGGGGGGGGGGCTGTAACTTAAGTGCATATTCTAAACGAAAGGTATATGTTGTAATTTTAAGACAGACTGGAAAAGTTTAAAGCAAGCCTCACAGAAAAAAGTGAGAACTGAGGCTAGAAGCATGAGTGTGGGCCAAACTGCTGTGACGGAGCTCTTATGCGGCTCAGTGGGTAAAGAATTTGCTTGCAATGACTGAGACGCAGGAGACGCAGGTTCGATCCCTGGGTCAGGAATATCCCCTGGAGGAGGAAAACAGCAATCCATTCCAGTATTCTTGCCTGGGAAATCCCATGGACAGAGGAGCCTGGCGGTCTACAAAGGTGACAAAGAGTTGGACTTGACTAAACAACAATAAAAACAACAAAGTGAAAAAGCACACAAAAAAGGGGGTGAAATGATGAATATAACCTAGGGTTGATACATTTAGTAAGCAAACAGCTCTTATAACACAAAACATTAAAACCTAAAGAGTAGGAAAAGAACACCACCAACACATTAAATAAGAAATGCGAACAGCCAATAAAAATGAGTGTTTAAAATTGGTTATCACATTTTTTGCCAAAATATTCAGCAAGAGTGAGAGTGCTTAAAACACTACCGAAAGAATAGAAATCAGTATATCCTCTCTGGAAAGCAGTTAGACAATATGAAACAAAGAAGTTTACATTTTTAAACCACTTCTAAAAGTCTGTATTTTTAACCACTTCTAAGAATCTATTTTTAAAAACCCAGTGATTAAAAGATTTATATGCAAGGACGTTCATTTGCAGCTTTATTTATAATACTGAAGAACTGAAAACAAGAATACCATGGTGAAAAATTAAGTTGCATACAAAACAGATCATCATACCGACAAAAACATGTTTTAAAAAAGTTAAGAGAAATGATCAAACAATCTTAGGTGAAACAAGCTACTAAGTATATATATGCATCTCATTCTCAATTTTAAAACTGCTGGGAATCCCCGGGTGGTCCAGTGGCTGAAGTCCAATCACTGCTAAGGGCTCTGGTTCAATTCTTGGCAGGGGAATTAAGAGTCCACAAATCAAGTGATGCAGTTGGGGGAAAAAAAGTGTAAATATGTACCTAAAAAATATGATGTAAAAATACTTCAAAGCATCAACAGAAATCATCATTGGAGAGTAAGATTATGGTGAGTAAGAATAAGATTAAGTGACTTAAACTTGAATAGTTTGGGGGGGTTTGGGGAGGAAGGGGACATGCCATGGGATTTTAGTTCCCCCACCAGGAAAGTAACCCACAACCCTGCAGTGGAAGCATGGAACTTAACCACTGGACTGCCAGGGGAAGTCCCTGCAACCTGCAATCAGCAAAAATAAGAGAAAGTGAAAAAGAGAAAGGCAGCACAGCCCATTTGGCAACAGTCTATCCCACCTTGGTCATTACTGAAAAGTTTCAGACTTTCTGAAAAAAATAAAAATTCTCATTAATACACATTCAACCTACACATAAATACTTGTAAAGCAGATATATAGATACTATCATTATTAAATATCTAAAAATATTAACATATTTCATATACTGCTAAAGCTAGATATCGTTATTACTGACAATGCAGATAGTCAGCTAGTAATAATCTACTAGTGCTTTATGATTTATAAGTTAGTTTATAAATTACATGAATTGAAGCTCTACTATTTTTGAAAAATAATATTTCAAATAGTAACTATTTTAAGAGAATACAATCTTAGCAAGATTTACTGAAATAAAAAATTTAGTAATTTGGTACTATATTGCAGTAAAATCAATTTTCCAATCAGTTCAGGTTTTAGAATTAAATGTCTACCAAAAAATGTTACATTACTGATGATAATTTCATGCCTATATACTTACATTTTTAAAACCCTAGAAATGCATAGTTTATTAAAGAGCTCATAGCTGATAAATATTAAGATATATTAAGACAGTTTACCATTCAGCTACATTTACCACCACTTATAAATTCTTTTTACAGTGAGCACAGAATCCGGCCCAAACTTGTGAAAACACTTAAAAATTTAGTAATTTTTTATTTTGCCAGTGTACTCATAATGTCTTCCATTTGAATAGGTCATCATAAAGTTTATACAGCATAGCCTAATTGTTAAAGAGCATGAGCTTTTAGCCCAACCTGAGATTAAGTCCTCTACAAATCCTGACTCCACCTAATAAAGTCTAGTGACCCTAATCCTTGATTCTCTTATCTAAAAAGGGGTGATAAGGTACCTATCTCAAAGAACTGATCAAGTTCCCAACACAAATGGCTCAATATTCTTTAAAAATAAAAATGCAAATGGAATTATCTGCAAATACTGATATCAGAGTATCCTGAGTTCTAGTTTAGATAAGACTACAAAGCAGGTGACAGGTGATCTTCAGCCAATCACTTAGCCTTATACTCTTTGTGACCCCATGGACTATACAGTCCATGGCATTCCCCAGGCCAGAATACTAGAGTGGGTAGCCTTTCCCTTCCCGAGGGATCGAAACCAGGTCTTCCACACTGCAGGAGGATCTTTACGAGCTGAGCCACCAGGGAAGCCCAAGAATACTGGAGTGGGTAGCCTATCCCTTCTCCAGCGGATCTTCCCATCCCAGGGATCAAACGAACCGGGGTCTCCTGTTTTGGAGGTGGAGTCTTTACCAACTGTGCTATCAAGGAAGCCCATTAAGACAATAAAAATGCAAACAATTATTCTGCCAATACTAGTTTATCAGAGCAGCCCGAGTTCTAACTTAGATAAGACTACTAAGTAGGTGACAGGTGATCTTCAGCCAATCTCTTAGCCTTTCTGAGGTTCAACTTTTTTACCTTTAAAATTGAGATAATAGAGTTTCCTAGTGGTCCAGTAGTTAGGACTTCATGCTTTCAATGCAGTGGGCCTTGGTTCCATTCCTGGTCAGGAAACTAAGATCCTGAAAGCCACATGGCAAGGCCAAAAAAAAACCTGCAATACTAATACCTGCTCCTACCTATCACAAAGGACAGCTAGGAAAGACAAATGAATTGCCCATTTAAAACATTTGGCAAAGTGTAATTCACTAAACACACACAGAGTAAAATCCACAACAAATGGTTCAAAAGATGGCTATACACGTAAAGCCATTTTCACTCTGCTATCGAGAAATTTACTTCACCAAGGCAGTGACCTCAATTAACTAGTTGAGCAAGCTATATGCCAATGGCCCAAAGCATAACTCCTCATCAACATCCACAAATGTCTTAGATTTAGTAACCTAGTTCAAAAAGGTAGCTATAAAAGCAGCTAATATACAAACTCAACAAGTAAAGGAATATAAACTTAAAATTATTTCCTAAACTGAACCAAACTCCCCAAATTGATAGGAGCAAAATTCACTCAATACGTTTCAAACTTTTAAAACATCTTCCTTATTAAAAACAAAGCGCTGGAAAGAATATGAAAACCCAAATATGTTACTATTGTTGAGACTGGTTATTCTAACACTAAAGCCAAATGTTATTTTAAAAACTTATTTCAAGTTTCAGGATATCTGTAAAGACTACACGAAAAAAAGGGAATGAGGTGGTCCTTATTACCAAGTCCTAAGCCTGGTTCCACAGACGTTACTTCAGTGGGCCCTTAACCTACAAAATTCTGTCTGCATACTGTACATAATTCTATGGTAAGAGGTTCAGATTCTCAGCAGGACTACAGGTATAACTGGTAATATTAATATTCTCATCAAAAACTGATGACAAAAGGAAGCTATTATATTGTCATCTATTTTTGACTACATTACATATTGTTATTTTTAAAATAAACACTTCACTGCAAGTCCTTAACCTTATCAAAACTCTAAGCATATCAGATATAAAGCTTTACTATCCACATCATGTCTACCTTTTAACTTAAAGCACAAAATTTCTACATTATACATTTACTAGTGTGTCCAGACAGACTGAAGTTTGATCAGTGTTTGCAAATTTAACAAGACGTAAGTTTTTAATTTATTTTCCCAACACACCACCTAAAAAATATACTAATTTTATTTCTCCTTCTGGTTAAACTGTTCAGGGAGTTATAGTGAAAGATAAAATCTGAGTACAGTATTTGGGGGCTTTAACTGAATTTCTAATCTAGGATGAACTGATGTTCATCTTTGCACAACTGTATGGCAGATAAAAAAGAGATTTCATGTACAGTTATTGTGAATGAGATTACAAGAAAGACTTATAACTAACTTTAATTACAAGTTTTATCAAGTTCCTAACCATCATGCTCCAACCCAGTCATGGATAAATGTTACTATAATGAGATATAGTTAATACCCTCTGCTCTCAGGAAACATAAGCATCTTATGTTTAAGGTACAGTAACTAAACAAAAGAAAAATGAAAACAATTGTAAAACAACCAAGAGAGGGAGGAACAGGGGGAAGCAACGTGTCAAAGCTTGGTATATGGACAAATGAAATTGCTGAAGTAATTTTTTTTTTTTTAAAGGAAGCTTCTTTGTCAAATTAGGGTTTAAAAGTCAAATTCTTAAACTGAAGTTTTAGAGGGTCTGCACTGCCAGGTTTTGGCTCAACTAACCACATTTAATTAAAGGTAACAAAAGCTAAGTTTCTAACTCTCCATAAACCAACTGCATTATTGAGTGCTAAATTCTAAGGGTTTCCTAAAGTGCTAAATTCTAGGAGCTCTTTCATTATGTCTCTTTTCAAAAGATAAGGATTAACAAGCTTTAGTTTCTCTGGATATGTCTAAAGTTTTTAATTTTTAAACATAACTATTAAAAGCAGGTTCTTACAGCAAAATTCTGTAAAGCAATTATCCTTCAATAAAATATTAAAAAAGCAGATTCTTCTAATATATAAAATAACAAAGCTATCCTTTCCAATTTCAAAATAATCAAGCCATAATCCCACAACTTGCATCTGAAATATATAAAATATGGTTCATTGAAATAAGTACTAAGGACTTAAGTTTATCATATCATAAACCACCTGCACCAAAAATAACAGTGTCTTAAAATATACACAAATAATCTCAAAGGTGTACCTATGGCTGATGCTTGTTGATGTATGACAGAAAACCACAAAATTCTATAAAGCAATTATCCTTCAATTATAAAATTTAAATATATACAAGTAATCTTAAAATTCCAGGAAAATTTAGAATGAAACATACTGGAAAGTACAGTTTGAATGTGAGCAAAAGCCTGCTTCCACCTGTCAGGAAGAAAATAGAGGTGAAAGCAAACTAGAACCCTTCCACTTTTATTATTGCCTTTCTCATTAAACTCAAACTAGACAATATATTTTATAATCAAGTTGTTTGAAAGAATATTAGAAAGTAAACAGTTTGGCAGTCTTTCGAAATACCACACACAAAATACAAATTCAAAATCCACAAGAGCTGTTCGTAAATGAACATTTTCTCAACCTTCAACTTTTTGTAAATTAATCTTTTCTCTAAATTCACCTCACCCAACTAGGCCTTTGGGTCCAGAAATAGTTAACTTGCAACATGCCTTGCTTCTTTAAGCTAAGATACCATCTTACAAGAGTCTGGAGTAAAATAAATTAAAGGACTCTAACTAGAAAAAAGCAATGCACGCTTTGTAATAATCAAAAGTATGCGGAATTAGGCCTTTCATTCCAGGAGACAGGCCATGACTATCCCGGGATGGTATCTGTACTACACTGCTCTCCTTGATATGAGAGAATTGATCATTAAAACGACGACTGGTACACTAAAAGACATCATTAACTAATTTTTTTAAAAAAAAAATTGATATAAGGGTTCCAATTATCACTATCAGAGCTCATTTTCACCTATTTAAGGACAGGCAGAAAGGTTTAATACACCTACACACCCTCAAGGGAGGGGAAAACCACCAACCACCTCCCAGGGAGTTTAATGAAAATTAGCAGGTAAGAGGCCTCGGCCGCACGCTGAAAATCAAAGCAGGCGGCCGGAGGGTCGAAGGGTTCGGACTGCAGAGGAGAGACTGGTTCTCGGACCCCACCTCGCCTCACCTTCCCGTCAGGGCGAAGGAGGCGAAGGCTCATTAGTGCCTTCGTTAATTGACACCTGTAATGAGGAAACTTTCCGAGAGCGGACACCGCTCAGGCCCGGCCTGGCCGGAGCTCCGCGGCGGGCCCCTCTCGGGCGCCCAGGTAACCGGGCCGGGCTGGGCCCGAGGCGCCGCGGCGGCCGCGCCACCGCGCACCTTCCCGGGGCGGTAGGCCCGCACGCCGGCCGGCTCGGCCGCCGCCTCCCGCAGGCCGCGGCAGGTCGGGGAGGCCGGAGAGCGGCGCGGGGACCCCAAACCCCACACCCCGAGAGGCCGCCGCCGCGGCTACTTACTTTCATTTAACACCTCCACCAGGTCTGCGCAGTTCTCGCACATCGTTCGGCCGCCGCCCCCCCCCCTCCCCCGCTTCGGATCGCACTGACTGATCCCGATCGGCGGGGGGGAGGGGAGAGAGGCGGAGGAGGGGGCCGGCCGGCCGGCGGGGCGGGGAGGCGACGAGGGCGGGCGGCGGCGGGGACGGGGCGGGGAGCTGGAGAGTGGGGGAGGGGGCCGGCGGTCCCCGGAGCGGGCGGGGGAGAGGAGGGGGGCGAGGGGAGGTGCGCAGGCCGGAGGGGCGCGGAGGCGCCGGCGGCGGGGAGAGGGGGGGAGGACGGGGGGAGGGGAGAGGGAGGGAGGGGCGGGTGGGGAGCGGAGCAGCAGAGTCACTTCACCGACGAGACGCCGCGGCCACCGCCGACGCCGCCGCCATTTTAACAGAGCGTTCGGGCTGCGCTCGGCTGTTTCCGTCCGGGCGAAGGAGCCGATGAGAAGGGCCTCGCGCTCTCATTCCTGCGCCTCCCTCCCTCTCCTCGCCTCCCACCTCTCCCTCCGCACACACGCCGCGCGCCCCACACCCCGCCGCGGCCGGCTCGCCGCCCTCCCTTTCCTCTTCCGTCGGGCCTCCCCGCCCTCGGTCCACCCCCTCCGCGCGCTCGCCCACCCCGCCCAGCCCGGATCTCTGTCAGCGGCCGGAAGGGAAGCGCGAAGCCAGCGCGGCCGCGGGGGGAGTCCGGGTGAGTTGGAGAAGATGGCGGAACTCCGAGCGGGGCGCGTTTGCGCGGCGTCGCCCACCGAGGCCGCTCCGCGGGCCCCGTGGCCCAGGAAGCGCCGGGTCACTCTCGCCGCCGTGTCCCCCGCCCCTGCGCTTCGCCATTTTTAATTCTGGGTCCCCCAGGGGAACTTGGTACTCATTTGTCCCCGTCCTCATCACCCGAACTCAGGCCTGTGGGGTTGCGGGAGGCTGGGGTTCGGGGGAGCCGGCTGGAGCGACGCCGCAGCCCGGGAGGGGACGCGCAGCCCTCTCCCCGCGGGGTTTTGGAAGAATGGAACAGCCCAGGGCTGGCTTAATCTGCGGGCGTGTTGTTCGCCCGCCTCTACTCTGTACAGTTCTTCTGTCCTGGAGCAGTGATACACTGACGTGACTAGAAATGGCGGAGTGAAGTGTCCCAGGGCATCTCCTTTTTCCGCCAGAGGGCCCCCTACGAATTACCCTGAGAGCCTTCACCTGAAATAGCGTAGTTTGCTTCCCCGCTAAGAGCAAATAATACGGGAATTAAGTCGGAGAGCTGAGAATGAAGAACAGGTGGAAGGAAAGGGCCACTCAGCTGAAGTTTGTTGTTGAAACAACTAGCTAGCTTGGGGAAAATCTTCCTCGCCTGCACTGATACTGTCCACTGATTTCTATATCCAGTACGTTGCTTTAGAGATATGACTGAGAAGTCCAGTTACATAGTAGCATCTTTGAGATCTGTGGCCAGAGAGCTTTGGAGGCCTTGTGGGAGTTCTTTTACAGATTTTGTCGACGTTAGATCACACCATCCCTTCACTTAAGGATCACCTTGCCGGTTGTCTTTGCCTTTCTGCCTCTTTAAGTTGATGCTGTAAAGTTTCTGTTAAACCTGTTTGGAGTTGTTCCATCCGAGCAGGTGATCCTTAGGAGCTGTAACTATTTTGTCATTGTCTTCTCTTCTTCCCAGCTTTCCCACAAAACGGATTTCTGCAGACTTTGGATCCAGTAGCAGCCATTGTCCATCCAACATCCATTCCCACCGACCCCTCTTCTCTTCTCACAGGGAAACTTAGCAAACCCTAGTTTGTTTTACTAGTGGCAGCTGAGACTCGGGAAGCTTGATACGCGAAAGGAAAGCCCTAGGGATTCTTGGTGTTTGCTTTAAAATGTCATGAACACTGCTCAGTATTCTGTAATAACATATGTGGGGGAAAGAATTTGAAAGATAATAAATACATGTATATGTATAATTGAATCACACCTGAAACTAATACAACGTTGTTAATCAGCAAATATAAAATAAATTTTAAACATCATGTCATCGTTTTTTTAGGATTACCCATATTGTTTTGAGTTCTTGCCAATGAAATATAAGCAGAAATCTGCAGCGCAGGTCTGTTGCAAGGAAAAGCCAATCCTGACTCCACGCTGGAACTGTTTGGATGACTTGCTTTTCTCTGCTTTTGTTATCTTAATCATACATAAAGGCCTGCTTCAGAGAATCTTGCCCCTCTGCCTTTCCCTTAAAGTGCCTTTGTTCAGAACCCTGCCCACCTGTAGATGGCAGGAAGGAAGAGATTAACACATACACTGCCCCAGACCTTGCCATTCTAGGAGGTATTTGCAAGATTAATGGCCTTTTTACTTTGTGTCTTCACCTACCCCCTATCTCTGATCTGTGAAAGATCCTAGCATCCAGACCGGCAAGATGGTCATTTGAGACTTTAGTTTGCCATCTTCTCCATCAGCCCGTGGCTCTCCAAATAAAGTCCTTGCCTAAACACCTCATCTCCTTTTCATTGGCCTGTCTTGTGGCGAGCAGAGCGAGCTTGGACTCGTAACAGGTGTTTGAGAAAGAATTTCCCGTTCCTAATTTAAAAAGGACAAACTCAGCAGACCTGCCCCTTAACCCTTTCTTTCTGCCTGAAACATGATCTTGATACTCTAATAAAGCATCTAGTTTGTGATTGTTGTAAACAACGAAACCACAATTGGGTAAAAGCCAACCATAAAGTTGATAATAAGGTGTAGGACCCTGATGCATCTTTGAGCAGCTCTCCACCCCTAGACTGATTATGCAAGAAAAAATAAATCCCTTTTTCCTTAAGCCACTCTTATATTTCCATTACTTGTAGCCAAACACATTGCTAACTGATAACAGTTATTTTCATATTGGTCCACTATGGTTTTTAAGACCAAAGAGAACCAATAACAGTTCTTGAAAATGAGGGCAACTAGTACCATAAAGGCAAAGTACTAGGATGTAATACTCCCAGGTGGTGCTAGTGCTAAAGAACTTCCCCAGCAATGCAGGAGACATAAGAGATGGGGGTTCAATCCCTGAGTCAGGAAGATACCCTGAAGAAGGGAATGGCAACCCACTCTGGTATTCTTGGCTGGAGAATCCCATGGACAGAGGAGCCTGGCAGGCTACAGTCCATGGGGTTGCAAAGAGTTGGACATGACTGAAGCATCTTAGCACACACGGTATGTATACAAGACACACTCTAAAGAAATAGCTTCTTAACAATTGCCACCCAATTGTTTTACTTTAAGAAATTATTTGAAATGATGCTTAGTTTAAAATGCTTTTGAGAGTCTAGAGATTTATTGTCATGAATGATCATGGCACTTCAGTCATCACTTTAGGGCTCAACAAATTTTTCTGTGATGAGCCAAATATTTTAGGCATCACAGGCAGTCCAAGTCTCTCACCACAACTATTCAACTCTGTTAGCACAAAAGCAGCCATAGATGATATACCACGGAATAAGTGTGGCTGTGTTCCAATAAAAATTTTATTTTAATGGACACTGAAAATTGATATTCATATTTTCATGTGTTACAAAATACTATTTTTGTTTGATTTTTTTCCAACCACTTAAAAATGTAAAAACCATTCTTAGCCTACAGTCCATACAAAAATGTGAAAATGGCCAGATTTGGCCTATGGGCTGTAGTTCACCATCCCTTTATCCACTTCAGTTGCTTAAGAGAGAAAAGCGTAGGAGCCAATAAAACAAATTTGCCTGCCTCCTAACTGGAATCTTCTGTTGCTGACTTGTTAAATGTTATCAACAGAGACCTTTGAATATATTTGAAAGATGTACATTCCAAAAGAATAAAGCTGAATCTCTGGTAAAATAGCCCCTAAATTCCTCATGCAAATCTGAATTTTCAAATCAATAATAAGAAATCATACACCCTCTACAGCTAGATTGATAAAGATAACTGTCTTCAATATTTTGTATACATGTCACCATCTAGTGGTAGAATTATGCTTTCAGTAAAATTATACAATCTACTTTGAAATTTCTAATTCTTGAGTTTGTAGTATATGTGTGGTATATTCCTAGGTACTTGCCTGGAAGCCAGACCACATAAACACCTTGAAAAATTAATATTGCCATGTAAATTATTTGCTCTTCTTAGCATTCTTATTGCAGTTATTGAACACAGGATTTCTGTCTCTGGAGTTTAGGGCTAAAGCCTGGTATTACTATCCAAAAACAGTTATTACAAAATTTATTCTTCTCCCTCACACCCACACTCATTGTCATTTTTTGGAACTTAAGGCCATTCTTAGAAGGCAGGTATGCTGTTGTTTTCTTTCCACAGCACCTAGATCAGTGCTTTGTAAGTTAACTCAGCAAACTGCTGTTTGGTTCTTAAACTGCTATCATAAATTGGATTATATCACCTCCCTACCTAGATCTCTTCAGTATTTCCTATTACATTTAGAATAAACTCTACTTGGGCCTTCCCCACCTATCCTGTTTTTAACATCACTGTTGCTACATTCCAGCCACACTAGTGTGCTTTCTAACAAAAATGTCCTGCTCTGGTTCTTGGTGAATGTTTCTTTCTAGGACATGCTTTCTAATTCTGAAATGGCTAACTTCTTATCCTCGAGGTTTCAACCTACACACCATCTAAAAAACTCCTCTGTAATATTTTATCACAGCACTATTCCCACTGTAGCTCTTCCTATAATTATTTTATTACTGTTTATTTGTATCAGGATACATTAGATTGCAAGTAAAATTTTTTTCAGAATAAATGGTTTAAACAAATAGGGCTTGTTTTCCTCTTGTAACAGACAACAGTAGCTAGTTCAGGGCTGATACAGTGGGTCAAGAGTATGGACCCAAGCTCTTTGATTCTTTCTAACTTCTCTATATTGGCTTGTAATCTAGTTGTAAGATGGCCACCATAGCACCAACTTTACACCACAGCACTAACTGTCTGCTTTAAAAACAAGAAGAAGGAAAGATGGTGATGTCCTGTCTTGGATTGGATTCCCCCAAAAGCAGGCCCTGAAACAAGGACACAAATGGAGAGAATTTATTTTGGTGTCATCCCAAGAAACACAGGATACTGAAAAGTGAGAAGGAAATTTGGGAGAGGGGATAGTAATCAGTAAAGAATTAATTATTAACATTAAGCTCTTTACTCCCAAGGGTAACTGGAGCCTGATTCCACTGGGAAACCACAAACCAGTATAAAACATGTCTTAAAATCATTCTACCCGAGGGACAAGGAAGCTGAGTATTTGTATCTTCTCCCTCTAGTCACTGTTGTTAGGAGGGAGAGGTGGCTTGGCTTTGCTCAGGTAGGCAGAGAACAGCCTCAGACATAGAAATGCAGGTGCTGGCAGTTGGGAGTTTGGCCTCTGTGCATGAAGTGATAAGATCTAGGGAATATGGCAGAGCATTCTCAGTATCTTATATGCCCCACTTCCCTTTTCTGTCTGCCTTGAGTACAGGAACAGTATCTGGAGAAGCAGCCCTGATTTCAAAACAAATCTATAGGCAAAAAGCAAAAGCCAAGGCATTGAAAATGACAGAGTAGAAAGAGAAAAGGTCTGGGTCCCTGGTGGCATTGTTGAGCAGCTGAATGAGTGCTAGCAACTACTTGTTACTATATAAGACATTTGATGATACAACAAAAAATTAAACCCTAAGGCCACTATTGGAGTTTTGTGGCACAATGCTGTCATTAAAAATTGTGTGAAACTAAAAGTTGCTCAGTCATGTCCAACTCTTTGTGACCCCATGGACTGTATAGAATTCTCTGGGCCTCAATACTGGAGTGGGTAGCCATTCCCTTCTCCAGGGGATCTTCCCAACCCAGGGATTGAACCTAGGTCTCCCACATTGTGGGCAGATTCGTTACCAGTTGAGCCACCAGGGAAGCCCGAGAATACTGGAGTGGGTAGCCTATCCCTTCTCCAGCGGATCTTCCCAAAAGCAATGGAAAGCTTCTAAGTGTGGAAGCAAGACAATCAGGTTGTATTTTAAAATACTCTGACTAATCTGTAGAGAACAGATTGGAGATAGGGACAACTGAGGATTATTAATATTAATCCAGAAAGATGATAGTTTGGAGAAAAGTAAAAGAAAAAAAATAGAGAGCCCATTCTAAGATTATTTTAGAGGCAGAAAGAAAAACACAAACACAAGACTGGTTGAGGGACTTCCTGGGTGGTCCAGTGGTTAAGAATCCGATTTCCAATGCAGGGCTCGAGGGTTGGATCCCTAGTCAGGGAACTAGGATTCCACATGCCATGGGCAACTAAGCTTGCACACCACAGCTACAAAGCCTACATACCTCAACAAGATCCCAAGTGCCAGAACTAAGACCCAACATAGCCAAAAATAAATACTTGGTTGATGGGTATGGGAGAGAAGATAGTATTAGAGCTGTCTCCAAATTTGTGATTTGCACAAGTGGGTAAACGGTGGTGCTGTACCATTGACCAAGATAGGGATCATTTAAAGGAGGGCCAGAGGGAAGTATAGTCAGTAGTGACAGGTACTATGTTTTTTGTTTTTTTTTTTTAGATGTATTTTTTGCTGCGCTGGGTCTTTGTTGATGCTAATAGGCTTTCTCTAGTTGGCATGAGCAGAGGCTACTCTTTGTTGCAGTGCACAAACTTCTCGTTGCGGTGGCTTCTCTTGTTTCAAAGTGCAGACTCTAGAACACAGGGCTCAGTAACTATGGCATATGGGCTTAGTTGCCCGGAGGCATATGGGATCTTCCCAGACCAGGGATTGAACTCATGTCCCCTGCATTGGCAGGCGGATTCTTAACCACTGAGCCACCAGGGAAGCTCACAGGTGCTATCTTAGAAGTGCTCAGCCTGAGGTACCTGAGAGGTCACCAAAAGGAGTTGTTAATTAGACAGTTGTTTGAATCTAAAGCACAGAAGAACATTCTGGGCTGGAAGTGTTAATATGAAAGCAATTCTTAGTATGCTGGCTCTTTGCCTTATGGAGAAAAGAAAACTGCTGGATATTTAGCATTATAAGTTTCAAGCATGAAGAAGTAGGAAAAAACCAGTTCCCTCAACTCTTCTCTTATCAGGAAAGCAAAAACTTTCCAGGAATCCTAACTTTACATTTGGTCTCACTACCCAAAACTCTGTCTCATGGCCTTTAAGCCTCAAAGAAAGCTTGAAAATCCAGTATTTCACTTTACAGCCTGCATGATGGAAGAAGGAAAAGCTAGCTGGCAGTGAGTACTGAGTTTACAGTATCTGCTGCAAGTATTAAATGAAGCAATGGGATCGTACAGGGAGAGGGAATACCTGGAAGAGAGAGCCTCGAAGAACTCTTAACATCTAAAATTTGGGTAGAAGAGAGGATGCCCCAAAGACTTGAAAGAATATGGTGGGAGAAGGAGGAGGGATTTTGGTACCATTTAAGCCAAGGGAATAGAACTCAAAAAGGATGAAAATTACACTTGTTGAGGGCTACAAAGTCAACTAAAATGAGATCTATCCAATATTCATTAGATTTATTAGATTTAGTGCATGGAGGTCATGGGAGGAGGAACTCTAGATGCTGAAGCCTTATTACAGTATAGAGAAGACCATTTATAATAGAAACTTTTAAAATATAAAACTATTTTAAGACTTGGGACTCTAAAGAGAAGGTGGGGTAACCAGATGAGAAAGAAAACTAATATGTATAAATGCTAATGGAAACATGAAAACCATAAGTAAATTTCATTGTACATGCTATGTGACAGACAGTTTTCAGCGCTCCTTTAATTCTCCCAGCCACCTTGTATGGAATGTTCTATTCTCCCTGTTTCCCAGAAGAGAATAATAAGGCACCGGGAGGTTAAGTAACTTGCCCCACAGACAGAAGATGTTGATACTAGGACAGAAAAGGCAGAGTTGTTGCTAAAAGTTTTCTAAGAAGGTAAGAGGAGATGGAATCAGTACTATTGCACAGAGGGAAAGACTGACCTTTGATAATAGGAAGGAAGAAAAGGATGGGTACCCACATGTGTACATTTGATGATCAGGAGTCAAGGGAGTTCCCATCAGATGACTTTTGGGTTTTTTCCTGAAATAAAAGGCAAAATTATTTATTTCTATTTATTTTATACTTAAATGTTTCTGGATCAGAGTTGACTCCAGGCAACTGAAACTGCAGAAAGCAAAATGGTGGATTGGGGAGACTACTATATATGTTGACATGTAGCAAATTTTGGCACTGGATTTTGCAGACTATTAAGAACACATGCAAAAATCAAAAATAAATACATTTATTTTGGCAGATCATGGTCAAATTCCTCTTGTGTGAAACAAAACTATATATTGCTAAATTCTAACTGACCTAGTAACTAGCTGATAATTTTATTTAATGAGTAGGAAATAAAACATTTAATAAGATAAAATAAGACAAGAATTGACTATAATTTGAATAAAGATATAATTTAAATAATTATATAATTTGACAAATAAGTTAGAATTACCGTCTTGATTTATTTATACCTTACCTTTAAGAAATTCTATAAAAATATTTAACTTTGATTTTATTTTTGAATATTTATTTATTTGACTATGCTGGGTCTTAGTTGCAGAATTCAGGATCTTTAGTTGTGGTATGTGGGATCTAGTTCCCTGATCAGTGATAGAACTTTGGCCCCCTGCACTGGACTACAGAGTCTTAGTCACTGGACCACCAGGGAAGTCCTGATTTTATTTATTGTATCCAATAATCCCCTCCCCAAATTAAAAAGAAACACCATCACCAGTAAATACACTGCTTTTTCTATTCAGATATGATTTTCCTTCTAGCCAATTACACGTCTAAGAAATTTACCTTTAAATATGGGGTGGAGATGAGCCATTTTGGTGTGTTTGAGGCTTTCTTTGCCTACAAGGTCATTCTCTCAAAAGCTATTCATTTCTTGACTGTTGTTGGTCAGGGACAAGTCACTCTGACCAGATCAATCTACATGCAAGCATATCTCAGTTTTGTTGAGCTTCCGAGATAACTGCCATTTTTTATGAATTGAAGATTTGTGGCAACCCTGCAGAGCACATCTATCAGCAACATTGTTCCAGTGCCACTTGCTCACTTCATGTTTCTGTCACATTGTAGAAATTCTCGAAATATTCCATACTTTTTCATTAGTGTTATTGTATTTGTTACAGTGATCTGTGATCAGTGATCTTTGATGTTGCTATTGTAATTGTTTTGGGGTGTCACAAACAGCACACATGTAAAGTGGCAGACAACCAATTGTTAAAATGACAAAGGATTTAGAATATTAGGATATTATGTAAACTGAGTTTATTAAACAGCAGCCAGGTTTGAGAGGATTAACGCCAGTTTTGAAAGAAGTTCTCCTGTGGTAAAATGCTGTCAAACAGCATTATGTGCTACAGAGAAATTATTCATGAAATGAAGAGTTGATCCATGTGGCAAACTTCACTGCTGTCTTATTTTAAGAAATTGCCACAGCTGCCCCAACCTTGAGCAACCACCAACCTGATAGAGCAGTCAGCAGCCATCAACATCAAGACAAGACTCCACCAGAAAAAAGAATACCACTCACTGAATGCTCAGCATTTTTTCCCAACAATAAACTATTATTTTTAGCAGTGAAATATTTTTTAATTAAGGTATGTACATTTTTAAAGACAGTGATTTTGCACACTACAGTATGCTGTAGACATACTTTTTTTTTTGGCTGCACCACATGGCTTGCTGAATTTCGCCAACCAGGGATTGAAACCAGACCTTTGACAGTGAGCGTGCAGAGTTCTAACCACTGGACCACCAGAGAATTCCCTAAACATATCTTGTAGATGCACTAAAAAACCGAAATATCTGTGTAATTTATTTAATTATAATATCTGGATTAAGGCTTTCCTGGTGGCTCAGTGGGAAAGACTCTCCCTGCCAATGCAGAAGAGACAGCTTTGTTCAATCCCTGATCCTGGAGGGTCCCACATGCCACGGAGCAACTAAGCCCATGCACCACATCTATTGAGGCTGTGCTTTAGAGCCAGGGTGTGGTAACTACTGACGCCCAAGTGCCCTAGAGCCCAGGCTCCGCAAAAGAGAAGCCACCGCAATGAGAAGCCCATGCACCGCAACTGGACAGTAGCCCCCACTTGCTGCAACTACAGAAAAGCCTGCGCAGCAACAAAGGCCCAGCGCAGCCAAAAATAAATAAATAAAATTTTAATATCGGGTTCACGACAGCAGTCTGAAACCCAACTTAGAGTATCTTTGAAGGATACCATAGGCCAGAGCCTGACATTTCAATAAAATATGTATAGCAGGGAAGAAAGATCCTAAAAAGAATGGAGTGATTTACCTAATCCTAAAGGAGACTTCCCCAAAACCAATAATTAGAACTGTCACTTTGTTACCCATACACCCCTAGGTGAACCGCAGTTGAAGATGGAGAAATTGACTCCATGCTGTGGTCTTCTGGAAAGTGTCCATGTAACTCAGGAAGTGCACTCTAGTCTGAAAACCAGTGCTCTGAAACCTCTGCACTGTCGCCTAGCTGGATTCACAGGATTTGATCCTTAATTTATGGTCGGAATGCCACAGAGCAGAGAACTTTCATTCCATCTAAGAATTTTTTGTGTAACCACCACTTTGTGTCCTTGATCATGTTACTTAATCTTTCCCTGCCTCTTTTTAGCTATACAATGAGGATTAATTATAGTACCTACTTCAGGATTGGAAGGATTAGATGGAATTAATACAGATGAAATGTGCAAAGTGGTGTTTGACTCACACTAAGCACAGAATTAAATGATCTATTATTTGAGAGAGAGAGAGAAAAAAAGTGCATCAGAATTTATGCTGTCTGGTGAGTTACTCTCAAATTATTTGCAGTAATTCTTGAACTTTGGTTCTTATGAGAAGAGATCTTAAAGAGTGCCTTGCTTTTGGCGGGGGGGGGGGGGGGGGGGGGGGTGTGGAAGGGTGGGGAGAAGAAACATTCTTTGCCTGTTTCCCAGAGATTCTGATTCTGTTGGCCTGAGCTGGGGCCAGAAATCAACTATTTTAATGAATACCTGAGGTAATTCTGATGCAGATGGTTCTTGTCTGACCCTATCTACTTGAAACACTACAATCAGGTTTAATCTCACTTATTCATCATACTCCTGCCTATCTTTGAAAGTGGAAGTCTGGTTTCTATTGTGACTGACTTTTCTTTGGCCCAGAACATCCAGGGCTCTTGTACCTCTTTCGCATGTAATATGATTTCAGGTCTGTACAGAATTCTGATTGAGAATTAAGCCTATCTAGTGAAGTATAAGTCACTCAGTCATGTCCGACTCTTTGCAACTCCACGGACTACACAGTCCATGGAATTCTCCAGGCCAGAATACTGGAGTGAGTAGCCATTCCCTTCTCCAGGAGATCTGGGAGTATAAAATTATGTTCCCTTTTGTTCTAAACAATGTACTCCAATTAATGTAGTGATAATATTTGGCAACTCTAAACTACACTTAATGAAAATATATCTAGGTTTTTTTCACCTTTCCTGCTGCCAAATCTCTCCCTGTATTTGTACAATTGGTTTTTTTTAACCTATTTGCAATATTGTAATAATAACTTTTTTGTTTACACAGAGAAATAAGAAGCGAAATATTGACCATTATCCAATACCCATTCAGAGGCACTATCAACAGGTAAGCACGTGTCCTTGCATTCTTCTAATAAGATGGATATTTTTATCAAAATAGGACTAAAATGTTTAAATAAGTATATTTTTATTAAAATATATAGATACATAACAGGCTTCCTGGTGGCTCAGTGTTAAAGAATCACTTGCCCATGCTAGGGACTTGGGTTTGATCCCTGGGTCAGTAAGATCTCCAGGAGTAGGAAATCGCAACTCACTCCAGTATTCTTGCCTGGGGAATTCCATGGACAGAGGAACCTGGCAGGCTACAGTACATGGGGTCACAAGAGAGTCAGATATGACAGCGATTAAACAACAACAATAGATACATAATGCTTTTATTGTCCTTAACATGGCATTGCATTGTATAGGTTTCACAGTAATTTCATTAAACTGAACTCAGCTGGTGAACATTTATTAATAAATTGTCTCCAACTTTCCCCTCGTAAGCAACACTGTAACAAAGACCCTGATACATATGTCTGTGTACTGTTTCACTTATTCTCTTAGGATAAATTCTTACAAATGGAGTTACTGTCTATGACCATCTTCAGATAGAACCTTTGTGTCCCGGATGTTTGTTTTCTATCTCCATTATTGGCTTCTTTTCATCTCTCAAGACTGGAGTGCCTAAGGCTCAACCAATCTTCTCACTTACTTTCTAGGAGATCCCACCCAGTTCCACAGGATAAAACCTACATCTCCTGCATTGGCAAGCAATTCTCTACCACTGTGCCACCTGGGAAGCAGGATAGAGGCCAAGGATGTGGCTAAACATCTTACAATGTGCACGATGGCTCCCATAACAAAGAAGTACCATGTCTAAAATGTCAACAGTGCTGCAGTTGAGAAATCTTGCTCTCACTGCTCCCCACCTTGAATGTTCTTCTTCCAAGTAACCACATGCCAGGCTTCCTTACTTGCTGCTCAAAGTCACCTCATCAGAGAAACCTTCTCTGACTACCCTCCCTATGTAAGTTAGCACTCCAACAGTCACCCACTATACCTATGTTATGAATACATTTGATTATGTCTTCTCCTCCCTCTATGAGTATAAGCTCTAGGAGGGTGGACCTTTGTTTTGTTCCTTGTATCTTGAGCACACTGTAAGCACTCATTAAATATCTGTTGAATTAATGAATACATTAAGGTTATATCATTTTTATACTCTTATCAACAATGGTGAGAGTTCCCATTCCCTTATATCTTAACTACACTGTCTAGTCATTTCAAATTTTTTGTTTCTCATTCTATCTAGCAAGGTTTTTTTTTTCTTAAAACCTCAGGTGTGTCATTCAACTCTTACTTCAAATACTTGTAATCATCTGATGGTAGAATAATAAATAAGATTACTATTATTAAGAAACAAGCAAAGAAAAAAGATTACTATGAAATTCTAAATCAAGCAAGGAACTTTCAGTGTACCAGGACTACTGCTAAACTTCACTATATCAAATTGCCATTAGAATAATATGAGATAGTTTTCTAGCAGTGATGAAAAACGCTTCATTTTAAATTGCAAGCTAATAACATAGTTACATATCACTTCCTTTGAGAAGCATATCTCCAATAGAATTCATGTAGCTCCCAGAATATTTTGTTCATATTTCTTATTGTACATTATCTTCTTCCATATCTGCCTTCCTCATTAAAAGTGAGAGTTTGTCAATGACAAGAAGTATATCTTATTTAATCTGTATCTCAGGTTCTGACACATAGTAGGTAGACATGTAATACTATTTTGAAAAATCTCTGTATGCTATTCAATAGTATATTGAAGAAAGTTCATTTAGTAAACTGGTGTCAACACACTGCTATTTATAAATCACATTACTGTTCTCAATATTCACTACCCTGTCTTCCGCTAGGTAAAATAATTATTTTTCCCTGCCCTTTCCAAGTGACTTACGATGCATGCCTATGGGAAATGTTTGCCTCAGGAATCTCACCGATTTGAAACAGTGATCAAGATCATCATTTGTCCCGGGCTATACAGTGCCTATAGGCCAATGCATTCGCTAAACATGCAATATGACCTGTAAATGACCTGGAGCTGAAATGTCTTGGAAAAGAGCTTGAGATACATGCTTTCTTAGGTATTTTCTTTACAATCTGATTCTAAATTATGAAGTATAAATGTTCTGAAGTCATTGATGTATCTTACCTATTTTCTATAAAGTCATGGTCTTTGTACATTAGGAAGCAGAGATATCTTTGATAACTTAAATTCAGAATAAGGCAGAACATAAAATTAAAACGTACTACCCTTTTATATCAAGATGTGGTATCTAACTATAATTCTGCCTCTCAATCCATTCTACAAGACTAGGTTATTATGTGAGGTACTTCTAGATATTATTCTGTTTGGTTGATGTCCAAGACAGACTCCTAAGTGTCAAAATTCATCTGTGATTCAGGAAACAAAACCAGTTTTATTTCACCTGACTTTGCTAGGAGATACTACCCTGGCACCAGCCACTAAAAGATAAAAATAGTGGATCTTTCAATTTGACTATGAAACAACTGAAAGTTTAATAAGTATATTTCACTGCTGAACATTTTGAGGACAATTTATGACAGGTATTAACATATTTACCACAACCCAAGTTAATAGCAGAGCACATTCCATGAATTGAACTTTACCAAAGCAACATTCACCCTGGAATTTTTTACATGGTTCCCTCTCCTTTCATCTCTCTCCTCATTCCTGCACCTTTTGTCTTAATTATCCTGTCCACTTTCATACTCTCACGCTGTACCTTCCCCATGACACACACACTTTTCCAGTATATTATTTTCCTTGACTGGAGCCTTAAATATTTTCTTCATGTGAACATAACCAAAGTTTTCTTGAGCTTCCACAGATATGAAACTATTTCTCTTTTCTTCCTTTGATTTTATTGGAAGCTTAAATTCCTTTAAGCTACAGCTTTAGAAAAAAAGTCATTATCAAAAAATGTTTCTCAAATGCCATCACTTGTCTGTACTTGTGTGGGATTGGGTGGATGAATGGAAGTAAAGGACACAGGCACTTTCAGTCAATGAACTCAGCAAGACCATACTTTTGGAGATTTCTTTTTCTTTAGTATAAGAAGTCAAGGCAAGTTAAATGGGAAGCAGAACACCAGTTATAACAAAATATTCATGTAGGATCCACATAAAGGTAGAGTTTCTGTCAAGGGTACTTACAGAGTCATCCGATATTTAAATTATCACAAGCAGGGACTTCGCTGGTGATTCAGTGGCTAAGATTCCTCACTCCCAGTGCAGGAGATCCAGGTTCAATGCCTGGTCAGGGAACTAGATCCCACATGCCGTGACTAAGAATTCATGTGCCGCAACTAAAGATACTTCATGTTGCAACTAAGACCAGATGCAACCAAATAAATAATTTTCAAAACTGTCACAAGCAAGTTTTCCCACTACAGATGTGCCTGTATTGACCAGGGCATAATAGACAGCAATGTAAAAAATAAAGCATAACACAGCAGTATTTATACAGGAATAGCAAAACAAAGTTGTAAAGTAGAAAATCCAGAAACAGAACGTGTATGTAAGATTTTATTATAAAGATGGCTGAAATGATATTCAGACAAATGTTTAGTCATTTGGGGGGAAAATATTCCCCACCTCACCTCATTTATCAAAAATGTAGAGTTAGACTATTAATATAAAGGTACTAAAAGAAAATTTAGGGGAATATTATATAATTATAGGTGGTTAGAGGCCTTTTACTCTAGGCATGACATGAAAAGTATAATCTATAATCCGATTTGACTACATTTTAAACTTTTTATATAACTATCATAAATAAAACAAAGAAAATGACAAACATAAAAAACCAAGTGGAACAAAAATAGGTTGGCATAAGTTGGAAGCATATTTTAAAAAGTTAAAAAATTCAACCTCATTCAATATTATGAAAGGAAAAATTTTAATAATAATTTCTAGCTTGTGCCTAGGTAGAGAGAAATCACAAACTGTATTATCAATTGGAACACAAAATTGGTCAGCTTTTCTGGAGAGAAACTATACTAAAATATTTAATGTTTATATATGGTTTGACCTAAAAAATTTATATCTAATAATTTATCTAAGGACAATTAGCAAGCTAAGACTTGGCTAAAAAAAATGCTCATCAAAGTTTTGTTCAAGTGGAAAATAAACAGCAACCATCTAAAAGTCTAGTAGTAATGGGAAAGTATAATGTGTCCATGCAGGGAAATATGATGTAATCACTAAAATAGTTTTAGGGAATTCCCTGGTGGTCCAATAGTTAGAGCTCTACACTTAAACTGCAGGGGACCTGGGTTTGATCTCTGGTTAGGGAACTAAGTTCCTGCAAGCCATGTGCACAGCCAAAAATAAATAAAATAAAAACAGTTTTAAAATGGGCATATAAGTTCTTTTAAAGTTATTTAACAGTATGAACTATATTGTTCTACTTTATTTAAAAAGAAGTAAAAGTCTCTCAGTTGGGTCCTACTCTTTGCGACCATATGGACTGTATAGTCCGTGGAATTCTCCAGGCTAGAATCCTGGAGTGGGTAGCCGTTTCCTTCTCCAGGGATCTTCCCAACCCAGGGATCAAACCCAGGTCTCCCGCACTGCACGTGGATTCTTTACCAGCTGAGCCACCAGGAAAGCCAAGAATACTGGAGTGGGTAGCCTATCCCTTCTCCCGGGGAACTTCCTGATCCAGGGATCGAACCAGGGTCTCCCTGCATTGCAGGCAGATTCTTTACCAGATATACCAGAATACCAGAATACCTGGTATTCTTTACCAGAGCTACCAGGGAAGCCTGGTAAAGCCTTTTTATTTAAAAAGACTAGGGGGAAAATGGGTTAACAGTTAACTTTTATTGAAGGGATTACAGATAACATTTTCTTATTGCTTATCTGCATTTGGCACATTTTCTACAATGAAGATATCAATATTACAGTTTTTAAATAATAAAGTTCTTATTAATCACAAAGTACACTAATAAAGAACATAGCTTTATGGATGGTCAAGCTGGAATCCTTGTTTCTCATCACCTCTAATCAATATGGCCTTCAGAGATCATTAACTACTGCCTCACTTCCACTACCTAAATCTTACCAGATCTTTTTTCAACAATTCCAACCAAGAAACAAACATGTAAGGGTAATGGGCACTTTGGGGGTAAATTTTTACAGTGTTGTGCTTGTAATATGTCAAAGGAAGATAATTTCTAAGTATTTATGAGGAATTCCCCTCTACTATATTCTAACACAATAGTTTAAACAAATATATTTTATTAAGCTTCTATGTGTTAATATTATGAAAATCAGGTGAAGACTGTAGGAATTCCATACAACTCCACCACATTACCATCTGTATGATTTAAGGCGAGTTATTTGTGTCAGGAGGGAGGGGATATATGTATACATATGGCCAATTCATGATGTCATACAGCAGAAATGAACACAACATTGTAAAGCAATTATATTCCAATAGAAATTTTTTTAATTTTTGTCAGTTTCTTTATCTGTAAAATGGAAATAATAATAGAATCCATCTTTTACAAGAATTGTTAGAAATTAAATGAGATAATACATGTAAAAAAACTTAGCATGATAATTAGCATATACAAGTGCTCAATAAATGGCACATATTATGTTATAAAACATATATATAATGAACGTATATAAATATAAATCATGATAATATAGGGGATTTCACTGGATAGCATTTTTTTCCCTTTCTGGGTAACATTTCGATATGTGGACTTCCTCTGATTTTGGTCAGTGGGATACTGATATGATCCCTAGGTCTGTGGAAAGACTAGTGCTTCATATATCATGTAGGCCAGGATTTTTTCATAGTTTTTAAAGAACTGCAACACATAGTAAATTTATAACAAGACCTAAAACCAAGATGGTCATATAATTTATATTCCTAAATGAGGACATTTGTAGATTTAAAAGGGTACAGTTGAAAATTACCCTGGGTTAACAGGCATGAATTAGGAATTTCCCAGAGAAACTAGGAAATGTCATTACCCTCTGACACATACACAACACACACACACAAACATACATACAGACTTTGCTTTTATGCATGGTGGGGTTAAATCCCAGTAAACCCACTGTAAGTCAAAAATACTGTAAGTCAAATAGGCATTTATTGTACCTAATCTAGTGAGCATCAAAACCCAGTCTACCTTAAATGTGCTCAGAATACTTACATTAGCCTACAGCTGGGCAAAATCATCCAACTCAAGTCTATTTTATAATAAAATGTTGCATAGCTCATGTAGTTTACTGAATGCTGTGCTCAATGTGTAAAAGAGAACGATTGTGTGGGTACAGGATGATTGTAAATTGATTGCTTACCTCATGGTCATGTGGCTGACCCAGAGCTGTGGCCTCCTGCTGCCACCCAGAATCATGAAGAAGAATTGTAGCATAAATCACTAGCCCAAGAAAAACATGAAGATTAAAAATTCGAAGTCTGGTTGCTACTGAATGCATATCATTTTTGCCCCATCATAAATTTGAAAAATCATAAATGTAGCCACTGTAAGTTGGGGACCATCTATATGTATAATCTATATATAACTGCAACATGTTTCATGAGAAAATATTTACTGTTACTATGTAAAAAGTAGCTAATATTTGTATTTTATTTTAAAAATTAGTCATTTAAATGACATCAAAAGCACAAGAACAACAAAGCAGCAAGTGAGGCTGGCTTCATCAAACTTAAAACTTCTGCACCGCAAGAGAAACAATCAGCAAAACAAAAAGTAAACCTATAGAATGGGAGAAAATTTTTACAAACCATATATTGGGTAAGGGATTAGTACCCAAAACATATAAAGAACTCATCCAACTAGGCACCAAAAACTAAACATTTGATTAAAAAATGGGAAGAACAGATATTTTTTCCAAGGAATGCACCCAAACAGTCAACAGATAAATGAAGAAATGCTCAACATCCCAAATCACCAGGGAAATGCAAATCAAAACTGCAATGAGATAACATTTCAGATTTCTTAGAATGGCTACTGTCAAGAAGACAAGAGGGCTTCCCTGGTGGCTTAGTGGTAAAGAATCTGCCCACCAATATAGGAGACTTGGGTGCAATCCCTGGTCCTCAGATCCCGCATGCCATGGAGCAACTAAGCCCATTTGCCACAACTACTGAGTCTGTGCTCTAGAGCTCATGGTTGGCAGCAAGAGAAGCCACTGAAGTGAGAAAGCTGTGCACTGCACTAGAGTAGTTCCCGCTCTCCAGGACTAGAGAAAAAAAGGCCCATGTAGCAAGAACCAGCACAGCCATAAATAAATAAAATTATTTATTAAAAAGTAAATTCCCAGAAATGAATGGGGTGTTTAAAGAGAGAGAGAGAGAGAGAGAGAGAAGGTAACAAGTGTGGGTGAGGATGTGGAGAAAAGGGAAACTTTGTATACTGCTGGTGGGAATGTAAACTGGTTCAGCAGTTATGGGAAACAGTATGGACTTCCTTAAAAAATTAAAAATAGATCTACCTATGAGCCAGCAATTCCACTTCTGGGTATAAACCCAAAGGAAATGAAAATAGGATGTCAAGGAGATAGACGCATGGTCATGTTTTCAAAACCTTATTCATATACGTGTAGACACACACATATACACACTGGAATAGTATTCAGCCATGACAAAGAAGGAAATCCTGCCATTTGTTAACAACATGAATGGACCTTGAAAACATAAAAGTCAGATAATTCAATCAGGGAAAGACAAATATCATATGACATTGCTTACATGTGTAATCTTAAAAAAGCCAACCTCATAAAAACAGTAAAATAGTGGTTAACAGGGCCTGGGAGGGTGCAGAATAGGAGAGATTTGTTTAAGGATACAAACTTGCAACTAGTAGTAAATAAATCCTACAGATCTAATGCACAGGATAGTAAAGATAGACAATGACGTTGTATTATAAGCATCAAACTTGCTAAGAGACCAGACCTTAATTATTTCAACCACAAAAAATAAATCATAATCATGTAACATGATAAAGATGCTATCACTAGAATGTCAGTAATGCTTCAGTACACAGATGTATCAAATCAATGTGTTTTAAGCTTTAAATTTACACAGTTGTATGTCAAGTTATTAAAAAATTAGTCATTTAAAAAATGCTAATTGCGTCCAAGATCAGAGGCGGCAGCTGCACTTTGCTGGAGCAGCTGTGAAGAGAGACCCCGCGTCCAAAGTGAGAGAAACCCAGAAGCGTGGCTACCTTAAGCCCAAGGTCAGGGGCGGAGGCCGAGAAGAGCTACCCCACACCGGACCAGAGGTGCTGCGGGTGCAGGAGGGCGGAGAAGAGCTACTTCACGATCAAAGTCAGGAGAGACGGCTGTGAGGAGATACCCATCGTCCAAGGTAAGGAGCAGCGGCTGCACTTTGTTGGAGCAACTGTGAAGAGGTATCCCTCATCAGAGGTAGGCGAAACCCAAGCAAGAGGGTAAATGTTGTGAAAGGGCATCAGAGGGCAGACATACTAGAACCACACTAGCCAATCTGATCACACGGACCACAGCCTTGTCTAACTCAATGAAACTAAGCCATGCTGGGTGGGGCCACCCAAGACAGACGGGTCATGGTGGAGAGGTCTAACAGATTGTGGTCCACTGGAGAAGGGAATGGCAAACCACTTCAGTATTCTTGCCTTGAGAACCCCATGAACAGTATGAAAAGGCAAAAAGATAGGAAATAAAAGATGAACTCCCCAGGTCGGTAGGTGTGCAATATGCTACTGGAGATCAGTGGAGAAATAATTCCAGAAAGAATGAAGGGATGGAGCCAAAGCAGAATCGATGCGCAGCTGTGGATGTGAATAGTGGTAGAACCAAGGTCCGATGTTGTAAAGAGCAATATTGCATAGGAACCTGAAATGTTAGGTCCATGAATCAAGGCAAATTGGAAGTGGTCAAACAGGAGATGGCATGAGTGAACGTCAACATTCTAGGAATCAGTGAACTAAGATGGACTGGAATGGGTGAGGTTAACTCAGATGAGCATTATATCTACTACTGTGGGCAGGAATCCCTTAGAAGAAATGGAGTAGCCATCATGGTCAACAAAAGAGTCCAAAATGCAGTACTTGGATGTAATCTCAAAAACGACACAATGATCTCTGTTCGTTTCCAAGGCAAACCATTCAATATCACGGTAATCCAAGCCTGTGCCCCAACCAGTAATGCTAAAGAAGCTGAAGTTGAACAGTTCTATGAAGACCTGCAAGATCTTTTAGAACTAACACCCCCAAAAGATGTCCTTTTCATTATAGGGGACTGGAATGCAAAACTAGGAAGTCAGGTAACACTGGGAGTAACAGGCAAATTTGGCTATAGAGTACAGAATGAAGCAGGGCAAAGGCCAACAGAGTTTTGCCAAGAGAATGCAATGGTCAAAGCAAACACCCTCTTCCAACAACACAAGAGAAGACTTTACACATGGACATCACCAGATGGTCAACACCGAAATCAGACTGATTATATTCTTTGCAGCCAAAGATGGAGAAGCTCTATGCAGTCAGCAAAAATAGGACTGGGAGCTGACTGTGGCTCGGATCATGAACTCCTTATTGCCAAATTGAGACTAAAATTGAAGAAAGTAGGGAAAACCACTAGACCATTCAGGTATGACCTAAATCAAATCCCTTGTAATAATACAGTGGAAGTGAGAAATAGATTTAAGGGACTAGATCGGATAGACAGAGTGCCTGATGAACTATGGACGGAGGTTCGTGACGTTGTACAGGAGACAGGGACTAAGACGATCCGCAAGAAAAAGAAATGCAAAAAAGCAAAATGGCTGTCTGAGGAGGCCTTACAAATAGCTGTGAAAAGAAGAGAGGTGAAAAGCAAAGGAGAAAAGGAATGATATTCCCATCTGAATGCAGAATTCCAAAGAATAGCAAGGAGAGAAAAGAAAGCCTTCCTTAGCGATCAATGTAAAGAAATAGAGGAAAACAACAGAATGGGAAAGGCTAGAGATCTCTTCAAGAAAATTAGAGATACCAAGGGAACATTTCATGCAAAGATGGGCTTGATAAAGGACAGAAATGGTATGGACTTAACAGAAGCAGAAGATATTAAGAAGAAGTGGCAAGAATACACAGAAGAACTTTACAAAAAAGATCTTCATGACTCAGATAATCATGATGGTGTGATCACTCACACTCAGCTAGAGCCAGACATCCTGGAAGGTGAAGTCAAGTGGCCTTAGAAAGCCTCACTACAAAACAAAGCTAGTGGAGGTGATGGAATTCCAGTTGAGCTGTTTCAAATCCTAAAAGATGAGGCTGTGAAAGTGCTGCACTCAATATGCCAGCAAATTTGGAAAACTCAGCAATGGCCACAGGACTGGAAAAGGTCAGTTTACATTCCTATTCCAAAGAAAGGCAATGCCAAAGAATGCTCAAACTACCACACAATTGCACTCATTTCACACGCTAGTAAAGTAATGCTCAAAATTCTACAAGCCAGGCTTTAGCAATACATGATCCATGAACTTCTAGATGATCAAGCTGGATTTAGAAAAGGCAGAGGAACCAGAGATCAGATTGCCAACATCCGCTGGATCATCAAAAAAGCAAGAGAGTTCCAGAAAAACATCTACTTCTGCTTTATTGACTGTGCCAAAGCCTTTGACTGTGTGGATCACAATAAACTGTGGAAAATTCTTCAAGAGATGGGAATACCAGACCATCTGACCTGTCTCTTGAGAAACCTGTATGCAGGTCAGGGAGCAACAGTTAGAACTGGACATGGAACAACAGACTGGTTCCAAATAGGAAAAGGAGTACGTCAAGGCTGTATATCGTCACCCTACTTATTTAACTTATATGCAGAGTACATCATAAGAAACGCTGGGCTGGAAGAAGCACAAGCTGGAATCAAGATTGCTGGGAGAAATATCAATAACCTTATATGCAGATGACACCACCCTTATGGCAGAACGTGAAGAGGAACTAAAAAGCCTCTTGCTGAAAGTGAAGGAGGAGAGTGAAAAAGTTGGCTTAAAGCTCAACATTAAGAAAACTAAGATCATGGCATCTGGTTCCATCACTTCATGGGAAATAGATGGGGAAACAGTGGGAAAAGTGTCAGACTTTATTTTGGGGGGGCTCCAAAATCACTGCAGATGGTTGATTGCAGCCATGAAATTAAAAGACACCTACTTCTTGGAAGGCAAGTTATGGCCAACCTGGATAACATATTGAAAAGCAGAGACGTTACTTTGCCAACAAAGGTCCATCTAGTCGAGGCTATGGTTTTTCCAGTAGTCATGTATGGATGTGAGAGTTGGACAATGGAAATGGCTTAGCACCGAAGAACTGATGCTTTTGAACTGTGGTGTTGGAGAAGACTCTTGAGAGTCCCTTGGACTACAAGGAGATCCAACAAGTCCATCCTAAAGGAGATCAGTCCTGGGTGTTCACTGGAAGGTCTGATGTTGAAGCTGAAACTCCAATACTTTGGCCACCTCATGTGAAGAGCTGACTCACTGGAAAAGACCCTGAGGCTGGGAAGGATTGGGGGCAGGAGGAGAAGGAGAAGACAAGGATGAGATGGCTGGATGGCATCACCGACTTGATGGACATGGCTTTAGGTGGACTCTGGGAGTTGGTGATGGGACAGGGAGGCCTGGCATGCTGCAGTTCATGGGGTTGTAATGAGTTGGACACGACAGCGACTGAACTGATACTGATACTGAAATTGATTTATCAACCTTCTAATGCATTACAGTATTATTTTTTACAAATTACAAACTAATTTTGAAAACACCAACAAAACAACACTCTTGGGACTTCCCTGGAAGTCCAGTGGGTCTGTACTCCCAATGCAGGGGGCTCAGGTTTGATCCCTGGTCAGGGAACTAGGCACCCCACTCCAGTACTCTTGCCTGGAAAATCCCATGGATGGAGGAGCCTGGTAGGCTGCAGTCATGGGGTCGCACAGAGTCAGACACAACTGAAGCGACTTAGCAGGAGCAGCAGAAGTAGGGAACTAGGACCTGTATGCCACAACTAAAGGTCTGGAATGCCACAACCAAGATCCTGCACACTGCAACTAAGACCTGGCATAGCTATGTAAAAAAACATAAATAAATAAATTAAATAAAAGGTTTAAAAGTCAGTTTGTTAAAAAAAAAATTCTCACTTTGCAGATAATTAAACTGTCAGTTCCCTTGTTTTTCAAAAATCTCTGTAAAATATTGCAATAGACAGTAACGCAATACCCATTTATCAACTATTCTTCTGTTTTAAATTTTTTCCATATTTGCTTTATTTTTTTTCATGAAACAAAACGTCAAACTCCCTATTCCCAACAACCTTTTATCACCCTTATTCTCCCAAGTAATCATAATCTCTTATCTAAATTTGGTATTTTCCCAGAACTACACGTCTTTATATTACTAATATATAGCATTATATGAATTAAAAAAATATAATACAACAACTTGGCATATTTTAAGTAGATGGCATACATGCGTGCTAAGTCACTTCAGTCGTGTTTGACTCTGTGTGCCCCTATGGACTATAGCCCACCAGGCTCCTCTGTCCATGGGATTTTCCAGGCAAGAACACTGGAGTGGGTTGCCATGCCCTCCTCCAAGGGATCTTCCTGACCCAGAAATCTTTTTTTCTTCTGCTTTGGCAGGTGGGTTCCTACCACAAGTGCCACCTAGGAACCCCACGTAGAAAGTATACTATTTTGCAAACAGATTTTTCACTCAAGTAATTTTTTAAATTTATCTTTGTCCATTCATTGTTAACTATGCATGGTATCCCAGTATATGACTGTATTACCATCTGTCCATTCTCCTATTGGATACCTAGTTTATTTCCAGCTTTAGGTGTTAGAAATAGTGCAATAAACATTCTCATACAACTCCTTGGATATGTGTACAAAAGAATCTCAGAAATATATACCTCTTCAACTTTTCTAGATATTGCTAAATTGTGCCAATTATACTCACAGCAGCAAGCATGAGATTTCCTGTTTTTACACATCCTCACCAAACTTGGTCTTATAAGACCTTTAATCTTTGTGTGAAATGCTGTCTCATTGTTTTAAATTGTACTTTCAAGATTACTACTGAGATTGAGCAACAGATCATTCTTAAAAGACCTAATGCTATTACTTTCAGACAGAATTCTAACATCAAAGCATCATTTTCACACCTTATTTGTAATCCTGTTTGATGCTTATACATCCCTGTCTTCCTCCACTGGACTGCACTGTGCCTTCCTAACAGTGGTGGAAACAGAAGGCCAGGATTTACATCCTAACTGATCTGTCATTCCTTCATTCTGTCACCATGGGCAAGTGAAAACCTGACTTGTTTAGATTCCTTTCATTTGTAAAACAGGGATGATGGCATCTGACAAGGTTCTTGAGAGGATTAAATGTTATAGCAAGCTTATTATTTGTCATCATCAGATCCCCAACAACTCCCACCCTTGTTATATAGGAGAATGGCTAATGAGGGAGAGAGGAGCCACTGTCTGACTGTGTGTGTTCCTTTCTGTATACTGTAGACACATCACACCACTCTGTGCTTTGGGGCATTCCCTCTTGCTGTTACCTCTGCCTCTTTTGCCCTTTCTGCCTTCTCCACGAAGCTGACTCCTTGGTTCTCAAAGGCTACTCAAAACAGTGTCCCTTGCCTTCCCCATCACGCCCAGTCAGTTCTGGATTAGGCACCCCGCTTTCATACCTTATCACAACTTGTACACACTCCTTTCATAGCACTGAGCGCTTTTTATTTTTTTGTATCTTTGGTGGCAGATAGGACCCTCAGTATTTTACTTGTCATTGCAATTTCAGCAACTAACAGGACCCAGTACACAAACATCATACTGAGCATTTGTAAAAGTGAAAAACATTTACTCAGTAAACATTTTCCTGAACTTCACCTCCACAGAAGTACCAGGGGCTCATAATGCTGTCATGGTCGCCTGGCTACAGCCATAAGACCACCAACCCACTTTTGGGTTAAAGAGAATGACAGCAACTTGCAGTCTGTTAGACAAGTTTAGAAGATAACGGGACACTGTGAAATTGCTTTCTAATGTGTACCCACTATTAGATAGTCAAGGGATTAGAAAGACCCTTGAGTGAAGTCGCTCAGTCATGTGCAACTCTTTACAACCCCATGGACTGTAGCCAGCCAGGCTCCTCTGTCCATGGGGATTCTCCATGTAAGAATAACTGGAATGGGTTGCCATTTCCTTCTCCAGGTGAATCTTCCTGACCTCGGGATCAAACCTGGGTCTCCCGCATTGCAGGCAGACTCTACCCTCTGAGCCACCAGGGAAGCCCTAGCAGGCTGAAAGATCAGTTTGAAAGATCCCTATCAGACTGAAATAATAGCAAAGAAGCTTATGAATGGTGAAATTGCACTATTTAAAAAAATTTTTATCTTTGTGGCTGAGTCAGATAGAAAACACTAATTGAAAGGAAGGGAATCTGCACTTACCTTCTGTCCTTGAAAATTCTCAAAACACTCCAGGCAACAAAACACCTTTTCAAAAAAAAGAGAAACAGTAATTCTCCTAAGTGCTTGTGAAGGAAAAAAAACATAATATTTATGCAAGCCAGGAATGATATTCAAGAACAAATTTAATTAAAATATATTCCTTTTAACTTCCTAAATAAACTAAAAATACATAGATAGTATCAAGTTAGGACACAATCATCAAATTGTCTTTATAATTACCAAGTCTTTGATTTTAAGAAATTGTTGGTGTTAGTTTTTATTTGATACAACTGTCACTTAGCTAGCTAAGTAAATGCAGCCCTATAGAGATTTAAAGACTGTTCCAATGTCTTCCCCATTAAACTGAGAGTCAGTAGCTATATTAAAAAGGTTGAGAATTTCTGTTTCTGCTGAACTACCCTAAAAATTACTTTGAAAATTTTCTTTATAATACTGAAGCTTTGTATGTTTAATTTCTCTATCAAGTAAGTCATAACTTTATTTATTGGAACCCCATAGTTAACTATTTGGCTTAGTAATATTATTTTTCACTCAACTTCAATCCACAGAACATGCTAATTATAATCTGGCCAAGATTTTGGACTCACTGTTGAAAGAGCTGCTCATTGTATTTTTCACTTCACTTTAATGGTCAAACAACAAACGTGTTTATATATATGTAATTTTGATAATCTTTTTTATATTTCATATTTCATTTATATATTTCACTTTGTCTTTCATAGTTTCCTTATTTTTTATGTATTTAATCATTTAAATCAAATTATTGAATTAATCTATCAGCTTTAATAACTCAAACTGGCGTCTTATAAAGCCAAAAGAAACTGACATGTTAGAATATTTTATTAAAGTTGAATCTTTTAAAAAAAATTTTATTTCCCCAAGTCTCCAATTTCGTAATTTCATTTCTTTCTTTCTTGGTGGCACTGTGCAGTTTGTATGATTTCAGTTCCCCTATCAGGATTGAAAGCACAGAGTCCTAACCACTAGACAACCAGGGAATTCCCACAATTTCTGTTAAACTAAATATATGAGGCTTGGTTCAATTTCTAAACTGCTTTTTCAGCTCTTGTACCACAGGTTGCCTGTGGAAGTCCAAATATTCTTCCAATTTTTTAATTGATTATTCAGTTATTATTTTTGATTATTTCAATTCCCTACCTTTCAACCATATAATTTAATTCTTTGATCTTTTGATTTGATATAGAAAAATCAAACTTTCTATAGTGATTTATATTTTTTTATCACATCATCCAGAGATAGTTGCATAAAGTAAATTAGTGTTAGTTTAAAATATCCAGAAAATTTTCTAAGCTTTTGTTTAAAAGTCCAGACTTTCTTTCTAACCAATCTGTACTAAATTCAATTTGGATTTTATGTAAGATTTCTTACTGAACTTATTTTTAATATACTACCAATAAAGTTTGATCTGTTATTTCAGATGTTTCTATCATGTCCATAAAATCAGTAAAAACCACTAACATCTTTGAAACTTTATTAATAAAGTGATTTTTTCTATTAAATTATTACAATTTACTTATGAAACACCTGAAATGTCATTAATGACAAAATTTTACCACTTTGATATATTTATCTTCCTAAGTTTTCACATTTCAGTAGATGTTTTGCAAAAAGCAGAACCATTATCTAGATCATAATATGTATATGTTCTGTTTTTTGCAAGTCTTTAAAAATATTTTATACCTGAAAATGTTGTTGCAGTTATTTTAACTTCAGAATTAAAATCAGTTGATGGTTGTAAATATATCTAAATATATTTTACATATTAACATAAATGTAAATACATGCAATTTTTCTTGCTTTTATCACCTTGATTTTTAAAACTCTTGAAAGTTATGGTTTCTAGTCATTTATTATACATACAGAATGCATGCACAGAAACATGGTATTTTAACTGTTACTGTATTTTTCAATTAAGGTTTAATATAAAAATACACATTAAATCATCATTGTGATGAGTTTTGTAAAGTTGTATAGTACCTGTGTAATCAGTTTCTATTATTTTACATTAGTTTTGTTTTCTCATGAGTTTTATAAAAATGCAATCGGAGGTATTTCCTCCTTTGTGTCTGGCTTCTTTCATCTACATAATGCTTTTGAGATGTACTCTTTTGTTGCATACATAACTAGAACTTTTTCTTTTATTGCTGAATAATAACATGATATTGTTTTAATTTTTAACAAGTTCCCTACCAATAATTGCAAGTTTTAAATCTCATAACCTGTAACTATTGCCATTTAGATGGACTATGCAGTTATTAGCACTTTAAAACTTTAATAATACATTTAACTATTTTAAATTGTATCTACATTTAGGTAACCTGCAATAGTAAGCAATATATAGTAACAATATAGATTATTAAAATAGCAGTCATTTTTCATTCTGGAAATACAACTAATTGCTTTATTATTGTACCAATTCTTCCACAGTATCAAAAGACATTCTGGACTGTTCTTATTTTGTATGGTGTCCCAAATTCAGGCTTCAGTTCATTAGTACTATCTCCTTTTTGTCCTCCAGCAGATTCAACTTTAAAGAATAATGAAACTTTTCCAACTTTGCTGTCTTAATATCCTGGGTATTTGTTTTTAATATTTTGTTATAAGGTATCCAGTATACATATAAAAAATTACAAGAAAAATAAAACCAGAGTAAAAACTTTATTTAGGGGTAGCAGCAACTATTATACATAATAAATGATAAGGATAAGGATAAACAGATCCTTCTAAACAGCAGGCTTCCTGTTATGAAACAAATTGAAAGGCCAGGAATGCTGCAAATGTTTCTCAGATGTCACTATCACAGGAGACCCATTTATCAGTGATCATCATGGTATCTTAGAATAATTAGCTTGAATTGATGCACTTTGTAAGAGTTTACATAATTGTTCCCATTGCAGCAACTAAGGCCATACTTCAGCCCATATCTACACCCATTAAGTTACAAACACACAAACCCATTGATACAGTATTTCACTTCTGCAAATTTATCATCTGTATACAGTCACACATGTATAAGCTTCTTTAGAGTAGCAGCAAGAAATTAGCACTTACACTTACTTCTGAACATTGTTCTAAATGCTTTATATGTATAAACTCATTTAATCCTCATAACCTTATGAGGTAGGTATTATTCCCATCTTACAGATGGGAATGAATAACCTTATGAGTATTATGTGTAAGTACTTTATGGGTGGGTGTTATTCCCATTTTATAGACTATATGGTTAAATTATTGATGGTATATTCTTCTAATGGAATATAACACAGCCCTAAAAAATGAAGAGGAAGCTCTTTACATACTGATATGGCACAACAGGCAAGATATGTCATCTCACTAGGTGAAAAAGCCCAGTCTATGTAAGGTTATTATTTGTGTAAAAACTACATCAGAGACCTGAAATTATATACAAAATTTAGGGGACATAAGCATTTACCTGGAAGGAGGGTTACTAACTTTCATTACATTTTCCTCTAAAATGATAAAGATTCTCCAGGCTAAGGAATATATATAAATTGTATATATACTAGGATTACATCTATCTATAAAAATATGAATAGGAAAATATGAAATATATGCAGTACAATAATAGCATCTTACACTAAAATTCCAGATGAGCCAATTATTAAAATGATTATAAAGGTGGAATCTAAAAACCAAAACAGGGACTTCCCTGGTCATGTAGTCATTAAGAATCCACCTTGCAATGCAAGGGACATTTGTTCTATCCCGGGTCCACAAAGATTCCACATGCTGTGGGGCCCATATGCCACAACTCTAGAGCCTGTGCTCTGCAACAAGTGAAGCCACCACGAGAATCCTCTGTGCTGCAATGAAAAGCAACCCTCACTCGCTGCGACTAGAGAAAGCCCACAAGCAGCCATGAAGACCCAGCACAGACAAAAAATAATAAAAATGAAAAGCAAAACAAACGTACAACAGAAACAGACTTGGGGTGAAATAGGTGAAGGGATTAAGAGGTACAGTCCTCGAGTTACAAAATCAATAAGCCAAGAGAATGTAATATACAGCATAAGGAATATGGTCAGTAATACTGTAATAACTTCGTATGGGGATGATAGATGATTACTAGACTTAAAGCAGTAATCATTTCATCATGTATGCAAATATCATTCTCTCTGTGTGATTTGTCTATTTTAGGGAGACTTCAACTTAAACCTTTACAGAATAGCAGAAATTAAAAATTTAATTATCAGGACTTCCCTGGTGGTACAGGAGATAGGGAACCATCTGCCAATGCAGGGAACCTGTGTTCGATCCCTGGTCTGGGAAGACTCCACATGCCTCAGAGCAACAAAGCCCGTGTGCCACAACTACTGAAGCCTGCACACGTATAGCCTGTGCTCCATCAGAGAAGCCACGAGAAGCCCACATACTGTAATGAAGAGTAGCCCCTTCTTGCCAAAACTAGAGAAAGCCCTCACAAAGCAACAAAGACCAAGTACAGTCAAATCTTAAAAAAAAAAATCAGTTAATTAAGCTTTTTTGTTCTCTAAACTTACCTCTAATGTATTATTTTCTTATTTCTTGGCTGCTATAGCTTAACTACTTAAGTTATTGGTAAGTTTTTGTCTGTTTACTTTGCTTGCCTGTGCATTGTTTTCATTTTCCCCCCCCATGTTTCCTGTTTTATCTTTCATACTGAGGCTGCCCTCAAATGCCTGGTAATCCTTAGTTGTTCATACTTAAAAGCATGAGAATAAAAAAAATTAACTGGAAGGCTTTGTCCCTGAGTGGGGCTTGTCTGTTGTGATCTTCATTGGAGTGGTCTGATTGAGATTAAAGTTGGAGAACTTCTGCCAGTACGTTTAGTTCCTCCCCTCTGAGCTGGTCAGATGCCCAGAGATTTCTTGCAGTCTCCTGCCGGAAGCCTGAGGATCTAACTACTCGTTTTTCTGGGAACCAAGAAAGAAGGCTTGGGAATCACAGTATCTAGGATGCACTGGTTCATTTAATTTTCCTGTTTTCAAAAGAATAACCCCATCCCCCCAAAGTAACTGTGGGACTGAAGGAAAACAAGTAACAAATGGTGTACAACAGTGGTGGATCCAGGTTCTGCAGTTATCCAAAAGCTAACATAATTGAGGGAGGGAGGACATGATTCAGTACAAAATTACAAACATAAAATTACGTACAAAAGTGAATATTTCTGAGAGCACAAATCATAAAAATCACCAATCAAAAAAACTGACAATCACTATAAACAGCTAAGATCCCCAAAGGGCTTTGGAAAGGACCTCCTGTAAGACAGGGCTCTGAAGTCTAAACTTCATGAACCTCATGTTTAATTATTCTCTAAGTGCAAAACTTGAAAAGATAACAGGTATGGCCTGAACCATACTGCATATTGAAGATCAGAGGTCTTAAAAATGGATTACTTGCTTCTTTTAGGTGTACAAATGTTTGTCAATGGGTACTGTTCAAGTACTTTTAAGGGGAATCAACCTCAGTATGAACTTTACGAAGTGATCTGCCCCAAAAGGTTCCAGTCACTTGTCAACTTAACTCATTTCTCGTTCAAAAATTCTATCTCCCACTTCAGAGAAGTCTTCTCTCTCATTCTATTGGCTCACCATGTGAAAATTTCCAAGGGACAATTCCAGAAGGCATAGCTCTTAAGTTCCTTGTGAGCAAAGTAAAGAAAAGGTTTTGGAAGAAGTGTTTCACACTGTCATCTTTGTCTCTTTCTTCCCCTTCTTTGAATTCAAAAATCAGAAGTTGTGAACACATGGTTTCTTCATATTTGAATGCATTATTTATTGGAGCTTTCTTAGAGAGCCTTTTTCTAAGAATCAGTGAAACAGTATTTTTCAAACTTAAGAAAATTTTAGCTTCTATTTTAGAAGTTTCATGAAAAACAATACACTTTCACAGAACCTCAGCTGGACTATGAGGTGTTTGAATGCATATTTTTCCAAGATTATTCTAAAACTCCAAAATTCCATGGATGTTCAGAAATGAATCATCTTGATGGAGTAGATGACCAACAATCCAGGCACATTCTCAAATTTATTTGCAAAGGCAGCCTGAGAAACTTATAGTTCAGATTTGCCAAAAACTGAATGTTTCCTGAGGTTGTGACTTTATATCTACTAAGGAACCCTGTAGCTACTCAATGATTATGGTTTCTTTGAATCTAGGAACCTCATTAATATTAATCATCTATTTATTTTGTGACATGATGACTGAATTCAGAAAAACTCTGGAAGTTCTTTTAAATGATAGAAGATCCACACAGCTGCTTCATGGAGACAAAGTAACGGCTTCAGGGGTCACCCTGAAGAACTAAGATTGACAACTTAGGTGAGTATTAACAGGTACAATTTATGAATTAACACGATTTCCTACCTTAGCTATGTATTATAACTACATGTAGTTGTATAAACAAAATTTGTTTTAAATTAATACAAGTTTTGGAGAGCTTGAATTAATGAAAGGTGAAAAATTAACTTTTTTTTAAAAGAACTGTTTCTAAGGGAGTCCTTTCTTCATCTTGATGGTCAGAAAGTACAAGAAATTTTAAATTAAGAGACAAGCAGAGCCTATCCAGCCCAGTGAAAGCAATGTGTAGCCAGCTAAGGCTCTATGGAGCACAATATGTGTAAATACTTACACAAGTGGAATTTACTGCACCATCACCTCACAGAATAAAGAGGAATATCCTGGGGAGCAACCTAGCTTACTAAAATCAGGATGATTTTTATATGTGGCTATGCACAGATAAATCTAAGTAGTTATATGGTCTATTTTTTACATTGTAGCCTCTTAACTTGTGATCTAGTTGTAAACACTTTCAGAAGCAGAAATTTTTCTTCCTGTAGACAGACTAACCATTTCTGCTCTTGGTCTTTAAAAATAAGCAAGCAAACACACCAGCTGTAATGCTTAACATAACCTAAAGGGGAGGCTTGTCAATGCCAAAGCTCAGGACTTGGTCCCACCTTTTCATGTCTTTAAGACTCAGACTTGAGGTGGACTCAAGAATACGATTTCTTATGGGCCAATAGTCTAAAGAACAAGATGGAAAACACACTACTTTCTGTGTCTAAGAGCTGGAAGAACCACAAAAAGGCCAAAAATACTTAGGAATGGTTGGTTCTTACCTGATGCAGCCATGCAGTCTGGTATCATTTTCAGTATCTGATCTCAGAACTTCTGAGATCAGAGGAGGAAGGCCTAGTTTCTTTTCCTGTCACAGTTGTAGAAAAAGGATGTTCTGGGTCAGGAACTTCAGTTTAGGGTAGCAAGTACAAAAAATTAACATTCAGTCCACCCATAATGGATCTCTTATGGATAATCCTGCTGGAGCACACACAAAAAAAGTGTATCCTGCTTGCATGGAACTATGGCTTAACCCTTTTCCACAAAGTAAATAATAGATTTCCCATATAAATTTTCCCAACTCCTACACAGGGCCTTTCTCCCTCAACTTCTGGTAATGTCACCATTCCTTTAGGTTTTCAAGTCTTCATCTTGGAATGTCAGGATACTAGCTTAAGCAGTTTATCTTGAAAATCGACACATGGCCATTAGAAACAAAGACAAGGAGAAAATGGTTTTGTTTGCCACCCCGTACAGATTTTTTTTCACAGTGAATGACAAAACAACTGCCACTGTAAGAGGAGCAATTTCTTTGCTATTTTCAATACCTCAAAGCTTAGAGACTTATTTTATCATAGTCAACTGCCTTTTGTCTTTTTCATTCAACTTTTATAGTTAAGACTTTCAATTCACTCTCCCCCTTTCTCATTAATAGAACACCAGTTTTATTCAGAGCAGTGATGCATACAGCTTTAACATGGTATTTCTAAGCTTCTCTTATTGGGCAGCGTTATGGAAATTGGAATATTCCAAAGTGTTCTGCAACTTTTTCTGGGTCTTAAAAGGGGAAGCTTTTTATTTTCTATGCTGCCCAGGATCCAAGTATAAAACCTGAAATTCCCACAACCATATTTGACCTTGGAGTATAAGCCAGGTGCTGGGGATAGAAAAAAATTTCTGAATTGCCTAAACCTTCTATCATAAAGCTTCACTTCCCAAAGATCTACGTTAGTTCTCTAGACATCATTGATATGAGCACCACAAAATCAACTACAAGTAACTATTATTTTTTATAACACGAGCAGAAACACCTTAAAATGCTGATTTACAAAAATAGTATTAAATATGTAACTTTTGTAAGCTAATAGGGGCTTATTCCCTGTGGACTCTAGAATAAAATAGGTAAATAAAAATGGTAAGTGTACTCTGAAAGCAAAGTTATCAAGGTAGAGGTACACAGGAGGGATTTGTCAGTTGGGATAGCGACAATACAAAATATAAACAAACTATGCTTAGATAAACATGAAAAAAGAGAACATACTTTAAAAAAAAACACATCTGCATACTAACCAAGTATTTTAAAAAGAACAATGATCACTGACATTAAAAACTACAAATGCAAAAAGCATGAACCTAAATTGGGTACTCATATGGGAAAAACACAAACTATGAAAAACATTCTCAGGAACTGTTGGGGAAACCTAAACATGGACTAGATATATTATGGAATTATGGTTAACTTTACCATGTGTCAGAGATAAAAAAGCACAAAAAGTGGTAAAAAAACTTTACAACACTACTCAATTACTGTTCATTTTACTACAGTATTTTAAATACCAAATACTATTTTTCTAAGTATATTTTTATGTAACTGTTGATAATCCAGACATTTTGTCTTTGAGTTTCTTCTAATCAGAACATCAAAAAAGGCTATGTGACGTTAACTTTTTAAACTTTTCTATAGACTCGAGTCTTCACACATTACAGAATGGAATTCTGCTGGAAACTTTCCGGGAGGAAAATCCAGTACATACATACACCACCACATCAGAGCAATTAATCTCGCAGTATTATAATACTGCATTTTTACCAAGTCTATCCTTGCATGTCTGTTGGCATCACATCTGCATCCTGTCACAGACCTGACTCAATGTGGGGTTGAGACCCAATGAAGTTTGAATTCACACTTTCATTACTTTCTGCTTTTTTTCTAACTCTAAGGTAATTGCAAGATGTACTTTTATGCACCATCAAGGACAAGAAAACACTTTCAACTATGACAACAGACCTTACTGAAAATTAAAATTGGTTACAGAAGCCTTTTTGAAACTTCAGTATCAACTTCTTATGAATAAAATTGCAATGCTTGGCATTTGCTGAACAATTCTTTGCATTATAGCTTATGGACACCTTCCCTGCTTAGGTCCCAAGAAAAACTTGGTTGCCACTAATTTAAGAAGTTTGATTATTCTTCCAGTGATTATATCCTCCCACTTATGAAATTTATATCCTGCTGCTTTCGTAGACCCTTTTGCTTGAAGCACCATTTCGTTGCTGACCAATCTAAGACACTTTAATATTTTTTTGTAAGACAACTTTAAATAGCAATAAATGCATACAATTATTGAGTTCACACGTGGACAAGCAGGGAAATAGTCAATACTGCCTAGCCCCAGTTTTTAAGGTGTCACAGATTTTCAGAGATGCTAAAATGTTAGAACTGCATCCTATTGTTGATATTGTCATAACTGACTCGGGAATTTATTTTTGTGATACCATTTTCAGTTCAAATGACTTGCCTATGACTCTAATGGGTGTCTAAACCAAGATTCAGACACACTTCTGAGACAATTCCAGTTCTCTCACAATTTGTAACAACTGAGACATTGCCTTGTTGCAAGAGTTAAACACTGAGCCAAACATTTCAAATGGCCAGTTTATCAGTATGCTTTCTTGTAAAACACGTTGAGGCTGGCCTGATATGATTAACTTTTATTCAAGCAAGAAATGCCCACAATAGATTTAATTTTCTATTAGCATGTTCTCATTTTGGCCAAAGCTTGGTTTCTTTAACATTCAAAACACATCAAGGTAGGCAATGGGGCTGTAGGGTAAGAAAATTATACATGACCACTGATGGAAAGCTGATTTCAAATACAGCATACGATTTGAAATTGAACTGTTCCAAGAAAACTTATTTATAGGCAAACACCAGTAAGAAAATCAAAGCTTTTAACAAAGCTAAAATATTAAACAAACTACTTCAATATTCCTCTTTGTATATTTAAAACATCTTACTATTTGTTGTTTTAAAAAGACTTTTATGCATGATTATATTCTACTGAAACAATGCCAATCTTTGCCAAAGACTTGTATAAAAAGTTAGGAGAATAGCAATTATACTAAGTTGCTGATTCTCCACAAACATGAGGCACTTCAAATGCTTAGGTTTTAGTTTAGGTACATAGAAGGCTAATTTAGTCATCTGGAAACAGGCTCACCCAAGCTGGTTTCCTTTTTCTATTCCCTTTTTGTATTTTATAGGGACTCTTCAGCTTTGTTACCCCCAGCTAATCAGAGATGCTTTTTAACTGCAAGTAAAGGTAAAAATGTGCGCCAAGCTGTCATAGGAGGGATTTGTTTCTTGGGAACAGAAGATATCTCAGGAACATGTTCATTTTATACAAGTGCTGCCTTTACTCAATAACCTTAGAAATAATACTTGAAAGTCAACAGATATCAAAATTCATTTAAAAATGTTACCTAATACCTAAACATAAATAACCACTTTCATTAATACAGGAATAAGTTTGAGCCAAAAAGGGGAAAATAAATGTAAACCAAGTTTATTTTGCTTAAGTAGTGTTCTTAAAGCACTACAGCTTGGTAAACAATGTAAATTAGTATAAGTCATCTCAAAAGCCAGAGTTTTGTTTTGTTTGTTTTTAATGAGTTGTTAAAAAGATGCAGCCTATTCTAACAGGATAAATATTTTTAACCATTTCACTTTGAGTTAATGAAGGCTCACAAATGAGCAACACTCCTCATTGAGGAAAACAAAAAGCTGTTGTCGACAAGCGACAGCACACACACACAAAAACAAAAAGAACTGTGTAAAAATAACTAACTGTGTTCCCATATTTTTTGAAGTCGTTTACAATGGGATGATATGCACATGATCTTGCTGCAAACCTGCCATACAGACTTGTAATACATGTAGTCTAGACAAACAATTCAGTCCAAGAGGTGCTAACTTCAGACGATGCAGCACTATAATCCTTTTAACAACGCAATCTGTTTTACTCATTATCTTTTCTTCTAGACTGAAATACAGGCTAGAGAGAAAATGCTCCCTAATTAAAAACTGGTATTGTTTACAGGAAAAATTGTATACTTTTGCATCAGAATTTACAAGTATATGTTTAAATTGGATTTGCCTCCTCCCCCCATCCCAGCCACAAAATGGGGATGAAGTTAAAATTTTTAAAAATGCCGTAATTTTCAACTTCATGCAAACTAAAGATGACCAAAACAAAAGCTTAAACAATGGAAGGATATTTCACAGAAAATTTCTTATACAAAAAACACATAAGAAAAAGGGCCACTAGGTGACATTTTAATTTACAAATTGGCATCATTTTGGTCGACAAATATCCAGATGCTGTTTTCATCTGCTAACAAGAGTTGCAGAGGAAAAAAAGAAAGAAAAAAACCCAGCATGACTTCTGATTTTAATCACACATTTCTTCTGGAATTTCATGTGGATTAAGGATGCCTGGGACAGACATCTGAAGTTTGTGTTTTTCTTCCTGAGCCTGTCGAAGGGCCGTTTCTCGTTCTTCCAAAAAGAGATCTGATGTATCTTCACCTGCAAACTCCTATGAAAAGATAGTTAACGGTCAATATACTTAGCAATGTAATTTATCCATCAATTGTTGGGCTTAAATTATGTATATAATTCTACACAGTTGAATTAAAAACTAAATGTTAGCTGGGAGGGAAAGATTAGAAGAGAGGGATCGTATAATGCCACATATAAAACATACTTCAAGAGCAATGATAATAAGAAAGACTAAAGATCAAGTTTTAAGTATATTATGATTGTCCTCATAACTATCTCATCAATTTTCATCCTTTATAACTCTATATGAATTAGTTTTTTACACAATAAAAAAAAGAACTTTGTATTTTGGAGGAGGGAAAAGCCTGCATATGTTATGTGATCAATTCTTATTTAATAGATATGGACAAGAATTCATCAACTTTTTGATTTCTTTAAAACACGATGATACAACAAAAATTCCTCTTCCCGTTTGTCAACAAAGCGTTGTAACAGCAGTAAAAAAACAAGCTGGTATTTGCTAATCACCATGGTTCCCTCTAAAATGAATTCTTTACTAACAGTGTGAAAAATCCCAAGAGGAACTATCAATGTATTTCCTTCCCCCCACTCCTTTAAAAATATCTATGGGATTCAATCACAATGTTGCAACAGACATAAGTTACCCCAAACATTTTAAACCTATCTCCTCTTCTGCCCTTGATTTAAAGATTTTTTTTCCTGTAATCTATCTCAAAAGAGTAAGACTGTACATATTTTTGCTCATTACAAAAAGTGGTCAATTCTGGATGTAAGAATTCAATCAGTATTTACTCTCAATATTTCTGCAACTGCAAAAATACATACCTTTATCTGTACCAGGAAATCCCGAAGATGTTCCTTGAATGCAGGAATATCCTGATTTAAGCTGAAAAGTCCTGTCACAAAGAGCTTTACTTGAGCGCTGCAAGTTAAAACACAATGATTAATCGCTTAAAAAAATAAAACAAAACCTTAAAAAATTTAAGTTTATAAAAAGGGATATTTACTCTTGTAAATGAGGGAATGCGGACTTAAGAAGATTAGCCACATATTCCTGAATAAACATTTGGTTGTTAACTGGATTTCCAGGATTTAATGGTGTACTTATTTTTCCTTCTTCAACCAAATTAAACATATACGCAAGGATAGACGCATGCATTGTTAAACCTGTTGATAAGAAGGATATCATTAAACTCTAAGATATAATAACAATCAGAAGATAGAACTTTTACAGCTTTAAATTCTTACCAGCAGTATGCGAGGTGTCTGTCACAACAGAAAAGATATGCTGAAGAATATCACAAAAATAAGTCTGATAGAAACTCTGAGCTGCAGCTTCTTCTTGTGCAACATTTTGTAAGAGTGTAAAAAGTATCTGTAAGCCTAGAAGATATATAAAGCCAACCAAGTTATTCCATACTGACAACATTCACAATAGTACTTCAGCTATTAAACAATTCAAAATCCCTCTCGTTTTTTTTTAAACTAAAGACAATTATTTGCCTAAATGATCTTGACTCAGTAATGGAGTTAAATTAGAATCAATGACTACTTACTTACAGACTAATCTATTACCACCTCTCCATTATTTAAGGTTTAGTTGATTCTCTCCATATCCATTACTGATACACTCAAACAAAAAACCATGACAAGTAAAGTAATACCTCTTACCTGCAACTATAAAGACATAGATGGCTGTCTATCCCTAAGTGTCTGTATGTGGATTGTGGGTTGGTAGGCAAATGAATAAAGAACATCATTTTTATGTACTTACCCGTATCTGCTACATTCCTCATGGTATGTTTGAAAGCCCAAATAATAGAATCCAAAACAAGTTTAAACTGTGCAGGTGGAATAGCCAGGAACGCTGGGAAACAATGAGAATTGACAGCCTGAAGTAGTAAGAAAAAGTTCGTTCTATGTTCAGGATATTCTTCAAAGTCCTAGACATAAATAGTGGGAACAAAATAGAAGTTTAAGTGCCTTAAACTGTATTAAATGGAAGAGGGAAAAGCAAGCCCTAATTCATTATAAATATTTGGAGTTGTTAGTGGACCCCATAAGATATATGGCCTGCTGAAAGTCAAACTCACAGATAATACAATTCACTCTGTATGGGAGAACAAAATTACTACTGCACAAATGAATTGTCAATATGAAGAAATACAAGGTCATCTTATTATAAAGACAATTCAACAAAACCCACAAAGACCATCACATTTTCTATTAGCATTGAGACTTGCTAGAGATTTGCTACCACTTTAAAATGATTTTGAGATCAGTTAACAGATTAGAAAAATCTACTGTGTAAATGTGTACACGTATATTTACATGTTTTTTTTTGGTTAATACATTTCCCCGTTCTTTGTAAGCATATACTACACTTTACTAACTAAAAACCCAGTGACTAAAAGGTTTCAAGTTTTAAATAAATGCTAGCCGCTATTTGAATAAAACTGGCAAATTTAAAAAACAAGTACTTATCTAGTTCAAATGTTTTAACATCAGAGCCTAAAATTTATGCTATGCTCAGAGACAGCCATCATTTACGCTTTTAAAAGTTACAAGGATAACGGCAGAACTTGCCATTATGTAACTGAAATGCAAATTGCATACCTTATTTATCATATTCAATGTGCACTCAAAAACAGCATCAAATATTTGAGGTATTTCAGCTGTTATATGTCCTCCTAACTTGTTGACAATAATAGCCATAGTACTAAGCACTTCTGGCTCTCTAGCAGCTGGGACATTCCTCTGGTAATCAATGAGAACTGCATCCAACAGAGGAGGGACAAAATTTTCAGCTACCTGTTTAAAAAAAAATAACAAAACTGTTAATTTTAATCCAGGCACTTGCTAACTCTTACTAAGCAGCTAGGTCAATGTCACCTTATAAGATTTACTTTAGGTTGATCATCTACTGAAAAATGGAAACTCTTATGGCTTTAATTCTGGTCTATTAGAACTTAACAAAGAAAAACCAAGAAATCAAAACAGGCAGAAAAGGGCCATGGACATTGTACAGTTTAAATCTATACTTAATCAGACATCCCCCATCAATGCTTTTTTAAATTTAATGAATGCTAACCAAAAGTTTAATAATCAGAAATAATAACCATTACTTACTCTCAAAAAAGGAACTACACTATGCCAGAAAGACTGTGGTAGGCTTTCTGAGATTCCCAATCAACAGTCTAAGGTGTAAACACTATGCTTTATAATACATCTTCCATTAAGATGTGCTCAATAAATATGATCATGTTTCATTTAATTAAGCAGTAGTAGTGTCCGAATACACAAAACAGGCCTAGCAAGATTTGAAGGCTAAGCACAAAATTATTTTTCTTTTACTTACTAGTTTTTCTCTTAACTAGAACCGATTCTCCCTTCTTTTCTTCCTTTAAGTTCTACTCAGACGTGATTAAGTTGTACAAGTTTACTTACATACATCATGAAATGATTACAGAAGAGTAAGTTTAGTGATCATCATAGATATTTTATAACACCTCATATAGATACAAACAGAAAAAAAGTTGTGGTAAAAATGCTTAAGACTTACTCAACTTTCTTACAAAACATATAGCAGTGTAAATTTTATATACCATGTTTGTACATTACATCCTTTTTTTGACCTAAAACATGACAATAGTTCCTATTAACAGTCTAGTGATTTGATTTTTATACATTCTAAAATGATCACATTAAATCTAGTCATGATCTGTCACTATAAAGAGATATTAGTTCTTGATACACTATTTCCCATACTGTACATTTCATACCCATGCCTCATTTATCCTATCCTTGCCCACTCTCATATTTCCACTCTTAACACTTTATTTTCCTACACACTGGATCTGAATTATTTGACTATCTTTGAATTCACAGCCCTAAAATTCAACATAAATCTTAACTGTAACTAGTTTGACACCTTGGTAATTTCCTGAAAAATTTTTACAGTATCAATAGGAACAATACTGAAATATCAAATTTATGAAAGTAAGTTGCACAGTTCTCAATGCTACTTCCACAATAGTGAAGAACAGGAAAGGATTTATGGTAATGTTTCAAGGATCCAAAGAACGAAAACGTTTAACAATAACTAAACATAAATAGCTCCCCCAAGTTCACGCATATGGAACTAGTTACTTTCTGAAAACCATTTAAGACTAACAGGAATAAAACAACAAAAGAGACTTTCAAACCTTCAACTAGGAAACTGCTTATTCTCACTAAGGAGGCAAACAGCTCTTAGGACAGCTTTACAAATTGCTCCCAAAACCATCAGAAAAAAAAATTTCATTTGAACTCTATCCATGGAAAATAAAAATGACCCAATCATCTCAACTATCTTATTATATCACCACTCTCGCCCTATCAACAGCAATTTCTTTGGAAGAAGGTATTTATCTTGGGCTTCCCTGGTGGCTCAGTTGTAAAGAATCTGCCTGCAGTGCACGAGACCTGTGTTCGATTCCTGGGTTGGGAAGATTCCCTGGAGAAAGGATCTTACTATTTCAACAGACTCCAATAAATAGAATGCTATCAAGTTAACACCAAATGTAAACATCTAAATTACCTTTTAAATAGCCAAATGCATACAGAATATATACACATTCTAGAGAGTATAGTATCAACTTTAAAAACAAAAATGACATCTTACTTACCATCTGTGGATCATTAGACCTGCTCACCCAACCAGATATTAACTTTAAAGTTTCTCTTTTTACTGTTCGCATACTTCTAATCAATGGTTGCTTTGTTACCATCTCACCTAAAAAACAGAATCAGGTGGAATCCAATTTGACAACTAAAATTGACACTGGCAGTTACATGTACTTCAGATACTATTTGTTTCCATTCTCCATTAGAAAACCTAAAGACAAAAAGTGCTCATGCTCGTTCATGTCCAACTCTTTGCAACCCTGTGAACTATAGCTTGCCAGCATCTTTTGTCCCCGGGATTTTCCCAGGCAAGAGTACCAGAGTGGGCTGCCATTTCCTCCTCCAGGGGATCTTCCCAATCCACGGATGACTGGCAGGTGGATTCTTTACCACTGAGCCACCCAGAATGCCCCTCCAAAAAAGAGGACACAGATGAATTTCCTGGGAAAACAGACTAATTTTTTAAGGAAAGGGGGCATGTGTGACTCATTAAAAATCGTTGAGGATTGCCTAAAACATGGGAGGTATATAATTTTGTCAAAAGTGCTAAATGCTTATGGCTAAGGCAGTGAATGTAGAACTGACAATATATCATTCCATAAGAATTCAGAATTGCTTACCATTAGCTTGAATAGCTGCAGAAATATTTTCACTGAGGCACTTGTATACATTAAGCATATCTAAATAAATTCTCCCAAGCTGAATCACAAACGGGTGTCCAACTGCTTTGCAAGCTCTCACATTTGTTTTCAGTATGCTACCTAGTTGCTTGACTGTTTCAGGATCTTTAAGTATATCCACATTCTGTAAGAACAAAACACAACTCCATTTATAGTAAGAGAATTATTTTTGCTAAAGCAAAAAAAATTACCCACATTACTACAAACCACCATCACATAAGGGTAAAAGTACTGCAAAAGTCTTTATTAATAAAGAATGGAAGAAACTAGTTCCCATTCAAACAGAATAAAAATGTTACCATTCTATCAATGTGCAAAAGCACACAAAGCACTATGGATCAGATATACATGTCAAGGTACTAAATTTACTACTTTTGTAAATGTAACTTTCTTAGATTCCATTAGAACTTTCACAAAAAAAAACTTACTTTGGTTGCTTGCTGGATTATGCTATCCCAAACCTGATTAGGAAGTAGCATATATTTTTCTATCAAATGTTCTTGTACTGTTTGGTCTGTTTGTGCACCAATCATGTACCCCACAGCTTCATAAAATGTATGGACCTATATTAAAAGGCAGACATTTTACTTGTATGCATCATAATAAGGAAAATTACATACAAACAATCTACTTATACACTTACGCTAATTTTGTTAACATGTCAGTAATAACTGAACAATAATTCAGTTTAACACATTTCTGATTGAATTTCTGCCTCATTATAAAAATTTAAACACAGAAACACTTGAATCCATTAGTGGCATTCTACGCCCATTAATGAATTCTCATTAAAACAGTAGATATTTTCTAAGAAAACTATGCTTACTGATCCACATACCTGTTGAGGTTGAAGATCACAAATTATAGTGTTTATGTTGTTCAAAATCTCATCAATAAATGGCATTACTTCTCCAACCTGAACCTGAACGAAATGCCTGCGGCACTTTTGAGCTATTTTAATGAAGGTATCACAAGCCATGTCTTGGACTCCATCGTGGGTCTCTAAACAAAACAAAAACAAATATCAAAAAAAATTTCAAAAAATATTTTGCTTTTTCCATTAAGCAAAAATAAAATATATTAAGCAAACAGGACTTACCATGCATGAATTCAAAGAGCTTGTTAACTACTGTCTTCAAAAATTTCCAGTGAGCTCTTAAAAATCGTGGATACTGACCTACTATGTACATGATATTTGATGCAATAATAGCTTTATTATCTTTGCCTCTTTTCTGTTCACATAATCCTAATAGATCCTGTAAAGTAAGAAAAATTTCAGTCATTTATAGTAAAATACACTATTAAGGTTCCAGTTCACACCTATCTCTTGCATACCTTTATAACAGTAACAAGAAATCGCTTTTCATCCTCTTCATGCATTGCTCCACTAATGGAGCCTATTGCCCAACACAATGTATTCAAATTCTTCCATGACCACTCCGTACCATTCACTTGATTGTGAAGCTTCTCGGTCATTATTCTTTCTGTATCTACATAATCCAGATGAGTAAGATAAACTACAAGGAAGGAAAAAAATTGCACATTTTAAAATGCAAAACTTACTGAGCAAAAAGATTTTTACTAAGACCAGCAGCACCCTAATTCAGAAACTAAAGCATGCCTTGTTCCCTCAACAGTATTTCCACAAAAAAATAGTATTTTTAAAAATAAGGATTAAATTAACAGTATTTATTAACTTACCTAATGTTTCTCTCATATTCTTATACAAATTTATGGAATCTGTATCCTTCATGAATTCTCTTACAACTTCTCCCTGATCATTTTCTACAACTAATACTTCCTCTGGTTTAGCCATTCTACTAACCATTAATAAACGGACCTATTCAACAATTAAAAAAAAGAAAAAATCTGTTAGATCTCTGAAATCAGTTACATCAAATATAACTCCCACTCTCAAAAAATGGCACTTAACACCAACATACCAAACAAAATCAGGCCCACAATATAAAACAATAAACATACTTAAAATGTAATTCTACAATAATTTTCAATCTAAACATGAACAAAAATCAACTTTCCCGCATCTCTAACAAACTCACAGGTTGTGCTTGGATAGATTCAGCCAAAAAATAAAAGCCAGCATTTTCATTTGGTCCCCTCAAATCAGAGAAAGCACACTCAACTACACACTGCTGTTACCTTGGATAATACAGGCAAATACAGCTGTCTCCTAGGAGGAACATCAAAATGCTGACTTCCAGAGAGCAATGGAGAGGCAGATGTTGAGAACGGGCTCTCTCTGTAGAGCTCAGCTGCCAGGTGATTCCAGTACTCAAGGCAAATCTTAAAGATTTCAGTTTCCTCTACTTCGGATACCAACAACATATAATGAAGGGCCTACACAGAAGATCAAAACTATTAAAACAATCCTTAGACATTACCAACCAACCTCAAACTGCTTTCCATTTGCTATGTTAATGGTAAATGAAAATTCACATTGCTTTTTGTACACTCTGAAGTTTCATCATTTATCAAATATACAATAGAAATTGTATAGGAGCAAAGTGCACTTTCTTCTCACATGTCCTAGAACATGCTAAGAAACATACATGATTGTAAAAAGTACGGACAACAAACAATATCTGGTAATAGCAAAAAGGGAGAAGTAATTCAAATGTTCAACAGATGAACGGACACCAAAACTGATGTATATCCATATAAAGGGCTATTATTTGGCATGAAAAGGATGAAGTACTGACATATGCTATAACATGGTAACATGTTAAGTGAAAGAAAGCACAACAAAAGTCCATACGTTATAATTCCAGCTATATGAAAGGTGTAGAATAGGTAAAACCATTGAGTTGTAAAGCAAATTACTTGTTGCTAGGGACTAGAGGGAAGAGCAGAATGGAATGACTTATTTCAATGGGTACCTTTATCCTTTGTGGGTAATGAAAAAATGTTTTAGAATAGATGGTTGACAACACTGTCAATGTACTAAATGCCACTCATGCAATCTGTGAATTACCACTCATGCAATTTAAAAGTTGTATGTTATTACACCTCTACTTTCAAATAAGGTTTTTAGACTTTTCAACTTAGAAATGACACATATGCACACTTATTGGAATTTAATTTTCATTGTAAATTACTGATCTGGCATTGAGTAGAAAACAGAAATCAGGACACTTCTGACTAGAATTCAGAATTCACAATCATGTATCTGTATTGTGCAGACAAATAATAAGATATGTCAAAAGAATTTTAGAACAAATTTATTTAGTTAAGTTTAAATTATTAATTTCAGAAGCCAAAAGCTCCACAAAGCTTACCTCCATGAGTGTTTCCCTGAGATTTAATCTTTTTTCTATAAGTTGACCATGTTCTTTAAGAAAGGTGCAGAGAAACAAACTGAGATTCTGAATAAAGTTCTGTTCATCATCCTTTCCATTTGAATATGCAAGTCGAATATTGGTATTTAGAGGAAGCATCTGCAAATTTAAATATGGATCATAAGCCCTTCAAGTAACAACAAAGATACTACATTTAAGTTCTAAATTTCTACCACGTTTTACTAATTTTAAAACATATGGAGTTAAATAGCTATCTTTCAATAAAATGCCTTGGTCTATTATATCCATTTTTGTACCTTTCTGTCCTAGCTTTTGTTTTTTAAATCAAAAACATAGTAAGATTTTCTCAAAGATGATCCTTTGAAACTTTTCTTAAATCAGTTTTCCCATCTTAGTGTCATTAAAAATGTTCAAATGTTATTGATTCAGATTACAAACATATTATGTAGCAATGTAGTTTTATGATTAACCTTCTAGATAATTTCATATATTCCTAGTCAAATTAGGACTTAGCTAATTCATTTAAAAGATGGAAGGTCAAAGGCAGAGTATTAAACCCCAGGTGACCAAAACTTTAAATTCTGCAGAAATTATCAAAACATTCCCAGAACCTTTATTTGAAGGATTCTCAAAATTTCTAGCTTACCCTTCATTTTATATAATAAACACAGAATTGCACTGATCTATTTATATTAAGCTGTGGTGAAATGGTTCAACTGAAATCCAACTTCTAAGGTGCTAAAATTGTTTAGTCAGTTTAATAAGAGTGTTACATCACCTGTTTTAGTTGCATCATTGTCAGTGTAAATAGCGTTACAAACTGCTCCTCATACTGGCTTACACTCACACCAGCTATCTCAGTGAGGCACTTCAGAGAGACATTTCGAAACATTGGAACATTCAGGAACTATTTTAATTAAAAGAAAGGCAAGAGAGGGACTGTAAAATTAAATGGCATGAAACACTTTACTTAAAACTAACAATTAAAAAAATAATGAATGATTTAGAAATCAGGAACACTGGGGGGGGGGGGAATCAGGCAAATAGGTGGTGATACAGGTTTTTAGTACCTATATTTTAAGGAAATTTCATTATCCACCCAATAGACAGTAAATGCTTTAAAAGCAAACTGTGCTTTCTTTAGACATCTGAAAAACACGAAGTTGCTTAGAAACTTTTCCGATGATCTACTACAAGACATGTTTTCTGTATAATCTGAAAATATTATAAAGATTCTAAGAGATCAGCAATATACCTAAGATTAACAAGGTGTAGGGAAACTGGCTCTTTCATATTTTATTGTTGAGAAGGAATAAATGTAAATGTAGCCTCCCATTTGTGGGTGGCAATATGATGAGCATCAAAAGCCTTAAAAATGGACATACTTATTGACCAATACTTAAATGTATTAAAATTTGCACAAAGTGTACCTGGACAAGTACATAAATGCCCAACATTTCCTGTGGTATTGCTGACAATAGCAAGCAATTTAAAATAAACTTTCTATCGATAAAATGGTGGCTCCAACATAGTAAATTCACATTAGAATATGACCCTATCAAGTCCTGAACTACAAAGCCCCAAATAGTCTGCTTTTAGAAGGTCTTGATGAAATACATAATTTATTCACTATATTTGATTAGAAAACATCTGGAAATACAATCAGTTGGTAATTGATCATCTCTGGATAAACAATTACAAGACCTTATATAGGCATTACACGCTACTGGAAACAAATTATTAGTTGTTCACATAGACTGCCTAGTAAAGTGACAGCATCTAAAGATGCTGACACTGTTTTTAAGAATTAGTAGCTGTAACTGCAGAAAAGTTCTTCTCAGCAGTTTCCTCCTCTCAGAAATAAGGCTGATTATGACTATGAATGCAGATTGGTTTTTCTATTCAAAAGGGCATAGTTGTGTTTTCAGTTATAAGAAAAATAACTGAAATGTATTCACATACCTTATAAATTAATGTGCTGATTAACTTGGTCTCAAAAATATATCCAAGTGGAATCCAGTTAAGAAATCTGAGCAATGTTTCTAAAGTTGCATGTACAAGTGGAGCATTTTGGGAATTTTCCTACAACAAAAACAAGTTTTTCAATAAACATCTCCCTATAAGAAGTTATTTTTTAAAAACTGAAATTAAAAACACTTACCATCACAAACTGACAAAGCTGAAAAATTTGTGAGAATTCGTTGCACATGCTAAAGAAAAACAAAAAAGTGATGTTTAGAAAAAATGCTGTGACTATTTACAGAGTAACATTTCAGCAGCCATTTCAGCCATTCAAAACCCAAATTACTTCTATTTATAAACATAAGTATCAATAATTTAATCAAAAGTTATAAAGTTGGGACTTCCCTGGTGGTCCAGTGGCTAAGACTCTATTTTCCCAATGCAGGGGCCTGGTTTCGATCCCTGGTCAGGGAACTAGAACCCACATGCCACAACTAAGACATAACACAGCCAAATAAATAAATGGGTCATGCTTAGTTGCTTGTGTCTGACTCTTTGCAACCCTATGAACTGTAGCCCGCGAGGCTCCTATGTCCATAGGGATTTCTCCAGGCAAGAATATTGGAATGGGTTGCTGCATCCTCCTGCAAGGGATCTTCCCAACCCAGGGATCAAACCCAGGTCTCCAACACTGCAGGTGGATGCTTTACCATCTGAGCCATCAGGTAAATAAATAAACAAATATTTAAATAAATTTGTTATTAAAACTACGGGTAAATATCATTCTTTTAAAACTCACCTATGAAGAGCATGTCAATTTCCTTTCTTAAAGGTTTGGTTTTTATGTCATCCTTACTCTATTTGAAAAATTTCAATTAACATAGTCTTTTGCTCATTTTTTTTTAGTTTGGTCATGCAGCATGGCATGCAGGATGTTAATTATACAACCAGGGATTGAACCAGTGCTCCCTGAAGTAGAAATTCTGAGTCTTAACCACTGGATGACCAGGGATGGTCCTCAATTTAGTTTTAAATCCAGACAGTTGAAATAAAACTCTCCAAATGGAGAGAAGCAGTGCTAGATATCCCTAACCCATTGTGCTTATACACTGAACCAGAGAAAATAAATTCTCAATTCTGAACCTAGTTTAAACACATAAAGGTAAAATATTTGTTCCATAATAACTCAACACATTTTTATTACTATGTGGAAGAAAATAAAATCTGTCATGTTTCTGGTGTTAACTATAGGAAAATGGATAAAACGTAGGAACAGTAGAATTCAGTCGACATATCCTTGGCCCTATAATTAAATAAGCACCATATAAAACAGACTCCAAAGAGCTTTCTGGGAATTCTTAATCTATATTCTTTCCACATAACATGTATGAAGTTACTTTGCTGTAATACCGTAAATATTTTTCAAGCCTCCCCAATTTAGACTATTAGGCCATTTAAGCATTATTTAAATTGAGTCAAAAATAATTAAAAATGTATTAACTTGTTCCTTAAGTATTTATAATCTACCTCCAATCCCTTGAAATTGTTTAAAAAATTGCTTAAAAATTCTAAAACAATTACTTGCCTGTCTTTTAAATGCTTAGCTTTCACTTGGGTTATCTGTCCACTAGAAAAATCAAATACTTCTTCACTCAAGAGTTTCAGAATCACCATATTATTCTGACAGAGGCTTTCACTGGTCCGACTTGCTCCAACAATGTCACTGATAAAAGTTGGCCAGTGTTTTGGCCACTCCTGTTTAAGTATCTAAAATAAAATAGAAAGCGTTCATTTCATTTCACTTGTCAAGTGCAAATAAACAAACTTCATAGAAATTGTGTGATACCAAAAGCAGAAGCAAGTTATCAACCACTCTTCATTTTGTTCCCCTTTATCAAGGCAGGAAATGTGCCAGTCTCTATATAGCATATACTGCGTAGAAACTACAAAGTCCTATGTCTTAAACACCTCATTCTCAGGAAGATTTTTATACATATTATAAAAAAAAGTTAGGTAAATTAAAATTTTCTAGTTAGATATATATCAAGTTTAAAAAACAGGTAAAGTATAAAGATCAACTATGCTTGAATTCAAAGCAATTTTTTAATGGATTAGTTAAGACTGAGATAGCTGACATGGAAAAGAAACCTACAATGCAAGGCAAAAATTTCTTAATGAGTCCAACCCATACTGGAGCCAAAGATGTGAAGTTTTTACAGTACTTCTAAATACTGTAGTACTCTTTGTAAATACTACCACAGCATATTAACAACTTTAAATGTTAGACAATGGGCTAACTATAGTAAACACTGTGAGGACTATCACCACTCTGCAAGATGTTGAGTTAATCAATAAAAGTAGACTAGAATACTTTGTTCAACTTAGCCTAATTCTCAGGGAAGCACTTAATTCTCAGGGAAAACAATGTATCGAGTAAAAACTTACCTGAACAAGAATCATATTTAATTTCCCGATATATACCTTTTCTTTCTAAGAAAAGAAAAAAGTTTAAACAAGGACTTAAAAAAAATGATGTAATAAATAACAAATGTAGGCAGCCCCCCACCCATGCCTGGCAGAAAGAACAAAGTGACTGCAAATCTATCATAAATGACTTGCATATGTGTCTATGTCTGTGACAGAAGTGGGTTTAAGATCAAGATCCAATATTTAAATGATTTTACACTCTCACAGTAGCTTCCAAAAAAGTTCTTACCTCTACACAAGTTGGATCAGATGATGTCTTGATAATGAGGCCCACAACGTATTTTTTAATCCCTATTAAAAAAAATTATTTAGAACTTTATAGCATGCTATAAAACTGCGTAGGAGGAGGGCAGAGTAAAGATCAGATCATACACTTGAATCCCATCACCAGTTATGACATTATGGGGAAAAATATGTACTAATACTTTAATTTTTCAGTTTCATGAAGAATGACAAAATACTGGTTTGACAACTATGAATTATTACCTTCTAAGATATTCTTTAATGCTAGCTAGCCAACTATACCAAGCTGTGATTTTTAAATCAGAAAAAAAAGGGGAAACATGATTCCTTCAAAGAAACACAAGGTCAGATGTTAGTCCCTGTCAGATTTATTTACAACACTAAGCTAATCCTGTAAGTAATTTTACCTTGTTTATTCTACAATGTAGAAAAAAACAGAGTTAAGAAGAAAGTTTTCATTTGTATTAAGGATACCTTTATAGCATTACCTATTCTTTCAACAGTTAACATTTCATGTCTTTGATTTTAGTGTGCATCATTCAAAATTTACTGGGCATCTACTTACTATACGTCCCCTCAAGATTTTAAAGTAATGTCGTTCACCTTAAATTAATATACCCAAAGGATCTGAAACAGGATTTCCTAATCCAACCAATTATCTCTCCCTACAAAAAATAAAGACTAATCTCACATCTGTTTAATAATTTAGTTTTTGCCACCAAATGCTTTATGAAGATTTTCCAATTTTCAAAGCTATCTGAACTTCAGAAATACAGGTGAAAGTTTGTAAAACTGTGTCCCAACTCTCATCTAACAAATCTACACTGGACTCAAAATCCATTGATCAATGCTAATTTATAAGAAACAGCTACCCAGAAATATAATCAACCCTAGGCAACAAAATGCCTATTTCATTGAAAAACTACCCAAGGAGAGCCATTTTCATGAGTTAAGTGTTGAATTCACTCTTTGACCCACAGTTCCTTCATTGGTAACTGAAAATAATTATTATTAATTATGGTGGAACTGGCCATTTCAACATTCCAAACAACAAAAAAAAACTTTTAGAAAGCATTAATTATAAAAATATTTTCCTAATTTACGAAAAAGTTCAGCAGTAAAATAAAGGCACATAATAAGGGTTATTAATCAACTGAAAATGTAACACGAGGTATTATCAATAGTCACAATATAAGAATCATTTGAAAAACTGCCTGCCAGTTACCAAAGATTTAACTATATATACACAAAATCATATAATCCAGTGAACACTATGTTACTGACACTTTAAAAACTTCTACACCAGTTAATAACTGTTGTAGACAGGATCCACCAATGAACATGCTATGTGTGCTTAGTCACTCAGTTGTGTCTGACTCTTCGTGACCCCATGGACTGTAGCCCACCAGCCTCCTCTGCTCATGGCAATTTCTACAGGGAAGAATACTGCAGTGGATTGCCATGCCCTCCCCTCCAGGGGATGTTCAAAACCCAGGGATCAAACCCAGGTCTCCCAAATTGCAGTCGGATTCTTTAACATTTGCGCCACCAGGGAAGACCCAATGAAAACTTAAAGGACAAATTGTCTAAGTTGTTAGTAGGAAAAACTAAAAGGTTTAAGTACATTCTGTACTTTTGGGGGCAACATTTTAGACAATGATTCTATTGTCTAAATTATTAAAAAAGGCTTTGTGGACACCCAAAATAAAATCAGGTTTAGATTCAATAAAGTGATTTTAAAAAAGAAACACACAGAACAAGGGGAACTAGTTTTATTTTAAAATGAGTGCTAAATCATACCATTTAGTTAGGATAACTCACACAACAATCTCATGTCCTTAATATACATTAGATCATATCAAAAAAAATTCTGGTATTGTTGACCTTTCTGCTCTTTAGATAAATTACTGTAATTAAGGCCCCTAAAAAATTAAGAGAAAGAGCCATTCTGAATGAACAGAAAACATCACTCTGAAACCTCTAAATACAGGCAAAAACATGGAACAGTAGTGAAACTACAATTTCTACCTCTGTATGAGTTTGGAGGCTACTCTCAGCCTCAGAAGAAAACAGAATCAAACTGAGCCTACAACTCTTATTAGCAACTAAATAACTTCTTTTCAGAGACTTCTAAAATTCATCTATAAGATGGGGCAAAGAGTAAAAGATGAAACCAGAAAAATGTGAAATAAGTAGTAAACACACACACACAACCTGTAAGGATCTCAGAGACAAAACTAAATCAACTTAGTATCACTAAACATCACTCTAAAATGATCAGTGTCCATTCAAAGCACTGAAACTACATGTAAACACCTTTTCCATTAAGTACCACTGCACATAGCTTCTGTTTAGAATCTCCTTCTGCTATGCAGCTTATATGATTAAGTACCATAATGCCCTCCCCAAATTTCTTCCCATCATTTACGATAAGTAAAAAAGTAAAAGGAGTCAATTAAGAATAGTTTTAAAATTGTGAATTACACCTTTAAAAAAAGAAATGGTGGAATTCCCTGGTTGCCTAGTGGTTACAATTTTGGGCTTTCATTGCCATGGCTTCAGTTTGATCCCTGTTTGAGAGCTAAGATTCTGCAGTCCATGTGGCTTGGCCAAAAGAATAAATAAAGATATGGTATCACACATATCAAAGTAGAAAAGTCAGATGTTTACAAGTAGCAGAAAAGGCTCAGCTTCAGAGATTTAACAGAAAACTATCCTAGACTTGACAAAAATAAAACCCCTTTAATCCCAGCTTCTTTGTGTCAAATGAGTGAACTCGTCCACAAGTTGAAAAAAAGACAAAAACAAAAAACTTTTTCCAGTTTCTTCTATTGTTTTATAAATAAAACAAATTTCTTAAAACAAGTTCTTTACAAGACTTCATATCCAATAAAAACCATACTAATCAAAAATTATCTCTTTTCAATTATTCAGAAAGCATATGTGGAGAGACTAGGATACTTCTTCCAGCAGTCTTCTAAGCTCTTTCCTGGGAATCAGAAAAACTTGTAAAATATATGCATTAAACAAAACAAAGACGATTCCACTGAAGAGTTCTCATACCTGGGTTTTATGCCTCTAACAAACACAATTATGCTCTTACCGGTTACTATGCCAAGGTTTTCAAAGGACTCCCACAATGATCCAGCACACTTGTATCAACAGCCCCCACATCCCATTCTTCTAAACAGGAACAAAAAAATCCACCTCCAAACTTTTTAAAGTAAACCATCAAATCATTTACTGAAAAGTACTACCTTTTTTAAAACAAGAACCATTCATGCATAGTTTCGTCAAAATATCGTACACTAGTGTAAAAATGCCCAAATACTCAACTGGAAGGCAGCTTATTGCACATGAAAGCTCCTATCCAAGATTTATGTATTAGTAATCTTCTATAACTCTTATTTTTCTCAATATCAAGAAAAATGTCTTTGACAGTCTCATTTCAAATAAAAACAAAGCAACACCAAAAAATCCACACAATCTCATAAATTGATAACAACATTAGCTAACTAAAAAGGTGAGATTTAAGTAGATGTAATTCCCAAAGAATGCTCAAACTACCACACCACTGCACTCATCTCACATGCTAGCAAGTTCAGTTCAATTTACTTCAGTCACTTAGTCGTGTCCGACTCTTTGTAACCCCATGAATCGCAGCACACCAGGCCTCCGTGTCCATCACCAACCCCCAGAGTCTACCCAAACCCATGTCCATCGAGTTGGTGATGCCATCCAGCCATCTCATCCTCCGTCATCCCCTTCTCCTGCTGCCCCCAATCCTTCCCAACATTAGGGTCTTTTCCAGTGAGTCAGCTCTTCACATGAGGTGGACAAAGTACTGGAGTTTCAGCTTCAACATCTGTCCAATCAACACCTAGGACTGATCTCCTTTAGAATGGACTGGTTGGATCTTCTTGCAGTCCAATGGACTCTCAAGAGTCTTCTCCAACACCACAGTTCTAAAGCATCAATTCTTCGGCGCTCAGCTTTCTTCCCCATCCAACTCTCACTTCCATACATACATACATACTAGTAAAGTAATGCTCAAAATTCTCCAAGCCAAGCTTCAACAGTACGTGAACCCTGAACTTCCAGAAGTTCAAGACGGTTTTAGAAAAGGCAGAGGGACCAGAGATCAAACTGCCAATATCTGCTGCATCATCAAAAAAGCAAGAGTGTTTCAGAAAAATATCTACTTCTGCCTTATTGACTATGCCAAAGCCTTTGACTGTGTGGACCACAACAAACTCTGGAAAATTCTGAAAAGAGATGGGAATACCAAACCACCTGATCTGCTTCTTGAAAAATCTGTATGCAGGTCAGGAAGCAACAGTTAGAACTGGACATGGAACAGACTGGCTCCAAGTCAGGGAAGGAGTATGTCAAGGCTGTATATTGTCACCCTGCTTACTTAACTTATATGCAGAGTACATCATGAGAAACACTAGACTGGATGAAGCACAAGCTGGAATCAAGATTGCCAGGAAAAATATCAATAACCTCATATGCAGATGATCTCAGATAGGGCAGACAGCGAAGAAGAACTAAAGAGCCTCTTGATGAAAGTGAAAGAGGAGAGTGAAAAAGTTGGCTTAAAGCTCAATATTCAGAAAACTAAGATCACGGCATCCGGTCCCATCACTTCATGACAAATAGATGGGGAAGCAATAGAAACTGTGACTGACTTTAATTTCTTGGGCTCCAAAATCACTGCAGATGGTGACTGTGGCCATGAAATTGAAAGACGCTTGCTCCTTGGAAGGAAAGTTATAACCAACCTAGACAGCGTATTAAAAAGCAGAGACATTACTTTGTCAACGAAGGTCCATCTGGTCAAGGATATGGTTTTTCCAGTAGTCATGTATGGATGTGAGAGTTTGACTATAAAGAAAGCTGAGCGCAGAAGAACTGATGTTTTTAAACTGCGGTGTTGGAGAAGACTCTTGGGAGTCCCTTGCATTGCAAGGAGATCCTACCAGTCCATACGAAAGGAAATCAGTCCTGAATATTCTCTCAAAGGACTAATGCTGAAGCTGAAATTCCAATACTTTGGCCACCCAACACGAAGAACTGACTCACTGGAAAAGATCCTGATGCTGGGAAAGATTGAAGGCAAAAGGAGACGACAGAAGAGTAGATGGCATCACACGATGGACAAGAGTTTTAGCCAACTTCGGGAGTTAGTGATGCACAGGGAGGCCTAGGGTGCTGTAGTCCATGGGGTCGCAAACAGTTGGACCTGACTGAGCAACTGAATTGAACTCCCATTCGGACTTAATAGTTATATATGTCATCTTGAATGTTATTTACACAGCAATATTAACAGTCTCACCCCCCAGGAACATCTTGCAAATATTAGACACTTAATAACAAGGTAAAAGAAATGTATTAATAGAAAGTGATTCACTAAAATACTTTAAAATGAGAACTTACTGACTACAACATAGCGATGGTGCCATATCCCCATACAGGCAAAATGTCCTTTCTAAATTTAAATTGATAAGTTTGTTCATGAATGAGCATCTTAGCTAGTCAGTGATACAGTGTCATTTTCCACCAAGTATATAATTCTACCCATTAAGAGAAAAATACCAGTGAAAAAGTTGCAGAATCTTATCCTTTGCTTTCATAGTGGCTAATTTTCATACACCACTGAAAACGGACAGCCTTGACACACTATCACAAAAGTAAAGCTACCATCACGCAAAACTGAGTTCAGTCCAGTCCAAAACACTGTGCAATACTTTATTACAAGATTATTGATACTCAATATACCACAATATATGTGCTATATATAATGGGTCTCTGTTGTTTTATACACAGTAGTACTTCTATTGATCACATATCCCAAATTTATCCCTCCTCCCCTTTCAAACCCTTAGGTAATCATAAATTTGTTTTCTATGTCTTTGTTTAAATAAGCTCATTTGTATCACTCTTAAAGATTCCATATATGATGTATCTGTCCTCTGACTTATTTCACTTAGTATGAAAATCTCCAGGTCTATCCAAGTGGCTGCAAATGACATTATTTCATTTTTTTTTTAAATGTCTGAGTAATATTCCACGCAGTGTGCACACAACCCACTTCTTTTCCCACTCATCTGTCCATGGGTATTTAGGCTGCTTCCATGTTTTGGCTCTTAGCCTCCTGACAAAGGTGAAAGAGGAAAGTGAAAAAGCTGGCTTAAAATTCAACATTCAAAAAACTAAGTCATGGCACCCAGTCCCATCATTTCATGGCAAATAAAGAGTGAAACAATGACAGATTTTATTTTCTTTGGCTCTGAAAAAGATTTGATGCTTTTGAATTGTAGTGCTAGAGAAGACTCTCTGAGAATCCTTTGAGATACCAAGGAGATCAAACCAGCCAATCCTAAAGGAAATCAACCCTAAACATTCAAGAACTGATGAAGCAAAAGCTCCAATACTTCAGCCACCTGTCGTAAAGAGTGGACTCATTAAAGACCATGAAGCTGGGAAAGACTGAAGGCAGGAGAAGGAGACAACAGAGGATGAGACAGTTGGACGGCATCACCAACTCAATGGACAGGAGTTTAAGCAAGCTCCCGGAGATGGTGAAGGAGAAGGAAGCCTGGTGTGCTGCAGTCCATAGGGTCGCAAAGAGTCGGATACGACTTAGTGACTGAACAAAAACAACGCCTTGGCTATTGTAAACAGTACTACTATGAACACTGGGTTTCGGGTATTTTTTTGAATCAGAGTTTTCATCTTTTCTGGATATATGACCAGGAGTGGAATTACTGGCTCATATGGTTAACTCACTCTATTTTTAGTTTTTTAAGGACCCTCCATACTGTTCTCCATAGTGACTGCACCAATTTACATTCCTTCTAATAGTATAGCAGAGTTCCTTTTTCTCCACATCCTCTCCTGCATTTATTACTTGTAGGCTTTTTTGATGATGGTGTGAGGTGATATCTAATTGTAGTTTCGATTTTCATTTATGTAATAACTAGTGATACTGAGCATCTTTATGTGTGTCTGCTGGCCAGAAAGGAAGGTGCTTTTCCCATGTCATACTGTTATTACAAACTTGTCCACTTAAACCACCACCAATAATCACAAAGTCACTAAAATATAGCTATTTGTCCTATTTACCTTATCATCCAAAGGAATCCACAACAATGTTCCTATTCCTCAATTCACTGAAATACTCATGGGAACAAACAGCAAAATGAGAAATAGAAAAAAATAGTTCAAAAGCAGGGGTTCTTAACCTACAGTCCCCAGAGATAAAAATTGGAATTAGACTGTAATTTATTGCCTATATGTTCAATAGTTTTAAGAGGAATGGATCTTTATTATTTATTATTCTTAAAAGGGTTTATAACTGCAAATAGTATTGAACAAGAACTCCTAATGAGATAGAGCAATTAAAATTCTAATAAATTCATAATATACAAAATTTGCAAACAACCCACAGATAGATAAATAAAATAAAATATTGTGTTAAAAAGGAATGAAATTGATACATGCTGCAACATTGATTAACCTTGGCAACATATGCTATTGAAATAAGGCAGACACAAAATATTATACGATTGTACATATGAGTTACCAAATAGACATATTCATAGAGACAAGTATAATAATGGTTAACAGGAACTGGGAAGAGAGTATAAGAGAGAGTTAATGTTTAATGGGTAGCTTCAACTGGGATGACAAAAAAATTCCAGACATGAATAGTAAGGATGGTTGCAGAGTACTATGAATTTACTGACAATATACCATTCATACACTTAAAATGGTAAATGTGTATATTTAATCACAAAAAAGGTTTTATTTTACTGAAAATTCAACATTTTTCTCTATAACAAAAGAACAATCATAATAAAATCCACAACTCTTAAAAAAAATTTTTGGATTTAAGTAATTTTTTGGCCATGCCTGGCAGCATAAGGGATCCTAGTTTCCCAACTAGGGATCAAGCCCACGCCCCCCGTACTGGAAGTGTGGAGTCAACCACTGGACACCAGTTGCTCCAAATCTCTTTAATAGAATCTATAGGTGGTTCGCGTCTCCCTTGTGGATGTAAGGTAAGGATTAGGCATTATGAGGTCTCAAGTAAAGACAGCTTATGAATTTCCACGTAACTAGAAAATATTGAGCAGGGAGCCCACACTGTTATTATACCTTAAATAGAAATGGTAGGAAAACAGTTTTTGTCAATTACATATGATGCTGAAGTGCAAAAGAATATTGTAAAAAATATCATTTTACTGTATAAAATACAATCAACATTATCTTTGCTTTATTATCCCATTGTGTTATAAAAGTGGCAAAAATAGGAGTGTCTGTTAAATCTGAGATTAGACTGGTACTTGACACATTACATTCCACAGAGTTGGGGGAGAATTTCTCATGGATTTGCTTAAAAGCCATGGCCTTAAGAGTCCAAATACTTAAAAGTTCTTTTCAAAAAGACCAACAAAGGAAACAACTATCTCTGTTCAATAGAGTGTTAACAATATTAACTTAAATATACAGAGATGATGTGTAGGATGCTCAACAGCATAAGTCAAAGTGAGAAGCCATTACATATGTGCTACACTGGCTAGAATTTAAAAAAAACTGACCATACCAAGCTTTGGTGATGATGGGAAGCATGTAAAGTGATACAGTCATTTTGGAGGATGGGAAGAATGTAAACTGATAGTCATTTTGGAGAACAGTAACAGGTGAACCGTGAACTTCCAGATGTTCAAGCTGGTTTTAGAAAAGGCATAGGAACCAGAGATCAAATTGCCAACATCCAATGGATCATTGAAAAAGCAAGAGAGTTCCAGAAAAGCATCTCTTTCTGCTTTATTGACTATGCCAAAACTTTTGAATGTGTGGATCACAATAGTCTGTGAAAAATTCTTAAAGAGATGGGAATACCAGACCACCTGACCTGCCTCTTGAGAAACCTGAATGCAGGTCAGGAAGCAATAGTTACAACTGGACATGGAACAACAGACGGGTTCCAAATAGGAAAAGGAGTACATCAAGGCTGTATATTGTCACTCTGCTTATTTAACTTACATGCAGAGTACATCATGAGAAACGCTGGGCTGAAAGAAGCACAAGCTGGAATCAAGATTGCCAGGAGAAATATCAATAACCTCAGATATGCAGATAACACCACCCTTATGGCACAAAGTGAAGAGGAACTAAAAGAGCCTCTTGATGAAAGTGAAAGAGGACAGTGAAAAAGTTGGCTTAAAGCTCAACATTCAGAAAACTAAGATCACGGCATCTGGTCCCACCACTTCATGGCAAATAGATGGGAAACAGTGGAAACTGTCAAACTTTTTCTGGGCTCCAAAATCACTGCAGATGGTGATTGCACCATGAAATTAAAAGACGCTCACTCCTTGGAAGGAAAGTTATGACCAACCTAGATAGCATATTGAAAAGCAGAGACATTACTTTGTCAACAAAGGTCCGTCTAGTAAAGGTTATGGTTTTTCCAGTAGTCATATATGGATGTGAGAGTTGGATGGTGATGCTTTTGAACTGTGGTGTTGGAGAAGACTCTTGAGAGTCCCTTGGACTACAAGGAGATCCAACCAGTCCATTCTAAAGGAGATCAGTCCTGGGTGTTCATTGGAAGGACTGATGTTGAAACTCAAACTCCAATACTTTGGCCACCTGAGTCAAAGAGGTGACTCACTGGAAAAGACACTCATGCTGGGAAGGATTGGGGGCAGCAGGAGAAGGGGACGACAGAGGATGAGATGGCTGGATGGCATCACCGACTCAATGGACACGGGTTTGGGTAGACTCTGGGAGTTGGTGATGGACAGGGAGGCCTGGTGTGCTGAGATTCATGGGGTCGCAAAGAGTCGGACAAGACTGAGCGACTGAACTGAACACTGGCTAGAATTAAAAAAAACTGACCATACCAAGCTTTGGTGAGGATGGGAAGCATACCGCTACTGAGAACGTAAAGTGATACATTCATTTTGGAGAAGAGTTGAGCAGTTAAAAATATACACCTACCGTATCATCTAGCTATTCTACTGCAGGCTAATCAATTGAGTGACAGAAAGCTGATTGGGGGCTGGGGAGGTAAAAGAGAAGGCATTCATGGAAAAAAGGTCATGATTACAGTGGTAGTTTCAGGCCTGAGTCAAAATGTATCAAATTGTATACTTGAACTTGTATAGTTTTTTGTGTATGTTAAATATACCTTAATAAAAGGTATTAAAAAAAGGCAAACAGCTTTTTAAGAGTCACTACTGCTTAAAGGCAACAAGTTAAACATGTGATAGGCGGTACAATGGGTGATTTTATGCATAGGAATGACCTAAGTTGTTTCTAAAATACACTAAACCCTTTGCTGAAAATATATCACAAGGGATAAACATTAAGTGGGTGTTAAGGAGCCCAGTTAGGATGTTACTGCAGAAATTTCAAGGCAACTTGAGAGTAGTATACAAGCATTTGGTGAAATGGAGAGAAGTGGGAGTGCTTTTTATGGACAGGGGCTGACAACACACGTGTTTATCCAGAGTCAGCAACCAGATATGCAAAGCGTTTTACACACATTATTTATATCACGTCACAATAACCATGCAAGACAATCAAAGTAGTATGGCTTTATCACTTTGAACTCTTTTCTTCACCACTGCTCTTTTCAATGTCAGCAAGTCTGTATATAGCTCATAAAAATTTAATGGTCTGTAAGCTACATGTCTTAACAGATTAAAATGTAATCCTTTGGTTTAAATGAACCACTCCCTATTTGGAAATTATTTCACTTCATATATTAAAGTTCAATCTTTTTCTTTAGTTGAAACCATTACCTTAAATACAAAAATAAACAACTGAGACTTAAAATTTCAAAGTTTTTGCACAGCAAAGGAAACCATAAACAAAAAAAAGACAACTCTACAGAATGGGAGAAAACATTTGCAAATAACACAACTGACAAGAGATTCATCTCCAAAATATACAAACAGCTCACACAGCTTAATATAAAAAACCCCTTCTCAAAAGACAAAACAATCAAAACATGGGCAAAAGATCTAAACAGTTCTTTTCTCCTGACAGCCACCATGGAGATCAGTATGGAGGTTCCTTAAAAAAACTATGAAGTGAGCTTCTCCAGTGGTCCAGTGGTTAAGAATTCACCCACCAACGCAGATGTCAGGAGTTTGATCCTTGGTGCAGGAAGAGTGCCCATGCTCTTCGACAAAAGAAGCCAATGCAACTACAGCAGCATCCACTTGCCACAACCAGAAAAAGCCCGTGCGTAGCGACAAAGACCTAGTGCACCCCAAAATAAAGAAATGGAACAAAATTATGGAAGCAATCTAAATGCCCATGACAGATGAATGGATAAAGATGTGAAACACGACAGCCAGAAAAAAGAAAGAAATAATACCATTTGCAACAACATGGATGGATCAAGAGATTATCATACCAAGTAAAGCAACCAAAATATCATATGATATCTCTTATATCTGGAATCTTTTAAATGATACAAATGAAATTTATACAACAGATACAGACTCACAGACAACAAACTTATGGCTACCAAAAGAAAAGGAGGGTGATAGGAGGGATAAATTAGAAATTTGGGATTAAAATATACATAACATATATAAGTAACTCAGACCTATTGTACAACACAAGGAACTATACTCAGTAGCCTTAAAAAACTATCTTGACTTATAGTAACTGATCTATGCAAATATTCACTTCAAAACTTAACCTCAAAGATATCAATTATATATAATATGTACACATGTAATTTAAAAATGTAAAAGCAAAAATATTGGGAAAGTCTTTAAAGGACTGAATTCCAAATAAGGAGTGGTGTTAGTCACTGAAGTAATTCAATACTAAGCAATTAACTGAATAATTATATACCAAACACCTACATGCCAAGCAGTAAGGACACACTAAGGGAAACCACGGCAAGAGACATCTAACTCTGTCTATAATTGTCAGCTATATTTCTGGCAAAGTGCTTTAGACAATGCCCTAAATTAAAAATGCCATTCTCCTAAAAACATGTGAAATTAACATCTGCTTATGGATAAGAAACTGAAAGGTGATAAAATATGTACTAGACTGGAATATATGATTACCAAAATTATTTTGGCTGGCTGTACAGCCAAACCTATCCTTCCCTGAAAATACATCAACAACTGCCACTTTTGTGAATAAGCTTGTCTAAAGCGGCTAGCCAGATTTTCCTTTTCTTTCACCACGTGCTAGAAGTCATATATACTAAGACTAGCTAACAAATGAAAGGTAACAGCTTAAAAGATTGACAATTATAAACAAAAGGAATGTACAGTATTTCAGGGGTTATACTAATTTATTTCCGATGTCAAAGTTAAAGATGAAGAAAAATTAACGTTCAGAAATAGTAGTATACTTTGTGAGATATAAAATCTTAGGTTGGTACAAGCCTCTAGGGAATGAAAAAGTTGGAAAGAATCATAAATAAAGGAGTGAATAAATTTATGTCTCAATGTTTTGTAAACGAGATCAATTACCTTAAAAACACAAACTAAATTCATCATGCAAAGTTGTTGCAGATCTAAAAGTTCATTAACATTGTCTGGGAGCCGTTTTATACCCTCTTCTGATATTGAACCTCTGAAACACCCTAGAAATTACACTGCACTTTCCCCTCCATGTAACGACTTCACTGACAGCGACAACCATGTATATGGTGATAGTAAGTGAGGGTATTTTTAGAAAAGATTTACATCCCACTCAATCTTACCACTAGTGTTAAGGGGAAATGTAAAGAGAAAGGTGATTCTGATAAGATGTTTTCTTTTAAGTCTAACTTTCAGAGAATGAAGTGTCTCATTAATACAGAATAGAGACACATGAAGAATCCTCCTCCATTAGTTTTTTTCCAAACAAGACTTTCAAAACTGAAAAATCTCATGTCCTGGAATATGCATAGAAATATATGGAAGTTTTTGACTGTGTGATAAAATCCAAAACATACCACTCCCATTATTCATGTGGAAAGCAAAAAATGTCAAGTTCTCAAGGAGAACCATAACCTCTGATAGTTTCAGTAACAAATACAACCATGACTTTGATAGGCACATATTACTTCATTTAATTTTACAGCTGGAAAATAACTTGGGAGGATCATTGAGCATAATCTTTATGTAATAAGCAGCAGAAGTTTATGTGTTTAGAAATTAAAGAGGGACTTACCACAGTACAATGGCAATGAAATAAAAAATAAACACTTTCTGTTGGTATGGTAAGCCATGGCTCAAGCCACAAGTATAAAACAACAATAATAAGGGAACCAGGACTTCACTGAAGTCCCTACAAGTAAGCAGTGATGAAGTACAAAGGATCTATTTGGGACAAGAGTCAAACCGTACTTATTAATTTCCAAAGAAGTCACAGAACATGATCTAAGATGGTTTCAAACCAAAATAAAACATTAAAGAACCTCTTTGGGTGGCAGTATTCAAATTCTTCCATACTATCATTCTTAATTCACAGTTTATGATGTTTTAGGGATATTGCTGTTAAAAAACTGTCCCATTCACCTATAAATGTGCTATAAAAATGTCAAGATTTAAGTCAGGATTTCATAAATCCAGGTCACTATCCCATTATAAAGATGATATGAAAAAGCAGGTCAAAGACAACATCTTAAAAATGCAATAGTCCAAGAAAGGGAACATAGAACACCACCAGAAGTAGAGTAACCCCATTATCAAGTCCAAACAAGTAACAAAGTAGATGATAAGGCAGTATGTGAAAACCACATTAAAGAATTTAAAGAGATTAACTTTGCCCCTTGTTTCTTAAACCATGACTACCTTTATCAAGGTAGTACAAAGGAGAAGTTAAAATATTAATACCAAGCATCATCAAATCTTCATTTTTTAAAAATCTTTCCTATTTTAGAAGCAAATCTTTTATAAGGTATGCTTAGAATTTCAAAAGGTAAAGTCCTATGATCTTTAAAACTTGGTTTTTCCCATGCTGTTATATTTATGTGTTATTCCTTATATTTTAATACTCATTACTTGTTACCATGTGATGAATTTAAAACAATGCATAAGAACACATATTCAAATTTCATTCACTTCAAACATGGTCTAGATTAACTATGAGTTGATAAAAATTTTTCACAATATTTATTGGAGAAAGTTGGACCAGTCTGGTTTCTCCTTTCTCCCAAATAAAACCTTATTCTTCCCCTGCCCCCAGATATAATCAGAATCTGCCTTGCAACATGATGAAAGCAGTAAACAAACCATTAGTGCATAATAAACTATTAAAGGTTTGATGCATTCCTCCTAATAGTCAACTAACAAAAATGCCAGGTGTAATAAAATTCTGAATTTGCAATTCTTTAAAACACTTTCCTACCTTCACACTGGTTCCTTGGGAGAATCTTCCACCTTGTTTTTATCACATTTTCCAAAATCTGTAGTCCATAATACTGAAAATTGGAGAATAGAAGTATGTGAATATATTGCCATAAGACTGGCAATTTCCAGGATTCACAAATGGACAGACATTCACACATTTACATCTAAAGTTTCAAAAAAACAGTATGCTACCAAGTTTTAATTACATATATTAAACAAGATCTATTCATTCGCCCATATACTGAGTTTTCATGCATTTTCCTCATTTTATTGTTTACTACTCTATTTAACGTCCTGCTGTTTATACATGCTCACACCAGGAGGAAGAACCAAATAAAAAGCCCTTAGCAGCCAAATGGGCTTGGTCTGCAGAAGGAAAAAGTAGCAGCCAGATATGAATTCACAGCATAAATGACTGCTTAGAGGCTCACGTACTTTAACAAAACCAGGCTCCTAAGAATTTAGCAGCTTGGATGCTCTCAAGCTTCCTACCATCTTCTAGGAGTTGTAAACTCTTGGCCAAGTATTAAAGTATTGTCACAGATACTTTCTATAGAAAGTGTTTACAAACATCACTGGTGTGTTACTTAAGGAGCAGCAAGACAGCCCACGGGTTTAATTTAAAAATTTAACCCCACCCTTATAGTTGCTATTTCTACTAATTTAAAGATAAACTTTTGTGCACAGTCAAAATAATACACAAATGCATGTTGCAATCTGTATCTACCTTTCAGGTATTTCTTCCAAGTATAGAAATAACTAAAAACGTAAATTAATAAATACAAATACCACTTTGAAGCCATTTTGTCCCCCCTGTTGATTACTCACTCTAAATAGTCAACAATACTTATAACAATTTATAAGGCTACAGGAGTTACTACCCAAAATTATTACCATGACCAATTAGTGTGGATAGACAGGAGGAAGAAAAGGGTCAAAATTATTGTGGTATGTTTCAACTGGTTGAACTAGGGAAGAATCAGCTATAATACCTGAAAGGCAAACTCATTCATATATAGACATATAACCTCAGATTGCAAGTTTTGGCTGAGAATAAGAGTTCATCTTTAAAATGGTTAGTCACCACACAATAAAATAGGAGCATTAGTATTTCAACCAAAGGGATCATGTGAATGCACACTTTATCCAAAGCACAATATAGACTGTCCCAAACTACATTGTGCTCAAACAATGTTTTTGCTGTTTTCTTTCATTTTTAACATTTTGTACTTTTTAAGGGAAATTTTGCCATTTCAACCCAAATCCTACATTTGCAGAACATTCCTGAAGAAAACTTCATAAATAAAAACAAGGCCAAAGCAAAACTCTGAAATTATAAATTTGACACTATTAAAAGTTTCATAATCAGCAGCAAATGGTGAAGCTTTCTATCCTATTCATCTACTTCTCTTTAAAGGTCTAGCTCTCAGACACATGTAAATAAACAAAGTTTCTCACTGACTAAAATTCTACTTTAAAAACATACTACTCTAAACTTGCTTTAATTTTATAGTCATGAAGTCAAGAATGGCCAAAGTTTTACTAAATCTAAACAAATGCACTTCCTACTACATGGAATATACATCCTCTTGCTAATTTTCAACCAATTACAAAGATCTTTAATAAACTAAGAAACAAAACCCACCACAAATACACCAGTTAAAAAGTAATAATCGAAACGATAACTTCACCATATTTAGCCGATATATTTTTAGCTTACCCCTTTTTAATCTAAGGATATCCCTTTTTTTTGCTGCATTCATTTATTTACTTCTGCCTTTATATCTGATACTTTGTTATCTAAAATACCAATTTACTGACCTCTAGTCCTTTCTTCAACTGTAAAAAAGTAGCACAAGTTTATTGAAGATACAATTCATATTTTCATCTTTCTGCTAGGAGGGCTGCAGTAGGAAGCCCAGTAAAAGCTGTTTACAAGTTAGTTCAAAGGAACACACAGATAACTTTCAGAATACCCTAAACCCAATCTCTCCTAGACATTGAGACTTAACAAATGATGAGAGTTCAGTTCTTGGAAAAGGAGTATTTTAATGAAAAAATCTGGAAATGACAGCCAAATCTGAGGGCCAATGATAAACAACTACTTTGGAAATATACATAAATAATCCAAATATCATTTTTGAAGTGTTACATTTCTGCTTTACATCTCAGGACTTGAGAAATCCACTGCTGAGTTATGAAGATGAGGGACAGATAACAGCAAAGACTAAATGAAAAAAAAAATAAATGCATGAAATGATCCCTATGGTAGAAATTTCTACTGAGCCCTTAGAAATACTTATTTTACGCATTGAATTCCCCTTTCCCCTCCCACCACCCATGAAACAAAAACAATTGATGAACAGAATTCAGTTAAAGGGAATCAAAAGGGTAGACCTTGTGGAGGCCTGCCGTCAAAGCCTAGCTGTGTCAGTTGCACAGGAAGACACCCCTTTTCTTCCTATTACAAGCAATCAACATAATGGAACATTATGATTAATATCAGGTAGTGTTAACATCTTTAAAGAAAAAAAAAATGATTGCATAAAAGCCAAATGTCATAGTGCATAAATTTAGCACCAAATCATTTGTAATTTATGTAAATTGAAGAATTCTTTACCTGTTGCTTTCTTTCTGTTCCTCTAATCATCTCATTTTTCACAAGACAAATTTGAGTTTTTAAAAATACTGTTGATAAATCAACTTAAACATTAGTAATGTCTGTCAGTATAAAAAGCAAAATTTACCAGGCAAGCAAACAGGCAAACACTGTTATGTTACTTAAGGTTAGCACTTTGAGGAAGTTCTGGACTGTATTTTTGCCCTAAAATTTATAAGATGTCAAAACTAGTTAATATTTTAAAACTGTTAATTAACACAGTCTGATTTCAGAAACAGAGGTGAACATGGCTAATTTCTGTTTTAACACAATGCATACCAAGTGGAAACCTTGTGTGTATTTAAACAGAAGGCCATGCATGGAATTTTATTACTTTAAGGCAGTTTAAAGAGAAGTGTGAATCATCAAGCCTAAACAAGTCAAAACACATTTTGATCAACCTTTCTGTTCAAACTTAAGAAAAAAGGACCCAAATGATAACATTTTCAATTGCAAATAAAAACTGAGTGCTGTCCCATTAAAAGCATTGGTACCATGGAGTCGGGTTTTACGCTGCCCACAAAACTTGGTTTTGGAGGTGCCTAGCCTGTGTTAATATTGATCACTTGCCCAAAATAACTCTTCTGATGTTTCATCTCTGAATAACATTCAGAATAACATTCAGAATTTATGCTGAGATCTGTACACATATTCTAAAAAGGAAAAAAAAAAAAAAAGCAAACAAAAAAACCCCCGAAACAACAAAAAGAAAAAGCCACCTTGCATACTAGTCCCAATTACAAAACTTCATTCATAATTCTTAGGACTATTTGCAAGAATTAATTCTATGTTTAAACTAAATTTTGAAATAAGTCAACATTATTAAATGATTTGATAACAAAAGCTAATACTAAAAATGAGATACCTTCCTCAAAGTTTATGACTGGAAGAAAAGAAGAAATAATGGATTTTAAAACCACCGCTTGCTTACTTTCGTGTTCATATTCTGTGAAAACTCCAAAATTGTGTCGACTCTTGTCCACGCATCAGGATGTTCCTTTAAATGTGTCAGTACTTCTTGAGCCATTCTTTGCTAAAATAGTACACAAAAAGAATTTTAAGCTAACTTATTCTTTTCAAAGGTATCGAGCAAGACAAAAGTCCAAATAGGAGAATGATTTTATCAACTTTTGGAAATACTACGGAAAAAAAACTCCTTACAGAAATAAAAATGTATCCATTATCAGTCTTAAAACTTCAGTTAAGAATGCAAATATACCTCTGAAACAAAGAAGTGTTTTTTTCCCCTTACTCTGCCTTACTTGGTATTCCCAAAACTGAACTTAAATTCTATCAATTCTAACAAAGAGCTACGCTGACATAAAGGGGTTCTCAGCACACAATCAACCAAATACAAAAAAAAAGCAACACAGAAAAATTCACATCTATTCTGATAAACTGTAATGGGATAGTCTGGTTTGTAAGAGTCACCAAGATATCTTCAGCAATATCTATATTATATTTCATGGGAGACAGACAAAAGCTAAGTCTAAGCAAGTCTACAAATCTCAAATACCTGTTGATACATACAAAACATTAAGACAGTCTCTTCGGTTTATTGTTAACACACCTTTATCTCTGAAAAATCTTCTAATTTTATATATTAACTCCTAGTTTGAGATTTCTTCTTTGCTTTTGTATTTCTAAAATGCAAACCCAGAAATAATTTAACCTACAAAAACATCATCTAGAACATTAATAAATTAAGTGTTTTTAAAATCTGTAAATTCTAGATTTTGCTGTACACGTGTATGTTTTTCTTTTAAATATAAGATCTAAAACTTATGGAACTGTACCTTTCTTCATGCCATTTCCTTTCTTTGCTCCTTCTTTCTAGATAATCACTTTCATGATCTGGTGTCTTTTCCTTGAATTTCACAGCATGTGCATAAATTTCATAATTACCGTTGTATGGTTACTGAATTTTATATTAATAGTATACTATGGAAATCCTTCTGCAACTTTCTCTTTCCACTTGACAGTTTTTTCCCTCAGCTTTACTGAGCTATGATTGACACCTGACAGATGTAGCCATGGTGACATTATCTAATTTCTTAATTTTAACTGCTAGTTTTTCATATGATATGAACACTATGTTTTACCAAAGGCTGAAAAGTCTGTTGATTTCCCAACCCCCCAGGAAGCCAACAAGTTAATCTGTTTCACCTTTAAGGCTGATCTGTAGCTCAACTGGATCCTAATTATCTTTTGCCTGTTTCTCCCACATGTCATAACCAGAAAAAAAAAGTCAGTTATCCGTCTGGTTAGATCAATTTAGTTGATCAAGGGTTTGACTCTATGGGTAATTAATAAGAAATCATCAAAAAGGGGAGAGAAAAGCATTCTTATTTAAATCATCTCTGACACAGACACCTCATAATATTAAGTTGGCTTTTATTCCAATTTACAAAAAAATTATTTTTCTCTTGTAGCTTTGATGTTAAGAAAGAAGTATTTTCCTCAGGGAACAGATATCACATTCATGATTTTTTTTCTCATTAATCAACTAGCAATACACACTGCTTATTGTTTAAAAGAAAACTTTGACAAATACACACTCACTGAATTAGATAATGGTTCTATACTCTAACAACACCAGAAACACTGTGGAATTTGAAAGAAAATTCAGGTGCCTGGGTTTCACCCTAAGGGTCCAGGATTAGAGCCAGAGTGTAAAGTCTTGAAATACAACTATACATTTTTGAATTTGATTTCATTAAAGCACCAATGGCTTTAAAGGGTTCTAACTGTATTATATAATAATCAACCAACAAAAGTAGAAAAAATAGTTATGTGACTTATTTAGGATCAAGGCCCATTTTAGCAGTGTTTTGATTCTTCCTGAGAATATCTAACTAGAGAGAATATCCAACTAGATATAGACTTGAATGTAATATAGTAACCCATATTAAGAGGATAAGGCATATTAAACATCCATGCCTACAAAGTTATTTGGTCATATTTCATCAGTTATGAAGTGCTGAGCATTCTACATTATTTTAAATGAATACTTTCAACTGTATTACTATTCATTTCAAAAAGTGCATAAATCATGTTCCTTCCTTTTGTCATTCATTGTCATAATTTTACTCTCAAAAGTTAACTTCTAGTATTTGCATCCTTTTAAAAAACTGTCCTAATCCCACTGTCCCCTTACGTAACATATTCTTTTCTTAACTTAAAAGCCCAGGAGGGGTTAAAAGACACAAAAGGAAACCAAAGAGAAAATCTGGCATCTCCCTGTGTTACTAACTGAATGGTGAAAAGTATTTTAGTTGCTAAGCAATAGATAAAAGCGTTCAAGACACTTAACACAGTATTGAAGAAAACACCCAACTCTATTATTTTTTTTCTCCTGGCGGCCTACTTGGCTAAAAATGTTTATAACAGAAAGTAGTCCTAATACTATGATGCTAAAATTTTACTATACTACCCATCTAAGCAAAATTTCTACCTATTCCCTTCTAATAATTTCTTTTCCTCCCAAGTTACATAATCATTTTTAAAAAGTTAGGCTACATAAAGGTGAGTTTGAAAGCTTAATTAGCATAATTTCTAGTTGCTATTTTAAGTACATATTTTATCACAAACCAAAACCAAACAAACACTCCCCAACAAACCATATATTAAAACAATGACTTTACATTACATATATGTGCATTTACATCACATATCTTCTTTACTATACTTTCAAAACTGCCCTTAAAGTAGCAGTCACTGGTAACAAGTGCTTTACAAAACCTCATTACTAACCCTCTAGTCTCTTTCAAGATAGGGAACACTTTGTGGATGAGACTCCAGAGGAATGACCAGAAACCTTACCGGAATAAAATTAAGACTTCTAACATTAAAACAATGTTTTCCAAACTTTTTATCCAAAATAAAAACCCCCAAAGAGGTGGTATATAAAAAACTGACTGAACAAGTTTACAGATACCCCATTCAGAAAAGGGGTTCTTGGCTGCCTTTAGGCTCTAAGCAGGTTTCCTAATCCATAACAAGTATCAACTTACTGATTATCTTTATACAATTGATTTGTCCTATGAGAGATCTAATTAAACATAAAATTTTTACTTTTGGGAAAGTTAATTTTGCTTTTATAAATGGGAAAATATTTGTAAAAACTTTTCTAAATCTCTTTATTCAGAAGCCAAATTTAAAACAAATCACTATTATCTCAAGACTATGAAACATTACTAATAGTAGTATTACACCCTATTCTTCATAATCACTATTCCAATTATTAGTGTAGAGCCCTGGTCTATTTAGTCATCATACTTTTAGACACTGTGAACCAAGTTAAAAAAGACCAAAGACTAAACAGCAGTGGTAGCTTAACGATGCGATAAAATTAAACGCCAATCTTCCTAGTGGCTTACAGACTTGTGCTTCTAATACAAAGTAGAGCTGAACCTTGTTGTTCAGTCACTAAACATGTGACCCCATAGATGGCAGCCCCGCCAGGCTCCTGTGTCCCTAGGATTTATACTGGAGTGGGTTGCCATTTCCTTCTCCAGGGGATCTTTCTGACCCAGGGATGGAACCTGTGTTTCCTGAATTGGCAGGCGGATTCTCTTACCACTGAGCCACCAAGGAAGCCCATACCCCCTCACTTCATGCATTTCAATCTTACTTTCATACTTTCTTCCCAAAGCAGCTGTTTTCCATACATTCATGTTGGGATAAATTGGAGCTTAAATTTCATGTTGAACATATAATCATGAGACAACTACAACATGGTATGTATGGTAAATAAGAGATACTTATCAGAATGCTTTTGATCAAAATCCCCTAGGAGTGTAAAACTGCACTAACAAGCTTACAAAATCACTGAAGTTATTTTTTCCACTCATACAACTTACATGGTCCTCAATGTTAGATTTCAGAAGGGAACAGAAATACTTATATACTTGCTAATACTTAAGTATCATGTTTTTTAGGCTATCTTCTACTATGTCCACTTTTCAGAGGTTTCTAAAAACTATGAAAGTGGCCAGGGTTTAATTAGGCAAATATTCAATATAACTCAGTATCTTAAAGATATACTATCTCCCAGAAATGTACTTTCTGGCAACAAAATTGTACTAATATCTGTCACATCACTTTAAAAGATCTTTTTAACCCAAAAGCAAAAACTTTTACTCATTTAAAACTTTACATTATTAAGTCCATAGGGTGAAGACTCAAGATTGTTGTTTCTTATATAAGTTTAAATTTACAAACACTTCTATTTAAAAAAAAACTTATCAAAACATTATACATTAAGACAATCTCCTACTTTATAGTAGCACTTCTACACGTGCTAAAATTCAGACACTTGGTATTGTTGGATTTTTAAAAGTTTTATCTGTGAAGTACTTCTGCAATTTAAATGTTTCTAAATAGAAGACTATTAATTCCAATATAAAGGGGACATACAACTTTTAATACCTATAGAACATTTAATAAACTGGGGTCTTTTATTAAATGGGATACAGGTTGCTGAAAGACAGAACAAGAATATTCCAAAACATTCCATCCTAAACTGTTTCAAACTATAATGCAATTTATTTTTACAGACCACCTCTCAAAGTTAATATATAATTGCAACTTAATACGAACTATGGAACGCTTCTTTAAAAGGTGGTAACTTCAAATTTTATTCTAAACCCAGAAACTATTACGTTGCAATAATATTTTGGTCAACTACTTTACCTGGGCTCCTTCTCCGTGGTATAAGCAATTCACCACATTGTCTAAAAGGTTGATATCCAGTTTTTGGCTGAAATCGAGCAGCTGGCGAGCTGCATGGTCTGCTAACATTGTCATAATTGCTGGCATAGATTACTGAAAATAAAGAAAAAAAATTTAAGGCGCCTATGACATTACCAGTTAAAAAGTTTTTACTCAACTTATTTCACTTCCACCATGTTCTTACAAACACTTTATTTTGGAGATTTTTACTTAACAACTGAGACAGTAAAGGCAAATCCTGAAGCTACTCAGGTACTCGGTAACTGCATTGATTATTAGGATCTACTTTATTTTTAGACCTGAGAAAAATCATACTGTTCTTTCTACTAACATGCATATAAAGTTACCTTAACTCGTTTTAAAAACATTATTAAAGAATTTACAGCCCTAAAACCTGAAACAGTTGAAAGTCTTGATCTCAAGTTTTTAAATGGAAATGAAGTTCAAATGCAAGTCGTCCCCGCCCTTCCTATAAGCAGGGCCTTTTAGCTCAGTACAAGTTCACTTTCCCTTATTTCATGCTACTTTAATTTTTAAAACATATCGAAGACACTAAAAACTAAATGTGGTATCGACGTTTTCCTATATATAGCAATGATCTGCAGGAATCACAACTCTAACAAATCTCATACCCGTAACTTCTATAGAATTTAAGCTTCTACATACAATGAAACCATCTATATTTGTTTCTTCTTTGGATAAATGTGGAAGTTTAAATTACAAGTGCACAAGCTCCTTGAATATATATGGTCTAAGGAAAAAAAACTTCATAGTAATAACTACAGATTTTTTAGAAAAATTTCCAGGTATTAGCTAGCAAAGCAAAAAGCTTGCTAACTATCCCCTGCCAAACCACCCTGCAAAAAAACCCCAAATTCTCTCGTAACAGAAAAAGGAGCTTCTTCACCTCAAATAATGTACTGGCTGAAACCTACTGGCTCATATGCATGGTATCCTTTTAAGAGCATTCTAATCCAAGGGGCTGGCACATGTGCATGTTTTTATTGTCTAACATTATAAAAGATCCCTTTACTTTCCTTCAAAGTCAGTGATGCTAAATCAGTACTCAACCATTTTTTGGGTCAAGATGCCTCACAATCAAAGGAACAGCATGGCTCTTGCCAATTTTAAAAAAATTCACAACTTCGTATACAATTACAGACAGACAATTCAGGATACTCCGAAAGCCACGCATGAAACCTTGGGTTAAGCACTTCTGGTTTACAATACTTAGACCCAACAAGGTCATATGGTAGTCTCTACTTCTCCCCCCCTTTTTAACCTTCCAAGACCAGGAAATGGGGTGGCTAACAGGATTAGACTGTATCCGAACAAACTAGCTTGTTAGGAAAAAGGCTTCTTTCTTATTTTACAATAGTTTTAAAACGTTCTTAATAACGGCAGCAATTTCAATTTTTAACTCAAATCTTTTATTTAATGATGTCAGCTACAACTAAGTAAAAGTCTGAAGGATCAATCGGTTAACTTAGATATAACATAAATGTTGAGGAATTATGAATTTAAGAATGATTAAGTCTTTCCATCCACTATTGACAGTGGTTAATTTCAAAAATTTCTACAGTAGTTATTAAACGTATTTCAAAAATACAAAATACTGAACACAATATTTCATCTAAATACTAATAAAAAATATATATTGCACAAACGTCAAATGTAAACTCCCCCCATTCGAATGCCATACAATTTTAAAAATCAGAACCATCTTAAAAATTGAGGCTGAAAAGCAAAGTCCACAAGATAGCTCTACAAAACCAAAGTTTTCGATGGGGGGGGGGTTGTTAAATACTGAACGAACTTCTATTCCCGTTAGTCCTATCACAATGTAATAGCCAAAACCAAAAATAAAGTGGCTCTTAAAAAGTTTAAGTACACTGTCCTCACAAATTCCTGTGAAAAACCAGGTTGAGAACAGAAGCTTGTGTTAAATACAGCAGGGCATGCCACCCTTAAAACATGCTATCCTCGAAATGACCTACCTATTCTTGAACTGTAAGTAGCACAGAAATGGCGGCTTTCTGGTCAATGCCAAGCACATTTAGTCTCCCAAATCAAATAGCTTCCAAAACATTCTTTCCACTAACAGCAGTGTCCCACACGCTTAAGATATACAATCAGGCAGATAGCAAAAAGCCATAAAGGGAAAGGTAAGAGAGACCACAAAAGCCTTTTCTTCTTGAGACATCCAATCCTAAATTCCACTCACAGTATAGTAAATATAAAGTATTAACCAGCCATGCGGTGACTCCACAAGTGACTACCAAAATACCTCCACGGCCACTTCAAACTGAAGAGGCAGGCAGCTACACACTGCGGGTTCCCATCCCAAAACCAGAAAATCATAACCGCTGCTTTATGACAACTACCTAGTAGGTCAAAAAAGCAAGTCTCTACAAAGAGAAACTGCTACTTTAGGTGTGTGAGCAACTGCCTGCTTCATTCAGTAGAAACACACCTCACTAAGGCCCGCCCTCCCCCTCTTCCCACCCGAAGCGAAGTGCAGCACTTCTAACTATAGCAGACTGGAGCACGCTCTCACCCCGCCCATACTCGGAGGAGGCATTTAGACCAGGCGCCTGAAGTTCACCGCCCCATTCTCTATGCAGCATGGCCTCTGCGTGATCAGAGGAGGTCCGCGTTGGGCAAATCTTTTAATACTTCCTCCAGCACACCATTCCCTCCCACCCACCCCAAACTCAGGCATCGGAATAAAGGAGAATCAGGGTATCATCTACCGTACAATGCCAGCAGTAAATGAGTCGATCACTTTTAACACACCCAAGTCCCCCGAAACACACTACAGCACGGAACCTCATCTGCAGATCCCTGAAAAATCAACTAACCTTTCCCGCTTCTAATTCTACTTTTAAAAAACCCAGAGATTCTGAGTTTACCTGCAGGAGGAGCAAGGACTCCACAGCCCCTCCCTCCCGCGATCCCAAGCTCTCCACCGAAGGGCCACGTGATGCAGGCGGACGTTTCAATGCTGCTGCACTAAATATTTCTGGAAACTTCCACTCCTAATAATTTACAGAAATGTTCCTGAAATCTCCCCAACTTCTCCCCAGCCCAGTGGGCTGGGGGAAGCCCTTCCACCCCCGCGCCGGGCCCCACTTCACTATTTCGCTCCTTGCCTTCCTCCACCGCTCCCCGCACACGCGAATGACCCAGCCAGCGCTCCCCTCCCGCGGCCGCCTCCCCGCCTCCATCCCCCAGCAGCAGAAGCGGCTCCATTCAATCGCAAGCTCTGCTGTGGGCCCGCCGCCGCCGCCGCCTCCCCGGCCGCCGCCGCCGCGCCCCACGCCAGCCTCCTCCCGCCCAGTCGCGCCGCCGCCCGACCCTCGGCCCCGAAGACACAGTCGACTTACCCAGATATTGAACCAACTGCTTCTTCCTTCCTTGTCGGGGTATTAGGGCCAGGGAGGACGGGGAGGGGGGAGAGGGGAGGAAAATCAAGGTGGGTTTCACAGTTTTCCCACCTTAAAAAAGAAATTTACAAACGAAAAGGATAAGGGCAAAAAAAGAAAAAAAAGCTCAACAATATTTACTATTTCAGGGACACCTCCCCCCACACGCACACTCACCCGCCCCCCCCAAAAAAGAAGGGGAATTAATCTGTGGATAAATGCTCCCGCCTGGCTGGGGAGTGAGGGAAGGGGGAGGGGAACGGGGTCAAGTCCCAAAGATTCAGCCCCAAGGGGACCCTCCAGCCACAGGCGGCAGCAGGGGCGGCAGGAGTAGGGGCTGTAGAGTCCACACGGCCGGGGGACGCTCTGCTGCCAGTTGCAGTCCGATCTCCCCCTACCAAAATACGGCTCCCTCTCTCACGCGGCTCCGGCGCTGGCCCCCCCCCCCACCCAGGCTCGCCTAAACTTTCCCCCCTTCTCCTGGTCCTCAGCGACTGGTGGTTCCCCCCTCCCCCTCTGGGTGGTTGCACGGACTGCAGCAGCAAAGACTGGAACAGGCACCGCCGCCCGGGCTGTAGCTACTGTTGCTCTTGCTGATGCTGTAGCTCCCGCTGCTCCCGCCGCGGCCGCTGCAGCCGCTTCTCCCCCTCCTCCTAGTGCCTCAAACTCGGAACCGGTTGAAACCGGTTCAGACTGGGAGATTCCATCTCGGTTGAGTTTTCAGCCCATGGCGCCGCGGAGCGTTTGGAACCTGGGCCTCCGCCCCCAGCCCGCCCGCCCATTGGCCGGTTCCAGCCACAGCCGCGCCATCAGCGTACCTTCTATTGGCCAGGCCGCCTGTCAATCCCACTTCAAGGCGCCACACAAGCCCTCTGCTTCGGCCCCCGCCTCTTTCCAGCAGCGATTTGCCCGCAGAGTGGGGGAGGGGAAAGTGGGGCGGGTCGCAAAGGAACGAGGAGGGGGGTGGAGGAGAAGGAGGTGGGACGAAGAGTTGAGCCGAGCGGAGAGGAGAGCGAAGAGAAGCCGTGCGGAGGATTGGTTCCAGCGAGCTGTCAAGCAAACGTGGCCCGCCCTCGACCTCCCGCCCCCTCCCGCCGCTTCCCCTCCCATTGCTTAGCCCGCAGGCCCGCCTTTCCGGCCCGCTCATTGGCTGGGCGCCTTTGGTGACGGAAGGAGTGGGGCGCCGCTCGTGAGCTAGTGGAGGCGCGAGTTTGAGCGCGGCGCGCGCCAGCCAGCATTCTCTCGGCTACTCTCAGACCCGCGCTGGCCCGCCCCCGCCGGGTCCCGCCAACCTGCGGGGCCTGAGCCCGCCGGGATCCGGACCCGCCCCCTCAGATGGGGGCTGCCCTCCTAAAAGAGAGGGCACACCCAGCTGTGTTTTTCAACGGGGAAGGGTGGGGTGGAAAAAAAGAGCGAAAAGACCTCAGTGGAAGCCAACTGTAGGCCCCAGACCTCTCTAATCCATTTTAGATGCCTGGTTTGGGGACCAGAATGTTGAGAAATTGAGGTGAGGTGTGGGGCGCGCACTCTTTTCGCCTCGTAATTTTCTCGGAGATGTAGAAAAGGTACCTGAATAGTTCGTGGTCACCTCTTCAAATTTACCTCGGTGTCTCCCCAGGCTGAATGTGCCCTCTTGAACAAGGAATCGTTCCTAAAAATTAAGACACTATATAATCCCTGTAATTGCTTAACATCGCATGTTTTTGCTGGGTTAGCTTCCATGCCAACCACCCTTGATCTTCCCCTACTCTAGGTTTTTTTCTTTCAGCATAGCTGCCCTTTGCATACTTCATCATCAGCAAATAGTATTTTCTATGAAAGTCACATGCACGTGGCCCTTCACATGGTTGCCTCTCTTGTCCCCAAGTGCCCATCAACTAAGCTTTACTGATTGTTCCCTGCTGAAGAAATAGCAAGCAGCCCACCAAATTTTAGTAGGCCCATTGTGCCACCAAGAGGTTGATAAATGGTTTATTAAATCACAATTTTCTTCAGCAAATTCTCACTCACGATGGACCGAAACATAACTCTCTCGCCTTCCACTAGATGTGCCAAAATGATACTGGATTCCTTTCAGACCTAAAAATATTATTCATTGCCTAACTGATTTATATCAAACCAAGCTGTATAATATACATGATATACACACTGATCACTTGGAATACTTGCATTCCGTTACCATAAAAACTTTTTAAAAGTTTTTCCCTCCACATTTTCAGCTCTTAGAAAAAAACAAGTCACTGATTTTTTTTTTTTTTTTTTTTAATGACAGAGTAATAGGAATAAAACCTGACTGATCCTAAGACCTGGCTTTGCTCAGAATGTGATCTTGGGCATGTCACTTCACCTCTTGGGGCCTCAGTTTCTTTCTCACCCATTCATGCCTCTCATCCATGTAAGAAACGGATGTGAAGGAACAGTGCGACCCATAAAGCACTTTGTGAATTGTAAATGTCGAATTAGCCCAGCTTGCTGACCCCTTCCTTGGCTGTTTTCATCCCATGTTTAAATTATAGCCCTTAAGAAGTCATATTTGTCTGACCACAGTGAATCAGATGTAAATATTTAGCCCATTATTTTTGCCTGAAGTTAGCCAAAAAGTGCAAGAAGTGACAGAGGCAGACAATTATGTTTGATCACTGTATTTTGAGAATCAAATTCAGAACAAAGGTTTGACATATTTCTAATCCTTTTTCATTGTGTTAATTTGTTGGAATCAAACAGGCTTCAAGCCTTGGAGTGGGATAGGAATAAGGAAGTGTAAGTAAATTAGTATTGAGTGTCTGCCTATCTAGCAGACTGTTAGAGACTTTTCCGTACAATATTTCACTGAATTCTTACAGCAACCCTGTGAAGCAGTCTTTTTGAGATCCCACTCTTGCTCCCTACCACCCTCTATCAAGCATACTTATGCACAGGTACACACGACCCCACAGTAGTTGAGTCAATTTAGAACCCATGTTTGTGTTCTTTTTACTAGTTCACATTGTCTCACAAAGCAGGAACATCAAAAATAAGAGGAACAGAAACCCATAAATTTCTTTTCACTACTTTTCACTTATTTATATTAAATTTTTTTTTAATTTAAAAAGTAACACATGATTATGGTTAACAACTCAAACAGTGGAGGGGAAGGTAAAGTTGGTACCTGTGGGTTGGAAAGATGCCATTTCTTTCACATAAAAGCATACCATTAACTATTAGGCAATTAGAATCAGAAAAGGAAGTAAAATAAAGGAAAAGTTGATACTGATTCATTCATTCAACAATATTATATTGAGGTCCCAGTAATTGCTGGTCACAGGCCTAAGTGCTACTGATTTGAGAGGAGCAAATTCTACCAAAATCTCTACTTTTATTGAACTTTGAGTTTAATGCAGAACACTGGGAGTAAATAACAAGCCAGAGAAATGGTATATTGTACAGTAATAAATGCTAAGGTTAAAAATGGAATCTAGGGCACTATCCAGGTGGTCCAGTGGCTAAGATTCCATGCTCCCAATGCAGGGGGCCAGGGTTTGCTCCCTAGTCAGGGAACTAGATCCTACATGCTTCAGCTAAGAGTTCACCAGCTGCAACTAAAAGATCCCACATGCCACAACTAACACCCGGCACAGACAAATAAATAAATAAAAATAAATGAATCTGGATATTGGAGAAGGGAATCGAGGGATGGTACAGTTTTAGGTAGGGTGATTGAGGAAGATGATACCTAGAATGTAACATTCAATAAAAAACCTGAAGGAAATGAAGGAGGAAGTCCTTGCAAGTCTTTGGGAGATTACCTTTCCAGGAAAATGGAAAAATAAAGACCTGTAGGCAAGTGCAGGTTTGGTGCTATATTTACACTATGAGTTAGAGCCAATTCAACTGATTCCTGGTAGCCAATTGTTAGCTTTTCAAGAATTTTGCAAGCTGGTTGTCAAACATAGTCATTATTAAAAAATTAAATTATATAAACTTACTATTAGGTAAATAAATTATATTAAAAACAAAGGTAATAAAGACTCAAAATTTATCACTTCTTAATTACTTCATTTTAATATTATCTATGCTCTTGGTAGCTCAGACAGTAAAGCATCGGCCTACTATGTGGGAAACCTGGCTTGGATCCCTGGGTCAGGAAGATCCTCTGGAGAAGGAAATGGCGACCCACTCAAGTATTCTTGCCTGGAAAATCCCATGGACAGAGGAGCCTGGTAGGCTACAGTCCACGGTGTCACAAAATGTCGGACACAACTAAGCGACTAAACTTTCAGCTTTCACTTTCATGCTCTTGAGATTATTTACATCAATGGTATTTGTGTAATGAAAATACTGTATAATGATGTGCTACGGCAAATCTATTCACAACTTCATAACCTGTGATGATCACTGGTAGCTTGAAATTGGCCATAATGGGAATACTTATACCATGGAAGTCAGTATAGCAACAAAGGGGCTGGATGATATAGGGCCTTACACTAGGCTGTTGAAAATGCTTTAACTTGTTTTCTCAGTGAGGTTGGGAGCCAAGGGTTTGAAATCAGACAAGATGGCTTGACCTGACTTCAGATTATAACAGGATCACTCTAGGTGTAAAAGGAGAAATGTATTAGGAGACTCTACATTAACCCAGGGATAGTAGTGGTAGTGTTAGAAGTATTTGAAGTCTGAATATATTCATATTTTGAAAGGAGTGTCAAAAGAACTGTATTGGATTGGGATGTGTGAAGGAGAGGATTTGAGGATGACTCCATGGATTTTTGGCTTCAGTGACTGGAAAGGTGTAGTTTCCATTTTCTGAGATAGGCTTCAGGAGACACAAGTTGAAGCGAATGGGACCAAATTAGGATCTCAATTTCTCACCATCTCTCCTTAAAGGAAGGGGCTTTGTGCCAGCTTCTTAGTTGAGCTGAGAACTATTTGTTGAATTCATGAATTCATCTTTTTTGGCTTTGGTAATAGAACAAAGTCCTGGAAATTAATGTTGATGAGAATATGTTACCAGATGTGAAATTCTGTGACTCGATGACTCTAGAGAGTCATAAAAGCAGAAAAGCTCTTAGATGTCACTCCAAACTAGGTCCATTTTCCTTCCTTTAATTCTCACCACTTAGTAGTGACACTGCTCTGCAGCTTTCTGGTTGTCTAGTTGTTTCCAGTTGTCTAATCAGAAGCAGAAAACTTTAAAAGAAGATAAGAATAGTAACATATTACCAAACTTTGATAACATTTTATCAAAATTACGTTTCAAAACCTTACTCTCTTATAATAAACTGAAAATAAGTTCTAATAAGAGTAAAAAAATGACCTGTCACATACTCTGACTTTGGAAGAAAAGAACTTAGCAAAGTTAGTGGGTCCATTTCAGTCGTTCTCAATGGGGGCAATTTAATCCCCAAGGAGACATTTAGCAAAAAAAAACATTGTTAGCCAATGCCAGAACCAAACAGAGGACATTACATGTCCTCTAGATCAGAAAGTGTAAGTAATAATATTAGGTTGATGAAAAAGTAATTGTGGTTTCGGACCGTGAATTTTAAATCATTATACTTAGGCTTAAAATATCTTTATTAATCAAAATAAGAATCAATGCATTTTTGCCAATGAGAAATAAGTTTGTTTATTCCTGTAGCATAAAAATCTGTGCTTTGGGATTCAGTGAAGTTTTGGAAAGCATTCCCTGCATCTTGCTGGTTGTGGAAGCATTTTTTGTGCAAAAAGTAGTCGAGATGCTCAAAGAAGTGGTGGTCGGTTGGCTAGAGGTCAAGTGAATTTGGCAAATGAGGCAAAACTTCCTAGTCCAATTTGTTCAACTTTCCAAGTGTTGGTTGTGCAACGTGCAGTCAGGCATTGTCCTGGAGAAGAATTCGGCCCTTTCTGTTGACCAAAGGCAGTTTTCAGTGCCTCTGATCAATTTGCAGAGCATATTCTCAGATGTAATGATTTCGCTGGGATTCAGAAAACTGTAGTGGGTCAGATGGGCAGCAGGCCACCAAGCAGTGACCATGATCTTTTCTTGGTGCAAGTCTGGCTCTGAGAAGCACTTTGGAGCTTCCTCAAGGTCTAACCACTGAGCTGGTTGTCACTGGTTGTTGTATAAACTTCACTTTTCACTGCATGTCACAGTCCGATTGAGAAATGGTTTGTTGTTGCTGCATAGTCTAAGAGAAGACAACACTTCAAATGATAATTTTTTTTTTTATTTTCAGTCAGCTCATGACACACCAGCTTATTGAGCTTTTCACCTTTCCAATTTGCTTCAAATGCCAAACAACCATAGAATGGCTGGCGTTGATTTCTTTGGTAACTTATGTGGTTGTAAGATCGGCTTTGATGATTGTTCTTGGTTGGTCGTTGTCAACTTTTGATGGAAGGCTGCTGCACACCTCATCTTCAAGGCTATCCTCTCCTTTGCAAAATGTCTTGAACCACTGTATGTTCATTAGCAATTCGTGGGCCAAATGCTGATGTTGTTGATGTTCTGAGTTGTCTCCACTGCTGTACAACCCATTTTTAACTCAAATAAAAAAACTGCTCAAATTTGCTTTTTTTTTCCATTTCTATAGTCTAAAATAAATATAAAATAAATAGCAAATAACAAAGTGAAAGTCGCTCAGTCGTGTCCGACTCTTTGTGACCACATGGACTATACAGTCCATGGAATTCTCCAGGCCAGAATACTGGAGTGGGTAGCCTTTCCCTTCTCCAGGGGATCTTCCCAAGCCAGGGATTGAACCCAGGTCTCCCGCATTGCAGGCAGATTCTTTACCAGCTGAGCCACAAGGGAAGCCCAGCAAGTAATGTCATTAACAAAAAAATATAAATTGAGAAATGTGCATTAAAATGATGTATAACATAACATATTTATTTAAGAATGTATTCCAACATCAAATGGCAAAGTTCAACAATACAAAACCACAATTACTTTTGCACCAACCTAACAACATAAAGACATTGTTGGGGTGCTACTAATATCCAGTGGGTGGCAGCCAGAGATGCTGCTAAACATTCTGCAATGCACAGGACAGGTTCCCACAACAAAGAATTATTCAGTCCCAAATATCAATAGTCCAGAGGTTGAGAAACGGTGATTTAATTATAAAATATTTGAAGTTATCCTGGCGTCGTAATCTTTTCATACTGTTATGGGGTTCTCAAGGCAAGAGTATTGAAGTGGTTTGCCATTCCCTTCTCCAAGGACTGATGCTAAAGCTGAAACTCCGATATTTTGGCCACCTGATGTGAAAAACTGACTCAATGGAAAAGACCCTGATGCTGGGAAAGATTGAAGGTGGGAGGAGAAGGGGATGACAGAGGATGAGATGGTTGGATGGCATCACTGACTCAATGGACGTGAGTTTGAACAAGCTCCAGGAGTTGGTGATGGACAGAGAAGCCTGGCGTGCTGCAGTCCATGGGGTATCAGAGTCAGAAACAACTGAGTGACTGAACTGAACTGAACTGCCCTCAGAGAAATAAAAAAAAGCTGAACCTCAACTAGACCAGTCTTTCTCAAACTTTACTGTGTATATGAATCCTCTGGGAAGTCTTTTGAAATGAAGATTATGATTCAGTAGGTCTGGAGCAGAGCCTGAAATTCCTTTTCTAACAAACGTCCTGTAGATGCTGATGCTGAGAATCCATGGTTTGAGTAACACGGCACTAGATTATGCCACTGTAGTATCTTTTGGAGTGGGATGGGTACAGGGTTTCCTCAAGAATTTATACTGAGAAATCCCCCCAAAATAATCCCCCCCTAGGACATCGTATTGGCAAGTTTTTACTTAGTTCATAAAAGTATGTTATTTGAGGGTACTCTGTATTTTGCAATTCTTTCCTCCTGGGGAAAGATTTAAAGTGCATTTCTAGAGAAGAAGAAATTCTTCTCCGAGGAGATCAAATTAGCATCATAAATGTTAGTAAAAAAAAATCTCAATACCTTATCCTGCCTTCAGGGTTACTATTTTTAAATCGTTTCAAGCTGACTTCTATACACTTGAGAATGTCAGAATTAAACAGCCATAGAGTATAAACCTAGATAGAACAGAAGAGGGAATATTACTCAACCATAAAAAGGAATGAGATGTTGCCATTTGCTGCAACACAGATAGATCTAGAGATTATCATACTGAGTGAATGCCAGACAGAGAAAGACAAATATTATATGATATCACTTATACGTAGAGTCTTTTAAAAAGTACAAATGAACTTCTTTACGAAACAGACTCACAGACATAGAAAACAAAAGTTACCAAAAGGGAAAAGGGATGAAAAGAGAGAAATGAGGAATCTGGAATTAATAGACACATACTATTACATATAAAATAGATAAAGAGCAACGATTTATTGTATAGCACTGGGAACTATATTCAATATCTTGTAATAATGTATAATGGAAAAGAGTCTGAATACCTTTCTGTACACCTGAAACTAACACGATTATTGTAAATCAGGACCTTCTCTGGCAGTTTAGTGGTTAAGGCTCTGCACTTCTACTGCAGGAGGCACAGGTTCAATTCCTGGTTGGGGAACTAAGATCCTGCATGCCACATATGCAGCCAAGAAAACCTGTAACATTAAAAAAAAAAAAAAAAAAGAACAAGTACAATAATGGCTAATATCTACTGAGCACTTAATATGTGCCTGGAAGTTTACAAAGCACTTCATGATTTTATTCATTTAATTTTCACAATAACCCAGTGAGGTAGGAACTATTATCATTGCCATTTTAAAATGGGAGAACATAGAAAATTAAGGTATCTGAAAATAAAGTGAAAAGTATACTTGGATACCCTGATTTTAAAAAGTGAGTAAATGAAATATAAAGTTTCCTAGAAAGAATAAATTCTTTTGGTTTTATTCCTTTCCATTTGGATGTACATTTCAAAACCCTATAAGACAGAAAAGAAAGAGAAATACTATTATCTAGAAGGACTGGAACATGTGGACATAATGAGATCTTTAAAAAAGAAAAGAAAGAAGAAGCTTGATTCTAATTTGACCAAATTAGAAACTTTCAAATGCTCTTAAAATATATTTTAGAACTATGGCCAAATTCTCATAGAAAAAAGTTAGTATAAATCCTATACAACATTGTAAATCAACTATATTTCAATAAAACTTTTACAAATCCTGTAAGTTATTTATTTACTTATTAAACCATTCTAAATTTATCTCAATAGCAAGTACATTTGCTGAAGCATTTCAAAAATTGCCACAATTCATGGAATCTTTTCTTAAGAACAATCTAACATGATTTGCCAGTACAACTCTTTAATTGTAACATAGCTAGAATCTGAAGATTTTCAAATTAATAAGAACATTTGAACCACTTTTCACATGGAAGGTGAAGTGAAAAATATTATAGAACTATATAGACCATTACAGATACAATTTCAGTATCTAATCCTCTGTAGATGAAGCTTATGCCATTTATCTATGAAATGTAGAAAACTATATATATACTTATAATTAACGACACTTAGTGTTTTTTCTTTTTCCTTTTTTTATCATCAATCTGTTTATTGAGAGTCTACTATATATTAGGCAAACTTACTGTTTTTTCTAGTTGGAGAAAGTAATTTACTGGAAATTAAATAGTAGTAGTTGTTTATAAGAAAATTCCCTGGTAGTACCCTCCTACACTGTTGTAAGAAAGTAAATGGGTGCAGCCACTATGGAAAATGTATGGAGTTTCCTTAAGAAGCTAAAAACTGAGTTACCATATGATCCAGCAATCCCAACACCTGGGCATATATCTGGAGAAAACTCTAACTTGAAAAGATACCTCAATGTTGGTAGCAGCACTATTTACAGTAACCAAGACTTGGAAGCAAACCAAATGTCCATCAACAGATGAATGGGTTTAGAAAATGTGATATATATATAATGAAATAATATTCTGCCATAAAGAAGAATGAAATAACACTGTAGCAACATGGATGAATTTAGAGATCATCCTACTGAGTGAAGTAAGTCAGAGAGAGAAAGACAAGTATCATATGATATCACTTATATATGGAATCTACAAAAATAATATAAAGGAACTTATTTACAAAATAGAAACAGACTTACAGACATAGAGGGCTTCCCTGGTGGTTCAGTGGTAAAGAATCCACCTGCAATGCAGGAGCCACAGGGGACACTGGTTCGATCCCTGGGTCAGGAAGATCGCCTGGAGGAGGGCATGGCAACCCACTCTAGTATTCTTGCCTGGAGAATTTCACGGATAGAGGAGTCTGCTAGGCTCAGTCCACGGAGTCACAAAGAGTTGGACACAACCGAAGCGACTTGGGAGGCACACCCACACAGACACAGAAAACAAACATACAGTTACAAAAAGGGATGGGGAGGGATAAATCAGGAGTTTGGGAGTAGAAGATACAAACTACTATATATAAAATAAACAACAAGAATTTGCTGTATAGCACAGAGAACTATATTCAATATCTTGCAATAAACTATAATGAAAAAGAATCTGAAAAAGAATATACATATTCAGTTTCATGTATATATGTATATATAACTATAACTAACACAACATTTTAAATCAACTATTAATATATTTCAGTAAAAAAAGAGAGAAAGAAAGGAAATTCCTTGGTATTTGATCATTTATCAGCATCTATTTGCCAGATGTTCTGTACATGTAGAAAGTCACAAATTAATTAGAAATAAGGCCTAAGTAAATTCAAATTTCTAAATATGTGAATGCTTAATAAAATAAAAAGCAAAATTTAGAAATCTTTATATACAGTGGAATTTGGATTGTGACATAAAATCATAAACACAGGAAATGTATGACTATAAATTCAAAGTAAAATTATTTTTTCCTGATTTATCTAGATAATTATTTCACACATCTTTTGCCTGTAGCCTATTGAACACACTTTGTAAAAAGTATTTTAATGTGTTTTAATATTTTAAAAGTTTTGAACCTATTCTGAGATCTATGAAAACTGAAGTATTTGAAAATATTTGTCTTTCCTACATAAGTCAAATTATACCAAAGGACACACTGAAAGTAATTTTCCTAATAATTCATCTATAGATTTTGTGTAGAAACTAAGTATAGTTTCTGAGCTCATCACTAATGCACTACACAACCTTTTCTCAGCAGCACTTCTTTCTTTACTGGCTAACAATAGGATTCCCCAACGAGGGTTTTGCATGAGTTTAGAAAGACAAGGCGAGCACAAGGTAAGCAAGTAAAATGAACAAAGGTGCAGGAGGCTGAGGCTGAAGCAGGGTGGCAGGATTGGAACAAGGGGACCGCTGCAGCAGTTGGCAGGGTGGTTGGGGGTGCGCAGTCACAGGCTGGGAGGTGCAGGCTTAGCAGGAACCATATACTATCCAGGAGGCTGAGTCAAAACAAGCCCACAACCTCGCCAGATTGAGGAAATAACAAATCATTGCCGGGTTGGCCTTCTGAGATGATGAGGCGGGAGACAGTGAAGATCACAGACTTAATTACCCAGGTGGCAGAGGCATCATCTTAACAATAAGCCAACAGACTCAACACGAGAAAGCTCTGGAGAAGGGGAACATATGAAGGACATGGGTATTAACAGTTTCAGCTGCATTTTGTGGGGGGCTTCACCACACGGCTTGCGGAATCTAGTTTCCTGACGAGTGTGTGCGTGCGTGGTAAGTTGCTTCGCTAGTACTGGACTCTTAGAGACCCCAGGGACTGTAGCCCGCCAGACTCCTCTGTCCATGGGATTCTTCAGGCAAGAATATTGGAGTGGGTTGCCATTTCCTCCTCCACGGTATCTTCCCAGGGATTGAACTTGCATCTCTTACGTCTCTTGCATTGGCAAGAGGTTTCTTTACCTCTAGTGCCACCTGGAAGCCCTCCCTGAGAGGGCAGAGTCCTAATCAAGGCACCACCAGGGAATTCCCAGTTCTATTTTAGCTGCTTCTTTTTTTTTTTTTTTTTGGCCGTTCTGCTTATTATATGGGATCTTAGTTCCCCAACCAGAGATCGAACTCACGCCCCCTGCAGTGGAAGTATAGAATCTTAACCACTGGACAACCAGGGAAGTCCCACAGCTTCATCTTTTATCACTAGGATACAAATCTTCCTATTTTATGCAAAGGTTTCAGTTTTCTGCTCAGAAATAGAGTGGGTCAGGAGACCAAGAAATTCCTGCCATACCCAGATTAGTCAGGGTTTTGGAGAGCCCCCGAGGCCCTGTACTTCTTGTGTATTCTAAGTCACTTCAGTTTTGTCTAACTCTGAGACCCATGGACTGTAGCCCACCAGGCTCCTCTGTCGGTGGGATTCTCCAGGCAAGAATTCTGGAGTGGGTTGCCGTGCCCTCCTCCAGGGTGTACCTACTATAGCATTTTCAAAGTCCAGGGTGGCCCAAAAGGGCCTCACTTTTCTGAGGAGTCCTTGCTTCCAGTAGTACAGCTAGAGAAAACTAGAGGCAAGTCAGTGGAGCTTGTCACTCATTGTGTCAGGAGAATTTGTCCAGTCTTGTCTTATGGTAGTGTCACCCCTGATGCTAGAAGAAAATACAAAAACACAAAACCTAGTCCTTGAAATAAGCCTCTGATAAACAAACAAGCGGCCTGTTGGAAGTTCACACAGCTCTAGATCATCTTTTCAACAGGAGCTAACCTATCACCCACACCTTATCAACAATGTGGACTGTAGCCTGCTTAGCTCCCAGCCTCCTATTATTCTTGTTAAGGAGCAGGATCCTCTGGGCCCTCTGGCTGAACCCTCAAGGCAGGAGATGTGAATGCCCTTCCACAGACAGGAACTAAGATAAGTAGATAGGCCAACAGGGATGTTCTTCCCTTTCCAACCAGGCCTCTTCAGAGAGGACCCAAGAGACTGTGGGCAGCCCTAAGGCCATCAGGGGAGCTCCTAAAAGAATTGCCTTCTAGTCCCTGCCTTTAGAGACAAAGAACTGGCAAGGTGTTATTTCTCCCTACTAGTTTTTTCTCACAAACTAAAGGCATGGGGTGGAGAGAGTAGGAGAATGATTTCAGACATTTAAGCTTTAGTGGGAGCTGGGACTTCCCTGGTGGTCCAGTGACTAGGACTCTGTGCTCCCAATGCAGAGGGCCCAGGTTCAATCCCTGGTCAGGGAACTAGATCCCACATGCTGCCATTAAGACTTGGCACAGCCAAAAAATAAATAAAAATGAATATTAAAAGAAAAAACTTGTGTGATCAGGGTTTTTAAGGGAAGAAAAGAAGACCACCAAGGGAACCTAACAGGACAAAAAGGGGACCCAGTGAGGAAGGATAAAGTAAATGGGACTTCATCCTGGAATCTAGAGAGAGAACCAGAATCTCTACCAAATCTGAGAAGGCAACTGACAGAATGTCATCAAGAACTCTTGGTAAGAGGGCATGAGAGAATTTGCTTTTACTGGCTTCAGCAAACATGAAATCCCTGAGGTCTTGTGTACAACATAAACTTCCTTGGTTGTTGAAGACTGAAGCCAACAACTTTTACTGTGGAAATAACTGGCTTAGAGAAAAAAAACACAAGGTTTACTTGAAGGACAAAGATACCTTCATTTTTTAATTCCACATCTGTATTTAAAATTTTGCTCCTGCGGGAAATACATAGCTTTCTAGTAGCTCCAATGAGATAGGTCAGAGCTGTACCAAAAAGTGAGTTTCACAAGAACAATCAGTATTTGAATAAATGTTGTCACATCTTTTAAAAAGTAAATTAAAAAATGAGACAGTGAAAAATGTCTTGGATCAGGAGAGCGGAATTCTCTTCTCTGTTCTCAGGCAGAGCTCTTCACCATCCGTGAAGTATTCCTACTGCTAAAAGGTTCCTTAAGTCCTTTCTGGCCTAAAGACAATCCTTAACTTCTGTGCACTCCTTTCTTCTGGAAGATTAAAGCTGATAAAGAAAAGTGCAGAAAAAGTGCAGAAAAAAAAATCTTTACTAGTGATTTTGTGAATACAAGGGCCTTAAAGATGCATTTCTTACACCTTTTCAAACATTCATTCATTTAGCTAATATTCTGAGTCCCCGTACTGGGGCTGGGGATACAATGATGAGAAAAACTGTTCACTTCTCTGGACAGAAAAAGACCTAATGATAAAAATGTTTTCTTCAGATGTGATTTTTCCTATAATTGGGCCTATAATAGATTCTAGGTAATCACACATTGCTTCATAAATTTGAACACTTTATCCTTAGCAATTGGGGGAGCACTGTTGCCTTTCTTTTAATACCAGGGAGCTATTTTGACTGAATGATCTTAGAAAAAGACATTTCAGAATCACTTAGTCAAAATATTTATTGATAATCTAGTGCATGCTGGATTTGCTGTAAGTGGTGAGAATATGGTAAAAACAAGACAGACAGAGGCCTTGCCCTCAAAGACTCATTATCTTGGGTCTATGAAAGCCTGAAAACTTAAAACTAGTTTGCACTCATGCAGTTTAAACTTTCTCATCACACTAGTCAATTGTCCCAGCTTCATAAGGTACCCCTGAAATTTTTCAGGTGACTTTCTTTTTTCAGGACTGTGTTTTCTTATTTGGACAATTTGTGACAAACTGTCACTTTTTCTAGCAATGCTGCCAGCGAGTTGATTTTAAAAAATAAATGTGACCATTTAGTTCTTCTTTCTCTCTAGCTCCACCTACATTTCTTCCACTTAAAACAAAAAACCTTCAGTGTCTACCCTTTACTTCACAAGAAAAGAAACCCCAGCTCTCTAGCACATCCCCTTTATGGACTGGACCTTGTCTAACCCAGTCCCATTCTCGTTCTGAGGCTTACATACTGTACCCTCTGGCCATACTGATTGTCATTTCCCAGTCTCTCAGCTCTGGGCCTTCATCCATGCTGCTCCTTCAATGAAGATTACTCTTCACCCTCTTCCTCCTTCCAGTGCCTTCACTTATCCCCGGACTTGGTTTCATCCATGACCCCCACAATTCCTGTGCCTACATCCCATCCTGGGACTCACCTAGTACAGTACAATGGCCCACTGACACTTCTAGTTCCTGACCACAGTGGGAAATTTCAGGACAATGTACAGGGCTGGACACGTAGATACCTTTAATGAAAGTTTTACAGATGACATTTCTAGCAGGGAGAACAAAATGAGAAAAGATGAGCATGGTGCATTAGGGACTCTGGAAAGACTTCAGAATATATGGAAAACATAGTAGAAGATGAATGGCTAGAGATGGGACAAAAGAGAGAAGCAAGGACAGATGCAGCCAGTTTGACAATTTGACAATAGTGAGTCATTAAGGGGTCTTAGGAAAAGGAGTAGTTAGATTAGGGTTTTAGAGAAAACCTTGTGAAGAATAGGTTTGAAAGAAGCAAGACAGGGGATGAGATATGTTAGAGCGACTATTGCAGAAAACCAAGGGGAGCTGGTGACGGCCTGAGCTAATTTAGCAGCACTGAGGATACAGGAAGTGGAAAGATTCAAGCAATGTGCAGCCATGAAATTAAAAGATGCTTGCTCCTTGGAAGAAAAGCTATGATCAACCTAGACAGCATATTAAAAAGCAGAGACATTACTTTATCAACAAATGTCTGTCTAGTCTAGTCAAAGCTATGGTTTTTCCAGTAGTCATGTATGCATGTGAGAATTGGACTATAAAGAAAGCTGAGCATCAAAGAATTGATGCTTTTGAACTGTGGTGTTGGAGAAGACTCTTGAGAGTCTCTTGGACTGCAAGGAGATCCAACCAGTCCATCCTAAATGAAATCAGTCCTGAATATTCATTGGAAGGACTGATGTTGAAGCAGAAACTCCAATACTTTGGCCACCTCATGCGAAGAACTGACTCATTGGAAAAGTCCCTGATGCTGGGAAAGATTGAAGGCAGGAGAAGGGGACAACAGAAGATGAGATGGTTGGATGGCTTTACCGACGCTATGGACATGAGTTTGAGTAGGCTCTGGGAGTTGATGATGGACAGGGAAGCCTGGTGTGCTGCAGTCCATGGGGTCGCAAAGAGTCAGACACCACTGAACGAAACTGAAGTTGTCTATGGTGCCTACCTATAGACTAAGTGTCCAATAAATATTTATTGAATTAATAGATGAATGAATAAATGAAACTGTAATTAGATTAAGCTGATAAATGCTTACTCTTCAAAACAAACCAACAAATATATAACTCACACAACTTAGATATACAAAAGATTGCAAGACAACTGAAAAGGCTAGCTTAGCGGACTGTTCCTCTTGTCAAAAAAGACAAATATAGTAAGCTTATAAAATCCTCTATTATTCCTCGAAGGAAGGAGACTCATTCTAAAGCAAATGCTTAAAACAATCTCATTTTACACAATTTGTACAAAGAGAAAAGTCTGTGCAACTAGCCACTTAGAATCATATTACATAGAGATCCCTTGTCCAACCAATGTAAAAGTATATCGTGTGTTATAATATGCTACATCTGTTTGGAGAAATCTTGTCACTTAAGATATGTCAGAAATGTCAGAAACAATGTTCTGTGCTTTCCAAACAGAAAAAATCCTGAATACGTTTCAGATTCCCTCCAGAAATGTTCTTATAACTCATGAAATATTGAACTATCATTCTAGAAGTTATACGGCAAACCAGCTCACAAAAAGATGTGTCAGAGATTAATTAATTACCATTATTGGAAATCCGCAATAATCTTAAAAATTAACATAATAAATACATTTAGCCTACATAATGAATGCTTTGATTCATTGTCAACATTTACTTATTTCCACAAAGAAATGATGACAAAAGTTTGTTTCCAAGTTCAATATCCTGTTACAAACATTTCAAACAGGTCCTAATTAGTCATACACACACATAAGAGACAAAATCACGAAAACTGGTTCATCTTTTCCATACTCCTGGTGATAAACCGGGAAAGGAGCATAGACTATTTTTTAAAACATGAAAATGTCAAATGGAAAGTACATTACAATACCTGAATATAGATATGAACCTAACAGAATCAGTTTTCCAAAAACGGACAATATTGTTGTAGGGAAAAGCCAATTTTGACTCCAAGATGGATCTGTTTTTTAGACTTTAACCTTTGTTTTTCATTGCTTTTGTTATTATAATTATACATAATGGGCTTCCTGAGGGAACCCTGCCCCTCTGCTGAGATTAACACATCCCTTCCTTGACGTTGGTCATTCCCAGAGAATTCAGTTCAGCTCAGTCAGTCATGTCTGACTCTGCCACCCCATGGACGGCAGTACCCCAGGATTCCCCGTCCATCACCTACTCCAGGAGATATTTGCAAGGTAATGGTCTTTACTTCCCCAACTCTTCCCCATGTCTGTACAAGAACCTGGCATCCAGACACTGACAGATGATTATTTTGAGACATTAGTCTGCCTTCATTGGAAGGACTGACGCTGAAGCTGAAGCTCCAATACTTTGGCTACGTGATGTGAAGAACCAGTTCACTGGAAAAGACCCTGATGTTGGGCAAGATTGAGGGCAGGAGACAAGGGCGGAAGAGAATGAGACAGTTAGATAGCATCACTGACTCAATGGACATGAGTTTGACCAAACTCCAGGAGATAGTGAAGGACCCAGAAGCCTGGCAGGCTGCAATCTATGGGGTTGCAAAGAGTTGGACAAGATTTAGAGACTCGAAGAACAGTAGTCTGCCCCCTTCTCAGCCAGTTTTCCAAATAAAGTCATATTCTTTGCCTCAATACCTCTTTGATTTATTGGCCTGTGTCACAGTTATCTTTTTTTACCTAGACAATTAAATCTAACTACACATCAGTCCAACTCTACTTGCTTGAAAATTTTTAAGATTTATTTATTTTTGGCTGTGCTGGGTCTTTACTGCTGTGTGTGGGGGTTATTCTTTGTTGCACTGAATGGGCTTCTCATAGATGTGGCATCTTTTGTTGTGGAGCACATGCTCTAGGGCTCAGGCGAGCTTCAGTAGTTGCGGCACAAGGGTTCTAGAGTAGAGCCTGTAGAACCCTACAGGCTCAGTAGTTGTTATCCAGTCGCATAGTTGCTAGAGGGAATGTGGGATCTTCCTGGACCAGGGATGGAACCTGTGTTCCCTGCTTTAGCAAGTGGTTTCTCAACCACTAGACTTCCAGGATTTAGTGGCAAGAATACACAACACTATACGAAAAAAGAAGTCAATGATCCAGATAACGACGATGATGTGATCATTCACCTAGAGCCAGACATCCTGGAATGTGAAGTCAAGTAGGCCTTAGGAAGCAGGACTACAAACAAAACTAGTGAAGGTGATGGAATTCCAGCTGAGCTATTTCAAGTTCTAAAAGATGATGCTGTGAAAGTGCTGCACTCATTATGCCAGCAAATTTGGAAAACTCAGCAGTGGCCACAGGACTGGAATAGGTCAGTTTTCATTCCAGTCCCAAAGAAAAGCAATGGCAAAAAATGTTCAAACAACCATACAATTGTACTCATCTCACACACTAGCAAAGTAATGCTCAAAATTCTCCAAGATAGGCTTCAACAATATGTGATCCGTGAACTTCCAAATGTTCAAGCTGGATTTACAAAAGGCAGAGGAACCAGAGATCAAATTGCCAACATCCACTGAATCATAGAGAAAAAGCAAGAGAATTGCAGAAAAACATCTACTTCTGCTTTACAGACTATGCCAAAGCCTTTGACTGTGTGGATCATAACAAACTGTGGAAAATTCTTAAAGAGATGGGAATACCAGACCGCTTTACCTGCCTCCTGAGAAATCTGTATGCAGGTCAAGAAGCAACAGTTAGAACAGGACGTGGAACAATGGAATGGTTCCAAATTGGGAAAGGAGTACATTAAGACTGTATATTGTCACATTGCTTATTTATCTTATATGCAGAGTACCTTATGCGAAATGCTCGGCTGGATAAAGCATAAGCTAGAATCAAGATTGCCAGGAAAAATATCAATAACCTCAGATGTGCAGATGACATCACCCTTATGGCAGAAAATGAAGGACTAGAGACCCTCTTGATGAAAGTGAAAGAGGATGAAAAAGTTGGCTTAAAGCTCAACATTCAGAAAACTAAGATCATGGCATCTGGTCCGATCATTTCATGGCAAATAGATGGGAAAACAATGGAAACAGTGACAAACTTCATTTTCTTGGGTTCCAAAATCACTGCAGATGATGACTGCAGCCATGAAAGTAAAAGATGCTTGCTCCTTGGAAGAAAAGCTATGACCAGCACAGACAGCATATTAAAAAGCATAGACATTACTTTGCCTACAAAGGTCCATCTAGTCAAAGCTACGGTTTTTCCCAGTAGTCATGTATGGATGTGAGAGTTGGAAAGCTCTCATAAAGCCGTGCACAGAAGAATTAATGCTTTTGAACTGTGGTGTTGGAGAAGACTCTTGAGAGTTCCTTGGACTGCAAGGAGATCCAACCCGTCCATCCTAAAGGAAATCAGTCCTGAATATTCATTGGAAGGACTGATGCTGAAGCTGAAGCTCCAATACTTTGGCCACCTGATGTGAAGGACTGACTCTTTGAAATAGACCCTGACTCTGGGAAAGATTGAAGGCAGGAGGAGAAGGGGATGACAGAGGATGAGATGGTTGTATGGCATCACGGACTCGATGGACATAAGTTTGAGCAAACTCCAGGAGTTGGTGATGGACAGGGAAGACTGGCGTCCTGTAGTCCATGGGGTTGCAAAGAGTCACACACGTCTGAGCGACTAAACTGAAATGAACTGAACTGAGACCTCCAGGGAAGCTCCATTTAAAAATACTGAAAAGTATAAAAAGGACCAAAGATGAGGCTAGTTTGAACTATGATGTTCATATTTTAATTTTTATTGAAAGATAGATGTTTTACCATATAAGATCTCAAACTATTAATTTTATTGCCTTAAATTTTCATTTACTTCTAGGTTTTTAAAAACTTTTAGTTGGTCAATTTTTTAAATGATAGATAAAATTTAAATGATCTTTTCTCAATTTTTTTACAATTAATTAGTAAAGAGAACTTAAAAGACAATGCTTTTGATTTGATAATTAAAAAACAAAACACTGTCAACTATATTTCAGGCTAGTGGGCTTGCAAAAATATTTTTTTAACCTCAACCCACAGTAAGAAATACATTTTACATTATGACCTAATCCACAAGCCTATACATAAAGAACTGAAACAGGTCAGTAATTCTACCAAACATTACCGTGATGTACTCTGGTGTTTTCTGTTCTACTCTAATTATGTTTTAAAGAGTTGCTAAAACAGTAGGCTATGACCTGCTGTTTGAAAACCTCAGCTTTAGTCACCCCACATTTTATACAGAGCATTCAGTTCAGTTCAGTCGTTCAGTCGTTTCCAATTCTTTGCAACTCCATGAACTGCAGCATACCAGGCCTCCCTGTCCATCACCAACTCCTGGAGTTTACCCAAACTCGTGTCCATTGAGTCGGTGATGCCATCCAACCATTTCATCTTCTGTCATCCCCTTCTCCTCCTGCCTTCAATCTTTCCTAACATCAGGGTCTTTTCAAATGAGTCAGCTCTTCGCATCAGGTGGCCAAAGTATTGGAGTTTCAGCTTCAACATCAGTCCTTCCAATGAACACCCAGGACTGATCTCCTTTAGGATGGACTGGTTGGATTTCCCTGCAGTCCAAGGGACTCTCAAGAGTCTTCTCCAACATCACAGTCCAAAACCATCAATTCTTCGGCCCTCAGCTTTTTTATAGGCCAACTCTCACATCCATACATGACTACTGGAGAAACCGTAGTTTTGACTCGACGGACCTTTGTTGACAAAGTAATGTCTCTGCTTTTTAATATGCTGCCTAGGTTGGTTATAACTTTCCTCCCAAGGAGTAAGCGTCTTTTAATTTCATGGCTGCAATCACCTTCTGTAGTGATTCTGAAGCCAGAAAACTAGAGTCAGCCCCTGTTTCCACTGTTTCCTCATCTATTTGCCCTGAAGTGATGGGACCGGATGCCATGATCTTCGTTTTCTGAATGTTGAGCTTTAAGCTAACTTTTTCACTCTCCTCTTTCACTTTCATCAAGAGTGTCTTTAGTTCATCTTCACTTTCTGCCATAAGGGTGGTGTCATCTGCATATGTGAGGTTATTGATATTTCTCCCGGCAATCTTGATTCCAGCTTGTGCTTCCTCCAGCCCAGCGTTTCTCATGATGTACTCTGCATACAAGTTAAATAAGCAGGGTGACAATATATAGCCTTGATGGACTCCTTTTCCTATTTGGAACCATAATGGTTAATTAAAGACTCTAGGGGAAGCTCTACTGCCTTCTACTTTCGTGATTCTGTGTAAGTTTCCCATCCTGTTTTGACCCAGCCTCTCCACCAATAAAATGAGGATAAGAACAGGATCTATATCATTGTGAGAATTGGTTTTTAATATGAATGGTACTTGTAAGAGTGAATAAAAGTGCCTACCACTTGGTAAGCATTCAGTTCTACCCCATTATTATTATTTTGTTTTAGTCACCAGCTGCTTTCTTGATGTCTATGTATAATCTATGGTACCAGGCATTCTCAAGTATTCCAAAGACACACTGCTCTCATGACTCATCTTTTATTTGATTGATAAATTGTAACCATGACAAAGTGACTTTCAAATATCAGTGAGACACAGAATTGTCAATTTTTCAAAATACAGCATTTCCCTTGGTTTAAAACAAACAAACAAAAAAATCAATTTCTATATAATTACCAAGTAACTACCCCCTCAGAGTCAAAGAATAATTTTCTCATGGAGAGTGCTAATCAACCTCATCAAGTCTCTCTGAAAGGAGAGTCCAGTATTTGAGATGCATTTTCAGATGGTGTTTATATTCTCTCCCTTTGGTGAAGAAATGTGTTGTTACAAGACATCTAAAATCTTGATTGTTGTCCTTGGACTTTTCATTCATTCAGATTTAAAAAGCTTAAAAAACCACAATTTATATCAACATCATTAATTATAATACAAAGCAATGGCTTTTCCCCCTTTTTAAAAAGATGTCAAAGGAGGAAAAGAAAATATATTTCCCCTAAGGTCATAATCTTCTAAATAGACATTCAGAACTTTATTACTTAGCACCTATTTAAGCAGTAATGTCAAATTCTTTACAAGATGAAGAACAGAATAAAAGTATTCCAGACTTTAAAATTGTATTAAATTATTACAACTATAATACAATAATACAATTTTTATGTATTATTATTATTTTCATAAGACAGAGTATTCTGTTACATCGTTTCAATCTATTAACTTTAGCCAAGTATATTAGTTAGCTATTGTTAGTCCAGAAGCTCCCTAATTATACTACAGTTCCAAATACCACTTCCTGAACTGTTATCCAAATTCATTTCTAGATGCTACAGCAATCAAAGAATTACCGTAAATATCACACTAATTAAGAGGCAAACTGGCTTTACTCTACTATTCCTGAGCTTCCATATTTGCTTTTGCTTCTTTGCTAGAACTATTTCTCTTGTCAAGTTTGTTGAGGTTTTTCCTGAAGTAGAGCAAGAGGAAGGGTTGGCCTGCCTACACGCAAGTAGAAGAGATTGTCTCAGAGTTTCAAGGTTGAATTATCCTCTACAGTAAACTTAAATAAAACATGTAGCAGATCTGTCTATAGCAGTAACCACTTGTGTGCATGCTAAGTCATTTCATTCACATTGGACTCTTTGCTACCCTACGGACCACAGGCTCCTCAGTCTGTGTCCAGGCATGAATACTGGAGTAGGTTGCCATGCCCTTCTCCAGGGCATGGCAGATCCAACCTGTATCTCTTATGTCTCTTACATTGGAAACCACTCTAGAAATGGTTAATAATCTATAGCTCAAAGAGATTTGTGAATTCCTAGATCTAGAGAGGATATGGTCTCAGTGAAATATAAAAGAATGTGCAAACCAAGTAAATCTGTATTATAGTCTATTGAATATAACTAGCAAAGAATTATTGTTTCAGTTCAGTACAGTTGCTCAGTCGTGTCTGACTCTTTGCAACCCCATGGATTGCAGCACATCAGGCTTCCCTGTCCATCATCAACTCCCGGAGCTTGCTCAAACTCATGTCTATTGAGCTAGTGATGCCATTCAACCATCTCATCCTCTGTTATCCCCTTCTCCTCCCACCTTCAATATTTCCATCAGGCTCTTTTCCTGTTGAGTTTAGAACGAATGAGTCTGTTCTTCACATCAGGTGGCCAAAGTATTGGAGCTTCAGCATCAGTCCTTCCAATGAATATTCAAAACTGATTTCTTTCAGGATTGACTGGTTGGATCTCCTTGCAGTCCAAGGAACTCTCAAAAGTCTTCTCCAGCACTATAGTTCAAAAGCATCAATGTTTTGGTACTCAGCTTTCTTTATGGTCCAGCTCTCACATCCTCACATGACTACTGGAAAAACCATAGCTTTGACTAGATGGACCTTTGTAGGCAAAGTAATGTCTCTGCTTTTTAATATGCTGTCTATGTTGGCCATAACTTTTCTTTCAAGGAGCAAGCATCTTTTAATTTCATGGCTGCAGTTACCATCTACAGTGATTTTTGAACCCAAGAAAATGAAGTCTGTCACTGTTTCCATTGTTTCCTCATCTATTTGCCATGAAGTGATGGGACTGGATGCCATGATCTTGGTTTTTTGATTGTTGAGTTTTAAGCCAGCTTCTTCACTCATTCATTCACACATTTCTGCCTGACTTTTCTAGAGCAACCAGAAAGATTTGAAGAAATGCAAATCTAATCAATTCTTTCTCCTGCTTAAAACCCTCTTTGGAAGCCCATTGTTCTCAGTATGAAGTACACCAGTGTTAACAAGTCTTATCAAGTCTGCCTCCAGGGTTGCTGCAGAAGTTTCTCTTTTCCTCCCTCCCTAGGGGTCAGATGATCTTTTCGCTTCCCATAGGCATAAAAGGCTTCTTTGAGGAGGCAGTTCCCTCCCTTGCAACATTCTTTATAATCTTGGCTAAAGTAATCCCATTTATCTTCAATTATCACTTTAAAAGCCAGTTTCTAAGGAAGACACTCCCTGATCAACTCCTCTGTGGAGGGTCTCCTTGTACTTTAGGTACAGTTTCTTCTTCATCCTCACTCCACTTCAATCCAGTATTTATCTCACGTCTGTCTCCTCTGCAAGACTGTCAACAGAACCACAGGTCTCTTCAGTGCTCAACAGCAAGCAGAGTACCTGGCCAAATAGTATGTGATCAACAGATTTTTGTTGAAAGAAGGAACACCAGCTCACTACAGCCTACTACCTGGCGGGCGGTATGTTGGACACTGCAGGGACAGAGCTGAGAAAAATAGGGTGTTTGTCTTCAAGGCATCAGACTTGCAAACAACTGTAACCACAGAGCACAAGCGCTTTGAAGGGAAGTGGGTACTGGGTACCTTGGGTGGAGGGAGGAACAAGCACCAACTCTTAGAAAAATGAAAACAAACATTTCCACTTAGTACATGCTGGGCTCTGAACTAAAACCTGTACAATGTTACATTCCTCATTCAATTTCTAATGACAGCCCCATGTGGTGGTTAAATAGTTTGCCTAAGGCTACAGCCAGTATTTGAATCCTGCTTATCCAGGTCTTCTAATTTCAAAGCAGAAAGCTACACATAGAAACACAACTGACAAGCTGACACAATGAGTCCCTGGGAATATGTCTAGCCACTTCACCATGTTCTATTAACAATTTAAAAGGGGGCCATAATAGCCAATTTAAATATTGATTTAAATTTTTAAAATGTTGAATATGTAATACATTCACATGTTTTTCTGAATAGACAGTGCATTTTTATAATTCAAACATATCAAAAAATAAGCAGGTTTAGTTAAGTTTCCCACTCCATGTAAATTGGTGCAGCTGCTAAGGAAACAGTATGGAGGTTACTCAAAAAACTAAAATGAGTTGCCATATGATCCAGCAATCCCAATCCTGGGCATATATCCAGATGATACTGTAATTCAAAAAGATACATGCACCCCTATGCTCATAGCAGCACTATTCACAATAGCCAAGACATGGAAACAACCTAAATATCCATTGGTAGATGAATGGATAAAGATGTGGTACATATATACACAGTGGAATATTACTCAGCTATAAAAATGAAATAACGCCATTTGTGGCAATATGGATGGACTTAGAAAATATCATACTAAGTGAAGTCGGAGAGAGAAAGACAAATACCATATGATATCACTTACATGCATAATCTAAAATGTAACACAAATGAACCTATCTATGAAACAGACACAGAGTACAGACATAGAGAATAATGTTGTGGTTACCAAGGGGAGGAAGGTTGGGAGGGATGGATTGGGAATTTTGGATTAGCAGATGCAAATTATTATATATATAATGAATAAACAATAGGATCCTACTGTATAGCACAAGGAACTATATTCAGTATCCCATGATAAACAATAATGGAAAAGAATATAAAAAAGAATGCATATACATGTATAACTGTATCACTTTGTTGTACAGCAGAAATTAAAATAACATTGTAAATCAATTACACTTAAATAAAAAAGTTCCCATCCTATCTTCCATTAGCTCAAACCTAGATTACCAAAACTAATCCCTATTATATTTTATGTATGATTGCAGAATCTCTTTATAAGTATACAGATACAAATATATATTCTTATTTTGTCTTTAAATTGGAAAAAAAATTTATATTTATTTGTTTTGGCCTTCCCACAAAACATGTGAGATCTTAGTTCCTGGACTAGGGATTGAACCTATGCCCTCTGCAGAGGAAGTGTGATGTCTTAATCATTGAACTGCCATTCAATTCAGTTCAGTTCAGTCACTCAGTCGTGTCCGATTCTTTGTGACCCCATGAACTGCACCATGCCAGGCCTCCCTGTCCATCACCAATTCCCAGAGTCCACCCAAACCCATGGCCATCGAGTTGATGATGCCATCCAGCCATCTCATCCTCTGTTGTCCCCTTCTCCTTCTGCCTTCAATCTTTCCTAACATCAGGGTCTTTTCAAATGAGTCAGCTCTTTGCATCAGGTGGCCAAAGTATTGGAGTTTCAGCTTCAACATCAGTCCTTCCGATGAACACCCAGGACTGATCTCCTTTAGGATGGACTGGTTGGATCTCCCTGCAGTCCAAGGGACTCTCAAGAGTCTTCTCCAACACCACAGTCAAAAAGCATCAATTCTTCTGCACTCTGCTTTCTTTATAGTCCAACTCTCACATCCATACATGACCACTGGAAAAACCATAGCCTTGACTAGACGGACCTTTGTTGACAAAGTAATGTCTCTGCTTTTTAATATGCTGCCTAGGTTGGTCATAACTTTCCTTCCAAGGTTCGTGTCTTTTAATTTCATGGCTACAATCACCATCTGCAGTGATTATGAAGCCCAGAAAAATAAAGTCAACCACTGTTTCCACAGTTTCCCCATCTATTTGCCCTGAAGTGATGGGACTGGATGCCATGATCTTCATTTTCTGAATGTTGAGCTTTAAGCTAACTTTTCACTCTCCTCCTTCACTTTCATCAAGAGGCTCTTTAGCTCTTCTTCACTTTCTGCCATAAGGGTGGTGTCATCTGCATATCTGAGGTTATTGATATTTCTCCCAGCAATCTTGATTCCAGCTTGTGCTTCCTCCAGCCCAGCGTTTCTTATGATGTACTCTGCATATAAGTTAAATAAGCAGGGTGACAATATATAGCCTTGATGTACTCCTTTTCCTGTTTGGAACCAGTCTGTCGTTCCATGTCCAGTTCTAACTGTTGCTTCCTTACCTGCATACAGGTTTCTCAAGGGGCAGGTCAGGTGATCTGGTATTCCCATCTCTTTAAGAATTTTCCACAGTTTATTGTGATCGACACAGTCAAAGGCTTTGGGATAGTCAATAAGGTAGAAATAAATGTTTTTCTGGAACTCTCTTGCTTTTTTGATGATCCAGCGGATGTTGGCAATTTGACCTCTGGTTCCTCTACCTTTTCTAAAACCAGCTTGAACATCTGGAAGTTCACGATTCACGTATTGCTAAAGCCTGGTTTGGAGAATTTTAAGCATTACTTTACTAGCGTGTGAGATGAGTGCAATTGTGCATTAGTTTGAGCATTCTTTGGCATTGCCTTTCTGTGGGATTGGAATGAAAACTGACCTTTTCCAGTCCTGTGGCCACTGCTGAGTTTTCCATATTTGCTGGCATATTGAGTGCAGCACTTTCACAGTGTCATCTCCCACAGAATTCCATAAATTTTATTTTCAATTTAAAAAAAATTGAAGCATAGTTGATGTATAATATTATATAAGTTATAGGTGTACTATATATATATAGTGACTCACAAGTTTTAAAGGTTATATTCTGTTTATAGTTATTATAAAATATTTGCCCCTTTTTACCCTTACAAAAGGTAGCATACATACTTCCTGTTGCACATTTTGTTTTTTTCAGTTAGTGATTTATATTTTGGAGATCCTTCCCGTATTGTCAGTATACCATTCTTTCTTGGCATCATAGTATTCCATTTCATGTCTATACTACTATTTATTTGAATGATTCCTTATTGATAATTATTTGGATTGTCTCCAATGTTTTGCTATTACAAATAATGCTGTAGTGAATAACCTTGCACATAGGTTAGTTAGCATGTGTGTAACTATCTGCAGGATAAATTCCTGGGAGTGGTACTGCTGGGTCAAAGGGCATATGCATGTGTAATTTTGATAGATATTGCCAAATTGTCCTTTGTGGGGATTAAATCAGTTTAAATTCTCACCAGCAGTGAATGAGAGCACTTGTTTTCCCATGGTCTCTCAACACACAGTGTTAACAAGTTCTCGTTATTTGCCAGGCTAATGGGTAAATATGGCACTACAGCATTTTTTGCATTATAAGTGAAGTTGAGTGATTTTGTTTTTTTAACATTTATGAGTTTATATTTCTTTCTTTTGGAACTATTTACATCCTTTATCTGTTTTTCTTTTGTTGTTCTTTTTCTTTAGGTTTGGCAGAAGCCCTTTCTGTATAATGGAGATTAATTTTTACCTGTGATATAAGTTTTAGCCACTTTCCTACAATAATGTGTTAGAAGTTCTGACCAACACAAAAGAACATTAGATGTAATGTAAAAATATGCAAAAAGGGAAGGCAATATATCATTATTTGAACATGATTATACAGCTGCTGCTGCTGCTGCTGTTAAGTCGCTTTAGTCGTGTCTGACTCTGTGTGACCCCATAAATGGCAGCCCACCAGGCTCCACTGTCCCTGGGATTCTCCAGGCAAGAACACTGGAGTGGGGTGCCATTTCCTTCTCCAGTGCATGAAAGTAAAGTCGTTCTGTCTTGTCCAACTCTTAGCAACCCCATGGACTGCAGCCTACCAGGCTCCTCCGTCCATGGGATTTTCCAGGTAAGAGCACTGGAGTGGGTTGCCATTGCCTTCTCCGATTATATAGCTAGATAACTTTAAAAATTAATAAAATTAATGGAATATCTCTTGATACAGGAAGCTGAAAATGCTGGAGGATCCAAAAAGAAGATGCAAGAGAATATACACACCTTAACACCATTTCTACATGCTAAGAATAATAAAAATATGATGAAAAAGAAAATTAATTCACAATAACTGTAAGAAATAGAAAGTACCTAGAAGTAATTCTGGCAAAGAAAGAGTCTGATCTTAAAAAAAAAATAAAAAAAATAAAAAAATAAAATAAAATAAAAATAAATAAATAAATAAATAAATAAATAAATAAAATAAATAAAATAAAATAAATTAAAAAATAAAATAAAAAAAGAAAGAGTCTGATCTATATGAATAAAAATAAAATATAAAATTTAACTTGTTTTCTTTACAAAAAGAAGACTTGAGTAAATGAAAACACAGATTAATGTATTGAATGAGCAGCTTACATATTTGAAAGAGGTCACCTGGATTACTTTATAGGTTTAATACCATTAAAACAAAACTAAATAATTTTAAATTTGAGAAAGTGTTTTCATGTATAAAAATGACAAATAATAAATATATACATATACATGTTTTAATTCTAAGATGAGTCATCATGTTAACATATATTATAACAGATGTTAACATATATTATACAACAATATTAAAGCAGTGTGGTACAAGGACAAAATTAAACAGATGAATCAGTTATCCAGAAACGTATCCAGCTGGAAATAGGTAGATGATACACAGTGGTCCTTCAGTATCTTCAGGGAGATTAATGGTTTTAGGACCCATACCAAAATCCACAGATGCTTAAGTCTCTTACATAAAATGACACATCCACAGATGCAGAGTGCATGGATACAGAGGGCTGACTGTATAGTAACAAGAGGCACATAACATAATTGGGGAAGAAAAATTATAATTTTAATAAGAATTAATGCTTAGGTAGTATATATTCTCTACTTGGCATTTTCTAAATTCCTCATGTATATCAATTCAGTTAATTATTTTTTTAATCCTATTAGATCCATGCCACTCAACTTGTGAAGAAACTGAGACACCTGGAGGGTCAGTCACTTTTTCAAGCCCATACAGACAGCTAGAGAGTGGCAGGACAGGGCTTAACTCCAGACAATTTGCCTTCAGAGTCTGTGCGCCTAGCTATTTGTATTAGGATAGCTACCAATTTATTAAAAGTAAAAAGATAAGAATATAAGCAAAAATACTTTAATAATGCATATTTGAAAATCTGCTATAGAATATCATACAGCTTATCTCAAGTAATTCCTTTGCTTTGCTTTTACATTTCTGTTTTGCTTGGTCTTTTGCAATTATGACTGCGTAAGACTTTCATAATTAAAAAAACAAAATAAATGGGATATTTTGAATTTAAAAAAATTTTTGACTATGCATGAATTATTTCCCGTTTATCCAGTTGAAATAATATATTATCTATTCTTTCTTCTTTCAGCCATTGATGATCTATCTTTCTTAAACATATATTTGTTAAGCTCCTACTGTTTGCCCTGAGTGAAAATGGACACGATAAGTGCTGTAAATTAGGGAAAATGTGGATGTAGATTCTCAGGCATGTGGAAGTTATTAAAAATAGCAGGCTGTTTGGCCCATAGCGTTAAACAAAAGTTGTCCAAAGGAAAAATGGAATGAGCATGTAAACTTTGTTTTCTAAACTATATATATATATAAAAACTATTTTAGTAAACTTAACATCTATGTATCAGCACTTTTCATCTATTTTTAATTTCTACACGTATTCCTCATACATCCCTACCACAACACCTTTCCCACAAGGATATACAGCCAGGCATTTATGAAGCTGAAAAAGTAATTCCAACCCATCACTAACATACTCAGAGTTTTGTTTAGGATCTTAGGTGTGGGTTTGTACATTAGTTAAAATCAGAAATAAAAACGATAATCAGTGGGACTTCTCTGGTGGTCCAGTGGTAAAGAATCCACCTTCCAATGCAGGGAGATTTGTGTTCGATCCTTGGTTGGGGAGCTAAGATCCCACATTCCCCAGAGCAACTAAGCTACAACTAGAGAACCCTGTGTGCTGCAGCTCCTGAGTCCCCGAACCACAACAGAGACCCAGCATAGCCTGAAAAAAAGTGATACTCGAGACTTTTATTCCGGTATGAGATAGTGGTTGTTCAGTTGCTCAGTCATGTCTGACTCTTTGCAACCCCATAGACTGCATCACGCCACTTCCCTGTCCTTCACCCTCTCCTGGAGTTTGCTCAAACTCATGTCCATTGAGTCAGTAATGCCATCCAACCATCTCATCCTCTGTCCTCCCCTTCTCCTGCTTTCAATCTTTCGCAGCATTGCGTTCTTTTCCAATAAGTTGGCTCTTTGCATCAGGTGGTCAAAGGATTGTAACTTCAGTTTCAGCATCAGTCTTTCCAATGAATATTCAGGTTGATTTCCTTTAGGATTGACTGCTTGGATCTCCTTGCTGTCCAATGGAGTCTCAAGAATCTTCTCCAGGATCACAGTTTGAAGGCATCAACTCTTTGGTGCTCAGCCTTTTTTATTTTCCAGCTCTCACATCCATATATGACTACTGGAAACACCATAGCTTTGACTAGATGAACCTTTGTAGGTAAAATAATGCCTCTGCTTTTTAATACGCTGTCTAGGTTGGTCATAGCTTTTCTTCCAAGGAGCAAGCGTCTTTTTTAATTTCATGGCTGCAGTCGCTATCTGTAGTGATTTTGGAGCCCAAGAAAATAAAGTCTGTCACTGTTTCCATTGTTTTCCCATCTGTTTGCCATGAAGTGATAGGATCAGATGCCATGATCAAAAACATTCATTTTTTTAATGTTGAGCTTTAAGCCAGCTTTTTAACTCTCCTCTTTCACCTTCATCAAGGGCTGTTTAGTTCCTCTTCACTTTCTGCCATAAGGGTGGTGTCATCTGCATAGCTGAGGTTATTGATATTTCTCCCGGCAATCTTGATTCCAGCTTGTGCTTCATCCAATTTTCAATAAATGAGGAAATATTTAGGAACATCAAATTCATGCCTTCTAATTTTTTTAATTTTTGTTTATTTATTTGTTTTGGCCTCACCAAGTGGCTTGTGGGATATTTGTTTCTTGACCAAGGATGGAACCCCTACCCTTGGCAGTGAAAGCATGGAGTCCTACCAACTGGACACCAAGGGAATTCCCAAATTTACTTTTTTTTCAAGTCTCTAAGTATTGTCTCTGATTGCTAAAACATTCAATAATTAAGTAAAATACATGATAAAAACCCACTGAAAGAGTAGAGTGTTTTGACTTCCATCACATCTCAGAGAGAGAACGCTCCATCTGCTGAATCTGTTAGGTTCTGATCCCAGCTAGCCTCTATGAATAAAGCCTCATGGTGACAGATTCATCTCTTTCAGTGTTACCTGTATCAGAAATCTTATGGGTTGATTTCATTCTTGATTTGTTAATAGATTTAAAAATAGAATTTTTAAAGGAAATTTTTATGAGAAAAATAAATCTAGAAAAATAAGTTGTTTATCAGATTTATGCCTACTTTGAATGTTTTAACATTAAGAAGACGTAAGCAGAGGTAGCAGAAAGGGCACTGGAGGTGGAATCAGAGAAGGGGTGACCTAACTGGGTCATTGTATGTTTTAAATGGTCACGTTCCCCCTGACTTTGAGCCCCAAATTCCTCATCTATTAATTTAGGTTTTCCTTCATAGTGTCACATAGAGAGCCAACTCAGCCTATGTATGTAAAAGTACGTTTTCAAGATTACTCTACATTTGTTTTGTGTTATGTTTAAGGCCTTCTTGTTAATATTATTGTCAAAATAGTGACGAGAAAGTTGCTTTGTGACCATCCTCTCATGCCATTACCCTGCCCAGATTTTGTCCCTCTATCCTGAGCTGCTCCCTGTTCCTTGAACTTTCTAGGCTTTCTCACTCCTTACATTTTGGTACAGTAAATAACTTTATCTTAAAACACCTAGTAAACTTCTGGAATATCATTCATTTCTGGTTTTTCCCTTATCTTAGTTTCCTTTTCTGGGTCTTTCTCTTTTTCCAGACCCCTAATTATTAGGATTTCCCAGCTCAATTCTGAGACTTCTAACTCTTCATTTCGTTGGTGATCCCATCCAAGTCCCATGCTGATGAGTGCTAGGCTCTACACGACCTCCCTTGCATAGTTCTCTAATTCAATCCTCTGCTGCATTTCTCTCCCACTCACACAGTCCTGTCCCCACTGCCCACCACAGAGCCTTTGCACTTGCTGTCCTCCTTCCACACTTCCTCCCTTACTTCATTCAAGTCTCTGCACAAATGCCATCTCCTTAGAGAGTGCTTCTCTTCACCATCTTATCTAAAATGGCACACACCACCCTAGACCCTCTCTCAGCCTTTATCCTGTTTGTCTTTTATACATTTATGTGCCTACTTGTTAATTATCTTTCTCCCCAGGAGAGCACAGACTTGACTCTCCGTTTACTGCTCTATTTCCAGAGCCCACTGACCAGCACATAGTAAGCCCTATAACTTGGAATGAATGAATAAATGAATGAATATTGCTTCCTCTGATCAGAATACTGTCCATCTACCTAACTTCTACTCATCTGTAAGGAGCACCCTAAATATTACCTCCTTTGAGTAGCCTTTCCTGATTGATCAAACTGATTTACCTTCTCCACCTCTGTGTGTTCATAATAACTTCCTACTTATGTTAAATCCATTAGAGCATCTTGTTTGTTTACTTGTCTGTTCCCCCACCTTACTGTGGTGTTTTTTGTTGTTCTAATTCAAGGGCAAAACATCTTGCTGGGAATGAAACTGTGAAACTTTTCTATAGATTTGATCACTTTTAAATAAAAAATTAAAAGGTAAAGAATATATTTTTGCATTTAATATTATTTAAGAATGTTTATAGATATTGATAGAATATTGTTCAAAAATGCTACCATGTGTGTTGCAAATATTTTTAGCAGGATTTTATTATGGCTTTGGGGCCTTGTTCATTATTGTTATTATTCATCCTTTTCTGTAGTCATATATGTCTGTTCTTTTCTTTTTTGGGCTTCTGACTTTCCCAAGTTTTTAGGTCTTTCTAACCATAAGTTTATATAAATTTTTTCTCACATTTTTTCTAATTATATATTAACAAATTTTATGTTTAATTCTTTAACCTGTGTGCAAAATATTTTACATTTGGAACATAGGAAGTAAAGGACTAGTCTTATTTTCCAATATTTTAAATAAGAAGGAGATCATTCAGACAGAAAACTTACTTTCTGTCTGATAGTACTAATAGTATAGAAGTTACCTGTTTCTTTCCCATAGCCAGGGAGGAATTTTTTCATACCTGGGGAGGATTTCCCAAATACTAATTCTTTTTGTGGGTTTTGATGTTTTATTGAATCCAGAATTCTTTTTTTTTGGCCAAGCAGTGCCACATGCAGGATCTTAGTTCCCTGCCCAAGGATCGAACCCACATCCCCTGCAGTAGAAGTGTGGAGTCCTAACCACCAAGCTGCCAGGGAAGTCCCAGAATCCATTTGAGTCCAGTTAAAATGAACTTTAAGTGTAACACATGTCCACTGTGGAAAATATAGAAATGTGCTCTTGAGAAGATATCATGACTTTGACAGTAAATATGTGACCCAGCATCCTATCAGAACAAGGTCAGAATTGTGTTCATTCTATGTAAACATTTTTTCAGCCTTAAAACTTGAATAACAATGATATTTAAACGATGATCTCAGGAGTCCAGAGAGACAGTGAAAGCATCCCAGGGACTGCTGTGGTGGGAGGCGGTGTAAGGCTGACAGAGGCTAGGTGGGCTCTAGATCATCCACACTGTATTCAACCAAGTGTGTCGGTATAAAATTTCATTAAAAAAATGTTTGAAAGCCACAATCTACAAATAAAACAAATGCTCAAACGCAGGATTATAAAATTACAGTATATTTAATTTTGTTTCAGTCTGATAGTGTTTCTTACCCTTAAAATGATAATGATGATTTGGATCCCACTTTGGGGCCAAAGCCTTTCCTCCACCCTGCCCTTTCCTCAGTTGCTCCTCAGACATGGGTCCTTTGACCTCCTCTTCTCTCTCTCCCTCCCTTTGGGCCAAGTTCTTTCTGCCTCATTCCTCTCTATTTCAGCCTGGAGCTCTTAGTTCCCTTGCCTTCTTGTGGTTCCACCTGCAAAGGGGCCCTCTCTCTGGGCAGCCAGGCTAAGCAGTGTTTCCCATTATCTACAACTGCCTTTTCAAACCTCCACAAATCTCTGACCCTCCTGCCTCACCCTTAAAGAATGACCTCACCTCCTACTTTAGTGAAAACAGAAAGCTTTAAAAGGAACTCCCTCGACTTCCTGCCTCCAAAATAACACCCCTTCTTTCCACCTATTAAGGCTATTTTTTCCACCTATGCTGTGGATCACACACCCCACTTCTGTTGTCTTGGGCTTTGCACTATTAATCATTCTCTCTCTCTGAATCTTGAATTGCTCTGGCTTACTAGTCTTTCACTCAGTCAGTTATAACTCAACAATTTGATTGAGTCACCATGAAGGCTCCTGTCTGTTTGGGGCACTTCTGTGACGCTCCTGGGCCCATAGACCCAAACGTTCTTTTCTTTATTCTGGCTCCTTTGTCAAGCAACTTAAATTTACCAAAGAAGCAGGGACAAAAATCTAGAAGAAATCTTTATGCATATAGTTCTTTTGGAGCTTTAAAAAAAAAAAAACTTTAAAATCACTATGCTTTGGGTCACATTTGTGAAATGGAATGGAGAGAAGGTTCTTTTCAGAGTTTTTTTTAACTGATGCTTTTAGTTACACAGAGAAAGGTGGGGAGGGAGAAGGTGAAAAGACTTATCGTAGTTACTGAAAATAATATTGGAATAATTGTCAAGTATTATATCAGGACAACAATGAAAAGGATGGCCCAACTTCTGGATCTGCTGATGAGTCAGATGCGTCTCTCTTGAAGCTAGTAGTTAGTTAGACAGGTTTGCAGAAATTAACAATTTTCAGTGACCCAGGGATCCAAATAACCTACTAAATGACTGGTCTCAGAAACTGAACTCGCTATTATCTACATCCCATAGACAAAGAAGAGATGACACATAATCCACAATAAGGAACTAGAAGTCCTTAATGTTTTTGAGAAGGCATTTGAACTGGAAATCATAAAAATAAACTTAGCACGGGGTGCACAGTAATATGTTTTCTTTATTTCCAAATCCTTTGTCTAAAGTTTAAAAAAAATAAGTGAAAATATTTGAGGCTCTTTTGCCTCAAAAAAATATTTGAGGCTCTTTTTCCCTGGGCTTTTCACTCCCTGGATTGTATCAGCAAATAATTCCTATTTATTTGTTCAGCCCCCTCCATTACAGTACACTTATGATTTGTCTTTGTAACTGTTCCTTGGCACTCTTGTATTAAGTAATGTCAATAAGCAGGATACATTGTTGATATTGAAATAGTTTCTTGCCAAGGGCCCTTGATAAATTAAGATTTAATCTTATACTCTTAGCTTTTATAAAAAGATATAAGAAATGTCTTTTCAAAGAAATATTTCCTGTATCTTTTGTAAATTCAAATCAAAGACATCCATTAATTCATTAACAAATATTATTGAATCCTGATTACATTGCAGGCTGGGGATACAAACATGAGTGAAACCCAGTGCCTGCCCTGAAGGAGAACACAACCTGGCAAGGTACAGACACAAAAATAAATCACAATACAGTGTTAGAGTGTTTGTAATTAAAAGCACAGATAAAGTGCTATGGGAGCAGAAAGAGAGGGAGTAATTCAGCCTCCAGGTAAAGGAGGGCTTCTCATAGGACAACAGAAGAAGGTTGGCTATTGAAGGTTGAGAAGGGCTACCCTGACCAAGAAGGGAGAAGAGAAAGGTTTTCCAGAGCCAAGAGCTGAATGAATAAAGCTGGACAAGCATGGATTCATAAATTCAGAGAACAGTCATTAGGAGAGAAAAAGGACACTAGAAGTATCCTGAGATGAGGCCAGAAAAGTAGGTTAGGGTTCAACTTTATTTATTTATTTATTATTAATTTTTTTCTTTGCAAAATGAAGGCTGTGTATTGCTTGTTATGATTTTGACAGGCAAGACTCTATATAGAAACTGTAATACTTACAGGTGATCTTTATCAAATGCCTGCACAGACATGAACGTTGGAATGAACTTCACGTGTGTGTGTTTTCCTGGTGTTCTCGCTTACCCTTTCCTGGTGAAGCAGAGCTCCCACCTTTCCAGCAAAGGAATCTAGAGACAGACAGTGGGGCCTCTGCTGGGGCTGTGTGCTTGCCTGTCACCTCCTCTCATTCCATCTGCACCCAAAGAGCCCAATTTCAAAGATACTTGTGGCATAATGGATGACATTTAGGCCCAGGAGTCAGACTGCCCTGTGTAACTAATTTACTATTTTCTAGTTATAAAATCTGGAGAAGGAAATGGCAACCCACTCCAGTATTCTTGCCTAGAGAATCCTGTGGACAGAGGAGCCTGGTGGGCTGCTGTCCATAGGGTCGCACAGAGTCAGACACGACTGAAGTGATTTAGCATGCATGCATACATTGGAGAAGGAAATGGCAACCCGTTTCAGAGTTCTTGCCTGGAAAATCCCAAGGACAGGAGCCTGGTGGGCTGCTATCTATGGGATCGCACAGAGTCAGACACAACTGGATGACTCAACATCCTAAGCCTCAGCTTTGTCTCCCCATCTGTAAAAGAAGAATACATTCATTCAACACTATTTATTGATCAGCCACTATGGGCCAAGCACTTAATAATAATATCTGACTAATAAGGTTGTTGGGAGGACAAGTTAATAAATGTAAAGCATTTTGATTGGTGCTTGACCCATAGTAAGTACTGACTAAATGTTAGTTACTAGTATTAATGGTTGTAAGATTAAAATGCTTTCTTTAATGACAAAGGGTATGCTTTTCATCCTGAAAATGAGGAGCTGTTTAAGATTTCTAGGCAAGGAACAAGATTGGATTTCATTTTAGAAAAATTATTGGCTAAAGAGGATAGAGGGGAAAATTGGAGAGAGAGAGATTAGAGATGGGAAGAAAAAGTAGGAAGTGATGCCAATAGTCTGAGATTGAGCACATAACACATATTAGTGGTGATAAGGTTGGAAATGAAGGCAGAGATCTGAGAGATGTCTAGATGAGAGAACTTGAGTCGGGTAGGATTGAGGAATTAAAGATGACCTTCACAGTTCTGGTGTGGGTGATAGGATTAATGGCATCCTTAACTGAGACAGATAACACAAGAAATTGTTATGATGTAGGCAGAGGTTGGATGACTAAGTGTCCAGCCTCAGACAACAGGAAAGGAACATAGACTGGTAAGTGAGGATAATAACTTTTATTTAAAAAAATGTTTGGCCGTGACATGCAGCATACAGGATCTTATTTCCCGAAACAGGAATCAAATCTGTGCTCCCTCCACTGGGAGTGCAGAGTCTTAACCACTGGACCACCAGGGAAGTCCCATAGTAACTTTAATATTGTACATTTTGCCTTTGATAGTGAAGATAAGAAGAAGCAAAAAACAAAGAAAAACCAAACCAACAAATCTAGATTTCAACAGAGAGGTGCTATAGAGTCAGATATTTTTGAAAGTCATTGTGTTGTAGCTAGGAGCTGAATCGTGGAATGAGATCTTGCCAAGATAACCTTGAGGATAACTGACATTTCACCAGTGAGCTGAGAAACAGAAATCAATCCTTGTCAATATTTGAAGCTCTCATAGTGCCCAACCTCAGTTTTGTTCCTCTCTTTATTTCAATATAATCATTACCCTGATTTTTGTAGTTATCACTCTCTTATTTTCCTTCAGTTTTATGACACATATACATGAAGAAGTGAAATGAAGTGAAGTCGCTCAGTCATGTCTGACTCTTTGCAACCCCATGGACTGTAGCCTACAAGGCTCCTCTGTCCCTAGACTTTTCCAGGCAAGAGTACTGGAGTGGGTTGTCATCTCCTTCTCCAGGGGATCTTCCTGGCCCAAGGATCGAACCTGGGTCTCCGGCATTGCAGGCAGACGCTTTACTGTCTGAGTCAACATGCAAGCCATATATATATATATATATATATATATATATATATATATATATGTGTGTGTGTGTGTGTGTGTGTTATTAAATGTCTCATGCTTTCACTGCATTTTCACATTTCATTCACCCCAACATTGTTTGTGAGATTCATCCATGGTAACATATATAACTATAGTACTTAATTTTCACTGTTATATTCCATCACATCAGGATAAAACTACCTGTCCATTCTACTATGAAAGAGCATTTGGGTTGTTTCCATTTTTTGCTCTTAAGAGCACTGATGCCATGAACTTAGTGCATGTCTTAGTGCAAGAGTTTTCTTGGATTTCCAGTTATGATTTGAATCACTAGGTGGCTGGATACTATTTGTTGCCTTTCTCAAATAATACCTAATTGTTTTCAAAGTAATTCTATAGGATAGTAAATTCTATTTGTTGTTGTTGTTTTTCAGTCACGAAGTCATGTCTACTTCATTCCAACCCCATGGACTGCAGCATGCCAGACTTCTCTGTCCTCCACTATCTTCTGGAGTTTACTCAAATTCATGTCCATTGCGTCAATGATGTTATCTAACCATCTTGTCCTCTGTCGCCACCTTCTGCTTTTGCCTTCAATCTTTCCCAGCCTTCACAGTCAACAGAAGAGTCTGAAATGTAGTACTTCGGTGCAGTCTCAAAAACGACAGAATCATCTCTATTCATTTCCAAGGCAAACAATTCAGTATCACAGTAATCCAAGTCTATGCCCCAACCACTAATGCTGAAGAAGCTGAAGTTGAACGGTTCTATGAAGAACTAAGACCTTCTAGAACTAACACCCAAAAAGATGTCTTTTTATCATAGGGGACTGGAATGTTAAAGTAGGAAGTCAAGAGATACGTGGAGTAATAGGCAAGTTTGGCCTTGGTGTACAAAATGAAGCAGGGCAAAGGCTAACATTTTTGTCAAGAGAATACACTGGTCATAGCAAACACTCTCATACAACAACACAAGAGACAAATATACACATGGACATCACCAGATGGTCAATACCAAAATCAGATTGATTATATTCTTTGCAGTGTAAGAAGAAGAAGCTCTATACAGTCAGCAAAAACAAGACCAGGAGCTGACTGTGGCTCAGATAATGAACTCTTTATTGTCAAATTCAGACTTAAACAGAAGAAAGTAGGGACAACCACTAGACCATTCAGGAATGACCTAAATCAAATCCCTTATGATTATACAGTGGAAGTGACAAATAGATTCAAGAGATTAGACCTGACAAAGTGCATGAAGAACTATGGGTGGAGGCTCATGATATTGTACAGGAGGCAGTGATCAAGACCATCCTCAAGAAAAAAAATGCAAAAAGGCAAAATGGCTATCTGAGGAGGCCTTACAAATAGCTGAGAAAAGAAGAGAAGCAAAAGGCAAAGGAGAAAAGGGAAGATATACCCATCTGAATGCAGAGTTCTGAAGAACAGCAAGGGGAGATAAGAAAGCCATCCTCCATGATCAATGCAAAGAGATAGAAGAAAACAATAGAATGGGAAAGACTAGAGATCTCTTCAAGAAAATTAGAGATATCAAAGGAAAATTTCAAGCAAAGATGGGCACAACAAAGTACAGAAATGGTATGGACCTAGCAGAAGCAGAAGATATTGAGAAGAGATGGCAAGAATACACAGAACTATAGAAAAAATATCTTCATGACCCAGATAATCATGATGGTGTGATCACTCACCTACAGCCAGATATCCTGGAATGTGTGGTCAAGTGAGCTTTAGGAAGCATGATCACAAAAAAAGCTAGTGGAGGTAATGGAATTCCAGTTGAGGTATTTTAAATCCTAAAAGATGATGCTGTGAAAGTGCTGCACTCAATATGCCAGCAAATTTAGAAAACTCAGCAGTGGCCACTGGACCAGAAAAGGTCAGTTTTCATTCCAAACCCAAAGAAAGGCAATGCCAAAGAATGTTCAAACTACTACACAATTGCACTCATCTCATACGCTAGCAAAGTAATGCTCAAAATTCTCCAAGCCAGGCTTCAACAGTACATGAACCATGAACTTCCAGATGTTCATGGATTTAGAAAAGGCAGGGAAACCAGAGATCAGATTGCCAGCACCCACTGGATCATAGAAAAAGCAAGAGAATTCCAGAAAAACATCTACTTCTGCTTTATTGACTACACCAAAGCCTTTGTGTGGATCACAACAAACTGTGGAAAATTTTCAAGAGATAGGAATATCAGACCACCTGACCTGCCTCCTGAGAAATCTGTATTCAGGTCAAAAAGCAACAGAGCTGAATATGGAACAACAGACTGGTTCCAAATCGGGAAAGGAGTTTGTCAATGCTGTTTACTGTCACCCTGCTTATTTAACTTGTGGAGTACATAATGAGAAATGCTGGGCGGGATGAAGCATAAGCTGGAATCAAGATTGCTGGGAGAAATATCAATAACCTCAGATATGCAGATGACACCACCCTTATGGCAGAAGGTGAAGAACTAAAGAGCCACTTGATGAAAGTAAAAGAGGAAAGTGAAAATGCCAGCTTAAAACTCAAAATTCAAAAATTAAGGTCATGACATCTGGTCCCATCACTTCATGGCAAATCAATGGGGAAACAATGGAAACAGTGACAGACTTTATTTTCTTGGGTTCCAAAATCACTGCAGATGGTGACTGTAGCCACGAAATTAAAAGATGCTTGCTCCTTGGAAGAAAAGCTATGACCAATCTAGAGAGCATATTAAAAAGCAGAGATATTACTTTGTGACAAAAGTTCATCTATTCAAAGCTATAGTTTTTCCAGTAATCATGTATGGATGTGAGAGCTGGCCTATAAAGAAAGCTGAACACTGAAGAATTGATGCTTTTGAACTGTGGTGTTGTTGAAGACTCTTTAGAGTCTTGGACTGCAAGATCAAATCAGTCAATCCTAAAGGAAATCAGTCCTGAATATTCATTGCAAGGACTGATGTTGAAGCTGAAACCCCAATATTTTGACCACCTGATGCAAAGAACTGACTCATTGGAAAGACCCTGATGCTGGGAAAGATTGAAGGCATGAGGAGAAGGGAATGATAGAGGATGAGATGGTTAGATGGCATCACCATCTCAATGGACATCAGTTTGAGCAAACTCTGGGAGTTGGTGATGGACAGGGAAGCCTGGCATGCTGCAGTCCATGGGGTCGCAAAGTCCATGTCTGACTGAGTGATTGTTATGAGTTGAACTGAAGCCTAACTTGGAGAATTTTGAGCATAATCTTCCTTGCATGTGAAATGAGCACAATTGTATGTTATTCTGAAAATTCTTTGGCATAACTTTTCTTTGAGATTGGAGTGAAAACTGGCCTTTTCCAGTCCTGTGGGCACTGCTGAGTTTTCCAAATTTGCTGTCATATTGAGTATACTACTTTAGCAGCATCATCTGCATAATTTGAAGTAGCTCAGCTGGAATTCCATCACTTTCACCAGCTCTGTTTGTTATAATACTTCCTAAGGCCCACTTGAGTTTACACTCCAGAATGTCTGGCTCTAGGTGAGTGACCACACCATCAGGTTATCTGGGTCATTAAGAAAAAAATTTTTGGTTTAATTCTTCTGTGAATTCTTGCCACCTCTTCTTAATTTCTTCTGTTTCTGTTAAGAACTTACTGTTTCTGTCCTTTGTCATGCCTACCCTTGCATGAAATGTTCCCTTGATATCTCCAATTTTCTTGAGGAGACCTAGTCTTTCTCATCCTGTTTCCCTCTAATTCTTTGCATTGTTCACTTAAGAAAGCCTTCTTATTTCTCCTCACTATTCTCTGGAACTCTGTATTCAGTTGATTGTATCTTTCCCTTTCTCCCTTGCCTTTCTCTTCTTTTCTTCCCTCAGCTATTTGTAAAACCTCCTCAGACAACCACTTTGCCTTGCATTTCTTTTTCTTTGGGAAGATTTTGGTCACTGTCTCCTGTGCAATGTTACACACCTTCATCCATAGCTCTTTAGGCACTCTGTCTAACAGATCTAATCCCTTGAATCTATTTGTCACCTCAACTGTATTTATGTATCATAAGGGATTTGATTTAGGTCATACCTGAATGACCTAGTGGTTATCTGGTGATGTCCACGTGAAGAGTTGTCTCTTGTGTTGTTGCAAAACGGTGTTTGCTATGAACAGCATGTTCTCTTGACAAAATTGTTAGCCTTTGCCCTGCTTCCTTTTGTACTCCATGGCCAAGCTGTTATTTCAGATCTCTTGACTTCCTACTTTTGCATTCCATTTGCATCCCTATGATGAAAATGATATCTTTTTTTGGTGTTAGTTCTAGAAGGTCTTGTAGGTCTTCATAGAACCTGTCAACTTCAGCTTCTTCAGCATCAGTGATTGGGCCATAAACTTAGATTACTGTGATGTTGAATATTTTGCCTTGGAAACTGAGATCATTCTGTTATTTTTGAGACTGCACCCAAATACTGCATTTCTGGAGCTTCCCAGGTGGCACTAGTGGTAAAGAACCCCTCCTGCCAATGCAGAAAACGGAAGAGACTCCAACTGATCTCTGGGTCGGGAAGATCCCCTGGAAGAGGGCATGGCAACCCACTCCAGTATTCTTGCCTGGAGAATCCCATGGACACAGGAGCCTGGTGGTCTATGGTTCATAGGGTTGCAAAGAGTCAGAGATGACTGAAGTGACTTAGCATGCACTGCATTTCAGACTCTTTTGTTGACCATCAGGGCTGCTCCATTTCTTCTGAGGGATTTTTACCCACAGTAGTAGATGTAATGGTCCTCTGAATTAAATTTGCCAATTCTTATCCATTTTAGTTCACTGATTCCTAAGATGTCAATATTCAATCTTGCTATCTCCTGCCTGACCACGTCCAATTTACCTTGACTTATGGACCTAACACTCCTAGTTCCTATGCATTATTGTTCTTTATAGCACTGGACTTCACTTTCACCACCAGACACATTCATAACTGAGCATTTATGGATAACACACAACACATCCATTTCTGTTTTGACCCAGCCCCTTCATTCTTTCTGGAGCTCTTAGTAATCACCATCCTCTCTTCTTCTGAAGCATATAGGACCTCTTCCGACCTGGGGGGTTCATCTTCTGGTGTCATATCTTTTTCCCTTTTCATACTGTTCATGGGGTTCTCCAATTAGGAATATTGGAATGGGTTCCCATTTCCCCCTCCAGAGGGAATTCCCTTGCTTGGTTATGTGTCTTTTGGTTAGGTAGCTTGTAAGTCCTAGATATGAGGCTAAGGACTTTAATGCAGGTTATCTCACAACTTACTTCCTTAAAATCTTTTTTGGGGTCAGAAAGTGAAATTGAAAGTTGCTCAGTCATGTCCGACCCTATGAGACCCCATGGACTCCAGTCCATGGAATTCTCCAGACAAGGATACTGGAAAGGGTAGCTGATCCCTTCTCCAGGGGATCTTCCCAACCTAGGGATCAAACCCATGTCTCCTGTATTGCAGACAGATTCTTTATCAGCTGAGCCACCAGGGAAGTCAAAGGATTTGGGGGTCAAGGGATTTATATATGTTAATAAATCTTTGCCTTTGCATAAAGTGTCTGTCTACAGATTGAAAGAAAAAGGAACACACTTGCAAGTTTCATCATCTATTAGCAAAGTGTTAGGTATCCAGACCCAGCACATTTATTTTAGGAATGACTTTAATTCTGGCTTTATTTCACAAATAGTATCTGAAAGTAGCATTAGTTTTGTCAGTTAAAGCTTTAGTTATTTTTCATCAAAAATAGCTTGCATTTGAAACAGAGGATCACGAAAGACAGCAAGAGACTAGTGGTTTAGCCCCTTGTTTCTTCAAGTCTGAAACAGACCAGCAGCATCAGCATCACCCTGGAGCTTGTTAGAAATGCATGAGCCTCATCCCAGACGTAATGAATCAGAAGCTGCATTTTAAGAGGTCTCCACGTGACTCTTTAGGCACTTTATAAAGTAAGAGAAGGGCTGGTTAGCTAAATGGTGGTAGACAGTATGTGTGATATCTTAAGAACATCTTTGTTTTACTAGCACCTAGAGAGCAAAACTATGCCTGGCATTTTTAGGTATGAGTGTTTGAATCTCTGAGGGGCCCACCTAGGCGAGCTGAGAAGAAGCTGGTTGCCTCGATCCATCTGGTAGGATTCTGTCTTATAGCCCCAGAAAAGTAAAACAGAATAAGCAATTTGGCCAGAAATATATCTGATTGAGGTCCAATTTACTTTTCATTTTTTTCCAGAATGATCAATACAATTGATCCAACTCTCCACTTCATTTTGAGTGTATGATTCAGGCTGACAGTCTTAACATTAACTAGATGGGTTCAACTAATAGATTTTCAAGCCATGCTGCTGCTGCTGCTGCTGCTAAGTCGCTTCAGTCGTGTCCGACTCTGTGTGACCCCATAGACAGCAGCCCACCAGGCTCCGCCGTCCCTGGGATTCTCCAGGCAAGAACACTGGAGTGGGTTGCCATTTCCTTCTCTAATGCATGAAAGTGAAAGTGAAAGTGAAGTCCCTAAGTCATGTCGGACTCTTAGCGACCCCATGGACTGCAGCCCACGAGGTTCCTCAGTCCATGGGGTTTTCCAGGCAAGAGTACTGGAGTGGGGTTTTCAAGCCATAGGATGACAGCCCTTGTACCTACAGTCTCATTTTACAGGTGAGACAAATGAAGCATTGAGCAATTAAGTGAGAGATCATGTAGCAGCTGGTAAAGACTTGAGTGCCAATATCAGGCTTTCCTCATTAAGTCAGAGGCCCACATTAGGAATTTCCCAACTCTTTAGATACATCTCCTAGCCTGAACAGGGTAAAATTCAATCTCTTTTTCTTTTCTAATCAGGAGAATAAATTAATATTTTGGAAAAATAGCCTGACAATACAAAATGATGCAGAAAGCAACTTTCTTAATGAAAGGGTTCTATGATGCCCATCTGTTTTTAATCCCTATTATAATTATAAGCAGCAAAATAACTTAATTGGCACCATCTTCTGTGTCCTTTTCTAATTCCAATGCAGTGTTTGGATCTAAAGAAGCATCTAACACATAGACTTTTCCACTCTTCTCACCATATTCTCTTAGAATTCAAAGTAATGACTTAATATTTTAACCCTAGTGACTTTCTAATCCCTAAATTACATTAATTAGGCTGACTCCACACTGACTACAGTGGCCCCACCTCCAGAAGGGCAGAGGTGGAGTGACCCTATTGTTCTAGACTTCCTTTCTTTGTCCACTCCCAGCCTCTGGCCAGTCACCTTAAGTCATCCCTGTCCCGCTCTCAGAGATCTAAAAATGGCCTGGGGTTTTCCCTGCTGCTGGACTAGTTTATGACAAATACCATTGCTCCCCTATTTTAAAACTTCCCTTTCCCCATAATGAGTATTTATGTGATCAGTGGGGACTTTTACAGCTAACAATAGACACAGAGATTCAAGTACCTCAAAAGGATTTACATATACTTCAAAAATCGTAAAAGAAGGATACAAATAAATTGCCAGCAGAGGTGATCTCTTGGGAAGGATGTGGGGCTGGGTGGAGGGCAGTCTGAAGTGCCTCATCGAAAAAGACCCTGATGCTGGGAAAGATTGCAGGCTGGAGGAGAAGGGGATGACAGAGGATGAGATGGTTGGATGGCATCACCAATTCAATGGACATGAGTTTGAGCCAGCTCAGGGAGATGTTGAAGGACAAAGAAGCCTGGTGTGCTGAAGTCTACTAGGTCACAAAGAGTCAGATATGACTGAGTGACTGAACAACAACAAGGAATGCCAGGGTTATGGTGGAGAAGTGCTGAGTCAGGCAGAGGCCGCGTTTGAAATATCCAGAGGATAACCAAGGGGAACCTATGATCAGAGGTCTCCTGAGATATTGACACTGCCACAAATGGAAGGCAGCTGCAACTTGGTTAGAACAGTGGACAGGCTGTGAGTTCAGAAGTGGAGGTTGAAATAATCCCCCGGGCCAGCCTCCCTCAGCCACAAGGCCAGATCCCAACAGCTTCAAACACAGAGGTCAAGGGCAGATGAGGTTTGTTGTCACACAGCTTACCCTGGGAGGAGACATGGGTGTGGTACATGTGACAGGCATCTCCTGGCTTGGTGACTGGTTGTTGGAGAGGGATGAGGAATTAAGATTTGATGTGTTTTCTTTGGAGGAAAGATAGTTGAGAATCTTCTCTAAGTAGGGTTGCCCAAAACACAGGCCACTCAGTTACATTTGGATTTCAGACAAATAATGAATGGGTTTTTTTTTAGTGTGTTCCAAATATTGCAGTCATATAGTTGCTCCTTTTTAAAGAGAATAGATAAGTTTAGGGGAGAATACAGGAAGCTCCTTATGTATTTATTTTTATTTTTGACTGCATTATGTCTTCATTGCTTTGTGTGGGCTTTTCTCTAGTTGCGACAAGGTGGGTCTACCCTGTTGCAGTCCTCACGTTTCTCACTGTGACGGCTTCTCTTATTGTGGAGCATAGGCTCTAGGCAAGCGGGCGTCAGTAGTTGCAGCACACGGGCTTAGTAGTTGTGGCACACAGGCTTAGCTGCTCTGCGGCATGTGGAATCTTCCCCAGACCAGGGATTGAACCTGAGTCCTCTGCACTGGCAGGTGGATTCTTATCCAGTGCACTATCAGGGAAGTCCAGGAAGTTTCTCTTCTCTAAAATGAGGGCAAAAAAAAAAAAAAAAAATGAGGGCAGCTGCTGAAAGGGAGAAGGAAGGTGGGAAGCAGGGGTTTTGAGGAGAGGGCTAGACTTGCTGCAACTGTTGAGACCACTAGATAAACAGGTGACGAGGGCCTAACAGAGACAGAGTGAGCAGCTAACAATGGTGAGGACTCAAGTTTGGAACCACACTGCCAGAGTCTGTACCTCTTCCTAAATTTGGTTTTGGGCAATTTACTTATCCTCTCTGCTCTTGTTTCCTCATCTCTAAAATGGGCTCCCTAATGAGACCTTCTTCATGGGGTTGTTGTGCAGATTAGGTGAGGCAATGCAAGCAATGCACTCACACCGTACCTATCACAGAATCAGTGCGTGTCATTGTCAAATGGCAGTGGCACAAATCTTCATGACTATGTGCATTTTTCAGGCCATTTTCTCCAGGAGAGAAAGTAGATTTCTCAATTGCTTCATCTGTGTTCCTAATTCGAAAATTTAATTTGACTTTTAGAACTGTTAGGCAGCTGAATTTTAATGAACACAAAACTGAAATAATTTTATTACAAAAATAATACACACGCATTGTAGAAGTTTTTGAAAATAAAGATTAGTACAAAGAAAATGAAAACCATCTGTAACTTTATCTTCTGAGAGTAAATACTTACTATGTTAGTCATTTTCATATTCATTCTATCCTTATATATTAAAATATTTAATGTTGCTGTATAGTAGATTGTTTTTTCACTTCACAATGTATCCTGAACATTCTCTCAGTCACTCATTGGTCCTCTACAACATATCTTAATGGCTACGTATATTGATGAACTGAATTAAAAAAAGCAATCTCCTCTATAGGATATATTGTTTGGAGTTTTATGACACAAATTAATCAAATAATACTTCTTGGCAATCTACATTTATAAAAATCCAATATGTAATTTTTTTAACTTCAAAAGTATTATACTGAAAAATAGGATAAAATAATTTTATTTCCCTAATACAACTAAGTTTAGTTCATCCTCTGTCAATACAGTTCTGTGTGTCTGTGTGTTTATGTTAGTTCTAGTTGCTGATGTAGTTGAACGGTGTTACCTGGATACCTCTTGGAGAACATGAGGTCACCTTGGCCTGAGGTATTAATATTTAACAGACCTGAGAATGATATGGATTGATGATAGCAAAATTAACTCAATCCACCTAGGTTTCATTCTGTCAACAGAATTAGCAATGCTATTCTACTGACCAGAGAGCAAGCACCTCTGCAAGAAGCAATCGATAGCAGTTGATGCTTTTGAACTGTGGTGTTGAAGAAGACTCTTGAGAGTCCCTTGGACTGCAAAGAGAGCCAACCAGCCCATCTTAAAGGAAATCAGTCCTGGGTGTTCATTGGAAGGGCTGATGTTGAAGCTGAAACTCCAATATTTTGGCTACCTGATGCGAAGAGCTGACTCATTTGAAAAGACCCTGATGTTGGAAAAGATTGAAGGCAGGAGGAGAAGGGGATGACAGAGGATGAGATGGATAGATAGCATCACCGACTCAATGGACATGAGTTTGGGTAAACCCTGGGAGTTGGTGATGGACAGGGATACCTGGCGTGCTGCGGTTCATGGAGTCACAAAGAGTAGGACATGACTGAGCAACTGAATTGAACTGTGGCCTCTAGAATCTGGAACTGGCGACAGGCAGCTCCACTGGTTTTCTTTCACCTCTGTTCTGACAAATGTCTCTAGATTAGCTGCTGAAGGGTCATATTGTCTCTATCCCCTTTCTTTAAAATCTTGGTATCTCAGTAAAGAAACAGAAAGGCCCACAGAGAAAAACCCATTTGGTTAGTCTATAACGTTGTTTGGAAAGTCTAGTCTCAGATAAGGTGTTCAGCCTCATTGCAGAGAGAATTAATCGATCATATACATGCATTGAATAAATGTACTGCTGAATCAATTAAATTGGTTTGTATTCTCCAGTGATGCCTCTCACTTTGGGCTTCCGTTAAAGGAAGGTATCCTGGCAGCCTTTTCTCTGCCACAAATGGGTGGGTTTATAATCTGCTGATATGTTTTAGATACAAAAATCATCAACTCTGGGAGTGTGAGCCAACACCTTACTTGACACTAATCACATGGTTTTTTGTTTTTGAGATGTTTCAGAATAATACAGACATATCTCTAATCACAGGGAGTATAGATCATTATGTCAGGGGAGCGTGTAATTTCCTCGGTTTTGTCTCATTGCAACAAAAATTTGAAGCAATGGATAGACCAGTGTTACAGCCCTCAGTCAGATCAGTATTACAGTTCCATGTTACAGCTCAGTTTTATTTAGAAAGTAAAGGAAAATACATCCCCAAGGTGTGAGGGCATGCTGACGCAAACAGAAAAGAGGCCCCCTGGCCCAGTTTTGGCTCCTCTTTTTATACGTTTTTTTCTCCTCCCCCTGAGCCTGCCCTGTGTAAATTGAGCTAGCCAAGAGTGCTGTTTGTTTTACCTGAAGTCCTCACTCTGGTCCTTGGACCTTCGTTTGTTCTATTTTTGTGAGCTTTTCCCTTCCTTGTCTTTTAGCCACCACTACTCAGGACTCCTTTTTCCTATTCTAACTATCTAACAATTAGAAAAAATAATTCTGCAACCTGAGAAACATCTACAGACTTGCAATTAACCTTACTTCCATCTACTCATGTCGTATTTTGGCAGGCACTTTTCATGTATATCACTTTCTTTAAAGCTCAGAAAGGAACTGCCCTGGTGCTTCAGTGGTTAAGACTCCATGTTTCAACTGCTGGGAGCGTGGATTTGATCCTTGGTTGGGGAACTGAGATCCTGCATGCCACATGGCTCTGCCAAAAAATATAAAAATAATACAAATGATAAAGCTCAGAGAATAGGTATTGTTATAATCGTCATAAATTAATTCCTCAGTCACAGGTCATTGCCCAGCCCCACTCTGGCAAACCCCACCTCCACTCTGCTCTCTATTCACTCCCCTTCCTGGCTGTTTCTCACCAAGCCCACTTACTACCTAAGAGTCCATGAAATTTACTTTTCATTTGCCTCCAGAAATCCACACTGTTCATACCCTCACAATCCTAGGGTCATAACTCAATTCTCACCTTCTCAGTGTGGCCTTGCCAAGAAAGATGTTACTGACTCTATTTAAAATTGTACCCGCTGGTCCTCAGACTCCCTATCCTCTTTTTCTTTTTTATTTTTTTCCGTAGCTCTTATACCATTTAAAATAACATACATTTTCCTTGTTCATTTTGTTTGTTGGTGGTCTTTCCCCACTGGAATGTAAAGTCCATAAGAGTAGGGATGTTTTTGTTTGTTTTGCTCATTACTCAGTCCCCAGTGCCCAGAACCATGTCCTGCAATGAGCAGGCTCAATAAATATTTGTTAAATGAATGAATGAAAGGCCACTCAACCTGTATATGGTGGAGGTAGGGATTCAAAAGTTGGGTCTCTTGGCTTGAAACCTGTTTTTCTTTTCTCAACTCTATGCTGCTTCTGGAGAGAAAAATAGATTTTCTTTCAAAAGCTAACACAGGCAAATGTTAATGGAAGGTAATGGAAAACCTAGAGAAGGAAATGGCAACCCACTGCAGTATCCTTGCCTGGAGAATCCCATGGACGGAAGAGCCTGGCAGGCTACAGTCCATGAGGTCACAGAGTTGGACATGACTTAGCAACTGAACAAAACAAATAGCAAAACCTGGTCAATAGTCCATCCACAATATTTGATAGGTCTGGTCCTTACTAGAATATCCTGAACCAACTGAAAAACTGCATTTAAAGAAAGATTCGAGAGCTCAGAGAAGATAGAATGACTGAACAGATGTCAAACTGGTATTTGCTAGAATTGGAGCCATTCAAAGGGTAAAAGGGAAGGCCAAAAGTCACACATGACCTCAAGCATTTACAAGGTTAAAATGAGATCTCTAACCAATTGTTAATCATTTTTAAAAGGATGCAGCAAGATGAAATAGGTCTTTGTTAAGCCTAAGAAAAGTGTTATTGACTCTAAAAATGTTTGAATTTATGAGTGTAAAGCTTATATCACAGAGAAGTAAAAGAATAAGTAAACACCAGCTATCTGTTCACTCATTCATTCAGTCAGCTAATAAGCATTCTTAGAGTGCTTTTCTGTTTACCACTAGGGCTCCAGAACTGCTGTCTTTGGGTATACAGCAGTAAATAAGTGAGGCACAGAGTTTCATCATGAGCCTAGCAAATGGTTCAGATACTGTCTTGGACATATCTAGTGCTAGATTTCTTAAGATCTCTACCAGTTCTCAATTCTCTGAATATATTTAAAGAAACAGAATTTTAGTGCTCACTTTAGCAGCACATAAACTAAACAATGGAATTTTAAATTTATTTATTTATTTATTTTTTACTGTGCTGTGCAGCAAAATGGATCTCAGTTTCCAGACCAGGGACTGAACCCAGGGCCATGGTAGTGAAAGTGCCAAATCCTAGCCACCAGGGAACTCCCTTATTTAATTTCTTGAGGTCATAAAACTTCAAAATTCAAAAAATATAAAAGTCTCCATCCTCTGTCAATAGCCACCAGTTCTCCATCTCATAAGCAACTAGTGTTGGAAGTTTCTTATGTTCCTTTTCAGAGATGGTCTCAGTATATAAGCAAATAAGTACAAGTTATCTTCCCCCTCCCTCCTATCCCCTAACCTCCCACCGCCTGTATTTTTTTTTTTTACATAATTGCTCACTTTTTTCACTTTACAATATATCATGGCAATCTTTACTCATCAGAATAAATATCTCCCTATTCCTCTCTAAAGGTGACATGGGACTCCATTGTATAGTGGACCATAATTTATTTTACTAGTCTCCCTTTGATGGTCACTTGCATCTAATCTTTTGTTAATACAAACAATGTTGTAATAAATATTCTTCAGGATACCTCATTTCCCACAAATATGCATATTTCTAATTATATTGTTGTATTAAAGGGTGTTTTTTAACTGTGGTAAAAAGAACCACATTTAACAGTTACCATTTCAACTATCTTCAAGTGTACACTTCAGTAGCGTTTCATATATTTACATTGTTGTGAATGTATACGCCAGTTTGACAAATATTGTCAAATTGCCCTCCATGGCGGTTGTACCTATTTATACTTTCATCAGCACGTGTGAGAGAGGGCCCTTCGCACAGTACTGAAAAGCAAGTGCCTGTGATTAACTGGAGATGGTGTAGCAGAGGAGAAAGGGCACCAGTTCTGAAATTTAATCCTTGATCTGATGCTTGCCAGCTGAGTGCTCTTAGGCATTACTTAATTCCTTTGGGTTCTGTTTCCTCATATCCAATATTGAATCTCATAGAGGGGCAAGGATCCAAAGGGCCTAGAATAAAGTTCAGGCAAATATAGAAGGCACTTAATAAATTACAGCCACTAGCTATTATTGTGAGTTGAGTCCTTCACCAATCAGTCTGCAGGTACAAGCTAGTTAACATCTATGAGAACTAATTTTCTCATGTGTAAAATGAGGGGATTTAAATAATAGAGAGCTGGTTACCCAAATTGTGGCCTATTAACTCACTGGAATACTACTTAGCTATTAAAATATAATCAAGATATATTGAGAGGCAGTGCAGAGTAGGGATAAGCATATAGATTGCAAAGCCAGGCTGCCTGGGTTGACTCCTGGTGTTACTCCTTACCAGCATGGGTAACCTTGAGCTGATCCTTAGTCAGTTTGGGCTGCTGTAACAAAATACTAGGGACTGGATGGCTTATAAACAACAGAAATTTCTTTCTCACAGTTCTGGAGGCTGGAAGTTGAGATCAGAGTACCAACAGGCTCCAGTTCCCGTGAAAGCCCACTTCCAAATTGCAGACTGCCAACCTGAATTCCCACATGGTGGCTGCTGCTGCTGCTGCTAAGTCGCTTCAGTCGTGTCTGACTGTGTGACCCCATAGACGGCAGCCCACCAGGCTCCCCCGTCCCTGGGATTCTCCAGGCAAGAACACTGGAGTGGGTTGCCATTTCCTTCTCCAATGCATGAAAGTGAGAAGTGAAAATGAAGTTGCTCAGTCGTGTCCGACTCTTTGCGACCCCATGGACTGCAGCCCACCAGGCTCCCTCATCCATGGGATTCTCCAGGCAAGAGTACTGAAGTTGGTTGCCATTGCCTTCTCCGTCACATGGTGGAAAGAAACCTAATTAGCTCTCTGGCTTCTGCTTATAAGGCACTAATTCTATTCTTGAAAGCTCCATCCTTATGCCCTAATTACCTCCCAAAGGCCCTGCCTCCAACTACTATCACACTGGGATTAGAGTTTCAACTTTTTAAGTTTTGGAGAAGACACAGTTAACATAGCAACATAGCAACATCTCTGTGCTCCAGTTTGTGTGTGTGTGTGTGTGTGTGTGTGTGTGTGTGTATTCAGTCTCTCAGTCATGTCCAACTCTGCAACTTTATAGACTGTAGCCCTCCAGGCTCCTCTGTCCATGGGATTCTTCAGGCAGAATACCAGGGTGGGTTGCCATTTCCTGCTCCAGAGGATCTTCCCGAGCCCAGGGATTAAACCTGTGTCTCTTGTGTCTCCTACATTGGCAGGCAGGTGAGCCATCTGGGAAGCCCTAGTTGTGTTTCAGTTTAATCATCTGTAAAATGGGGATAATAATAATACCTATTTCAGAGAGTGTGAAAATGAAATGACATCATGAACATAAAGCTTCTAGAATAATACCTGACACTTAGAAAGCTCCCAAAGAAATGCTGGCTCTATTGTTAAAAACAAAGAAGCCTAAGCTAAGGTGTTTGGAGGTCCTGCAGAACCCAGACTGGCTATTAATCTTTTCTGAAACACAGGTCTTGTTGAAAAGCTGAGATGATCCTACTTTTTTTTTTTTTACTGTGCTGCACAGCTTGTGAAATCTTAGTTCCTTGACCAGAGATTGAACCTGGGCCATGGCAATGAAAATGCTTAGTTCTAACCACTGGCATCACTGATTCAAAGGACATGAACTTGAGCAAACTCTGGGAAATAATGAGGGACAAGAAGGCCTGGTGTGCTTCAGCTCATGGGGGGTCACAAAGAGTCAAACATGACTTAGTGACTTAACAACAGCAACCACTGGACTGCCAGGGAATCCCAATGATCCTAATTTTTAATGGCAAATGCCAGGGGAAAAAATGCAGTGATGTGCCTGATTAGACATACAATTTCAGAGGTCCTTGGACCTCAGGCTAAGAATTCCCAGTCTGGTTTAAATTCTTCAGTCCATGAACTAGAAGGGTCCTTGGATGAGCATGATGACTTAGATGAGAGCAAATTCAGTTGTGGAAGCTGAAGTTGGATTGCTTTTGGTGGAGAAGAGATTAGCTGGAGAGGAAGAAGAGATAGTGGATGGAGACCACTTTTTCAGGTAGATTGGCTGCAAAGAGAGTAGAGAGAGAATCTGCTTAACTAGATGGATGCCATGCTTTTAAAATACATGCAATTAATAACTTATTTGGCAATTCTCCTGTCAAGCAGTAGGATCATATCCCCTTCCCCAAATCTTAACCATTAAGAACATGGTAGAAGTGATGCAATACTAGTTTTTTGACCCAGACCTTAAAAGCTGGTTCCTTCTACTTTCTGTCTCAGACATTCGCTCTTGAAGAAGTCCAAGCAGCCTGTGGACAGGTCCATGAACTGAATCTGCCCACAGCCCCAGCTGACAGCCAGAATTTACTTGCTAACTTGAAGGTACCTTCCAGTCCCCTCAGTGAAGTCAGCCTAATTGATGCCACATGGAGCAGAAATGATGCTCCTTGCTGATTTTGGTCCAGATTGTCTGCTTAGGTTTTGATTTTATTTACAGTGCAATCAGAAGCCAATGACAGTTTTAAGCATGGGAGTCAGATGATCCAGTTTACATTTTAAGAAGATCCCTGCTTCCAGGAATGCCTGGAAGGATGGTAGTGAAAACATATTTTGAAAAAGAAAGTTTTCATTGAGTTTACTAATTTTTTAAATCTACAGTGGGTTTTGTTGCTGTTTTTCAACTTAGGTTTTAAAGCCAGATCCTCAACACGTCTTTGTGTGGGGATTTAAAAAAGTTAAACTCAATTATAGCTTATTCTTGGAGTGCTTTGGCATTGATGTCCCATTATCTCAGAAATATATGATATTTGATATTGGAGAATATTGACCCAGATGTGCAGATTTCCTAAATATTTAATACTTATGGAGAAAAGTCATTATTTTATAATTCCCTCAACCAAAAAAAAGGATAAAATTGAACAATAAATGTACAAGACTTATTTGAATAGAACTTTAAAACACTCCTGAGAGAATCAAAAGACTTTATGAACAAATAGTCATAAAGTTCTGCCATGTTCTTGGAACAAAGGGCTCAGCATCATAAAGACACCAGTTCTCACTGAGTTAATCTAGAAATATTTACCACAATCCCAGTAAAAATACCAAGAGAATTATTTTCCTGGGAACTTGACAAGCTGATTCTAAAGTTCATGTAGGAAAATAAAAAAGCAAGAATACACAGGAAAATTCTGAACAGGAAGAATACTGAGGGGAGACTGGTCTTAATAGATATTAAACCATATTCTAAGACTTCAATAATCAAAACTATAGCACCAATGCCTGTGCAGACCTACAGATAAATGGGTAAACATAGAAAGTACAGAAATGGGCTCAACTACACATAGAAATTTAGTATATGATAAAGTAACACTTCAACTGGGAGAAAAAAATGGGTTTTTATGACCAGTGGGATGGCAATCTCAAGAAAAAGTTTAATCTCAATTTAACTTTTTTATATCAGAATAAGTTCCAATTGGATCAAAGGTTTAAATAAAAACAATAAAACCATGAAAGTTTCAGAGGAAAGCATATGAGATATTCTGTTATATGCTCCTGGGGAGAAGGCCTTTCTAATGAAGGCATAAAACCCAGAGTCTCTGAAAAATTTAATACATTTGATGATGTGAAAATAAAAATATGATGCATGAAAAAATCATAAATACAATCAGTGACCAACAACCAAGAATAAAATGTGTGCGATGCATGTCATGAAGGCTCTTTTCTCTAATATGTAAAAACTCTCACAAAATCATCATCAAAAGACCAACAACATAGCATGAAAATGAGCAAAAATATAAAAACACAGCCCCCAGAAAAGAAACACAAATCATGTCTGCAGAAATGAAAAGCTGCTCATCCTTACTCTTAAGAGAGATGGAAACTAGAACTTCAATAAATCACCATATTTGATTTACAATATAGGTAAGGATCAAAAATTTGGTTTAAAAAACCTGTACTGGTCAGAGAATGAGGAAACAGGGTCTCACACATTACTGGTAGGAGCTTGAATTGGTATAGTCCATATAGAGGACAATCTGACAATGTCAGTCAAAATCACAAGCACACATAACCATTGATCCATCAATTTCTCTTGTGAGAATTTAACCTACAAATAACTAGCACATGTAGAGAATTGCTCCAGTACAAGGTTACTTACTTATAACTCATAAGAGCAGGTAAATCATGATTCAGTATGCCATCAAATTCTAGTTTCTTCAGAAAAGAAGGAACTGTCCACAACTGGAAATATAAAGTTCTGCAAAGGCATATTGTTGAATGAAAAAAAACGAAGGTTTAGAAGAGTACCTGCCTTTGTGTAAAAATAAAGAAAATAAAAGAATATACACTGGCTTAGAAGCATAAACAAAGAAATTCTGGAAAGTTATATAAGAACAAATAATAAAGGTTAGTTCCTAGGAATAGGTGAGGAGCTGGTGATTGGAGCCATGGGTAAGAGAGAAACCTTTAATTTATTTTTAAATTAATTTTCAAATGTGACTAATTTCTTATCAGAAAACTAAATTTTAAAAATGAGGAAGGCCCATAAATGCTGATATGGAATCTCCAAGATTATTTTCTCCATATTAAGTGAAGAAATAAAGGAGCAAAATTGTAAAATTCCTATTGAGATGTAATTGACAGCAACAGCCAAACTCTTAATCCCTATTTCAACTATAATCTCTTACAACATTGCAATTATTTACTTCAGTCCCTTGAGTCTCCTGAATGTGTGTGGTATAGGTCTTTCTGCAAAGTTTGGTGCCCTGTAAATGTAGGCTATCTCCCTGGAACACAAAATCAGAGTTCTCTTAGCTCCATATCCCAAGCAGCTTAATGCCAACTCAACTGGCTCAGTCATCCACAGTGCTTGGTCAGGGAGATACTTATAGAGTAGGAATCCCAGGCTTAATACAATCAGTCTGGGATAGCTGGCATGAAACTTATGGCAGTTACTTAGAATCTCCCGTCATGACCCATCCGTGGACTCTTGATTCTGTGCTTCATGCTGCAGCAGGCCATCGAAGGGATCAAAGCATCTCCTTTCTTGTCTCCTTTCCTGACATTTTAGTAAGATCTTAATACAAATGTTTGTTGAATAAGAAAGATCTAGAGAGCTGGAGGCTTGTGAAAGTAATTTAAGGAAAAACCTCCTGAGGCAGGCATAAATGGTAATCACATCAATGGTCAAATCAGTTTTGACTGATCCTATTTCACAGGTTGGGATCCTTTGTATTTTGAATGAATTAGTGAAATTAATGGGATTGACTAACATTCTGGCTCCACTGTTCCTAAAGCTGGATATCTAATACTTTACAGTTTCCTTAAGGCAAAAACAGGCAGTTCAGCCTTTTAAAAAAAATTAACTTTTATTATTTATTCTTATGTAGGGCCTTAGCATTTTTTTCTTTTTGTTTTGAAATTCTTTTGTTTGGGAAAACTGAGGCTTGACATTTTTATGACTAAACATTTCCCTCTCCCAAGGCATATACACCTAGTACTATGCTGCCCAAAGTGTTAACAGATTCATTACTATATTACTTACCATTTTAATATTTTATTGTGTGGCTGTGGCTTAGACAACAGAAAGGAACTGATAATTACTCTCCAATTGTATGATGGTTGTCATGTGGTTCTTGGTGCAGAGTTTCCATATAATTAAAGCAATGCCCATTATCTCCAATTGCAAGCATGAAATTAAATTTCCTAGGTTGAGGGTTAACAATTTCAGTTTCTTTAAGCATTTCTTTGGGAAATTCAAAATATCTCATCCAGGATGTAGAAATAACTTCTGATTAAATAAGTTTCTGATTAAACTTCCGTAAGAATGGAGATCTTTCTATCAAGACTGGAATGTGAATTTCTCACTCTGAGCAGAGGTTTGTGCTGGGGCTAAGTTCTGAGGGTAAGACAGGCGCTGCCTTCAGCATCTTGCCTTTGAGTATTCAGGGAAAGAATGGCTTCTAGAGAGTTTGAAATTTGAGGAATTAGAAAAGAAGAGAAGCGAAAAGCAAAGGAGAAAAGGAAAGATATACCCATTTGAATGCAGAGTTACAAAGAATAGCAAGGAGAGATAAGAAAGCCTTCCTCAGCGATCAATGCAAAGAAACAGAGGAAAACAACAGAATGGGAAAGACTAGAGATTGCTTCAAGAAAATTAGAGAACCAAGGGAACATTTCATGCAAAGATGGGCTCGATAAAGGACAGAAATGGTATGGATCTAACAGAAGCAGAAGATATTAAGAAGAGGTGGCAAGAATACACAGAAGAACTGTACAAAAAAGATCTTCATGACCCAGATAATCACGATGATGTGATAACTCACCTAGAGCCAGACATCCTGGAATATGAAGTCAAGTGGGCCTTAGAAAGCATCACTAAGAACAAAGCTAGTGGAGGTGATGGAATCCCAGTTGAGGTATTTCAAATCCTGAAAGATGATGCTGTGAAAGAGGTGCACTCAATATGCCAGCAAATTTGGAAAACTCAGCAGTAGCCACAGGACTGGAAAAGGTCAGTTTTCATTTCAATCCCAAAGAAAGGCAATGCCAAAGAATGCTCAAACTACCACACAATTGCACTCATCTCACACGCTAGTAAAGTAATGCTCAAAATTCTCCAAGCCAGGCTTCAACCGTACATGAACCATGAACTTCCAGATGTTCAAGGTGGTTTTAGAAAAAGCAGAGAAACCAGAGATCAAATTGCCAACATCCACTGGATCACCAAAAAAAGCAAGAGAGTTTCATAGAAACATCTATTTCTGCTTTATCGACTATGCTAAAGCCTTTGACTGGGTATCACAATAAACTGTGGAAAATTCTTAAAGAGATGGGAATACCAGACCACCTGACCTGTCTCTTGATAAATCTGTATGCAGGTCAGGAAGCAACAGTTAGAATTGGACATGGAACAACAGACTGGTTCCAAATAGGAAAAGGAATACGTCAAGGCTGAATATTGTCACCCTGCTTATTTAACTTATATGCAGAGCACATCATGAGAAACACTGGGCTGAAAGAAGCACAAGCTGGAATCAAGATTGCCAGGAGAAATATCAATAACCTCAGATATGCAGATGACACCACCCTTATGGCACAAAGTGAAGAGGAACTAAAGAACTTCTTGATGAAAGTGAAAGAGGAAAGTGAAAAAGTTAGCTTAAAGCTCAACATTCAGAAAACTAAGATCATGGCATCTGGTCCCAACACTTCACGGCAAATAGATGGGGAGACAGTGGAAACAGTGTCAGACTTCATTTTAGGGGGCTCCAAAATCACTGCAGATGGTGATTGCAGCCATGAAATTAAAAGATGCTTACTCCTTGGAAGGAAAATTATGACCAACATAACTAGACAGCATATTAAAAAGCAGAGACATTATTTTGTCAACAAAGGTCCATCTAGTCAAGGCTATGGTTTTTCCAGTAGTCATGTACGGATGAGAGTTGGACAGTGAAGAAAGTTGAGCGCCCAAGAATTGATGCTTTTGAACCGTGATGTTGGAGAGGACTCTTGAGAGTCTCTTGGACTGCAAGGAGATCCAACCAGTCCATTTTAAAAGAGATCAGTCCTGGGTGTCCATTGGAAGGACTGATGTTGAAGCTGAAACTCCAATACTTTGGCCACCTCATGTGAAGAGTTGACTCATTGGAGAAGAGCCTGATGCTGGGAAGGATTGGGGCCAGGAGGAGAAGGGGATGACAGAGGATGAGATGGCTGGATGGCATCACCAACTCGATGGACATGAGTTTGGGTTAATTCCGGGAGTTGGTGATGGACAAGGAGGCCTGATGTGCTGCGATTCATGGGGTCGCAAAGAGTGGACACAATTGAGTGACTGAACTGAGCTGAACTGAAAGGCCCGGACAGAGAATAAACAGTCAGCAGATCTGTTCTGAACAGATGAATTATGTTGTTTCCTCTCTGCCCTTTAGAGGCTCCCCATAAAACAGGCACTACCTGAAATCTGATTTTACTCAAACGAATCTTAAAAAAATCCAACTATATTTTCTTATGTGTTATCTCTTGATTAAACATGTGAATAGTCTCCTCGGTTGAGAGCACTTCCTTTTCAGACTTTATCAACATAATTTCTGGAAGATACATTTAAAACTAAATTTTAGAGGAAAAGACCTGAACTCAGATTACTCAAGAGCACTTTCTTCTCTGATTTCAGTTTTAAAAGCCATGCCCTGAATTTCCTTCTTTTAAACCATGGAGCATCCCAGAATTTCTGGGATTTCTGCATTTCCTGCTTCTACCAATCACTAAGTCCTCAGAATTTCCCCAATTGTCCAAACCCTGAATCCCCTACATCCTTTAATTCATTTGGAACCTGAGCTTCCCAAGTGGCCCCCGCCTGTGCTTCCTAAACCTACCTAGGAGCATCCTGGTTCTTTCTCTTTGGGAACAGGAATGAGAGTGAGTAGACACTTAATAGTTCTGACAGCATCCAAAGACTTTTTGTGTAAGCTTCATGTGTGACTAACTAAAAACAAATACTCCAACTACATTAAAAATACTTTTTATTGATGAGAGTTTATAAGATACAGATAGTCAAGAGGAAGAAAATGAAAATTGCCCATAATCTTACCACCTGTTGATCACAAAAAGTAATACTTTGGTGTCAATTCATTTTCTCTTACAACTAGGCACAAGTAAGCTTTTTTAAAAGTGTGACATTACTGTTTTATAACCCACTTTTTCCTACTTAATACAATGAGAATATTTTTCCTTTTCTTAAACCTAGTCTTTGCTTTTGTCATTTCTCATGGCTGCATAGTGTATGTGTTATGCACCTCCCTTGGTTTAGCCAATTGTAGAAATATGGTTGGTCCTAATTTTCCTATTTTATAAATATTTCTGTGGCAAAGTCTTTTGGGATACCTATGGTTTAAGGTAAACTCCTAGAATTAGAATTTCTATGTCAGAGAGTATGTGTATTTTTAAGTCTCTTTAAATGGATTGCTAAATTACACTCTAGAAAGCAGCATTTATGATCCTCTGTGATACGTTAAGAAATATATACATTCCTTTGTCCTACCTTTACTAACACTGGTATTAAAAAAAAACAAATTGTCAATTTGATAGATTAAAAATAATATTTCATTGCTGCACAAATTAGTATTTATTTTTATTAGACAGGTTTTAAAAATATAGATCTTTCTGGCATTTTGCATTTATTCTTAGTAAATTGCCATTCATTTTCTTTTTACATCTTCCCCTGAGTGCCAGTCATTTTCTGATAAATTGTGTTTGATACAATTTTTGAGGCTTGCTCTCAAATACTAAATCTTGATTTTTAGAGAAAAATTTCTGGATTACTGTTCTCATAAATCTACAACTCCTTGTCCCTACTTGAAGTTCACATATAGGGTATTCATTTAACCCCAGATGATCTCTTTGGAAATTTAATTTATACTATGCTGATGTTCCTTTGAAATTCAATGAAGACTAGTGCTGAATTTTTTAGCATCATTCCACACTTTTTACACATTTACTAAGCCATTTAAAGTTTATATTTACCCCCCACTTACCAAGTGAATCATATTTCCTTCACCTTCTTACATTTACAAATATTCTTTATTTCTTAAAATTCTTCTCCCAGTCTGGAATCTTTCATTTTGAGACTTACCATTAGGGAGGGGAGCTAAGAGTATTGGAATATTCTGTAAATCCTGCCAGGCCGTTGATTCCTGTCTTCACCTTCCAGAGGTTTCTGGGAGGAGAACTGAAGAAGTCAGCACCTGCAGGAAGGTTCCTGGTCATCAGCTGCAAGTTATAGACACCACGTGACTTGTCAGAGCTCGAAAGAGATCATGAGGGCCCACTTTCAGATTTGACCAGAAATTTGTCTTTCTTTTATTTTCTTAGCTCATTAATCATTCCCTCCCAAACCATCCTCAACTCCATCACATGTAATTTAAAGCAAAGATATTTTCATTTATTTTTAACTTTTTATTTTGAAATAGTTCCAGACTTATATAAACACTGCAAGAATAGTACAAATAATTCCCTTTTCCCAGATTTCCTATATGTTAATATTTACTACATTTGCTTTATCATTTTCCCTCACTCTTTCCTGTTTGGCTTCTAAGCTCTTCCAACTGCCTATGTAACCAATTACCAGTATTAGATTCCCTCTCTTTGAAATACCTAAGGTCATTTTGGGGAATTGGGTTTCTTTTTTGGCTCAATCCTTACAGAAAATATGGGTAAGATTTTGTTTGAAAGCGTCCTTGCTCAAATAACATCAGAAACCACTGCCATGGATGATTGCCCCAATCTTTTATTTTACTTTGTGCCCATTTATGTATTCATTCACTCACATGCTGTATATTGGGCTCTTAATAAGTAGCAGGCCTTAGGTGCTAAGGACATAAAGGAGAACAAAACAGTTACAATAGTGACTAACATTTACTGAGATTTACTACCTCATCCTCTTGTCTTAGTTGTCCATTGCTGGGTAACAAACTGCCCTAAAAAGTAATGGCTTAAACAACAAGAATTTATTACCTCAGTTCCTGCAGGTAAGGAATTACAGAGTGGTTTTGGAGGTTGGTTCTTGTTCAGGGTCTCTCAGGAGATTTCTGTTAGGATATTGGTAGGGACTGCCGTCATCTGAAAGCTTGAGTGGGGCTTAGAGGATCCACTTCCAAGATGGCTCCCTCACAGAGCTGTTGGTAGGAAGCCTCAGTGCCTCACCAAATGGGTCTCTCCATCAGCTGATTGTTTTCACAACAAGGTAGCTTCTCCAGACAAATGATCCAAAGCCACAGTGCCTTTTCTGTGCTAATTTCAAAGGCACTACCACTTCTGTCATATTCTATTTGATAGGCATTAAGTTGTCCATACTCAAGGGAAGAGAACTTCAGTTGTATATCTTGGAGGGAAAAGTGTTGAAGAATTTGCAGACATATTCTAAAACCACCACACATCTCATATAATCTCCTAACAATCCTAATTTTGCAACAGTCCCACTTTGTAGCTGAGGAAACTGAAACCACAGATGGTCAAGGAATTTACCCAAGGCCGCATAGCTGGCAAGTGATAGAATTGGGATTCCAATGCAGATTGACTCTAGAATTTGTGTTTTTAACCACAGTGCTATATTACCTTGATACAAAGATGCCTTGCACTCATGAAGCTTATATTTCAACAAAATGACTGACATTAGTCAAGCAATTTCTCTCTCTTGCTTATACACATACACATACACAATTACAAATTACTTAAATCCCATGAAGGAAAAACACAGGGAACTATAGGAGTGCATGGTTGTGAAGCTAGATCTAGTCTGTGGAAACAAATTGCCATATTTCGAGTCTATAAAGTCCCTGACCCCAAGTGCAACTCTTTAATGGGCTAGCAAACAAGCAGTTCCCATGCCTGACTACACATTAGAATCATCTGGAAGGCAGTTTAAAAAAATACTGACGCCCAGGACATAGCACAGACTAATTAAACAAGAATCTCTGCAACTGGATCCAGACATCAATATATTTTAAAGCTCCTTGGATGAATCCAGTGTGTGGCTGGGGTTGAGAAGTGTCGCAGGGTTCAATTTCGCCATACAAACTTGCACATGGAAATGCTTTAACCAAAATCAGATGGCAGAGCTCAGCTTCTACCTTGCTGCTGTGGCTGGGGGAGGCACTCTTCTAAAGGAAGTTTTCCACACATTTTAAAATTTAAAGTAATTTTTTTTTTTTTGGCTGCACTGTGCAGCTTCTGAGAAGTCAGTTCCCCAACAAGGGATTGAACCTGGGCCACAGGCAGCAAAAGCGCCAAGTCCTAACCACTGGACCACAAGGAAGTCCCTAAAATTGAAAGTAATTTTTAAATGTCATGATTTGTGGAAGTTTTCATTTTTTAAAAAAACTTTTTATTTTATATTGGAGTATAGCTGATTAACAATGTTGTGATAGTTTCAGGTGGAAGGCGGACAGCAAAGGGACTAAGCCATACATACACATGTAACCATTCTCCCCTAGACTCCCCTACCATCCAGCCTGCCACATAATATTGAACAGAGTTCCCCGTGCTATATGGTAGGTCCTTGTTGGTTGTCTTTTGGCAAGGAAATGACACATATTGTGGCAAATATTTTGCTTGATTGAGAAATCACTTTTTATGAATGAGATAATTCTAACCTTCCTTGAAGTCAGAGGGCCACTTTTCCTCATGGTCCTCCATCATTCCAAATATCAAGAAGTAAAAAGAAAATCATACCAGCAAATCAGTTGCAGAAGATCCACTCCAAGGAGGGTTACATAGATGAAATGAAGTTGAGGATACAAATTCTCTTTTCATTTCTGATATGAGCTAAGTCTTTCTGATTCTTCTCTCCCAATCCTATCCAGAGGACTGTAGAATCATTCTGCTCCCAAGGCTCCGAGAGGCTTATTCTACTCTTATAAGATAAGCCCAGCACCATCTTGTCTCTGATAGGCTTCCTGCTTGTTCTCAGACTGTAGTTTCCTAGAGAGTTGAGACCAAGTGTCATTTATTTTTGAATATTCAGATCTTAATAGAGTGCTTTCCACATATCATGTGCTCAAAATATTTGTATCATTGACCTAATATGTTATTACATTTTCAGAGATTGAAGATTGTGATTTATTCAGCTAGTGAGACACAGATGTGTCTCAGCTAGTGACACAAAGATGTCAAGAGAAGGGATGTAACACCTTCTCAGTACCTACTAACCAACTGTATCACAATGCATGTGAATAAACCAGTGGAAATCTGTGAACATTTCCAAAAAAAACATTTAAAACATACATTTTGCTGATGGCACGAGAGCAGCAGCCTTGTTGCAATCTTTTAACTGTATTCTGGCTTCCTGTCTTGACCCCCAACCCATCTCCCATCCAATCCTCACATCACCCAAAGTAAGCTGTGATACTTAGAGAATATAGATGGGATCATGTGACTCCCTTGGTAAAAATAACCTCAGTGGGGAGACCCATAGGGTCCTGCACCATCTGGCCTTTGCCTCCCTCTCCAGCTCCATTCTGACTTCCTCCAGACTCTTTCCACCCATGGACTTCTGCATTGCTGTTCCCTCTGCCCACAGCTCTTTTCCCAGGCCATTGACATGGCTGGCTTCTTCATAGGTTCTACTGAGAGAAGCCTTTCCTGATTATTCTACCTGGAATGATTTCTCTTAAGTTATTCCTTACCACTGCTTGTTTTCTCCAAATCATTTTTCTCAATGTGAAATTACCTTACTTATTCATTTACCTGTTTACTGTCTCTCTGAGCCTGAATATAGGTGCCATGAAGGTGAGAATCTCATTTTATCTACCTTGATTGTTCTTGTATCCCCAATACCTGGCTCACAGTTGGCATTCAGTCAGTATTTATTAAACGATTAAATAAACACATAGGAAAAGGAGTACTGTTATTCATTAAGGAGGTGTAAGGTATTACGGACAGAATAGTGGTCACAGATTATAAATATTTTTAAAAGTCCTTGCTATGTAAAAAACCCTCATATAGTAATAATATTTCCCCAGAATCTTAGAATATCATTCTTCCATACTCATGTCTTTTCCTTTTAAAATAGTTCTGTGGGGTGGAGGTGGGTGGCAAACAGCGATATTTACTTTGGAAACACAGACATGAAAATTACTTTTACTTTACATGCTGATAGTAGAAATATGACCCTTATGCAATGCAATATTTGCAATAAAGCTGAAAATGGATAAATGATATTAGCATTCCCATCTATTATAATTGGACCAGAACTTCAATCACCAGCTGAAAAAATAAACATGGGATCAGCAGGCATTTGCCCTGTACCCTGAGTGCATGTCAAAGCAAAAACCATGCACAAATGACCTAAAGATCAAATGCTTTCTGATTTAGAATTCATGTAAAGCTACGCAATCCTATAGGATGAAGCAAGCCATGGCAAAGTGTCCTTGAAACTGATGCCCATTGTAGGAGATGGTCCAGGGGACAGGGGAATCATATCTGAACCAAAAGAAACTATATAGAATTCCTTGCCTTTTTTTCCCACCTAGTGATCAAACAACTAGGGCCATGAACAGAAAGATGATTTTGCTGGAGGGGGGATGGCTTCAACCCCAAGGTTTTGCAGCAGCTGCCTGGCTTCAGCAAGGAGCAAAGCAGAGACACATGGAGGGTCAGTTTAGACGTCTATAGCGTTGTTGCTTGGGGTGAGGTGAGAGCGACTCTGGTTTGGCCCTGCTCTGCAAGGAAGCCTGATGTAAAGCAAACCTGGGTAAGCCGAGAGGCCTCTGTGTTTATCTCTGTAATTAACAGGAAAAATTGAAAATGAGTAATGTGCTCTGCTTGGTTTAGGGGTTATACAGAGATACAAGCCACATTGCCATAATCTTCCCAACCACACTTATTTCAGATAATCTCACCTTTTCTTCTTTTACCTGACTTTCAATTTCTTAAGGTGCAGACAACAGAGATGACTGCTACTTCAAGTGCTTAGGAGTAGCCCACCTTTATCTGCCAAAACACCTTCCTTTGGTTCCTTGAATGTGTCATGCTTCCTATTCTGGTTTCTACTGCTGTATATCAAACACCCCCATCTTTAGTGCTCTAAAACCATAGCCATTATTATGCTCTCAAACTCTGTGGGTTAAATGTGGGTAGAGCCTAGTAGAGATGTCTCTACTAGCTCCATGGTAACTAGGCCCTCATCTGGGAAGATTGCTATGCTGGGGGGCAGGGCGGGTGTGACTTGAATACACTAGGGCTATGATAATCAAGGCACACCTTTGAGATCTTTACAGGTCCTTTGTCCAGTTGAAAGGCTCTATGAAAGGTTCATTTCCCAGCCCTAGACAACCATTAATCTACTTTCTGTGTCCCTATATTTGTCCACTCTGGATGTTTAATATAAATGGAATCCTATAATCACTTCAGTTCAGCCACTCAGTCGTGTCCAACTCTTTACAACCCCATGAACCGCAGCACACCAGACCTCCCTGTCCATTACCAACTCCGGGAGTCCACCCAAACCCATGTCCATTGCGTTGGTGATGCCATCCAGCCATCTCACCCTCTGTCATCCCCTTCTTCTCCTGCTCTCAATCTTTCCCAGCATCAGGGTCTTTTCCAATGAGTCAGCTCTTCATATCAGGTGGTCAAAATATTGGAGTTTCAGCTTCAACATCAGTCCTTCCAATGAACACCCAGGACTGATCTCCTTTAGGATGGACTGGTTGGATCTCCCTGCAGTCCAAGGGACTCTCAAGAGTCTTCTCCAACACCACAGTCAAAAAGCATCAATTCTTCTGCATTCAGCTTTCTTTGTAGTCCAACTCTCACATCCATACATGACTACTGGAAAAACCATAGCCTTGACTAGATGGACCTTTGTTGACAAAATAATGTCTCTGCTTTTTAATATGCTGTCTAGGTTGGTCATAACTTTCCTTCCAAGGAGTGAGGTCTTTTAATTTCATGGCTGCAATCACCATCTGCAGTGATTTTGGAGCCGCCCAAAATGAAGTCTGACACTGTTTCCACTATCTCCCCATCTATTTGCCATGAAGTGATGGGACCAGATGCCATGATCTTAGTTTTCTGAATGTTGAGCTTTAAGCCAACTTTTTCACTCTCCTCTTTCACTCTCATCAAGAGGCTCTTTAGTTATTCTTCACTTTGTGCCATAAGGGTGGTGTCATCTGCATATCTGAGGTTATTGATATTTCTCCTGGCAATCTTGATTCCAGCTTGTGTTTCTTTCAGCCCAGTGTTTCCCATGATGTACTCTGCATATAAGTTAAATAAGTAAGGTGACAATATATAGCCTTGACATACTCCTTTTCCTATTTGGAACCCATTTGTTGTTCCATGTCCAGTTCTAACTGTTGCTTCCTGACCTGCATACAGGTTTCTCAAGAGACAGGTCAAGTGGTCTGGTATTCCCATCTCTTTAAGAATTTTCCACAGTTTATTGTGATCCACCCAGTCAAAGGCTTTGACAAAGTCAAAAAAGCAGAAATAGATGTATTTCTGGAACTATCTTGCTATTTGATGATCCAGCGGATGTTGGCAATTTGATCTCTGGGTTCTCTGCCTTCTCTAAATCCTACAATATTTAGTCCTTTTAGAGTGGCTTCTTTTACTTAGCATAATGTTTTCAAGGTTCATCTGTGTTCATGGTCATTCCTCTTACCTCCATTTGTCTCACTAACTCAGTGTGTTCTCACTTGGCAGGATGTGCCGGGCTCTCTTTCTCACATCGCTGTATCTTTATGGTAGTTGCTGTGGATTGGCTCAGTCAGTATCCACTGCAACTTCCTTCTAGTGTGTCACCATCTATTGCAAAAGCTGGAATATGATGAACTGCACTTCCCAGAGTTCCTTTCAGCTAGACACCAATTTTATGTTCGGCCAATCAGCTGCTTGAATGTGAGACTCTGAATTAGGAATTCAGTAAAGTCAGGAGAGAGTCATGTGTATTTCTGGCAGGGATGTAGCCAAGGAGACAGTGTGCTCAATGGTCCTCAGCTTCCTGTGATGGCAGCAGCACTTTTCCCTCTACAGAAGAAGCAGTGTGATTCAGGGGGTTGAGGGTTGTTCCGAGAAGCTCCACCTAAAACCTGCTCCTCCAGCCCTTTCAACGATTTTGTACGCCTACTAACACCTGATAATAAGTGGATTCTGTTGTTCTTGGAAGGCACCTAAAGATTCTCTATGATTTCTTCTCTTTCCTGCCTCCAATGACAACAAAAGTCCTAAGTCATTCAACATAGGCAATTGGCTACGCTGCCCGGATTTTAAAGACAGCCTAGGACTGAAATCTTTAATCTCACTTTCTAAATTACCCAATCACCATCATAGTCAAGTAGTTTTTTTTCATATCTAAATAAACAATTTAGAGCATTGCAGTCCAACAGAAACATAATGCAGGCCATACATGTAATTTTAAGCTATCTAGTAGCCATATTAAAAAGTGAAATATTTAACTCTATATCAAAAATACCATTTCAAAAGGTAGTTAATATGAAAATTATTGATTGCAAGTCTTTGAAATCCAGTGTGTATTTTATACTTATGTTGTTGTTCAGTTGCTAAGTCGTGTCCGACTTTTTGTGCCCATGGACTGCAGCATGCTAGGTGCCTCTGTCCTCCTCTATCTCCCGGAGTTTGCTCATATTCATGGCTGTTAAGTCAGTGATGCTATCTAACCATTTTGTCCTCTGCCACCCCCTTCTCCTTTTGTCTTCAATCTTTCCCAGCATCAGGATCTTTTCCAATGAGTAAGCTCTTCACATTTGATGACCAAAGAACTGGGGCTTCAGCTTCAGCAACAGTCCTTCCAATGAATATTCACGGTTGATTTATTTTAGGATTGACTGGTTTGATCTCCTTCCTTGCAGTCCTAGGGACTCTCAAGAGTCTTCTCCAGCACCACAGTTTGAAAGCATTAATTCTTCCGTGCTCAATGTTATATGTATAGCTCATCTCAGTATGGATCAGCCAGATATTCTATATCAATGAGTAGCTGCCTATATGGATAGTATAGTGTTAGAGCTATTTAATACACTTCTACTTTTTCCCCATGGAAAGCAACAGACTGGATTCCTTACAATATACTTTCAGAAGAAGACAAGAACTAGCAATGGCCTCATCCTGAATCCCGACTCTCACTCTTGCTCAGCACACAGTTTTCATTCAGTTCCCTCACTATGTCCAGACCTTTGCTGTCCCAGGTCTTTGGTACCTGCTATCCCCTCCACCTACCTTGTTCTTCTCTAGCTAACTCCAGATTCTCCTTCAGTTTCAGCTGAGAAATTGCTTCCTCAGAGCTCTTCCTGACCACAGTCCCCTCCCCATATGAATTTTTATTCTTCTATAATTTTTGCCCACTGCATGCATTCATGCTAGGTCACTTCAGTCATGTCTGACTCTTTGTGACCCTATGGACTGTAGGCTGCCAGTCTCCTTGGTCCATGGGATTCTCCAGGCAAGAACACTGGATTGGATTGCCATGCCCTCCTTCAGGAAATCTTCCCAACCCCAGGGATTGAACCCGAGTCTCTTATATCTCCTGCATTGGCAGGCGGGTTCTTTACCACGAGCCCTGGGAAGCTCTTTTGCTCACTACAGTATGTATTTCACCTAAGAAGTTTCTTTTCATTTAGATATTATTCAGGGGAAATCCTGAGTCCATAGTAGCCTGAAATGAACCCAGGTTTCTTAAACTGGATACCCAAATCTACTAAACACATTTAAAGGGCCCCCACAGTCCTTGTTGCTAGACAGCTATGATCTGTTCCCATTGACCCTGTATCCTGTCTTTCTGGGCCACAGCTGATTCACCAGGGTGGTTTGTCAGTCTTCAGGCTAACCAATGACCTTTCTTCTATTGCCCAAGGCAGTAAGTCTGCCAGTTTGCGGGGAGGCAGCTAGAACAATGTGGATGTGTCACAGCATATGAATAAGCTCTTCAGCTGAGGGCCCCTGAGCAGCTTTGAGCCAGAACCATCCTCTATTCCAACCATAGCAAGCCTGGTGATGACTCCTTTGGAACTAATGCTAGAGACTCTTTATCATGCCTTATATAATAAATCCCCTTTATTTTAACTTTTAGCAAATCTAAATTCTCTGCAACCAAATGAGTCTAAGCTAAAACACCAAATACAGTAGATACCTCTTTTGTTTCCAACTGACAGCTTTCCTTCTCTGAGAACTGCCCCACCAGAAGGTGTGAGCCCAACAGGCTGGTACCCTTATAATAAGTAAGGCCCCTCAAGTGGCTTTCAATCAGAAGACCTTTGCCTAAGATACCTGTGCAGCATCTCCCAAGTTACCAACACCCAACTTGTAAGCTGCCAGGTGACTGAAGCAGAGAAGTTACCTCCCTGGGCAATGCAGAGTAAGATTGGGTCTCAGTCTATAAATTCCTCTTGCTAAGAAACACTATTAATATTCATTCATTCTACAAATACATATTAAGTATCTACTATATCTATACACCAAAAATTTGAATGGTTTCAATTATCTTATGTGTGAATCCACATTGTGGGGTAGACTTGGATTCCAACCATTATTTGTCACATGGTTTTAAAGCAAGCTTTGTTCCACATCCCTCCATCCCAACTGCCTTCCAATTAATATCTGGCCTAGGACGCAAGCTGAGGATCGTCTGCAAGGCACAGAGCAGCACAGTGGTTGTCTCACTTGAGAAAAAGCTGCTGACTTTCTGTATTGTTTCTTGGGGAAGCGACTAGGACTATGAGAGGTGATGCTTCAAAATGCAGCTATGTTTAAGGCATTCACAGGAAAGCAAACAGTGCAGTGATAGTGGAATGTGTGTTTATTGAAACGCATAGTAGAATATCTGGAAAGTCTCTGAAATGAGTCATTGGTGATCTATATAATTGTTAACTGTTTTAGATACTCCAAGTTTGGTGGGTTTTGTCAAGCTTGTATGTATTTGCATCCAAGAATTAAATTCATTCAGATAAAGACTGGAAGAAAAAATGATTAGGCTTTCACCTAGGAGAAAATTCTACAGAAGAATGATTCTCTTTTGGGTATGAGAATGACAGAAAACAAAAAACAAAAAAACAAATTTTATTTTCCTTATGACTGCAAAAGTAACAGGCTCATTTCAAAAAATTTAAACATTACAAAGTATGTATTTACCACCTACTATGTACAAGACTCTTGTTGTTGTTCAGTCGCTAAGTCCTATCTGACTCTTTGCAACCCCATGAACTGCAGCATGCCAGGCTTCCTTGACCTCCACCATCTCCCAGAGTTTGCTCAAATGCATGTCCATTGAGCTGGTGATACTATTTAACCATCTCATCCTCTGCCACCTCCTTCTCTTTTATCTTCAATCTCTTCCAGAATCAGAGTATTTTCCAATGAGTTGGCTCTTCACATCAGCCAAAGTTTTGTAGCTTTGGCTACAGCATTCAGCATTCAGTGATGCTGATGCTTTAGCTTCAGCATTACTCCTTCCAATTTGATTTCCTTTAGAATTGACTGGTTTGATTTCCTTGCAGCCTAAGGGACTCTCAAGAGTCTTCTCCAGCACCACAATTCAAAAGCATCAATAACACCCTAGACTAGTCACTGAAGATACAACAGTGAACATAAATAGACAATCTCCTATAAACACACCATCCAGAGAAAGCATCACAAACAGCTTGGTGCAGTTTGTTCTAGTTGATACACATATCCAGACTCTAACACACAGTGAGAAGTCTATGGTCCCTGGCTCTCCTGCTAAGGCGTGCAGGTCAGGAAGCTGCTCTAGATGTCTTAGGTGACACTTTTGGCCTCACAGACTTCTATCTCTGCACCATACACTCCTGAGTCAAGACCTGCAGAACTACATCTCTTGATGGGAGCTGTTTCCATGGGAACAGGTACAAAAGCAAGTGAAAACACATTTCCTGTTGGCCATTTCATTGGATGTTGGTAAATAGGGAAACTATCTTATTTCAAATCTAAGGCAACCACCAGGTATCTGATAGGTTAGTGTCTTAGAGCCTTACTAAGCCCAGTAAAGACTGAATGTTGAGACCAGTCTTCCAGTTGCATTTGAAGGAAGAAGAGGCTAATCATTTTTTCTTCCAGTCTTTATCTGAATGAATTTAATTCTTGGATGCAAATACATACAAGCTTGACAAAAGTTTTCTTGTAAAGTTTCATGAGACAGGTGTACACTCACATTGCTTTTGAAAACATGATTTTCCCAAGTCTCTGATGTCAGCACACTCCTCCCACCTCAGAGATGTTGAAGATGCTGGGTGGAGCATCGAGATTAGATGCTCTCATTACAAATTGTCTTTTGTGTTTCAGCTTAATGATAGCCCTGGGCATACAGTTAATAATCTTGCTTCAGGTTGAGAGGTATCTTTCTCGATGTTTGAAGTTTTTTATTTATTACTAAGTTGTCTTCTTCAATGATGCTTTAATTGGGAATTTTGGTCTAAATATTCAAGAATTATTTTCATGGGCAAAAGGTCTTTTACAATACATATTTTGCTAGTTTTGATTAAATAAATAATTTATGCCACCACCTGGTCTTTTTAGGACTTTTTCATTATTAAATTTTTTATAATTAATTTGTGTTTGTGCTGTGCACAAATGTGTCTAAAATAACCCTTCAAGCAAACCCATAAATCTTTTACAAGGACTGTACTGATTTTGACCCACATCTTCTATTTTTAAAATTTCCCCTCACCAAGGCCAATTTTAAAAGGTACTTATGTATTATTAAGAAGAGAGCTATTATTCTCTAGTCTAGACTAACACTCCTAAACAGCATACATTTTAGACTTCAAAGCCTTTATGAATATCAAAAAGCATATGGTCCTGGTGAATAGTAAGTTTGTCATCTCTACAAATGTGAAATAGCTCATTTAGCTAGAAAACCTTTAAATGACTCCTTTTGGAAGGAAAAGTTGTAACAAAGGTAACAAAGCTATTTAAACTGTCTTACTCTCCCCTGACCATCTGCCACCCTTCTACTCTTACCTCCTCTTGTAGAAATTGGAGGAATTCTCTACATAACTCAGGATTGATGTTTCTCACTTAAAATTCATATGCATGCCTCAGAGTTCTACCAGAGACTAATGAGGAACAAATTGAAGTGCTCATAGAACCTCTCAAATTGACTCTGGGTGGGGTTGTGATTTTTTTAATCTTAAGAGAAAACATGTTAATTGTAGTAACTTTGGAAAATACAAGCAACCACAAAAAAGGAAATAAAAATAATGTATAATAAGCCCAACTCTCAAAGAAAAGCAGAATTAACATAATGGTGACTCTCTTTTCTTGATACAGTTATACAATTTTCTTTAAAAACCAAACTGGGAAAGCCTAAGGATAATGCCTTACCTACTATTTTGAAACTTGCTTTTCTCATTTATCAACATGATGTCACTTCTCCATTTTTTTATTCTTCCAACATTTGGAATTCCATCACCTAGATGAACCGTACTAGGCTGAACTAGTTCCATATTTATGATTCTTTAGTTTGTGACCGTGTTTTTGGGCAAGAGAAATAAGTTGCAGTGAGTGTTCTGATATATACACCTTGGTGTGTAGCTACGATGTAGGATAATGTGGGGAATACAAGCAGCAGAATTTGCAGGATCAAATGTTAAGGACCTTTTTCAGGTTCTCAGTCCATATTAAATGATAATTAACAGACCCCAGGAGTCTGTTTCACTGTTGAGGCTCCCTCAATCTCACTGTGGAATTCTTAGGAGGACAAAGCTGACTGGTCATTTCAGCACCAAAGGAAGTTTGAAGAGTGAATAATCTTTTAAAATGACAAGAAAAGTTCTGATCACTGGTAACAGAGATGCAAATAACAGATTACATAGATATCTATGAAATCTTAGGCTATTTTAGCTGAGATTTTTCAGAGAATAACTATTCTGTCCGAGCAACAGAAATAAATATATTTTCTTAAACTTTTTTTTTTTTTAGTACATAAAACATGTACAGTAGGATGGATATGTATAGCTGCCCAGGCCACACACAGCACAGCTCCAAGGGTGCAATTTATCCAGATTAGAATATGAATAGCGGGGATGTGCGTTGGGTCTTCGGGTAAAGATGGCGGAGCGTGGTTACAGCTTTTTGCTGACTACATTCAGCCCATCTGGTAAACTTGTCCAGATAGAATATGCTTTGGCTGCTGTAGCCGGAGGAGCTCCTTCAGTGGGAATTAAAGCTGCAAATGGTGTGGTCTTGGCAACTGAGAAGAAACAGAAATCCATTCTGTATGATGAGCAAAGTGTCCACAAAGTGGAACCAATCACCAAGCATATAGGTTTGGTGTATAGTGGCATGGGCCCAGATTACAGGGTACTTGTGCACAGAGCTCGAAAACTAGCTCAACAGTACTATCTCGTTTACCAAGAACCCATTCCCACAGCTCAGCTTGTCCAGAGAGTAGCTTCCGTGATGCAGGAATACACCCAGTCAGGTGGTGTTCGCCCATTTGGAGTTTCTTTACTTATCTGTGGTTGGAATGAGGGACGGCCATATTTATTTCAGTCAGATCCATCTGGAGCTTACTTTGCCTGGAAAGCCACAGCAATGGGAAAGAACTATGTGAATGGGAAAACTTTCCTTGAGAAAAGATATAATGAAGATCTGGAACTTGAAGATGCCATTCATACAGCCATATTAACCCTAAAGGAAAGCTTTGAAGGGCAGATGACAGAAGATAATATAGAAGTTGGAATTTGCAACGAAGCTGGATTTAGGAGGCTTACCCCAACTGAAGTTAAGGATTATTTGGCTGCCATTGCATAATAATGCAAATAATGAAGTGACTGAAAATGCAGAATTTCAGATAACTTCTCTACTTAAACATGTTTAAAGTATGTTTTGTTTTGCAGACTTTTTGCATACTTATTTCTACATGGTTTGATGGACTGATGTTTTTAAAATGAGACTTATAAATCATAATAAACTCTTAAATTAAAAAAAAAAAGAATATGAATAGCGAACTGTTGGCCTTCCGCATACAGTACACAAAGGTTCAAACAGGTATATGGTAAGAAATTAATTTCTCTGCTACCTATACCGTGGTGGCACCTACCCCCTGGCTGTCCTGAGGGTAGTAACTCAGTCTTTAACTATCCTTTTCAAGATATTTTATGCACATACAAAAACTTACATACCTACAGCATTACATTACAGACACTGTACTGCTCCTGGCTTTATTTACTTAACAACAGATCTCACTAATTGTTCCATATCAGTATATCTTGAGTTTCTTCCTCTTTTCTTTTAATGGCTGAATGATACCTCACTGTGTGAATGTTTCGGGCTCTTTTTTCATAGGTAGGAGAATTGTGGTATTATTGGAAATAAGACGCTTGAGCTTTAGAAATCATCACGTGTTAGTCGCTCTTTGCGACCCCATGGACAGTAGCTTGCTGGGCTCCTTTGTCCATGGAATTCTCCAGGCAAGAATACTGCAGTGGATTTCCATTTCCTTCTCCAGGAGATCTTCCCTACCCAGGAGGCAAACTGAGGTCTCCTGCATTGCAGGCGGATTCTTCACTGGCTCAGATGCAACTAACTAGAAAGCATTTGCATGTTAATATATTATGCTGTGGGCATGTCAAGTCTCAACTGGTAATGTGAAACATGAATTGTTTGTGAAAGTTGTTAGGATTAGAAATGGATCCTGGAGTCATTCAATGTGTGAGAGTACAGGATACTGCTATGACAAAGATAGATAAATTTAGTGCCTTAAATAATGTAGGAATTTATTTCTATCTCACATACCAGCCAGAGATAATTAGTCTAGGGTTGGTAAGGTGACTCTGTCATCCTCTACTCTGGCTCCAGCTCCTGCCATCACATCTGCATCCCAGATAGGAGAAACGAAGCAAAGAGGAGTGAAGGGCATGCCTACTACCTTAAGAGGATGACCAGGAAGGGAGGCATATAAATTTTCACATCTGACTGGCCAAACTTTGTCACATGTCTTGCATTCCATGGCCAGCTGCAAGACTGCTGGCTGTCTCAGGCTGAGTTCCAAAACTAAAGGAGAAAAAGAATGAATATTGGTGGAAGCTAGCAATCTTTGCCATACCCACAGATGCTGTTAGGTTAAATTCCCTAGGAAAAAAAGACTGGGAGATTCACTTGCAGAGTTATTTTTCCTATTGTGGTAAAGTGATATAAATGTTACCATTTTAACTACTTTTAATTGTATATTCAGTTCAATGTAATTAAATGCATTCACATTATTGTGTGACTATTTCCACTACTTCAGAACTGTCTCATCTTCCTGAACTGAAACTCTGTACCCATTAAACTTGAACATCCCATTTTCGATGTGCTCGGATTTTATTGGGGAATACCGCTGGGAATCAACATTTGTGTGGGAGTGAATGCAGGAGGAGTGGGCAGCCAGGGAGCTGAACTGAGTGAGCCTCAGTTGAGCATCAGCTGACCCAGTGGCAGGTCTGGAGCAGGATAGGACCCTGGAGATGTCCCATCTTGAACAAGCGATCTGGACTCCATGCCCTGGCAGGGAAAAGGATTTGGCGCACGCTTCCCAGGAGGCGCAGTGGTAAAGAAGCTGCCTGCCAATGCAGGAGACATAAGAGATGCAGGTCCCATCCCTGGCAAATGGCAACCCACTTCAGTACTCTTGCCTGGAAAATTCCATGGACAGTGGAGCCTGGCAGGCTATAGTCCATGGAGTCACAAAGAATTGGACACGAGTGAGCGACTGAACACACACATATAGCACTTATTAGCTGAGGGCAATTCCTAGAGAAGGATTCAGCTAAGAGTTTTTGGTAACCAACATGCTCAGCCTCTGGAGGAATGAGTGCCTGGGTCCAGATCAGAGGACAGGGCAGCACACCACAGCATCCATGACACTCTGCCCCTTTCCACTCAGAGCCACTTGCTTCATATAATACATCCAGTTTCCCCAGAATTTGGGTTGCTCTCTTTTCCTGGGGAAAACTTATAAGAGGAAGAATTCAGCCCTCACCATGGCAGGTGGTCTCCAGGTGCAAATAAAATTCACAGCTGTGGTCTTCTACTACATGTCCCAGAGTCCCCTTACCCTCAGGCAGCACCACTGATGGTCTAAGCAGCTTCCTTTGTGGTCTGGGTGAACCAGTCCCTCAACCCAGGGGAATTCTAGAACAGGTATGACTGGTGCTTCAAAGATATCCCACCTTGAGGCAAGAGGGCTGGCCCTTCTCTTTCCCACATAGAGCAAACACTGTATGAGAGCTTTCCCCAGGGAGGGGTTGTAAACTTGAGTGAGGTTGATTTCTTTGCAGGAAGGCAAGGCCTAGAGAAGAACTCAGCTGAGAGCTGTTATCTTCCAAACTTCCCAGCAGCTAGGGAAAATAAAGCTTCAGTACAGTAGGGGGAATTGGGATGATACACCAGATACACCTGGTGAATCACCAGGGATTATAACTAAAATTTCAAGAGAGAATTAGATAAAAAAAAGAGAGTCAAGGACACTTCACTGAAGAGACTCTTACATTTATGTTACAACAGGATTAAGAACTGGTGGAGAAAGAGACACCAGAGATAGAGGAGAACATGGAGAGGAGGAAGCCATGGAAAATATGGAAGCAGATAGGAAGAGGCCACAGGAAGCTGGAGTTTATCAATCTGATCTCCCAACTTTAAAGCTGAGCAACTCTAGAGCAAAAAGAACAAGGAGTTTAATTCCTACTCAGTCACCAAGTTAGTGTCAAAGCCAGAACCAGTATTCAGATTTTCTGATTCCCTCTCCAGTGTTCTTATCTCTGTGTTTCCTCCTAGCCTGCGTCAGTGATCTTTCTCACTTAGCCTTGGTGAGGGTGGGGAAAATTTAGTGACACTCTGGAGTGGTCTCTTTGTGGGGGCTTGGTTCCTAACTTCGTTACCTTTCACAAAAAAGCTTCTTGAATTATGTATATATGATTCTTCTTGAATTATATATAGAGTTCTTCTTTTCACATTGAATAATGTCCACAAAGTGACATATATTATATAGAAGTCTATATATTATTATGAAGGAACTTCAGGAAAAATTCTTCTTTAGAGCGCTGCCTACCTTGTCATAAGTTTGTGACAGAAATGAAGGATGTTTCTTTCATTTCTCTGCCTTAAATATAAGACTGAAGTTGCTAATACTTTCTTTGTCTCTTTTTTATAAAGCTTATCATGATGTGCCAAAAATATTTAATTAAAAAAAACACCAGATGTAAGGGGTTGAATTATCATTGAGACATTATAAATTAGAAGTTGTTTTAGTCTTGTGCATCCAGAATTGTGGTTATTTTAGAACAAAAGTTCCCTGGGGAGGTGAGGGAAACAAAACTTGATTCCTGAAATCTGGTGCTATAATCCTCAGTTTTCTACATAGCTTTACAGTTTGCAAGGGAAAGGCCTTGTGCCTGAATGAGGCATGTGGGCCCTACAAGCATACATTGAAAAGATATTGAAAACTAGGGCTTGAAATTCCCAGGTAGCCCAGTGGGAGGAAACAGTTTTCACAGGGGCCTGATGACATAAGCAAATCCTATTGTCACTGTACCCTCTTTACTACATAATGTGTCCAGTCATTGAAGGACAGAAGGCAAACTAAATTACAGATTAAATATTGGCTGTGGGAATAGAAAGGGAGGATAGAACTCTGCTTCCTCCAGCTACTCCCCTATGCTTTGTCAGAGGAGCAGGTCACTTTTCCATTTGTCTTGTTTCATTTTGTTTTGCTTTCTGATACTGTTGACAACTTTTAATAGGCCAATAATTTTATTCAGATGTTCAATAATGATCTCTGCTGCTGCTGCTGCTGCTAAGTCACTTCAGTCGTTTCCGACTCTATGCGACCCCATAGATGGCAGCCCACCAGGCTCCCCCATCCCTGGGATTCTGGAGAGGGTTGCCATTTCCTTCTCCAATGCATGAAAGTGAAAAGTGAAAGTGAATTCGCTCAGTCATGTCCAACTCTTAGCGACCCCATGGACTGCAGCCCACCAAGCTCCTCAGTCCATGGGATTTTCCAGACAAGATTACTGGAAAATGGAGTGGGGTGCCATTACCTTCTCCGATAATGATCTCTAGTAGCATATTAAAAATATTCCAAGTTGACAGTGTATGTATCCCATCTAATAGCTCTAAAAATATTTAATTTCAATATGTTCTTGAATAGAACTTTGGGACTGATTCTAAGGAGGCTCAAATTCTACACACTTAGTAACCACTTAAGCTTATTATATTCAGTGATATTGAGCAACATGGATCACATTTTCTCTCAGAATACATTTGTATATCAATATAGTAAATTAAATTTATTTGAGCTAATTTTTAATTCTCAGATGAGAAACAAATCCAAAAAAAGTCATTGTATTCAGAGACTCAAGATCTTCATTCATGTTCTAAAGCTAAACATATCTGAATACAAAATATAGATACTTGAAAATACCTGGAAGATTGAAATGTTCAGTTTTCAGTTAAGATCTTTGGCATTGTGTATAGAGAACATGCTGTCCCCCTAAGATTAAGAACAAGGTAAGGGGGCTTAGCTGGGGGCTCAGAGATAAAGAATCTGACTGCCTGCAGGGCACATGGGTTTGATCCCTGGTCTGGAAGGATGCCACATGCCATGAAGCAACTAAACCATTGCATCACAACTATTAAAACTGTGCTCTAGAACCCGGGAAATGCAACTACTGAGCCCATGTGCCTCAACTGCTGAAGCATGCGTGCCCTAAAGCCTGTACTCTGCAACAACAGAAGCCACCACAATGAGAAACCCACACGCTGCAATGAAGAGTAGCCCCTGCTCCCCACAACTAGAGAAAGTCTGCACAGCAATGAAGACCCCAAACAGCCAAAATAAATAAATAAATTATGTAAAAAAACTTAAATAAAGAACAAGGCAAGGATGTCCACTTTAGCCAATTCTATTGAACATTGTGCTAGAGGTCCTAAGTAGTGCAGTAAGGTAAAAATATAAAATGACAAAATAAGAATAATTTAAAAAATTTTAATTAGACAAATTAAAAAATTTCTCTTCCACTAAGTAAAACTCATTTTATTTACATACAACATTATTATCTATGTAAAATCTTAAAGTAATCCAAAAGCTAAATGCATTTAGCAAGTTCACAGGATACAAGTCGATGTATAAAAAGCTATCTATTTCTAGCAACAATCAAATAATTTAAAAAAATCACAAACATAAAAAAATGAACTATTTGGTGATAAATTTAATATAAAATGTTCAAGACTTTCAAGACTGAAAAGTATAAAATTTTGCTGAGAGAAATTTAAGAAGACATATATTATTAGAAAGACTTCCTGTGTTCCCAGATTTGAATTAACTGAATTAGTTGAATTGAAAGCTGCTCAGTCATGTCTGACTCTTTACAACCCCATGGACTATACAGTGACCCAGGGAAGGATGCTGGAGTGGGTAGCCTTTCCCTTCTCCAGGGGATCTTCCCAACCCAGGGATCAAACCCAAGTCTTCTGCATTGCAGGTGGATTCTTTACCAGCTGAGTGATAAGGGAAGCCCAAGAATACTGGAGTGGGTAACGTATTTCTTCTCTAGAGGATCTTCCCAACCCAGGAATCAAATCGGGGTCTCCTGCAATGCAGGCAGGTTCTCTACCAACTGAGGTATCAGAAAAGCCCTTTAGAAGACTTAATATTGTTAAGATGGCAGTATTACCCAAAGAACTCTACAGATTCATTGCAAATCCTATAAAAATCCCAATGGCAGAAATGGAAAAGTTAACTCTTAAATTTGTATATAATTTCAAGAAACCCTGAAATGACAAAACAATCTTGAAAAGCAAAACTGTTTTGTTTTTGTTTAAACAAAAACTTATATATAAATGTTAATAGTAGCCCTATTCAAAATAACCAAAAGGTATAAATGACCCAAATGTCCGTTATCTGATGAATTGGTAAACTAAATGTGATATATATAATTCAGCTTTAAAAGAAAAAGAATAATAAAGTAGTACTGGTACATGCTACAACATGGATGAGCCTTTAAAAAGATGCTAAGTGAAAGGGGCCAGACACAAAAGGTCACATATTATATGATTCCATTATATAAAATATCCAGAAGAGGCAAATCCATAGAAACAGAAAGCAGATTAGTGGTTGTTAGAGGCAGGAGGAAGGGAGATGGGGAGTGACTAATAGGTACAGCTTTGGGGGTAAACGTTCTGTAATTAGATAGTGGTGATGGTTAAGGGTAATAAATTTAACATAAAATGTTCTTGACTCGTACACTAAAAACTACAAAATATTGCTAAGAGAAATTAAAGACTTAAGGAAGTAGAGAGAAATACTGCCTTATGGGTCAAAAGATCCTATTTAAGATGTCATTTTTCCTAAAATGATCTATATATTCAATGCAAGTTTTCTTAGCTGCAGAACAATTGACATTTGTTGTAAGAGGCTGTCCTGTGCACTATAAGATATTTAATAGCCCCTCTGGCCTCTGCCTACTGGATCCCAATAGCACCTCCTAGATAAGACAACCAAAAACGTCTCCAGACACTTCAGTTAAGACCCAATGATTCAATGCAATTCCAATCAAAAACCCAATTGTGGAAATTGGCAAGGTGATTCCAAAGTTTTTATGAAGATGCAAAAGACCTAGAAAACCCAAAACAATTTTGTAAAAGAACATAGTTGAAGGACTTACAGTATCTATTTTCAAGACTTATCATAAAGTTGTGGAAATCAGGACATTGTGATATCAGTAGAATGATGATTTGTTCAGTTGCTAATTCATGTCTGACTCTTTTCGACCCTGTGGATTGTAGCATGCCACACTTCCCTGTCCTTCACTGTCTCCTGGGTTTTACTCAAACTCATGTCCATTGTGTCAATGATGCCATCCAATCATCCTCTGTCACCCCCTTCTCCTCTTGCTCTCAATCGTTCCCAGCATCAAGTCTTTTCCAATGGGTTGACTTTTCACATCAAGTGGCCAAAGTATGTTGCACTGTTGCAAAGGTTCTAGGCTTCGTATTGGACTTTCCAGGGATCCAGCAAAGGGACTGGGAATCCCCAGGGAATCTGACCTTGAAGGCCAGTGGGATTTGATTACAGAATTTCCATAGAACTAGGCAAACAGAGACTCTTAGAGGGCACAAATAAAACCTTGTGTGCACCAGAATTCAGGAGAAAGACTCCACAGGAGACTGAGCCAGACCTGCCTGTGAATGTTTGAGGCTTTCCTACAGAAGCGTGGGTCGACAGTGGTCTGCCTCAGAGACAGGGGAACAGGCAGCAACAGTCCTGGAAGGCACATGTTGGCATAAGTCTTCTTGGAAGTTGCCTACCACAGAGCCTGTAGACTCCAGGACTGGGTCACCTCAGGACAAACAACTAACAGGGTGGGATCAGAGCCCCACTCATCAGCAGATAATTGGACTAAAGAATGATGATTAATGGAATAGAATAAAGTCCAGACATAGGCCAACAGAAATATGGCTAATTTTTGACCAAGATTCCTAGATAATTCAGTGGCAAATGCATACATTTTTTTTAACAAATGGTGCTGGACTAACTGGATATGTATATGAAAAAAAAACTAACCCCATTTCTTACTTCATAATATAAAAAGTATCAATGTGAAATTGATCATAATATAAGAATTAAAACTATAAAAATTTAGAGAAAAAAAGAGAATCTTAGTGACCTTGTATAAGGCAAAAATTTCTTAAACAGAACACAAAAAGGCAGAACTATAAAAGAAAAGAATGATAAATTGGATTGTATTAGATTTCCAAGGCTGCCAAACAGAGTGGCTCACAACAATAGGAGTGTGTTTTCTCACACTTCTGGTGGCCAGAAGTCCAAAATAAATGTGTGGCAGGGTCATACATAGTCTGTGAAGTCTCCAAAGAAGACTCCTTCTTTGGTTCGTCTAGCTTCTGGTGGCACCCAGCTTGTGGCAGCATATGATATCATGATTTATAATAAGAAATATATATTTGGTCTCTCTCCCATTTTTGGCATGAAGCTCCTAAGGCCTTTGGAATTTCGTTCCTGAAAAGAGAATGACAAAGTTATCTTTTGTTATGTTAATGAAGTAGCTTTGGAATGCCACCTCCCCCTCAAGGGGGCTGGTTGCTAGGAGAACCAAAGATTTGAGGGTTGGATCTTTCAATCTCATTTGCCTGACCTCCAAGGAGAGAAGAGCAGCTTGAGGTTAAATCAATTGCCAATGGCCAATGAGTTAATCAATCATGTCTGTGTAATGAAACCTCCACAAAAAAAAAAAAAAAACCCAGAAAGAGATCTTCTAGGTAGGTGAAGCAGAATGCTTTCACAAGCCACCATGCCAGGCTGCAAAGTCCTTTGTTTGGGACCTCATCCTATGTACCTCTTCATCTGGCTATTGATCCTTATCCTTCAATATCCTTTGCAATAAACCAGTAATTTAATAAATAAATGGGTTTTCTGAGTTCTATGAGCTGCTCTAACAAATTAATCAAACCTAAGGAGGAAGTTGTGGGAACCTCAGATTTATAGACAGCCATAGAGATACATGTTATAACCTGGGCTTGTAATTAGCATCTTAAGCGGAGGGCAGTCTTGTGGTACTGAGTCCTTAACTGGTGGAATCTGATGTTATTGCTGGGTAGACAGTGTCAGAATTGAGTTGATTATAGGACACCCAGCAGGTGTGGGAGAACTGGTGGTGTGGGACCCCTCCCTCAATGGATTGGTACCAGAAACTATTTACAGCATAATCACAATCTCTATCTTCATCTACACATGGCTACTTCTTTGTGTCTTTAGTGCTCTTCTGTCTTTTACAAGGACAAGTATCATTGGACTTAGGGCCTATCCCAATCCAATAGGATCTCATCTCAGTCCTCACCTTGATTACATTTGCAAAGATCCTATTTCCAAATAAGATCATTTTCTCAAATTCTAGGTGGACATAAATTTTGGGGAAACAGTATTCAATCCCCTTCATGGAACTCAACAAAATTGAAATTTCTGCTCTTCAAAAGACATTTTTAAGAAAAAATAGCAATCCAGAGACCAGGAGAAAATATTTATGAAACAAAGGACTTGAATCCAAAATATATTAAGAACTCTTACAATCCTATAATTACAAGACAAACAACCCAATAACAATTGGGGGTAAAAGATTTGAATACTTTACCAAAGCAGATATACAGATGACAAGTAATGCTCATGAAAAGCTACTCAGTGTTAGTCAATAGGGAAATGCAAATTAAAACTGCAGTGAGATACCACTATACACCCACTAGAATGGCTAAAACTTAAAAAATTGCAACATCACATATTCGTGAGGATGTGCAGCATCTGGAACCCTCAAATAATACTGCTGCAAATGCAAAACGGTATAACTACTTTGGAAAACAGTTTGGCAGTTTCTTATAAAGTTAAATACAAACTTATCAGAGACCTAGAAACTCTACTCGTAAGTATTTATCCAAGAGAAATGAAAACAGATTCACACAAAGATTTGTATGTGAATGTTAATAGCAGTTTTATTCATAATAGTCAATGGTTGGAAATACCTCAAGTGTCCATCTTTTGGTGAATGGATAAAAATTTGTAGAATTTGATATAATGGAATACTACTCAACAACAAAAGAAACTACTGATATACACCACCAAATGGATGAATCCCAAGAGAATTAATGCCAAGGGAAAGAAGCCAGACACCAGACTACATGGGGTATGATTCTATTTATATGGAATTCTAGTAAAGGCAAAACTACAGTGATGGAAAGCTAATCAGTGGTTTCCAGGCATCAGGGGTTGGGAGCAGTAGGTTAACTGCAAAGATGGACCTTTTTGGAATGCTGTAAATATTTTATATCATGATGTTGTAGAGAGTATATGACCATATATGATACTGTGCAGGGCACTGTGGGGCTCCTCGGCACAAGGACTTTGTGTCCCCCATTGCTTTGATTATTGAAAACCGCCTTCATTCAGTCCCCATGACCTTCCCTGAGTTCCAATGGGCAGATTCAGGCAGTTGTTAATTAGAGAAAGGAGGGGATGGAAGAACAAGGGCAGCTGTCGGACAAGGTCCTGTTTCCCTATCAAAGGATACACACAATATCTTTAAACTATTTGCAGATACTGAAACTCCCTCCAGGTGGGAGAAGTTAACGATTAACAATGGTTATGCTGCCCAAAAGCCTGTAGACCCTAGACTAGTTGGACCTGAATGTTGATGATGCTGACTTCTACTTACCTCACCACCAGCCTATCAGAAGAATGTCCACCAGCAGATCACAGCCTCTTTGGACAATTAATATAAAACTTGTCTCTATATATTCCGCAAGTTGGGACACATGGTTTTGCGAGCATGAGCCCTTCGTGTCCTCCTTTGCCTGGCAAAGCAATAAAGCTATCTTTTTCTACTTCACCCAAAACTCTGTCTCTGAGATTTGATTTTGGCACTGGCATGGTGGCTTAGACGGTAAAGCATCTGCCTACAATGCAGGAGACCAGGGTTCGATCCCTGGGTTGGGAAGATCCTCTGGAGAAGGAAATGGAAACTCACTCCAGTACTCTTGCCTGGAAAACCCCATGGATGGAGGAGCATAATAAGCTACAGTCCAAGGGGTTGCAAAGAGTTGGACACAACTGAGCAACTTCACTACAAAGAGAAGCTGAGGTTTCAGCATCATAGAAACTGAAAAAGTGAAGTTGCTCAGTCATGTCTGACTCTTGGTGACCCTATGGACTGTAGCCTATCAGGTTCCACTGTCCATGGGATCTTCCAGGCAAGAATACTGGAGTGGGTTGCCATTTCCTTCTCCAGGAGATCTTCGCAACCCAGGGATTGAACCCAGGTCTCCCGCATTGTAGGCAGACGCTTTACCGTCTGAGCCACCTCAGCATCATATACATGTGCTAAAACTCATCTAACTATATACTTAAAATTGGGTATATTTTACAATATGTAAATTATATCTCAATAAAACAAGAGTCATCATTCTGAAACTTTAGAACCCTGGGGCTTCCATAGAGAAAACAGGTAATATCTAAAGGCTTGAGAATCAGGACAGCATCTGACTTTTTAAGAGTCATACTGGAATCTAGAAGGCAATTGAGAAAGGCAATCAAAATTCTGAAGAAAGTTATAGTCAGCTAAACCATTAACTAAGTTTGAGGGTAAAATACAGCTGTTTTCAGACATAGAAAGCTACAAATAAGTTACCTCCCACTTATCATTTCTCAGGAAGTTATTAGAGAATGTGTCCCACCAAACTGAGGGATTAAACCAAGAGAGAGAAGGAATCCAAGAAGCAAGGAGCTGAACACAGAAGACAAAATAATGTGTAGGAAAGTAGTGATGAAAAGTTCTAAGAGGACAGATGAGTCTCAGGCATACAGAGGAACTGTTCAGACTGAAGCAGGAGAATGAAAGTCTCCAGAAAGATAATTCCAAGAAAAAAATGTACCTGAAGTATCAGTATGTGACTACACGAGAAGTAATTTTTCTGTAAGGTCAGAGCTTGAGAATTAATCAGTAATAGGTATCTGGAAAACTAATAACAGAGAAAATGAGGCAATTATTACTTCCAGGGAAAACAGTTAAGTTGCCCAAGGTAAATAACTGTATACTGAATGACTCAGCAAAAACATTTATAGTGATAATGTCGACGTTAAATATTAATTTAATTAAAAACAGCACTATAAGGTAGGATTTTAGCACCTTCACTAAAACTGTTCCAGTTTTCATCTCGAGGATTGCTTTCTAAGCTATTGTTGACTATCATTTCTCACTAGTGTCAAAATGTTTGTCCCTCCAAGATTCTGCTCTCCATTCTAGTTTTCTTCTTTTCTGCTGTGAACTTGGAAATCAGATAATCAAGCTTATTTTATTGTGTAAAGTTGGACATATAAAGTTTAACTTGCCCAAGCTTTACTGCATGGTCATGGTGACATTCATATTGGCTTACTTGGAGCCTTTTTTAGCCTTTGTGACTATGAATAAATTACCTAACCTCTCTGTGAGGGAAATAATAGGGCGTATTTCAAGGGTTGCTGTAAAGATAAAAAGTGGTCAAGACTGGGACTTCCCTAATGGTCTGGTGGCTAGGATTTTGTGCTCCCAGTGCAGGGGATCTGAATTTGATCTCTGGTTGGGGAACTAGATCCCACGTGCTGCAGCTGAAGATCCTTCATGCCTCAATGAAGACTTGCTACAGCCAAAAAATAATAATAACAACATTGGTCAAGGTTAATTTAAGGTAGATTTAATATAATTCTCTTTTTTTAATTAATCAATTTTTAAAGTTAGGAAATCAAAGTAATAGATTAGTATGCTATTCTTTATTACCTAATTTGTAATAATGCAATGTCATAAATAGCCAAATTATAAGCTATTTATAAAGATGTGTGTTTTGATGTCTGTTTCAAATTCTGAGGTTCGGCTTTTGACAATAAATAAGTCTCAAATATAAAAAAGTAGTGCCATTATTTCATTAGATATTATGATAAAAATTTTTCCCATGATTTAATGAAATGGAAAGATATAGACTGTAACAATTATTTAATCTGGCAAGCAACATACAATTGCATTTTTGTTAATGAGAAATAGGCAATATTAAATAAAATGAGATGAAATAAAAATAAGATTGATTAAAACTGGAATAAATATTTTATTATATGATTTTATAAAAACATTTTAAACTATCTAATTGAATAGCATATCAAATCTGAAATTTGATCATGTAAAAACTTGATTTATTTAGCTAGTGTGTCATGAAAAATTTGGTGATCTTAGAAAATACTATAATTGAGCTAAAATGATCAACTACTTTGGCCATTTCAACCTATTTCTTTCTTTTTTTAAAATTTCAACATATTTCTTTCCTGCTAATGACATGATTTTAGGATTAAGAATAGGTAAAAATAATTAAAGTATGTGAAAAACTGCTATTTAGCATTTTTAAAAAGATGCATTCTGTGCTTTTTTCCCTTAAAATAAATGATTTCTTTGATAATTCTTAGAAGACAGCAGAAGGCTTAATCCCAGCACCCCACTGTATCACAAATTATATGAGGACCATAACAGCATGAGCCAAAATACTCTATTTCTAAAGCCATTTCATTCTTCACAGAGGTATGTAAAAGATAGGGAAAGATTGGTTCCTTGTTAATCTTTGACAGAGACTTCCTCTTTGATGCTCTAGAGGATATTATTCACCTGGTGGTGCCATAAAATCAGGTTTAGGAGGAATAATGTGTATACCTTTCTTTTTGAAAAGTTATAGAAGGATTATTGTGAACACAGTTACTTTCCTAAGCAGGTTAGTTTTAGGAAAGAGGTCACATACAAGTTGAGGATGGGAAAACTGATTTCCTCAAGGCTATCCATAATTAAGCATGTCTTGGAAAGCATTTTGTACTGCCAGTGGTATGAGAATCCTCAGTTTGAAGGCCCATTAGGGTAAACTGAAGAATCGTTCAATGTGCCTTAAGAAAACATTGCCATCTAGTGGCAACTATTTCTAGTCGTAGACACAAGGACCTAAAGGTTCCCTTGACCCTCTGAAGGACACCTCTGATTCAGCCCCATGTTGCAAAATACCTGTATCATTCATTGTGTTATTTAACATTTCAAACAAGCCCTTAAGGTGGTGATGCTATTTTCTTCTGCAGATGAGGCCACTGAGAATCAGAGAGAGTAATTTATCCAAGATCATGCTTTCATTTATTCATTCAAGATCCATTTATTAAGCATGATTACGTAATTAGCATTATTCCTGGCTTTGAAGCAGGGGCATAGATTGTGAGTGAATTCAGAGATGACTAAGACACAATGTCCTGATAGTCATTCTAGTGGAAACATGGAAATGTGAGTGCTGGAGTCAGGATTTGCATCCAGGACTGTTGTGTATCAGTGTTCTTGCCACTACATCATAGTACACGGAAAATGAGTGGTAAGGGTGTTCTGAGGAATCCTGGAGTCCTTACAGTACGGGATGAAGACAGTCACAAGGAAAGGTGATTTCCAAGCAAAATGACTCACTGAATTAAAATGTCAGCTGAACAGAGTGCCTGCCCTTCCCTTCCCTTCTAATCTGCTGCTTGTAATCTGCTATGGGCTTGAAAACCAGTTAAGGAAACTTATTTACAGGGTATTTAACATGAAAGCAAAGGACCTGGGAGAAAACCCCAGAAGTTCCCTGAAGGATGTTATGTGAGTTTTAGAGCATAGACTTTATTACATCTGTTCTGGCCACTCTTGGGAGTTTCTTAAGATGTACTCTCTCTGAATCAAAGCCAGGCAGCTGAGTTACCCAGTGAGTTCTGAGTGGGCTGCATTACAGTAAAATAGATAATTGTGCTGTAATGAGCACAGTGAGTTAGGAAAAAGCGACATCCTTTATCAAGGCATGCCTGCCTCCCCAGATTTGTATTTAGGATCTCTCCCCTAGCTTAGTGTACTGCAGACCTTCTTTCTTCTTTTTGAACATTCCAAGTGCTTGCCTAACTCGGGCCTCTGTAACATTTCTCTCTCTCCCTCACTCTTCACAAGGCTAGCTCCTCATCTTTCATGATTCAGCTTAAATGTCACCTTCTCAGAAAGCTCTTCCATAATCACTCTATATAATACCTAATATAATAACTAGTATCCACCTTACCTATGCCCTCTACCAACACCCATTTGTGTCCTAAAAATGTCCTAGACATTTTTCTACACTAATTGACGCTTTAACGCTTACCACCCTTTAGTATATACATATTTTGTCTCTTATCTTTATTGTCTATCTCCTGCCACTAGAATGTAAGCTTTTCATAGATGAGTTTTTCATCTAGTTGGCTCTTTTCTGTATACCCACTACCTAGAACAAGACTTGGCTGATGGTAGACACTCAATAAGTATCTGTGAATGAATGGAATGAAAACTCTTTTCCTCTTTGTCTCATGTAGCTATTCTCAATAAACACAGCCAGACTGGCCTGGTTTTCTTAAATAGATTCTGACAGTTTTACTTGGCAGCTCATGAAGCAGGACTGCTGTGGGGCTTTGTTCAGCAAATGGACTTCAAGTTACCTTCCCAGGGCCCAAGCTTCTCTGGGACATTTATTTTCTGGGAAATCAGGCATCAGTCAGATATGTTAAATAGTGTTTCCTAGTGGTTCGTTCATTAACCCTCTTGGCCAGGACACAGGGGCGATGGGGGCAGGGTCTTGCTCAAATACCAGGTTAGCTTTCCCCCACTCCTCACCATAAGCCACACCCCCGGGATAAACTGGCTTTCAGGCCAGTGCAGCAGAGCTCACCATGGGAGGATAGGCCTGGAGAGAGTAGAGGTTTTAACCCTGTTCCATTCCTGGATTGACAGGTTCATCCCTTGCTGGCATTAAGTCAAGTCCGGGGATGTCTTGCAAAAAGAACAGTATATGTAGTGAAGGACTGAAAAATGCACTGCAAAGTCACCAACTTCCAGTAAGAGCCTGGGAGGGAGAAAGGAGCAGGTCTCCCAGGCCAGTGATCTCAGGAGGCATTTACGGAGGTCTGGTTTGCATACAGCACTACCCTGAAGGTAACAGTGGAGAATCCCTGTACCGTGCTCTGACTTAGAGAGAACCAGGTTGGGGCTGAATACTTCCTTGGAGAAGGAAACAGCACCAGCCCTCCTGAGCAGCCAGTCTTCCTGACAGTTACTTGCACCCCTGGTCTCCACTGCCTCACTCTCTAGTCACCCTTCTGGGCTTCCTATCTTTCCAGCTTCTTCCCATGCTCTCTCATTCTCCCTCAGTCCACCTTGTGCAGGTCTTTCTGTTCTTGAGTGTTACAGGTATTTGGAGCCCCAGACCTTTGCACATGATGTGCCATCTGTACTCCCATAAAAAAGACACTCAGTTAACGTTATCTACTTCTCTTTTGCATTTCAACCTCTCACTACCTCCTGGCTTCTGTTTTCACGTATTGAGTGACCCAAACTATGTTTGCCAATGTGATCAAAGATGTACCTGTTTCTAAATGCTGAAATTAATGTAGAGAGAATTGATATCTTGTGATTGAGTCTTCTGACTTCCTATCCAAGAACACCATTGTCCTTTCCATTTCTTAAGTCTTCTTTTGTGTCCTTGAGGAACATTTTAAACTTTTCATCATGTAGGTCTTGGGTATCTCTTAGCAAGTTTGTTCTTGGGAATTTATCTGTTTTCGTTGCCCCTATAAATAGTGTTTCCCCCCCCATACCTAATTGATTGCTATTTGTGTACAAAAAAGCTATTAATTTGTATACATTAATTGCATTCTTATTTTATTTATCATGGATTTGCCATTTGATACTCTTGGGTTTTTCAGATACATGATCTTATCTACCAACAGTGATACTTTATAACTCCTCCTTTCCAGTTTTGTTGTCACTAACTACCTCCTTCCAATGAACTGACTGACACATCTAGAACTTTGGTGTGTTGACAGTGGACATCTTGTCTTCCTCTTGCATCTAGTAAGAATGCTTCCATTGTTTCCCCACTGAGGGGGAAGCTGGCTTTTTGGTTGTCCATAAATTTCTGGAATCCTTGTACTTCCCTCTATTTCTACTGTCTATCTTGGTCCAAGATGCTGTCATTTTTCACCTGTAAGAACCTCCAATTTCCATTTTCATTCTTGCTTTGACCAATTCACTCTCCACACAACACCTAGAGTTGAAATATAAAAATCTGATTGTGTTGTTTCTCTCTTAAAACACTCCAGTGGCTTCCTATCACTTTTAGGAGAAAGCCTAAAGTCCTGAACGAGACCCATAAGGCTCTGTGATTTGACCTCCAGTCATGCATTTCCAGCTTCACTGTGTACTTCTTTTCCTTACCACTGTCCTGCTCATGTAGACCTTTCAGTTCCTTGAATGTGATAAGTATTTTCCACCTGCAGACTTTGCACATCCTGCTCTGTCTCTACTCCTTTGCTTCCATCATCCTACTTACTCTTTGAATTTGCACCTCTCACTGACTTTCTCAGGAAAGCCTTTCCTAACATGTTAGACCTAACATACTCTCACCGCATCCCCTCCTTTTCTTCTACAATCCTTTTCACTGTAGCATATTTACATATAACTATAGAACCTTTATTGTCAGTCTTCCCTGCTGGATTGAGAATTATACTAGTTAATGCACTGCCACGTCTCAACAATTATTTGTTAGGTAAATAAATGAATATAAATTATTCAAAATGTATTAAAGATACAAGCATTGCCTCTCTCTGTTCTTTTTTTTTATTTACTTTTATTTTTATTTATTTATTTATTTTTTATTAATTGTTTTTGCCATACATTGTCATGATATCACCATGGGTTTACATATGCTTCCCCTCCAGAGCCCCCCTCCCTCTTCCCTCCCCCCACCCCCGGGAAATCTCGCTGCACCAGCCCCGAGCATCAATCCTGGGCTGGCGATTGATTAGACATATGAAAATTAACATGCTTCAATGCCCTTCTCCCATATCATCCCACCCTTACCCTCATCCACAAAGTCCACAAGTCTATTCTATACATCTGCGTTCCTTTTGCTGTCTCGTATGTTGGGTTCTCGTTACCGTCTTTCTAAATTCCATATATATGCGTTCTTATATAAAAAATATCTCAGGTTCTGAGACTGGTGTATTTGCAGGAGAATATGGGATAATATCAAATAAACATACTAGAAAGTGAGTACATAGTACATATTGTTATACTAGAGAGTAAAGAAATTATCAAAGACCACTGAGATCATGACTAACGGGTTCCAGAACCAACTTTGAAGATTTTCCCAATGGCTAAAGGTGGAATAATTTGTGTAAGAAAAATAACTACAATAGATTAAAACCCATCAGATATGTTTACCTCTTCTGATACTAAGAAGATAAAAATTAAAACTCACAGTTAATTTCCTGGAGTATGGAAAGGAATCAGTTCACTCTTTTGAAAATTGGTAATAAAGAGATAAAAAAAGTTAAGCATTTATTCTGCCTTTCCTTTACCTATGGATAACTGAATAGTTAATGAGAGGTAATATCATTTTTAATGCATATATTCCAACTAGTAAAGAAGAAAATGATAGAATTAGAATATCACAGTTTTATAGCCTAAAACAAATTAATGGTTCTAGGCAATTATTAGCAATGACATCACATCATTCTCGGATACTTCAACTAAATAGAAGGCTACAACACAACATCTAAGAATATCTTTGGGGCTTCCCTGATGCCTCAGTGGTAAAGAATCTCCCTACTAATGTAGGAGACATGGATTGAGTCCCTGATCCAGGAAGATCCATATGCCATGGGGTAACTAATGCTGTGCACCACAACTATTGAGCCTGCGCTCTAGAGCTGGGGAGCTGCAACTTCTGAAACCCACACGCCTAGATCCAGTGCTCCACAACAAGAGAAGCCATCACAGTGAGAAGCCCTTGTACTGCAACTAGAGAAAAGCCTTCACAGCAATGAAGACCAAGAACAGCCATAAATAAATAAAATTAGTTTTAAAAAATGTCTCACAAGCCTCTAGGTCCAACTACCCAACTATAGAAAGTAAAGGGGACAGAGTAACATGTTAAATTTACTATGGGTATGCAATGAGCAAAGCCCAGGCTCTGGAAGACTTTTCAGAACAGAAGACTTGATTTCCTCTACAAAAAGTTGTGAGGAATAAAAAGAGAGATGGAAGAGCACTTACAGATTTAAAGACTTCAAGGATACATCAACCAATGCATTGTATGGACCTTGTTTGGATGATTGCGTATTTGAAGATATTAAGGAATCGCTGGGGACTTTTTTAGGCATTATAATGATATTGTGGTTAATATTAGTTTTAAAAAACAGCCTTATAATTTAGAGATACATAGGAAAATATTTACAGATGATATGGTGTCTGGAGTTTGTTTCAAGTTAATTCTGATGGAGAGAGTGAGTAGTGAAATAAATGAAACAAGATTTGATCGTTATTAAGATTGCTTGGTGAATACTTGGAAATTCATTATATGAATCTGCTACTTTTGTATATGTTCCAAAGCTTCAATAACAATAACAGGTAAAAAAAAATGAAAAAGAAAGGGACACTACATCTGGGTTAATGCCTAGATTGTAGGAGGCATTTTAATGAATGAATAAAGTAATTAGTTTGGCTGTACCAGGCCTTACTTGCAGCACATGTGATCTTGTTCTTTGTTGTGGCATGTGGGGTCTTTAGCTGCAGCTTGTGGGATCTAGTTCCCAGATCAGAATCGAACCCAGGCTCCCTGTACAGAATGCCAAGTTTTAACCACTTGACCCACCAGGAGAGTCCCAGAGGTATTTTAAAAAGAACACAAGTCTGGTTATTGAATGTCTAAATCTTGACAGTTTGAGGCTTAAAAGAGCAGTTCTGCCTCACTGGCTGTGGGAAGCTAGGGGCAGAGTTTACTTCAGAAGCCCAGGGCCTTCCGTCCTGGTTACAACCAGATGACCCAGCTGGCAGGAAAAGTATGAAATGACAACAAATATTTATTCCATTTTAGGATTGTCCTGTACTACTTGGATTTCCAAGAAGAAACCTGGATACGGGGCAATCCTCTTCACCCAAGCCTTTAAAACTTTTGGCTCCCTTTCCAGCACTGTCACAATAATGAGCAGCAAAATTCAGGAGAGTAAATTAGATTTTTATTGAATGGAGGAAAAGAAAACAATTATTCAGTGTAGACCAGTGATGTTCAATAAAACTTTCTACTATGATGAAAGTTTTGTATCTCCACAGTTTAATGTGGTGGCCAATAGCCACATATGGCTACTGAGCACCTGAAATGTAAATAGTGTGACTGAAGAAACAAATTAAAAAAAAATTTTCTTTTATTAATTTTTCCAAAATTTATTTGGCTGTACTGGATCTTAGCTGTGGCTCGTGGGGTATTCTATATTCCATGCAACATGTGGGATCTCTTTTTTTTTTTCCGGTTGTAGCATGTAGGATATAGTTCCCTGACCAGGAATTGAACCCAAGCCCCCTGAATTGGGAGCATGAAGTCTTAGCCACTGGACCACCAGAGAAGTCCCAGGAAACAAATTTTAAATTTCCTGTGACTAGCAGCTACGGTAATAGAGGGCACAATTTGACCCTATGTTATATCTGTATATAGAGGGATCTAAACTCATCTTTTTAAAAAATTTATTTATTTATTTACATTTTTGACTGTGCTGGGTCTCTGTTGTGGCCCTCAGGCTTCCTCGAGCTGTGGTGAGTGGGGGCTACTCTCTGCTTGGGGTGTGCAGGTTTCTCGTCGTGGCGGCTCCTCCGTGCAGCCCAGGCTCTCGGTGCACAGGTTCCAGTAGTCGCAGCACACGGGTTCAGTAGTTGTGGCTCATGGGCTTGTTGGCTCCTGACACGCGGGATCTTCCCAGATCAGGGATCAAACCTACATCCCCTGCATTGGCAGGCAGATTCTCATCCACTGTACCACCAGGGAAGTCCTAAACTCCTCTTTAGGGAAATGAAGATTTTATTTTGGAAAGAATTTGAGAGAAAAGAGACCTCCCTGTGGAGAGAAGTGAGGACAGAGCAGACAAAGTCCTGACAGCCACTTGTGTCTCTCTTTCAAGACATCCCTAAGGCCAGTGCCATCTCTGTTCTACCCAAGGCTTGGTTATTGGAGCCAATGAATTTTTTTCCTTTTTGATTAATCCAGTTTATGATGGATTTCTATCCTACTTTCTTACCATCCTAGCAAATTGATTCCACATTTCCCTTTAATCTTGTCATTTGTGTTTTGCATATGCATTTTTATATAGATTGTATTCTTCAGTATACAACTTTGTATTCTGCCTTTTCACTTGTTGTCAACACTTCATATTTCTCCACAGTTGACAAAATGGACGCAAGTTAATAATTCTAAATTAATATAGCACAGCCCCACAGTTTACCAACTGTAGAATATTTAGATTATTTGCTTCTCCCCTCCCCTTTTTATTGTATTTAACATGACAGTGACCAAATTGTTGTATGTAGTCTTATTCTTCTGTTGAATTAATTCTCAAGTTGAATTCCCAGGAAGGGGATTGTTGAATCAAAGGTCATGAATACTTTCATGGTTTTTGACAAAAAAATACGTATTTTTTACATTTCAGAAAAAGCTTACCTAGTTGTCAAGTTTAAAGGAAACGTCAGAGTCTTTAATGGCAAGAGGCTTGAGTGACTTTCTCCTGAGTAAATTTCTATCTCTTGGCTCTGTTTTCAGGGCAAATGAGGCTTGTTGCTCACCTAGAACTGCTAGGGAGGGAGGAAGAGCCTGAGGACACAGTACCTGGCTGTGTGGGGTTTTTCTCTGCCCAGGAATGGAGCTCTGAGGTATGGTACAGGGTTCTCATGAAGGAAAGAGAGGGTAATGGAAGGGACTGGAAGCATCAGGAGGGGATTTCAATATATCAAGTTTTCCCTACCCAAAGTCAGATTCAGAATCTCATCAATGTGAGCAACCCTCCACAAGAGATTCTGGTACCAAGTTCCTAATAAATCCTCTTATTTTTATCCTCCTATAGCACTTTGGATTTTTTTCTTCATAGTGCTTATTATTATTGCAAATTATTAATTATGCAATTCATTGTCCTATTCCTGGTAATTTAACTTAAGAATTAATTCTTAAGAGGGAATTCACCTAAGAATTAGGCTTTCCTGGTGGCTTAGCAGCAAAGACGCTGACTATGATGCAGGAGGTGCAGGTGTGATCCCTGGGTTGGGAAGATCCACTGGAGAAAGAAATGGCAACCACTCCAGTATTCTTGCCTGGGAAGTCCCAGGGACAGAGGAGCCTGGTGGCCTACAGTCCATGGGGTCGCAAAGAGTCAGACACAACTTTAGCGACTGGATAGCAACAACAGCCAACCTAAGAATTAATTCAACAGGAGAAAGCTACATTCACTGTATTGTCTATAAGTTCCACAAGAGCACAGATATGTGACTTTGTTCACCCACATATCCTAAGCCACCAAAATGGTGCCTGACACATAGGTACTGAAAAAAACTTTTTTAATGAATAATTGAATTAGCATAAAAAAAGAAACCAGGTGGACTGTGTTCCTTAAATTTAATTGACCATGGAACCATTTCTTTTCAAATCCAAGTTAACATTCTAAGGTACACACTTGGGAAATGCCAGGTCCATATATTAGGGGAAAGTATCAAGAGGAGGTGAGGAGAAGTAGCCCTGTGTATTCCACAGGAATTTTGTGCCCCTCTGAACTCTCCTATTGAGCTGCTGCAAGCACTAGGAGCACAACAGAGATGAACCCTAATGATTTGACTGACTTGAAGGGAATTTTGTTGAAGTAAGTTGATCACCACAGCACTTTGATAATCAGGTGGAAGTTTAATAGTTCTTGTTAGTGTTCTCTTGAAAATTCGTAGCTTGTGGATCATTGAGCAGTTTTACAAGCCAGTCCATTAAACTGTTTTAGAAGACATCTCCAAGATGCTTCGTAGGGAAGTTTCTTTGTGAGCATTTTCCCAGTACTGATGTATATTGAAGTTAAATGAGTCTTCTGCATATTTTAAAAGATTAACATATCCAAATAAAAAGATTAATTAATTCATAGAAACTTTCTCTGACTATAAAAGTGAGAAATTATTCTGGCTTTGAGTCACTGTGAGTATAAAGAGCTCTAGATTAGGAATCTAGATTAGTTGAGACACCTGGTTCTAATTCCAGCTCTGCTCCTAAAGAACCTGCTTGATCTTTCTGAGCCTCAGGGAACCCTCCTATAAAGCGATAGATTGAATTTAAAAGACTGTAATTTGCCTTCCTGCTCAGATAGCCCATGGTGCTTATCTGAAAGCACATTTGATCTCTAGGAATGGCATAAGTAGCTGTGAACAGGAAGAACTGGTTAATACAGGCATTGCTGTGGCTACTACAGCTTCCAGCGTCATTACAGAGAAGTAGATGCTAACATACAGTGTTCAAATTTCACGACTTAAATCACAATTGCTCTTCAGCTGAGGGATTCCAATGGCTCTCACAGAATAGATCTGAGTAAGGCCCACTTGTAGTTAATGCTGGCTGAGAAGAAAAGTGAAATGTGATGAAAGATACACTGAAATTAACCTGAAGCAGTGTTGCTATTTGCAGGTCTCTATTAGGATCACTTCAGTTAGCAGCTTTGTTCTGTGACCTTATAAGTGTCTCTTGAGCTTCCAGCACTGGATTTTCCCCTCAGATACATTTCCCCTGTACTGCTTATCTTGTAAAATTAACTACTGTGTTACAGATGCATGAGCCAAAGCTAATTTTATAAGAAACTTGAGTGAGACGAAATCAATCTTTCAAGGTCCCTGAAGTCCTGAGATCACAAAGAAAGAGCTGAAGAAGTAGTTTCTGGCTTTTAGCTTTCGATTTCCTTTTTAGTTTCAGTTTTCTTTTTCTGAAACTCTCTCCCCAGAACTTCCACGGCATATATAGATGATTATAAACAAAACAATGACAAATACTATGCTGTTAGAAAGGTCACAGCCCTCGCAGCCAGCAGCCACTGCCAGGCTGGCTTGTTAGTGGAAATTTACAAATGATAATGGGGCTGCCACTTTAGCTTTAAGAGCTACTCCCCCTTGGGGACCTGAAATTGTGTAATCACCAAAACAGCAAAAAGTGGTAAATTCTTTGATTTACTGCAAGGAGCCCTATTGATCAAGTACATTTAAGGTAATTAGTTTATTTTACACATAATCATAGTTTGGCAACCATACACATTTCAGCACTTACAAGTGGTCAGATTTAATTATTGTTGAGTTACATAATCATGGGTTATGCCTATCACTGTAAGCCCAATCTTAAAGCATGTACGAGCTTAAAATTCTAAGAATTGTTTTCAGTATCTCTCGTGGTTATGAGATTTTATGTGCATGTTTTTGTTATGTAAAACTCAAGTCTAATGACTGTTTTGAAAAGATCTAGGCAAAGGGTCATGACAACAATTCAGCTATTTAGCACAACTCTGTAAACAAATCACCAGAGAAAGGCTTAAAGTGAGGTAATAATTCCGGCTCATTGTCAGTGAATAAACACCAGGCATCCATAGACATGTTTAATTAATTCTTGCACTCTCTTCAAATACAAATTAATACAAAATAACATTTTGTGACTTGGGAGGTAGTTGTTCACATGGCTGAGCTGGGTATCTTCAAGAAATATATAATGTAAGTGTGGATTTAGGTATGTAACATACAAGACTCAATTAATATTTTGAAATGAACATTTATTTCACAGAAAAAGCAGATGAAGTTGAGAATAAATGATGGCAAGGCAGATACCAGAAACAAGTAACAAAAATGCACCCCAACTGTGCCCTGCTAGAGGTATAAACAAACTCCCCTCTCAGCATCAAGGATGGGCAATGTAAACCAGATGGGAGGACAAGCTTCACAGAGACAGAGAAATGATTCTGAGTTCTTCTAGGAAGATGAGTACTTTTCTGATTAATAGAAGAGGTGGGAGGCAGAGGAAGCATTACAGTTAGAGGTAGAGAGGAGTGAAAAGCACTACCTGGATGAATGGGAATGGTAGAAGGTGGGGCTGAAACTGGGCTAGGGACTCATTTTGAGCAATCTTGAATGTTAACCTAAAAGTGTGAATCTATCAGAGAAAGATTTTTCCCCTCATTTTGGTGTTTTCACTTTTTCAAATTGAAAAAAAAAAACCATTATAAATATTAAATCTGTGGAAAGTAGTGAAAAACACTGTGAAAAATAGAACGTTAGCCTCTCATAATTCCACAGCCCCAGAGAGAACCAATGTTAGGGCAAATGAGTATTATTAAAGTCTTGACAAGTATTGCTAAGTTGCCCTCTGAAAAGTCTGTATCTATGAATACTTGCACCAATAATGGATGTAGTGGCTTGTTTTCTCACATATTTGCCAACATGGGTTATTGCCAATCTTGTAGGGAAAAAGAAAACACATTTCATTCTTGAGCATCATTTTGTTTTGGCCATTTTATTTTATTTGCTCCTAATTTGAAATGCTTCCTTTATCATAACTCACCAGTGCATCTCCTGTACCTAGCCATATGAAGCACTGAATAAATGAAGACATGTAATAAATCAGAAAGATGCATTTCTGCACTTTTGAAGAGAAAAATGGTATGATCATATCTAGGCTTTAAGACCACAGTTCTGGTGGGATTATGGAGAAAGGACTGAGAGAAGAAAGCTAATAAATTCAGAATATAGTTAGAAAATCATTAAAACATTCCAGGTAAGAAAATGATGAACACCTTACCTAGGGTAGTGCCAATGGGGATGTAAAATGGAATGGATCTATGGATGTAAAATGGTTCCACAAGAGTGGAACTGAGGGCTTTGTTTCCACTTAGGACTTCCCAGGTGGCACTAGTAGTAAAGAATCTGTCTGCCAATGCAGGACGTGCAAGAGATGAAGGTTCGCTCCCTGGGTAGGGAAAATCCCACTCCAGTATTCTTGCCTGGGAAATCCCATGGGCAGAAGAGCCTGGTGGGCTACAGTCCATGGGGCCACAAAGAGTTGAACAGGACTGAGTGAATGAGCATACACACAGGCATGAAAGGAGATGGAAGACAAGAAAGTAATAAAGAAGACTGGAATTTCTAGCGTGGGTGCTTGAGTGGATTTACATACAGTTAATGGGAATATGGATCCAATAATGAGGAGTAACTTTTTTGAAGAGAGTTGTGAATGAGATCATTTTATATGCTAAGTGGGACCTGCTTCCTTCTATTTTATCTATGACTCTATTCTCATCCTCATAATTGCCAGTTATCTAAGTGTTCCATCAGTTTCCCCTATTTTTGCACTTTTGATTTCCACTGGAGTTCTATACCTAAAAGCATGTTCAATTTGCCCCTTTCCTCAACTATACTGTTATTATAGTCTCTCCTTTATTACCCCTCAATGACCTGACCTTTCTTTTGTAAGCACCCTTATGCATGCATTAATTTATTCACTTATTTAATTATATTTATGGAGAGCTTTCACACAGGAGGCATGGTTCTACATGATGGGAAACGTCAATAAATAAAAGAGACAAAAATCCCTGTTTCCTTGGAGGTCACATACTTCTTTTACTTACTCATTATTTCCTTCTTATCTGCCTCCATCATTGTCCTGGAATTGTTCTGAAAGTTGACACTGATTTCAATGCTGTGAAACCCAAGTGCTATTTCTTGGTTTCTTTGACCTCTCTGCAGCACTTGATATTGTTGGCAGCTCTATTTCTTTAGTTTAACTCTTGTTATCGTCACCTCTTCTGCTTTTCTATTTCTTGAAATGCTTCATTTATATTTCCTTCTCTGCCTTTCTTCCATTCTTTTTTCCACCCCTTCCTACTCATGTTTTAAGGACTTGCTCTCAAATATGACATTCTAACTTTACTATACCATATACCCAAGTTTATGTGTTTTTTTTTTAAATAAATGTTTTGGTTTTTGAATGTGTTGGATCTTTGTTGCTATGCAGGCTTTTCTCTAGTGGCAGCAAGCAGGGCTATTTTCAAGTTATAGCGTGCAGGCTTTTCATCGCAGGAGTTTTTCTTGTTGCGGAGCATGGGCTCTAGGGTGCACTGGCCTCACTAGTTACGGCACATGGGTTCAGTGGTTGTGGTTCACGGGCCCTGCAGCATAGGCTCAGCAGTTGTGGGGCATGGGCTTAGTTGCTCAATGGCATGTAGGATCTTCCAGGCCCAGGGATGGAACCCTGTCTCCTGCTTGGCTGGCAGATTCTTAACCAATGAGCCACCAGGGAAGCCTGGGTATACTTTTTATCTAGACCACTGTTTCCTAAAATGTGTTCCATGGAACAGAAGTTCTTTGGGTTGTTAATAGATGTTAAAAGAGTCCTGTGGTAAAATACTTTTGGGAAAACATTGGGGTAAACACTGGGCTTATCCATAGTGGTACTTCTTGGAGCAATTAATATGCCATGAGAATAATGAATCACCTACAGAATGAATGTGTCTCCCTCATGTCTTGGAGCATAGAACATTAGTTTTGAGTTGCATCTTGTAGGACTTCTGAAGAACACACTTTAGGAAATATTATATTAGACAATAAGCTCTTTGAATGCCAAGACCTTATCATATATATTTGTTCATGCACTCCCTAGAGGGGATTCCCCCAATGGCTCCATGAGTAAAGAATCCACCTGCAATGCAGAAGACACAGGAGATGCAGGTTCTGTCCCTGGGTTGGGAAGATCCTGTGGAGAAGGAAATGGCAACTCACTCAGGTATCCTTGCCTGGAGAATCCTATGGATAGAGGAGTCTACAGTCCATAGGGTCGCAAAGAGTCAAACACAACTAAAGCGACTGAGCATGTACACAGGCACGGAATTATACCAAACATAGGTACGGTAGGTACAACCAAGCCTGCTGTTGGAGGAGTTCAGACTTTACCTGATCAGTAATGGATGACTGAAGGTTAAAGACCGTTGCATAATCTAATAAGGACAGGATTAAATTCCTCTTTCCAAACAGAGATACTGCTGAACCACTTGTGTCATCCACACTCCTAAGCTGAGATAGAACCAGGTTGGCTCTGAATCTACTTGGCACAGGTTCTATGACATTTACTACATGGCTGAATACGAATATTAAGGCTGTGGGGTAATCCAAGAGTTCTTAGCTGGAATAGATACCCTAAATCCAAGAATCACCAGCAATAGACATCTACCTGTCTAGAAATCAGTGAAAGTAGGTTATGAAGTGGGCGGCTTACTGTAGCCTCAGGAAATTTGGCTAAACTGGGACAAACTTGCTTTCACAATCTTTAGTAAGGAATCAAAGCTACTCAGAAAAAATGACCAAAATTCATGTCATGTCATGGCCATAACCATCAGCCCAAATTGTCTTATATATTATAAAATCCCAAAATGAACTTCCTCCCCATCCCTTTCTATTTTTAATTCCACATAAATACTTATTAAAAACATGAATACAGATACTTTTCTCACAAAATTATCTTTCTTCTGTACATTGTCTTACTTCTTTTTAAAGATATTATCAGGCTGTGATTCCAGATCTTCAGCAGAGCAGGAACAAGACTCTGATACACAGCCAGCAGTAGACTCCCTGTGCCAAGGCACATTCAATGCCTGTCAGTATGACTTTTCCTTCTTATTATTCTTTATTATATCTTTCTGCTTGGCAATCACTATGGAAAATCTAGTGTTCAATTTCCCCTATTATCTTAATTCATTGATTTGCCAAATATTTATTGAGCATCTACTTGAGAAGGCTCTTGAGACTGCAAAGAGATCAAACCAGTCAATCCTAAAGGAAATCAACCCTGAATCTTCTTTGGAAGGACTGATGCTGAAGCTGAAGCTCTAATCCTTTGGCCACCTGATGTGAATAGCCAATTTGTTGGAAAAGACCCTAATGCTGGGAAAGATTGAAGACAAAAGGAGAAGGGGGTGGCAGAGGATGAGATGGTTAGATAGCATTATTGATGCAATGGACATGAATTTGAGCAAATTCTGGAAGATACTGAAGGACAGAGGAGCCTGGTATGCTGCAGTCCATGGGGTCGCAAAGAATTGGACATGACTTAGCAACTGAACAACAACAAAAATGTTCCAAATGCTGACCTAGACTCTGGGGATTAAGCATTGAACAGAGTCCCTGCCCTCATGGAGCTTATGTTCTAGTTCAGTTCAATTTAATCACCCCGGCATGTCCAACTCTTTGTGAACCCATGGACTGCAGTGTGCCGGGCTTCCGTGTCCATCACCAACTCCCAGAGCTTATTCAAACTCATGTCCATTGAGTTTGGATGGGGATGCCATCCAACCATCTCATCCTCTGTCGTCCCCTTCTCCTCCCTCCTTCAATCTTTCCCAGCATCAAGGTCTTTTCTAGTGAGTCAGTTCTTCGCATCAGGTGGCCAAAGTATTGGAATTTCAGCTTCAGTATCAGTCCTTCCAATGAATATTCAAGACTGATTTCCTTTAGGATAGAGTGGTTTGATCTTCTTGTAGTCCAAGGGACTCTGAAGAGTCTTCTCCAACACCACAGTTCAAAAGGATCAGTTCTGAGCTCAGCTTTCTTTATAGCCCAACTCTCACATCCATATATGACTACTGAAAAAAACCATAGCTTTGACTAGATGGATCTTTGTTGGCAAAGTAATGCTCTGCTTTTTAATACACTGGCTAGATAGATCATAACTTTCCTTCCAAGGAGTAAGCATCTTTTAATTTCATGGCTGCAGTCACCATCCACAGTGATTTTGGAGCCCAACAGTGAGAGACTTTATGTTCTAGAGATGGAGGCAAATGATAAGCAAACAGATAGCAATAATGGTGGTAAGTGCTATATATAATAGAAAGGGTCAGGGGCTAGAGAGTGATTAGGTTGTTAAGGTGGTTGGGTGAGCAGGTCCCTCAGAAGTCATCACATTTTATCAGACCTGAAAGCAAGAGGAAACTATAGATATCTAGGTGGAAGGATATTCTGGACAGAGGGAACAATAAGTACAAAGGCTCTGAGATGCAAATATACTTGGTATAAACAATAGCAAGGAAGCCAGTATGCAATCCAGTGTACAGAGGAACTTCATGGGAAAGGAGGTTATAAAAATGGTGAGGGGAAAGCAGGAGACCAGATGGTGAAGGCCTTGTAGGCCTCAATAACAACACTAGGAACCTGTTTCAGGCTTGAGAGTAGGGGAGCTACATGACTAATTCAAGTTTAAAAAAGAACATTCAACCAGCAATTCCACTCTAGGATATATATCCAAAGAAAATAAAAACACTAATTTGAAAAGATAAATTCACTCCAATATTCATAACAGTATTATTTATGATAGCCAAGATATGGAAGCAACCTAAGCATCCATCAGTGGATGAATAGATAAAGGAGATGTGGTATATACAGCATAAGTGTGTGTGTGTGTGTATAGATACACACATATGTGCATACACAGAGAAAGGAATATTACTCAGCCATAAAAATGAATGAAATTCTGCGATTTTCAATAACATGAATGGACTTGGAGTATATTATGCTTAGTGAAATGTCATACAGAGAAAGACAAGTATTTGATGTTATCACTAATATGTGGAATCCAAAAAATAAAGCATATATATAAAACACAAAAATATATTTATATCAAGGAGCATTCAGCCTGCTGTTTGCAGAAAAATCTGTTGGGAGCAAAACCAAACATGAAAGCAGGGAGACTACCAGACAGTGTATTGTTGGAAAGAGATGATGACGGCTCATACAAGGAAGATGAGATTAGGAAGGGAAGTCAGATTCATGATAGATTATGAATGTACAAACAACAGGACCTGCTGATGACCTGGATGTGGGGTGTGAGCAAAAGCCAGGAAACGATGGCTTTAAGTTTTTAGCCTAAATAACTAGGTGAATGCTGATGCCATTTACTAAAATGGAGACTACTGGTAATGGAACACATTTTGGTGTGCGGAGAATTGAGAATTCTTCAAAGGACATGTTAGAGTTGTGATTCTTATTAGATATTCAAGTGGAGATGTTTGTATAGGAGTTGGATATAAAAGCCTATATACATAAATCAGAGGAATGATGTGGGTTGAAGATCCAGTTTTGAAGTCAAAAGTATTTCAAAGGCCTAGAAAGCCACAGGGTAGGATAGGGTTACTTAGAGAAGGAGTGTGGCTATGGAAGAGATAAGAAGGGAACTGAGAGCTGACCCCAGGGACACGCCAACAGTTAGAGTCTGGAGCTGAAGGAGAATCAAAATAGGGTGCCCTGGAACCCAAGTGAAGAAAGTAGCTATTCAAAGAGAGAAAGAGTAACTGTATTCAACACTGTTGCTATGTACATTTAATCTATGATGCCAAATAGTGAAGTTGCTGAATTTTAATATAAAAATTCTGGATTTATAGGAATTAAGCATGATGAAAAGCAAAGATAAGCATATGTACCAGATGTTTTGGGAGAGTACTAGCTTTCAACCAATTTTTCAAGAATAATTAATAACATTCATCTTTACTTTCAAAAGTATTCCAATTTAAATAATAAATTATATGATCCTCCTAACTATAGCAAAAACAGAATTTGTGGCAAATAATGTTTTTAAGAATCTGTGCTTCAGAACTATCACAAGTAATGGCTCAGTAGAATTTGTTAATTCAAAAAAGTTCTGCTTTATACTAAGAAGTCTAGCTCAAGACAGTTTCTGACCCATACTCTATCTCTTTTTTCAGACTGTCTAGGTAACAATGTGTGTCATAGAATTTTTTTTCTTGATTCTTCCTTCTTCTTTCCTAATTTTAACCATAAAGCATGCTCAATGAAGAAAACATCATAAACACAGAAGAGTATAAAGGAAAAAAAAAAACATAATTTCAATAACCAGAAAAATGCAGTTATTTATTTAAACAACAGTAATATAATTTCAGCTTTTCTTATTGATCTGCATAACAGACCATAGATTTTTCAGAATTAAACTTTTAATTTTTAGATCATTATAGATCCATATATGGTTGTAATAAGTAACACAGATTGATCCCATGAACTTTTTGCCCAGTTTCCTCCAATGTTAACATCTTGCAAAATTAGAGAACCAGGATATCTTTTTGTCAGGAAACAAGTTTTTAACATACAAAATCCAATTCACCAATTTTTCCTTTGATAGAATGACTAAGAACTCTTAGCCTCAACTTAGATCCCAAATATTTTCTTCTATTTTTTTCTAAAAGTTTTATTGTTTTATGTATTACATTTAAGTTCAAGATTCATTGTGAGTTAATTTTTTATAAAATGTGAGACTCAGACAATAATTTATTACTTTTCCTATGGATGTACAATTATTACAGCTTTTGTTGGAAAGACTATCTGTTTTAAGTTTAACTTCTGCTGCTTTGTCAAAATTCAGTTGAGCATATTTATGTGTCTACTTCTGGGTTCTCCATTCTGTTCTATTGATCTATGTATCAGTAGATACATGATATTGATTGTTGTAGCTGTGTAATGAAGTCTTGAAATAGAGTAGACTGATTCCTCCAATTTTCTTTTTCAAAATTCTTTTGACAATTTTAGATCCTCTGCATTTCCATATAAATTTTGGAATAATCTTATTTAGTTACAAAAAATCTTGCTGGGATTTTGACAGGACTTGCACTGAACTTATATATCAAGTAAGGAGAGAACTGACATTTTTACTTTGTTGAGTCTTCTGACCTATAAACACTGTATATTTCTCCAATTATTTAGATCTTTTTGATTTCTTTTATCAGTATTTAACACTTTTCAGCAAACAAATCCTCTATGTGTTTTGTTAGTCTTATATCTTATTTCATTTTTAAGGGATCAATTATGAGTAGTATTGAGTTTAAAATTTTGGTGTTTACATATTTATTGCTGGTATATAAAACTGCAAATAATTTTTGTGTTTATCTTACATCCTGTGAGCTTGCTAAACTCACTTATTAGTTCTAAGAAGATTTTTGTTTTTATTTTGGTAGATTCCCTAGGATTTTCTATGTAGACAATCATGTCATCTGCAAATAGGGAGAATTTTATTCCTTCCTTTATGATCTATATACTTCTTATTTCCTTTTTCCTTCTTTCTTTCTTTTTTTTTTTTTAGCTTTATTGATTGGCTAGGACAGCTAGCACTGTGATGAATGAGCAATAATACTGAACAACCTTCACTTGTTTGGGATTTTAGGGGGAAAATACTTCAGTTCAGCTCAGTTCAGTTGCTCAGTCATGTCCGACTCTGTGACACCATGAACTGCAGCATGCCAGGCTTCCCTGTCCATCACCAGCTCCAGCAGCTTGCTCAAACTCATGTGCATTGAGTTGGTGATGCCATCAAACCATCTCATCCTTTGTCGTCCCCTTCTCCTTCCACTTTCAATCTTTCCCAGCATCAAGGTCTTTTCAAATGAGTCAGTTCTTCGCATCAGGTGGCCAAAGTATTGGAGTTTCAGCTTCAGTATCAGTCCTTCCAATGAATATTCAGGACTGATTTCCTTTAGGATGGACTGGTTGGATCTCCTTGCTGTCCAAGATTCTCAAGAGTTTTCTCCAACAACACAGTTTAAAAGCATCAATTCTTCAGCACTCAGCTTTCTTTACGGTCCAGCTCTCATATCCATACATGACTACTGGAAAAACCATAGCCTTAACTAGACAGACCTTGGTTGGCAAAGTATTGTCTCGGCTTTTTAATATGCTGTCTAGGTGGGTCATAGCTTTTCTTCCAAGGAGCAAGTGTCTTTTAATTTCATGGCTGCAGTCACCATCTGCAGTGATTTTGGAGCACAAGAAAATAAAATCTGTCACTGTTTCCATTGTTTCCCCATCTATTTCCCATGAAGTGATGGGACTGGATGCCATGATCTTAGTTTTCTTAATGTTGAGCTTTAAGCCAACTTTTTCACTCTCCTCTTTCACTTTCATCAAGAGGCCCTTTAGTTTCTCTTCACTTTCTGCCATAAGGGTGGTGTCATCTGCATATCTGAGGTTATTGATATTTCTCCCAGCAATCTTGATTCCAGCTTGTGCTTCTTTCAGCCCAGAGTTTCTCATGATGTACTCTGCATATAAGTTAAATAAGCAGAGTGACAATATACAGCCTTGATGTATTCCTTTTCCTATTTGGAACCAGTCTGTTATTCCATGTCCAGTTCTAACTGTTGCTTCCTGACCTGCATTACAGGTTTCTCAAGAGACAGGTCAGGTGGTCTGGTATCATCTCTTTAAGAATTTTCCACAGTTTATTGTGATACCCAGTCAAAGGCTTTGGCATAGTCAAGAAAGCAGAAATAGATGTTTTTCTGGAACTCTCTTGCTTTTTTGATGATCCAGTGGATGTTGGCAATTTGATCTCTGGTTCCTCTGCCTTTTCTAAAACCAGCTTGAACATATGGAATTTTATGGTTCATGTATTGCTGAAGCCTGGCTTGGAGAATTTTGAGCATTATTTTACTAGTGTGTGAGATGAGATGAGTGCAATTGTGCAGTAGCTTGAGAGAGACTAATTCTGACTGCTCTGGGTAGAATTTTTTTTCTTCAAAATGACATTAAAACAACTTTTCCTTTTTTTTTTAACAAAAGGTTATGCTTGTACATTCTAGAACAATCTAAAGATACTGACATGCAAAAATGTCTGGAAACATTAATAATTCTACCAATCCAGAAACTTGACATCTTAATATCAAGGTGTAGCCTTCCAGACTTTTCTGAGGACATGTATATATATATAAACATATATATATGCATGTTATATATATATAAAACTGTCATAGTAGGAAAAAGATCTCCAGTTATAGTACTTCTAACGTATTTAGTAGAGGGCCTAGGGCTCTTTGGCTTTTTTGGAAGAAAGAAATATGTCATTATACATAACATTTGTTTTCAGACTTGTGTTATTAACCCCTTATTATTATTATTATTTTTTAACCTCTTATTATGCTAACACTTTAGGTTTATGTAGGTGTAAGCTTTAGGACTTGATTCATTTTATGATATCCAACTTTGGCAGAAATAGGCTTTCAATCATAGGAAACATTTTAAACAACTAGTTAAGGATAAGAATGAAAGAAAGGAAGATGCAGAGTGAAACTGGTTGATTTCTAATGCAATCATTGTTTGGAGTTATTTCTGGGCTGTTTCCCATCTATTAACACTAATATCTCTTTCTACTAGTTATGAGTTGAGAAGTCAAGTGTTTACTAGGTCCTCTAAGAATTTTTTAAAATAGCATTTGTTTTCCTGACAGTAAAAACATAATGTTCATTATAGAGAATATGAAAAAATTTAAAGATGTAAAGAAAATTAAATAGCCCATAATCCTACTATTCAGTAATAACTACAGTTAACATTTTTAAGTAGTTACTTGTAGTCTTTTTTCTATGCACATACATTTTTACTATTTATATAAATATATAAAATTGTTGTTGTTGCTATTTAGTCACTAAGTCATGTCTGACTCTTTGTGACTCCTTGGACTGCAGCCTGCCAGGCTCCTCTGTCTATCTGATTTCCCAAGCAAGAATACTGGAGTGGGTTGTCATTTCCTTCTACAGGGGATCTTCCCGACCCAGGGATTAAACTCTCATCTCCTGCATTGGCAGGCAGATTCTTTACCATTGAGCCACCAGGGAAGCCCATAAGTAATATATCAATTTATTAAAGGATTTTATTATGATTGATTTAGGTAAGATTTTCCAAACTTTATCATTATAAATGACACTTCATAAAATTTCTTACTGTATCTCCCCAAAAAGTATCTTAAGAATTTGATACATAGTTTTGAAATTGTATCTTAAATTTTATCAAGCAGATAGAGGGACTAGAGGTGATAAGTTGTGGACAGGAAAAAATGTGCATTTATTCTGGATAATACATCCATGATATGTATAATAAAACTACTTACACTGGTTCAGAATAGTTTCTAGTAGATTGTTTATGTCTGGAAGGAGTCATCATAAATTCAAAGAATTATTTAAAAAACACACTAGAAATTAGTTGGAGTGGAAACGTTTTTAGTAGTCTGTCAATTATAGCCTTATGCATGTCTGAAAACATAGCTGCTTTCATTGCCAAGCAAGATGCACTAATATTAAACAAATGCTAAAGAAGAAAATAGTGAAGAGAGTAACTACCAGCAGGAAAGTTAGGTACCTATTCAGAGATCTCATCTCAGGCTCTGTGCTATTCCCCACTATCCTGGTTATATGGAATTACCAAGAGTAGTGATTTTCTGTTTTTGTGTTCAACTTTGCAAAGGATTCTCCTGATAGGGAGCACTGGGTCAGTTTCCTCTTGGACTTTAAGAGGAATGCTAAGTATTCATCCTGATCAAATTGTCCTAAGACTCATGAATTCTGTCACAGTTGTTTTCTTTTTTACTCAATATATGTCTTTATGATTACCACTGAAGAATATACTCTCTGGAAAAATTTAAGGTTATGTGGAACACATAAGAGTGAAATCTCATTGGTCAAATCTTATTACAAGGCTTTGTGGAGTCTGTCATTATTAGGGCTGTTAAATTGATCAATACAGATACATCAGTTTTGGGTGGGGACAGCAACCATCAGTTTAAGCATTCTGAGAAAGCCAGTTTGAGCACTTGTGAAAAGACCTGAGCTATTTGGTGTCCTGTTTCTACATATATATGGGCAACCATGATTATTCAGAATATGCAATTCACAAAATATTTAAGAACTTTTAATTAAAGCTTTAAATTTAAAATGTTTCTGAAACAGGTGAAATTTCAAAATGGAACATAATAAAATGAAAAGGGAGTCAATATATTCTCTTTAAATAGCCAAACACAGCCTTCAAACACAAAGCATTGACAATTTTTGCCTTGGCATATTTTGACTGCCTGTACAAACAGATTTTAATTGAGAATAATGTGTAAGTTCTGCTGCATAGCTTATAATCACAATGCTTAATATAGTACATATTATCTCATGCACAGAAAATATGACTTTAATGCATACCACTAGCAAAAGTATCTGACTTTTTAATGCCCAGTACTTGGGACATATTTTTGTTAGACAATTTTGATATTATATTCTTCAAATGTCTTTTTCAATGTTGCATTTGCTTGGTTGATTTTCATGACACTTGCATGCCTCTTCAACATGGTAGCATCCTGGCTGATGTTTCTATATGTCCGTATCTTAAGTTTGGGAACAGTTCTGAATGAACAGTTCTAGACTGCAATGTCACCAGTCTTTCAGTGTGCACACTAATAGCATACATGTGTCATCTCTCTTTTTCCTCCAAAACTGTCATGTGAAATAATCATAATGCTCTTTCTTTGATGAATTTTATCATAAAAACATCACACTCATCCTGTGTGTTTTTTAAAAATTAACTATGGTAGGGTATGATATAGATAAAATGCCCTGTTTAAGCTGTACATCATGACGCACTTCAGTTCAGTTCAGTCGCTCAGTCATGTCTGACTCTTTGTGACCCCATGCACTGCAGCACTCCATGTTTCCCTGTCCATCACCAACTCCAGCAGCTTGCTCAAACTCATGTGCATTGAGTCAGTGATGCCCGCCAACCATCTCATCCTCTGTTGTCCCCTTCTCCTCCTGCCTTCAATCTTTCCCAGCATCAGGGTCTTTTCAAATGAGTCAGTTCTTTACATCAGGTAGCCAAAGTCCTGGAGCTTCAGCTTCAGTCCTTCCAATGAATATTCATTACTGATCTCCTTTAGGATTGACTGGTTTGATCTCCTTGCTGTCTAAGGGACTCTGAAGAGTCTTCTCCAACACCACAGTTCAAAAGCATCAATTCTTCAGCGCTCTGCTTTCTTTATGGTTCAGCTCTCACATCCATACATGACTACTGGAAAAACCATAGCTTTGACTATGGTTGACTATGGTTGACCTTTGTTGGCAAAGTAATGTCTCTGCTTTTTAATATGCTGCCTAGATTGGATAACTTTCCTTCCAAGGAGTAAGTGTCTTTTAATTTCATGGCTGCAGTCATCATCTGCAGTGATTTTGGATCCCAAAAGAATAAAGTCTGTCACTGTTTCCCCATCTATTTGCTATGAAGTGATGGGACTGGATGCCATGATCTTAGTTTTCTGAATGTTAAGATTTAAGCCAACTTTTTCACTCTCCTCTTTCATTTTCATCAAGAGGCTCTTTAGTTCTTTTTCGCTTTCTGCCATAAGGGTGGTGTCATCTGTGTATCTGAGGTTATTGATGCATTCTGCATGATTTTTTAATTTGGAGAGATAGTGACATGAGTTCAATCCTAAACTGGTTACTGTCTAGCCATGTGACCATGGGCAGGTCACCTTAACTTCTCAAAGCCTAGATTCTTCTCTTTGTCAAATTAGGATAGTGGTAATTTCAAAGTTGTGAAGGTTCTCTGAAATAATGAGCTGCCAGCATACAGCCTATTCTCACCTTTTATTACTAGGTAGGGTTTTTATTTGTGTTTTCTTCCTTTTTTAAATTTTTTAAAAATCTTTTTTCTTATTTTTAGGTAGGATTTTTTTTAAAAACTTCATATTTATAAATTTCTACCTGGGGTCTTCAAAACAGACATTCATGAATTCATTTCTTCCTCACTTCTGACTGTTAACCATATTCACTTATTCTTTGTCAAAGGCAGAAGAAACACTGGAGAAACACCCTGAACTTACATCTCGTTTGACAACTCAGAATTTTCAGTATGTCCTTGTTGGCTATGACAGGCATATATAATTGTGTGTACCTTTCACTCTGCTACCAATAATTATACTGCTAAATAATTTCTGAAGGACAAAGTTTCACTGGGACTACGTAGTGACAAAGTATGTTTTACAACTACATATTTCCTTAGGCAAAAATTCACACAAGTCAAGTGATGGCTTCTATAATTGTTTAAGTACAAGGCTAAGCACTTAGAGCCTTCTCAACCCCCCTTTAAACTCCTTACAAGTGTGAAAGCAACGTTCTTCAGTGTCTCAGGACACAGGCAAACAACTGTATGTGCTAAGTCATCTGACTTTATTTGAATCACAAGCGTTTACACCAGCCAGTGAAAAACTTTCCCTGACTACAATCTGCTGTCAGACACAGAGAAATCCAGAAGGCAGACTTTAAGTCATTCTTAATAATGTCATTGATATACATTCATTGCATATATCTTTCAGATAGATACTCTACTATTTTTCAGATACCTGATAGGAACTCTGGAAGCACCAAGACCCCATTTTCGTGCCTGCATTTCTCTAAATATTGTCATCTGCACTTCATTTGCAAACATTAGGTCAGGCATCTCCTATAGTTAACAGGCATCCTGTGAACTGTAATTAATTAGAAGGTAGTTTGAAATTAGTGATACTTTGATGGTGATTCTAGCCATTGGTATTTTCTTTAACTGACAATAAGTTGGACGCCCCGAATTTTGGTGCTCTTTTGTCCTTGGCCCGCGATTATTCTTTGGCCAGGCACTTGTAACTCGGCTGCATTCTTCACCTTTCAACAATCTACCTACTCCCCTTCCTATCACTTTCACTTGTGGGGCTTGGGACTGGTGAGCCAGGAGGAAGAAAAGTCCAAGTCCATCTTCAGGATACACCCTCCCCAACAGCGTCTCACTGCAGAGAAGCTCCTGAAAGAAGACAGCCTCAAGGCCGTCTGCCACGGCGGGGTCCCCAGGCCTGGCCGGAGCCCTAAGGAGAAAGCACCCTGGCCTCGCCTCGGCCCAGTCTCTGCCAGGACTTCTGGATGCTAAGACCCAAGGCAACGCGGAGAAGAAGGAGGGACTAGAAAGAGGAGGAAGAGCAGGAGAGGAAAAGGAAACTCCTTCCTCGAGGCTGACCCAGCTTGGTGGAACCTCAGGGGCTTGGGATTCCAGGAGGCGTGGCCTTAGGGATGGAAAGAGGACGGGGCTTCACGGGGCGGAGACTCATGGAAGCCAGCGAGAGACGAGGGGCAGGGCAGCAGAGACTCCTCCAAGTGGGCGGTCGGGCTGCACTAGTCAGCCTGCAGTAGGAAAGGAGGGCACACCCTCTCTCCCCGCCCCGCCCCGCCCCCGCCTCGCCCCTCCCCCTAGTGGAGAAGGCAAGAGCGTCGCCAGCCGTGATCTTGCGGCTCGTCCCATCCTCTCTTACAGCCTACGTGACCAGCGCAGGTCGTCTGCCCGAGAGCAGGCAATCCGAGCAGTTTCTGTTTTCATTTTCCGTTTCCCGCCCTGGTCGCAGTCTTGGAGGGGAGGAAGTGGCTGGGAGGCGGGGGCGGCTGGGTGGGAGGAAGGGGGGCAGCTCCATCCCCACCGCAGGCAGGGAGTTAGGTGGTCTATAGGGCTACATTATTCAGAACGTTATGATGCCCCGAGATTCCCACCATAGACGCAATCTAGGATAAAATGCAGATGTACTGGGGTCATGATAAGTAACTGATGTATTTCTAGCCCACAACTATCTAAAACTACTCTATTGATTAAGGGATTAACTGCTTTTTCTTCTATTTTTAAAGTAGAAAACCGGATCCTTAGAACACCAGATGTGGCGCCCTAGCTACTCTGCGAGCAACTGAACACTGAGCACCTCAGGGGAAACAAAGGAAGATTCTCCCTTCCTTCCAGTTGTTAATATGTGACATAGCTCCACTCTCAACTCCTCCTTGCAAATGATTCATGTTTTCAGAGAATTCAGTTTTCCTAGTTTTGCAATAACTTAACTGAATTCCTCCACTTTTGGTTTTACTTGACTCTTAATTGTGTCATCTACCCCAGTGCTAGACCAAAGAGTTAAAAGACAAAAAGAAAGTAAGCTTCTTACAGAAAGGAAAAGCTGTAATAATTGGCTATGCCAAACATACTTAAGCTTCCATAGCTTCAAAATATGTTTGGTTTAACCAACCAAATTCTATGCTGGACCCTGGGGAAAGTCATATATAACACAGATACTCTAATAGAGAAGACAACTGAAGAGAAAAACAATTATAATTCAGTGTCATACAATTAATAAAAGCATATACTAGATCCAAAAGTAGCATCATTGAAGAAGTGACTAATTCTATGGGACATAAGGGGGACATTCTATGGGGATGAGGGCATAAAATGTTTCACCCAGGAATTATAACCATCTGAGCATAAGCAGGAATGTTTAAAAAAAAAAGCTTACGAGATAGATATTAATAAATGACCACAAAACACTGATTGAGTGGTGCAGAATTCTCTTAATTTTAAAATGTCGGCAAAGAAATTAGTTGGAAAATGCAGTGAAGGGGGAAAACTCCTTTTACTCAAATCTTAAGTGTTACAGAAATAAAATAACAGCTATCCATAATTCCCATTCCAGGAAAGATCAGTGTTGTTGTATGTTGTATACACCTCCAGGTTAGGTATTAACCACTGACACTGTATTCTACAGAAATGGACTCTCCAGAACCTGGAGGTGGTATAGGAAGGTGGTTAGCCTGCTGGCTTTGGCAGGTTAGTGCCACCTGGGCTGGAATGCAGCATCTGTCAGTTTCCAGTTCTGTCAGCTTGGGAAGTTATTTCTCTTCCCCTCAGTTTCCCCTTTTGCAAAACAGGACTACAATTACACCAGTTATCAGCTGAGATTTTAAATGTCAGAGGGGATTCTTTGTGCATGCAACCCATAAAGTTGCTTGTTTCATTTTTTTCAAATTTATTTATTTTTTATTGGAGTATAGTTACTTTACAATGTTGTGTTAGTTTCTTCTGTACAGCAAAGTTAACTAGCTATATGTTTACATAGATTCCCTCTCTTTTGGATTTCCTTCCCATTTAGGTCAACACAAAGCACTGAGCAGAGCTCCCTGTGCTATACAGTAGGCTCTCATTAGTTATCTATTTTATGCATAGTATCAATAGTGTATACATGTCAATCCCAATCTCCCAATTCATCCCACCTCATCCTTTTCCCCCTTGGTATTCATATGTTTGTTCTCTACAAATTTCTTGTATTTTAAATGATATTTACTTGAGTTGTGAAATTTAAATCTAGTCATTATTAAGTATTTAAACACAAATCACAAATTCATTTACAAATCTGTCAATTTCATGTTAAAATAAAACACTTTCACTGTTCTTTGATTAATGCCCAGTGAGCATATTAATTTGCTGTATAAACTTCCCATTTAAATGCATTTATTGATGGGATAGAATTTTCTTAGGCATTACATATTAACATCACAAAAGCATGCAAATCTAACAATTCAAATTCTCTTGCACATTTATGCAGTTTATAGATCTCTTGTATTAAGTTCCCTTAAATATGTCAAATTCACACATTGCTGTACCTTATTGTCTCAGGTACTTCACACTCCTAACAAGGCAGAGTTACACTCTGTAAATCATCTCAACCCATTCTCTGCCCCGCCCTGAGCACTTACAAAGTATCTCTGTGAGTCTTCCTGAACACTCAGGGGCAATGGTTAGATTGCTGTGCTAATAACTGGCTGTGTGATCTTGGTTAAGCCACATAACTCTTTGTGACTGTTTTATCATCTGAAAGTAGGAGTAGCAATAATACCAAACTCATAGGGCTGTTATGAGCTTTACCTGAGTTAGTGTATGCAAAGCACTTAAAACAGTCTTGCTAAGTAATAAGCACCCAACAAACATGTTATTGTAAATGTAAGTAAGTCATATTTTCTCAGGCATCTATGCAGCATAAAAATCAAACCTATATATTAAATTAAATTCACAACTGTTAAAAAATTCACTGTACCCTTAGTTGGTCAAATCCTAAGTATTTCAATGAAAAATCACTTTAAAATGTCAGATTTTTACTACAACTTGCAAGATTCTTTAAAACATTTCAAATATCTTAAATTCAAAGAACACATACACAAACAGCACAGTGAGTTAAAAATCTGTTAATGTATCTTGTAAATATGTCATTCGAACTATATTATCAGTTCAGTTCAGTCGCTCAGTCATGTCCAACTGTCTTCGACCCCATGGACTGCAGCATGCCAGGCTTCCCTGTCCATCACCAGCTCCTGGAGCTTGCTCAAACCATCTTTGAGTCAGTGATGCCATCCAACAAACTCATCCTCTGTTGTCCCCTTCTCCTCATGCCTTCAGTCTTTCCCAGCATCAGGGTCTTTTCCAATGAGTCAGTTCTTCACATCAGGTGGCCAAAGGATTGGAGTTTCAGCTTCAACATCAGTCCTTCCAATGAATATTCGTTACTGATTTCCTTTAGGATGGACTGGTTGGATCTCCTTGCTGTCCAAGGGACTCTCAAGAGTCTTCTCTAACACCACAGTTCAAAAGCATCAGTTCTTTGGTGCTCAGCTTTCTTTATGGTCCTGCTCTCACATCCATACACGATTACGGGAAAAACCAAAGCTTTGACTAGACAGACCTTTGTTGGCAGAGTAATGTCTCTCCTTTTTAATATGCTGTCTATATTGGTCATAACTTTTCTTCCAAGGAGCAAGCATCTTTTAATTTCATGGCTGCAGTCACCATCTGCAGTGATTTTGGAGCCCAAAAAGATAAAGTCTGTCACTGTTTTCCCATTTATTTGCCATGAAGTGATGGGACCCGATGCCGTGATCTTAGTTTTCTGAATGTTGAGTTTTAAGCCAGCTTTTTCACGCTTCCTTTTCATCAAGAGGCTCTTTAGTTCTTCATTTTCTGCCATAATGGTGGCATCATCTGCATATCTGCAGTTACTGATATTTCTCCCAGCAATCTTGATTCCCACTTGTGCTTCATCCAGCCTGGCATTTTGCATGATGTACTCTGCATATAAGTTAAATAAGCAGAGTGACAATATACAGCCTTAACAAACTCCTTTCCCTATTTGGAACCAGTCTGCTGTTCCCTGTTCAGTTCTATTTCTTGTTGACCTGCATACAGATTTCTTAGGAGGCAGGTCAGGTGGTCTGGTATTCCCATCTCTTGAAGAACTTTCTGCAGTTTGTTGTGATCTACATAGTCAAAGACTTTGGCATAGTCAATAAAGCAGATGTTTTTCTGGAACTTTCTTGCTTTTTATATGATCCAATGGATGTTGGCAATTTGATCTCTGGTTCCTCTGCCTTTTCTAAATCCAGATTGAACATCTGAAAGTTCATGGTTCACATACTGTTGAAGACTGGCTTGGAGAATTTTGAGCATTACTTTACTAGCGTATGAGATGAGTACAATTGTGCAGTAGTTTGGCATTGCCTTTCTTTGGGATTGGAATGAAAACTGACCTTTTCCAGTCCTGTGGCCATTGCTGAGTTTTCCAAATTTGCTGGCATATTGAGTGCAGCACTTTCACAGCATCATCTTTCAAGATTTGAAATAGCTCAACTGGAATTCCATCACCTCCACTAGCTTTGTTCATAGTGATGCTTCCTAAGGTCCACTTGACTTCACATTCCAGGATGTCTGCTCTAGCTGAGTGATTATCTGGGTGATTATCGTGATTATCTGCATCTTGAAGATCTTTTTTGTACAGTTTTTCTGTGTATTCTTGCCACCTCTTCTTAATATCTTCTACTTCTGTTAGGTCCATACCATTTCTGTCCTTTACTGTGCCCATCTTTGCATGAAATGTTCCCTTGGTATCTCTAATTTTCTTGAAGTGATCTCTAGTCTTTCCCATTCTATTGTTTACCTCTATTTCTTTGCATTGATCATGGAGGAAGGCTTTCTTATCTCTCCTTGCTATGCGTTGGAACTCTGAATTCAAATGTGTATATCTTTGTTTTTCTTCTTTGCCTTTAGCTTCATCATGTGTATATTATGTGGGATTGCAGTTATTATCCAATGACATTTATGGAGGGGAACAGATGTAGTTTGGGACTCGTAATATGATGTCAGGTATTCAGTCAAAGACAAGATTGGGGTTATCAATTCAAAATTCACTTTTGCCTAATTTTTATAGTACATGTGTGTGCTAAATCACTTCAGCGGTGTTTGACTCTTTGAGACCCATGGATTGCAGCCCACCAGGCTCCTCTGTCCATGGGATTCTCCAGGCAAGAATACCGGGGTGGATTGCCATGCCCTCCTCCAGGGGATGTTCCTGACCAGGGATTCAACTCACATCTCCTGCAGCTCCTGCATTGCAAGTGGATTCTTTACCGCTGAGCCAGTGGGGAACCAGTTTTTACAGTAACTACCTTCAACTTTTCCCTGCTTGATTTGAGAGGATGGTATTCTGCACCTCACCACAGGAGAGTTCAGCTAATTTCTTTGCTTATTAAAGTTAAATTCTTCACTTTTTTAATATTTGCTTTGTTAGCTAATAAATAGATTATAGTTATACATTATAGCTTGAATGAAATTATGTGTCACAACATCTGGTATATAGTAAGTGCTCAAATGATGTTAACTATTACTATTATTATGTGGTTACTTTTTCAGATTTTTTTCTTTTAAATATTTCACATTCTTTAAATACTTGATTTTTTAATGCAAAAGAACAATTGTCCTTCAACCGAAACTCAAACTTACACTGCCTTCGGGTAAGATACTGTTAGCTTCTTATTGCTGTTATAACAAATTACCATAAATTTAGTGACAACACCAATTTGTTATCTTAGAGTTCTGGAGAGAAATCTAAAATGGTCTCTCTGGACTAGGATCAAAGTGTCAGCAGTGGGCTGCTTTCCTTTCTGAAGACTTTAAGGCAGAATCTGTTTCCTGGCCTTTTCCAGCTTCTAGAGGCTGCATGCATTTCTTGGCTCTGTTCTTCTCAAACAGTTGAATCGCTCTGATCTCTGCTCTTGTTGTCATATCTCCTTCTCTGCTCTTGTCATATCTCCTTCTCTGAGAGAAGGAAATAGATCTCCCTCTTTTACTTTTAAGGAGTTTTGTAATTACATTGGGCCCACTTGGATGAGCCAGATGAATCTTACTATCTCAGGATCATAAATTTAATCATATCTGCAAAGTCCCTTTTGCCATGTAAGGTAACATAATCACAGATTTCAGGAATTATGACATGGACATCTTTGGGCAGCAGTTACTCTGCCTGCCCCAGAAACTTCCTGAAATTACTAATGATAAGACCAAAGTTAGCATTATATATCAGCAAAGGGAGGGAGAAAGGATTCTTATTTCCTTTAAATGGACCTTAGGCAAATGTTGATAGCATATCAAAAACAAACCCTTTGACTATTTGTTTCCTTATGTTTTTAATCTAACAGGTTCTGAATACCTTCCAGGATTTCAGTCTTAGCAATATTTTATATATAGTTGACCTTTGAACGATAGGGATTGAATTGTGCAGGCCCACTTATACACTGGTTATTTCCAATAAATACTACTACAATACTACACAATCTGAGGTTGGTAGCATCTGAAGATGCAGAACCACAGATTCCAAGGGCAGACTGTTAAGTTATACTCAGATTTTCAACTGTGAGGAGAGTCGATCAATGCCCCTAACTTCTGCATTGTTCAAAGATCAACTGTATATGTGTGTATATATTTACATATATAGGACCATCTCATCTATCCATACGTGGCAACATGTTCCTAAGCTAAAGTTTAGGAAGTGCATATGTACACACACATACACATATACATAGTCACACACAAGCTGTCCTGAGTAGCCAAAATAGCTGACAAATTATTAAGACCATTGTGTTTCACTAATAGGAAAATCTTAGACTCATTCTCAGATCCTATCACTTGATATATATAGTTCTAATAAACTTGGCTATCTTGTTTTCAACTCTTGGCCAACTTCAAGTAGACAATTAGAAGAGCAAGAAGGAAAGTCTAGGCAGGTAAATTGACAGAACTAAGATGACCTGAAGACATATATCTCAGTCAACAATGTGCCTTGTTTACATTATATAGTCAAATGAAACACAATATTAATAAATCTGTGCATTCAAGTCAAGAAAGGAAAGTGACAAATATGAGGTGTTTTCAGGAGAATCTATTAATTCTCAAACCTTTGGATAATCACTAAATTTCTGGGCTTTCACTTCTTCATGTAAAAAAAAATGCAGACTATTTGATGTCTAGGTTCCTGTCTACTCTAGAATTCTATGATTTCAAATGACAATAGTATCTTGTCACAGAGGAGAAAATCAGAAGTGCTATGTATTATGGTACATATTATTATTTTTTAGTGTATTTACAATATGAACATAATATGTTACCACCCTTAAACACCTCAGTTGTCTGGGATGATTAAGAGTGAGGCAGGCAGGGCAATGAACTTCAGTAGTGTCACAACCAGAACAATAAGTAATATTTATGATGCTTTAATCTAACTAGAAATTAACAGTTACTATGTGCCAGGCACTGTGCTTGCTGCTAAGTCTTCATGAGAAATTAATTTATTTTCATGTTTCCAGGAAACAGGTGGAGAGCAATTTGGTAATAACTAAATTAAAACTTTAGGGAATTCCCTGGCAGTCCAGTGGTTAGGACTATTACTGCCAAAGCCACATGGTGCAGCCAAAAAACAAAGCAAAACAAAACAAAACAAAAATCTTCAAAAATATGTAAATGTTTTGATCCAGAAATTCTTCCCAGATACTGTTCAACAGAAACTTTCATGCAAGTGCTCAACATATCTGTTCAAAGATGCTTACTTATGCATTGTTTGTAATAGTAAAACAAAGGAAATGACTTAAATGTCCATCAATAGAATGAAACAGACCTATATATACCAAGATGAAAACATGCCACAGACACAATACGAAATGACAAATTTATGACAGTATGTTTTTCTGTTGTTGATATATAGATATAAGACATGCATTAAAAAAGAATATGCATAAAAATACCTAAAGGATATACAACAAACAAGGAACATGATTATGGAGACTTTTGCTTTCTACATTTTTTTATAATATTCACTTAAAAATAATAAACACATTACATAGGAAAAACAATACAGATAAAACAAATGTAATAATACAAAATAAGAGGTGAGACAATAAATAAAATATTTTAGCAATATTTTCATGAAGGATTATTGAAACTCCATTTAAAATAACATGTTTCCCAAGAATTTGAAATAGATAAGTTGTTTCACCTGCAGTTCTCTAACCCAGTAGCTAGAAGCTGTGAACTTTGACTCAGTTTACCCCTTTCTTCATGCTGGTTGGTTCCAGCTTTAAGTAAAGCTTTTCACCTGAACTTGCTCTTTAAGAGCCCTGGATTCAGAACAGGGGAGAACAGTGAGCCTGTGCATGCCAATTTGTTTACAGCGAGTCTCTCAGAGGAAATCATGTGCATGTCTGTTTACTTTTCCTTGGAACCTAGAAGGTCACCTCTAAAAATAATCTCGCTCAGTGTCAGAGCTTCCGTGACACAGAGGTGCATGCCTCACATGCTCTCTGCAGTTAGTGCCCCATGCCAGGCCTATCCAGTTCCCCAAAGGGCTCAGACCACAGAGGAGGGGAAAGCAGATGCCAGCTAAACTGTCCAGCTACCGGTAATAACGGATAAGCTCTTTTAAAAAATGGCCCATACTTATTCTCATGGCTGACATTCTAACTAATGACATTGAACTTTTAAATGTTTATTGGCTGTTTGCATTTACTCTTTTGTGAACTTCCAAAGGAAATATTAAGAGAATTTCTGAACCAGAGCACATGACTCTGGTTCCTGGGCTTTGCAATAGACACATCTGAGATGGTTAACCAGTCTTTACTTCTTCCAGGGTCACAAAGACTTGGACGTGACTTAGCCACTGAACAACAACAGCCACCTCTTCCAGAAGAAGCACATGTTAAATTGGTGGGCCGGAGAAACTATGCCTTACTTGGGAATATGTTCCATTTGCCTTCCACCTCCACTTCACTCCTAACTTATTGAATATTCACTTAACTCCTGTTGGGTGAGATCTCCTTGTGGAATACTTTGAAAGCCAGACTATGCATTCTGAACAAGGGAGCAAGATGATGAGAGTTCTGCTTTAAGATTAATCAGCATTAATGTGAAACAGACTTGCAAGGGAAAAGTGAGAAGAAAGAGAGATCAGTTAGAGGTCTATTGTTTAAGTCAGAAATAATGAAAATATGAACTAAAGTCATGTGCAGGAGAGAAAAGGATAAAAAGATGGTAACTGAAGAAGGAGAATCTATGGAATTGTATGGCTGATTGGATCCAGGGTGCAAGGGAATTCCACATGTTCTAGAAGACTCCAAGGCTTCTGTTAGGAAACTGGTATGCCATTATGGAGGAGATGTCCCACATGGGGCTCTGAACTCATTTTCTCACACCAACAACTGTTTTGTCATCTATCTTCAATTGTTCACTTTCATTTAAGCCTACTCAAGAGTCTCCCATATTTTAAAAACAAAATAAAGCAAACAGAAACAGACCTTTCCCCTTGAGAGGCAGAGGGAAAAGTAGGCTATTGACATCTTCACCTTAAATGTAAGGAGCCAAGACAATCTATCTATGATTAAAGGAATGAAAAAAGAACATAAGTAGTTTGCAAAGGTGGCCAGCAGAGGAATAGAGTGGTGATGCAACCACTTTGGATGAGAGAGGTATAAAAGAAATAAATTTTTATTTAGCATATCAGGAAATTAATAGATAATGTCTAAGGTAAATCAAGCAATAGTCATATTATGAGGTTAATTAGCAACATGGAGGTTACCACAACAGAGAAGTAGTTCAAAGTAGTTACCTCTGGGCTGCGGAGGGTAACTCAGGGGATTGTTGCTCTTTTGAACCAACTACATGTAATTCTTCAATGTGGTTTTCTTTCTTTCCTTAAAATTTTTTGACTAAACCATATGGCATGTGGGATCTTAGGTCTCTAACCAGGGATCAAACCTGCACCCCCTGTATTGGAAAGAGGAGTCTTAACCACTGGACTGGTGGGGATATCCTTGATATGGTTTTTGAAGTTTTTTTTTATTTTTTTCTTCAATATGACAAAGATAGAGGTCTTTTCAAAAATCCTCTCTAAATTCACATTTTGTTATAGTTACCATTAGCTCTTTTCATCCTTAAAATATATTCTTTAATATGTAGTAATAAAAGCAAACATTTATTGAATCATTGTTATGTGCCATCATTGTTAGCACTGCCTTATTTTCATCATCTCATTTAATCTTCACAGGCAACTTATTGTAACTAGACATCTTGAGAAAGTTGTCTGTGTTCACTATCCACATTTGTTTACCATCTAGTCTCTCTTCAACCCACTCTAGACTGATTTTTGCCACCCAAACTCAGCTGAGACTGCTCTCAGTAAGTTCAGTTCAGTTGATCAGTCATGTCCGACTCTTTGCGACCCCATGGACTGCAGCACACCAGGCTTCCCTGTCCATCACCAACTCCGGGAGCTTGCTCAAACTCATGCTGTCTATATTGGTGATAGCATTTCTTCCAAGGAGCAAGCGTCTTTTAATTTTATGGCTGCAGTGACCATCTGCAGCGATTTTGGAGTCCAAGAAAATAAAGTCTGTCACTGTTTCCATTGTTTCCCCATGTATTTGACATGAAGCAATGAGACTGGATGCCATGATCTTAGTTTTTTAAATGTTGAATTTTTAGCCAGCTTTTCCACTCTCCTCTTTCACCCTCATCAAGAGGCTCTTAAGTTCCTCTTCTGCCATAAGGGTAGTATTATCTGCATATCTGAGGTTACTGATATTTCTCCCGGCAATCTTGATTCCAGCTTAGGCTTCATCCAGCCCAGCATTTCTCATGATGTACTCTGCATATAAGTTAAATAAGCAAGGTGACAATATACAGCCTGATGTATTCCTTTTCCAATTTGGAAAAGGAGTTGTTCCATGTCTGGTTCTAACTGTTGCTTCCTGACCTGCATACAGATTTCTCAGGAGGCAGGTTAAGGTGGTCTGGTATTCCCACCTCTTTGAGAGTTCTCCACAGTTTGTTGTGATCCACAGTCAAAGGCTCTCAGTAAGGACACCCATGATTTCCCTATTGCTGAAACTGGTTACACTTTCGGTGTCTTAAATGCCACTCCTTTCCTCCTTTGCTTCCACAAGATCACACTGCTTTGGTTTTCTTCCTGCTTCTCTGGTTTCTTGTCAGCCTCTTTTAAGGTACTTTCTTCTACTTAGCCCCTAGATGTTGGGTACGCCTCAAAGTTCTTTCTTCAGTCTGCTTTTCCTCTCATTTTATATTCCTTTGGAGTATTCATAGATGCATGTTGCTTAAGTTACCACTGACGACGCTCAAACCTACATTTCTATCCCAACAGTTCTTTCTTCTGAACTACAAACCCACAGACCACTGTCTACCTGACATCCTGATCTGTGGGTCCCACTAGGATCTCAACGCAACATGTCCCAGGTGAAATACATCAACATTCCCCCATCTTGCCCCTTATTCTATGTTTCTCAATGTCTCTACCACTATCTACATGGTTGCCCACTTCCAAATGTGAACATCATCTTTGATTCCTTAGCTGCCCCCACATCTAACAACATCTAAGCACCCATTAAGTTCTATGCAGTCTCCATTCTGGATTTCTGTTTATCTTCATCTAAGGGAAGTCAAGTGAAGTGAAGTCATTCAGTCATGTCTGACTCTTTGTGATTCCATGGACTGTAACCTACAAGGCTCCTCTGTCCATGGAATTTTCCAGGCAAGAGTACTGGAGTGGGTTGCCATTTCCTTCTCCGGGGGTCTTCCCGACCCAGGGATCGAACCCAGGTCTCCCACATTGCAGGCAGACACTTTACCATCTGAGCCACCAGGGAAGCTCATCTAGGAGGCCACTCCCTTAATTTGCTCCATGACATCTTTTATTTGGACTATGGCAATGGCCTGCTAATTGGTCTCTCTGCCCTCTTGCTTTGGGCCCTTCCAGGATGTATGCTTGATTTTGTAGCCAGAGGAATTCTTTTTCATATGCAAATCTGAACCAGTCTCTTCTCTGCTAAAAATGTTCAATGCACCCTCAACCTGGATTCTTGCTGGCTGCTCACTTCTATCTCAGGCTATTTCTTTCTGGCTCCTGCCACATTGAATGGCTTGCAGCCTCCAAACTCTTTCTTCCCTGTTTTCAGGCATTTGTAGCCACTGCTCCCTCTGCCTGAGATCACCCCTCTTACCCAATTTTCTTCTTTGTAGTTCCCATTAATACTTCTTGATTCAGCATACCTCCTTGATTCAGTTTCCTCCCTGGTAGAGGTGTTTTCTGACCACAAAGGCTGTGTTGGATGCTCGTTCTGTGTGTTTGCACAGAGCCCTATCATAGCACTTACCACACCACCATATCTACCTGTATCTTCCCTGTTTCTCTCACTAAAATTGCAAACCTGTAGGGGGCAGATAGATTATTTTTCCTAGCTGACAGTATCCACCCATTGAATGAATTATGGGAGGTGGTACTATGTATTAGAAAGAACATGGAGACTGGATTCAGACAGACCTAGATTTTTATTTCTTCCATTTGTCTTTTTCGGTTATAAGATGCAGATCACAGTTCTTTCCTCATAGAGCTGCTGTGGAGATGAAATGAGGTGCCTAGCACAGGATGTGGCATGTTGGAGCTTGGAGTCAAGTGTGTGTTCCCTTACCCAACTCAGAGCAACCTGAGAACCTGGTTTGGGGAGAACAGGATGAATTCAGGGTAGGTCATGCAGGAGGAGAGCCAGTGGGGAGCAGTGAGTTGAGCCTGAAGCTGAAGTGGGGGCTGGAGGTACAGGTTTAGGAGTCATCAGTTTAGGCGCTCAGTCCTGAGGCCTAGTAGTAAATGAGACTGTACATTGGGGAAGGCTTGGGCGTAGGTTTGCCTTCCCAAAAGAAGGAAGAAGAAATGTTCTGAGGAATATTAGAGGAGAACTGGAATAATCAGAGAGAAGCAACAGTGTGACACATCGCAGAGAGGTTGAGAAGAATGTGTCTGTGGGCTTGAACTTAATGAGGTCACTGATGTCCTTGTAAAGACTGTCAGTGTCTGTTTTGTGTGGTTAATTATTTGTTCTAGTTCATAGCAGAATGAGGGGGCGCATGTGGGACTTGGAGTTCCACAGCAAAAGCCATCGAACTGATAAGCAGGGAAGGAAGAGCTGAAAACAACAATAGCAGCAAAAACTGTTCATAAAGGCTGAGTTGGGGCACAAGCCAATGCCCAGATGCCAGGGCTCTTCCCCACCTCTCTTACTCAATAGTCCCTTAAAATATCATCAGTTCATTAATATGGAAACTAAGGCTTAAATAAGTTAATTAACTTTTTGGAAGTAAGTGATGAACTGACTCTAGAGCCCTTGCTCTTAGTTGGCCTGTTGGGGGTGGGGCAGCTTGGGGGAGGGGACCTGGAGAAATCAGTCTGGGAGTCAATGGAGAGGTCTGGCAAGGCTTCTGGATAGTTAGAGGATGTTTCATATATATAACATACTTCCCTGATGCTGCTGGCCAAGTCGTGAGTGAAGTTTGCATGCATGCATGCGTGCTAAGTCGCTTACTGTACACCAAAGGCTACATCTAGAGCTGCACAGTCCCACATTTCTGCACTCATAGAATGTTCTCCATCTGTGCTGTTGAACACAGTAGCCATTAACCACATGTAGCTACTGAGCACCTAAAATGTGGCTACTGTGACCAAGGAATCAAACTTTTAATTGTATTTAGTTTATTAGCTAATTTTAATTAGTTTATTTTTTAAATTTTTTATTTATTTCTCATTTTTTAGCCACACCACATGGCATGCAGGATCTTAGTTCCCTGACCAGCAATGGAACTGGCACCCATTGCAGTAGAAGTGCAGCTCATTAACCACTGAACCACCATAGTAATCCCTAATTTTAATTAAATTTAAATTTTAAAACAACTGATTCAGTTATTGAAAAATTTTAAGTATATTTTGAATAACAGTATTTGTTGCTGTTCAGTCACTAAGTCATGTCCGACTTTCTGCAACCCCATGAACTGCAGCATGCCAGGCTCCTCTCTCTTTCAGTATCTCCTGGAGTTTGTTCAAATTCATGTCCATTGAGCTGATGATGCTATCTAACTATCTCATCCTCTGCTGCCTTCTTCTCCTTTTGCCTTCAATCTTTCCCAACATCAGGGTCTTTTTCACTGGGTTGGCTCTTCACATCAGGTGGCTAAACTACTAGAGCTTCAGTTTCAGTCCTTCAAATGAATATTCAGGGTTGCTTTCCTTTAGGATTGACTGGTTTGATCTCCCGGCAGTCCAAGGGACTCTCAAGAGTCTTCTCCAGCACCACAGTTCAAAAACATCAATTTGGATAAAATTACTTTTTCAATCAAAAATTTTGTTAGCATTCAAATTGATATTTGTTGTACATGTAATATACACAAATTTCTATGACATATGACAGAAATAAATGTGAAATAGCTCATTAATAATTTTTAATTAGCTACATGTTGAAGTGACAATATTTTTGATTGTGCTATGCTTAGTTGCTCAGTTGGGTCTGACTCTTTTTGACCCTTTAGACTGTAGCCCACCAGGCTCCTCTGTCCATGGGACTTTTCAGGCAAGAATACTGGAGTGGATTGCCATTTTCCTGCTCCAGGGGATCTTCGTGACCAAGGGATCAAACCTGCATCTCCTATTATTTCCTGCATTGGCAGGCAGATTCTTTACCTGCTTAGTCATCAGGGAAGCCCCAATATTTTTGATATGTTTATTTAAATAAGTATATTATTAAAATTAATTTCACCTGGTTGAAGAAAAAAATTTAATGTGGCTACTGGAAAAATGTTAATTGAACCTGTGGTATGTATTATATTTCCATTGGACAGCTTTGCTCTGAAGGTAGGGTGCTGGTACTAACAGAAGTTTCAGTCAAGTGGTGGGGTTGGAAGGCCTTTCCCCACCTTTTACTACTCTAGTTGTCTCCATTTGTTCTTTCTCTCCATTGTTCTTATTTCTCACACCCTTTAGGTAGGGAAGGGATTAGGTACCTAATCATACCTCTACAGAGTATTTAATTTGAAAAGACAGCAGAGGTCATGTAGCTGCTTCACATAAAGAAGTGGCTCACCATAACTGGATTTAAGGCCCCTGAGAGGGGGTATTTGGCCTTCTTTTAGTCTCTGTTGATAGGTGTTGGTGGCATGGTTTTTGGATTTCCAAGATTGGCCCGATTTACAGGTTCTGACCACGTAAGTACTCAGACTTGGCAAACTTTGAATCCCAGTTTAAAATGCCAAAATGCGTATCTATGGGAAATTATCTGTTCTGCTCATCTATAATACCACTTTATTATTAAAAACGGGCTTTTCTGAGTTGAAAGATACATGTACTTGCAAACCTATTTTGCAAAAACCCCAAATCAGAGCTGGCATTTCTGAGTGACAGAATAAAACACTGACAATTGTACATATCCAAAGTTGGCTCTTTGGAGCCTCTATTAAAAGGACATGTAGTAGAATCTCTTACTTATTTTTGATTTTAAAACAATGTAGCCTTGGGGAAAACAATAGAGAGAGGGCATTTGGGTAGACTCACATTGTTGCTGAAAGGACTAAATGAATTCATATATGTAAGGTGTTTAGACCAGTGTCTGAAATATAATAAGCCCCCAACTCAATCAATGTTAACTATTAATGTAAAATAGGCACAGGATACTTCTAGCACACACATACTGTGTGTTAGAACTTACGTGGTCACATGTGATCAACATCTGATTCCAATTAGTTATTATTGCAAGCACACTAGACTATCTTACCCAACAGAAGGAAAAGGTTAGAACAGTCAGACCCCAGGGAGCTGGGTACAGCTGGAACTCAAGAACTTTGAATGCTGCAGACAGTCTTTGTCCCTTGTCTGTGCCTCTGTGTGAGCAGATTTCACTCTTGGTCACTGCAGATAGCTTCCTCAAATGGCCAGAAACCAACAACTCCCAAAACTATCTCTTACAATTTCTTTCACTAGGGAGAGCTTCTTCTGAGTTATAGTTAAAAAAAAAAAAAATCCAAGGGATGGGTTATAGGTGACTTAGCTTAGGTCAGGTCCCCTTCCTTAGACCAGCCTACTTTGGTGGTGGTAGCGAGGACATACAAGAGCCTGGTTGCTTTCATAGAAAACCAATGGTTGGAGTTTGGGTAGAGAAATTCCCCAACATAAAGGAGACTGTTGAGCACACCCCTGCCAGACTCAGATGTGTGCCAGAGAAAAGCCTAGCCCCAGCTCAAAAACTGCAGCAAATTGAGCCTGTCATTTAACTGCTTCCATTGCAGCTCATCACTAAGTTCTTTCTTGAAGGGACATTCAAACAGCCTATCTATCCATGATTGTCAAGGTTTACCCCTTGTGCCATGGATTTACTTCTCCACACAACAGGTTCAGGGAGTAGCTCCTCCATGTTCCTCCATCCTGTAGGGTCTGAGCTTTTGTTAACCATACCCTTCTCCAGCTGGGATTACTGCACTTGTGCTGACCTTGGAACACTGGGTTGGGGTTAGGTATGAACACTGCCTACATACTTACTGATTGCTCCCTAGACTATCTCAGAAGGGAACGGCCTGGGGTGAAAACAAGGAGATCTGGACTATGTCAATGTAGTGTCTTGAGAAAGATAGATCAAAGAAAGTTTTGTAGTCTGCAATCAGAAATAAAAGCTGGACTCAGAGTGGACTCTGCACCTTAGCCCAACAGAGGCTGCAGGTCCCCTGACCCATTGTACCAGATTTCATGTTCTGTTTTCATTCCTGTTGCTCCCTCTTGAACCTTTAGGGCAACAGTTGGCGCCCAACGTGGGGCTGGAGCGAAAGTGAAAATACAGCGACGTAGAACCTGGGACGGTTGAGAGGCCTCTGATAATTCTCCCTGGTAAGTCTTCAGGCATTTAATCAGGGTTAAAATGGGAAATGTTGAGAGTGCAGAACGCTATTGCCCATATATTTGTTTATTAAGACAGCTCTTGAAAGCGGGAGGAGCTTCTATTAGTGAAGGGCGATTATTAGAATTGTTACAAGCAGTGGATAAATATTGCTTCTGCTTCTCGTCAATAGGGACCTTAGATTTAAAAGTCTGGGGAAAGTTTGGAGCCGAGTTAAAGAAAGAACATACAAAAGTAACTCTGCTCCCTGTTTATACTTGGAGCACATGGGCATTAAGTCAGTACTGGAACCTTTGCAGACTTCTGATTCTTTTGATGAACGGGATGACAACTCTTTTGAAAAACCTCAAAATCAATATAGCGAGGCCAGTCACCAAATTATGTTCAATCTAGGTTATAAACCAAGATTGGGACTGGGCAAAAACCAACAAGGAAGAATTTATCCTTTGAATGCTCAAGATTTCAAACCTCCCCAAACCCTTTTTAATTGGTGGCTCAGATGGTAAAGCATCTGCCTGCAATGCAGGAGACCTTGGTACGATCCCTGGGTCAGGAAGATTCCCTGGAGAAGGAAATAGCAACCCATTCCAGCATTCTTGCCTGGAAAATCCCATCGGAGGAGCCTGATAGGTTACAGTTCATGGGGTCGCAAAGAATCTGACATCACTAAGCAACTGCACTTTCACTTTCTTTCACTAGTGGCCACTGCTCCTATTAATCTTCCTCCACCCACACCTATATCTTTTAATTGGAAAACTGATGATCCTGTGTGGATAGAGCAGTGGCCTCTAAAACAAGAAAATTGGAGGCTTTACATAAATTAATTAATGAACAACTTAGCACGGGACATATTATTGAGTCCTTTAGCCCCTGGAATTCTTTAGTGTTCCTTATACAAAAGAAATCTGGTAAATAGAAAATGCTTACTGATTTGAGAGCTGTTAACGCTATTGTTGTTCCAGTGGGTGCTTTACAACCTGGTCTACCTAATCCTAGTATGCTTTCAAGAAATTGGCATTTGTTTGTTATTGATCCTAAAGATTGTTTTTTACTATTCCTTTATACCCTGATGATCAACCTGTATTTGCCTTTTCAATTCCTTCCATTAATTTAAAGGAGCCACATAAAAGATTTCAATGGACTGTGTTACCTCAAGGTATGCTTAACAGTCCCATTATTTGTCAAAATTTTGTAGCCAAGGCTTTACACCCAGTGTGACAGCAATTCCCTCATGCATATATCATTAATAATATACTGTGACTACAAAAAGAGAAATGACATTTTTGACACTGAATGACCATGATATTCTTTAGACTATGGAGAAAACTGGTTAAAATAAAATCTTTTTTGAAATTGCAAAATCGGTTCTTCTTATACGTGCAGTAAGGAAAAAGTTGACTTGTTAAAACACTTTTTTTGAGCTCCAATTCTGCCTGGGAAACAAAAACAGGCCTGGGAAAAAATGTGAAGTTAACTCTTATTGTGTCCTTGGGATACACAGCCCACTCTATCTGGGACTCCAGCCATAAACAAATTGGTAGAGCTCAAACCAAAAAAAAAAAAGATGGGGCAAAAAGATATTTTAAATTTCAAGTGGAAAACTATGTCTGTCTGTCTAAATTTATCTGTGTCTCACTCTGTGTGTTTGTTTTTGGATAATATGAAGTTAATTTATAAATGAGCTCTATTTGAATTCAGGTTCATGTGAACTGAAAAATATTCAATATTAAATATCTAACATTAATGTTTGTTTGCTAATCTAATTACATGTCTTAAGTCATCAACATTGTGTAATACTTTTATTGTGCCTAGGTTTAAGGTAAACTAAATTAGTCAACAAAAAAGTAACTCTTTATATATATAAATATATATAAATGAGACAAAAACTTTTAGATAAACTCTATTAAAAATAATTATATTTTAGAAATGTCTATCTAAAATAATCTCTGAGGATTGGGGTAACTTAAATTTCTAGAGTTGTACTAAACTAAGTGATAAAAGTTTATTGAATAGCTAGGTCATTTCCAAATAAAGTAAGATTTTAAAACACTACTTACTGAACACTAACTTCTTCCTCTTACAGAAAAACTAAAGAGATTTTGGACTATTAATAAATATATTTGGTGCCTCCTGAGATGTTCTCTATTTAAAAAAAAAAGCAAAAAAGCAAATATTTAAAAAAAATTAAAACTGGTATTTATGTTCACCAATCTATAAAATGCTAATATACAAGACAGTTCATGGTTGCTAAAGAAAAGTAAGATGTATGTTTTTAATAAAAGGTATAAACAATGGAATTATATTCTATTAAGGAAAAAGGAAGTACATCTGAACTTACAAGTGGCTGTTCTCTGAATGGGCAAATAGAGTGATGAATACAAAAGTGTAAAAAAGGTTTGTGGCAAGGTTTTATGCATGATACAAGTTTCTCCCCCTGCTTTTTTTAAATTTTTCTTTACTTTATTGTGTTGGTTTTGCCATACATTGACATGAATCTGCCATGGGTATACATATGTTCCCCTTCCAGAATCCCCCTCCCTCCTCCCTCCCGATTCCCTCTCTCTGGGTCATCCTGGTACACCAGCCCTGAGCATCAAACCTGGGCTGGCGATTGATTTCACATATGATAATTAACATGTTTCAATGCCGTTCTCCCATATCATCCCACCCTTGCCCTCTTCCACAGAGTCCTGATACAAGTTTCTTAAGACATTAAACTGCCTTTGAAATCTTTTATTGTTACTTTGGCTAAGTTAATAACTATTGTTTCACAATGAATATAAGCTGGTACCAATCTGAAATTTGATTTTCTCTTCCTGTTAAAAAAAAAGTCTTCTTGGAATATGGCTTTTGATAATAGACTATATAAATTTCTTTGTCTTTAAGTGATTCCTACTTGCTTTTAAAATCTTTTGTTACTTTGATAAAATGAATGAATGCTATTTCAATGATCGATGGAGACTATGACACACATAGACAAAACTCATACTGCTTCTGCAAAATTAGCTCCTCATCAGGAAATTTAAAATGGATAAATAATGGCTATAAACCAAACAGTCAGGGCTATGGAAAGTCCAAGACAGCCACTTAGCTTTTCCTGGCTCCCTGACAAACCTCAGTTTTATTTGATAAGATAAAGCCTTTCCTGGCTGTATGGTTAATATCTCACAATGAAAAAAAAATGGTTAAAATACATTTTCCACGATCTCCAGTGATTGGGACACCCACTTTGCTGGACAGGTTGTACAGACATTAACAAAAAACTTCACAAACTACTTGGAGACTATCGTTTTTACTGACATCCTCCGTCGTCAGGCAAGGACCTCAAAACAAAGGGATTGGTTACATGAGATTGAACAGACTGCTAAATATCACTACAATTTTCATGACTTTTTGTCTGACATATTCCTGGCTTCTAATCTTTGTTTTCAGATATAAGAAGCTTTTCTCCTCAAGTCACTGATGGTTTAAAACAAATTAGTGATTTACACCTGTGGATAAAATTAAAACATTTTTCTTTTCTCTCTGCCTCATCCCTCCAGAAATTGGAAACATTTGGGTTCTGAACAGCCTCATCAAGGTAAAAATAAAAAAGGAAAAAAAAAAAAAAAGAGACTATCTCCAGACATATACAAAAATCTCAAGAGTACACTGGGAGCTCTAAAAGAAATATCCACCTAACTGATGTCAGGCCTATGACATCTAATGTTTCACTGAATCTTAAATTCTAGTTTTAATTAAGATCTGTATTTACTAAGACTCACTTCTTAGATAATTCCTTATGGTTATGTTACATTGCTAAGAGGCTTCACTAAGTTAAATTAGAAAGGACATTCATTAAGTTAAATTAAAAAGGTCCTTCATTAAAAAAGACACTCTAAGTTTGTTTCTAAAACTTAGCTCAGTAATCAGTCTTTAAATAAAGATCAGATGCTCCAGGATCTACAACAAGGAAATTAACAACAAGCTATAGTCATTTAACAGACTAAGTCAGATGACTTAAAGACGTCACTGCTGCTGCTGCTGCTAAGTCGCTTCAGTCATGTCTGACTCTGTGTAACCCCATAGATGGCAGCCCACCAGGCTCCCCCGTCCCTGGGATTCTCCAGGCAATAACACTGGAGTGGGTTGCCATTTCCTTCTCCAATGCGTGAAAGTGAAAAGTGAAAGTGAAGTCACTCAGTCGTGTCCAATTGTTCATGACCCCATGGACTGCAGCCTACCAGCCTCCTCCATCCATGGATTTTCCAGGCAAGAGTACTGGAGTGGGTTGCTATTGTCTCTGGGCTATACCTAATAAAAGTTCTTGATTTAAATTCTTACTTATGATTTTACTATTACTCTTAACTATATTGTTTTCTTTATTGCCTGTTTCAAGAAATGTCCCTTACATGATCAAATGTGTGACTGAGCCACTGATATAATGATGGTATATAGTTCCATATAAAGTCCATAGTTATAATGGATGTAACTCATATATCTCCCTTTGGTAAACTCTCTTACGTACATATGCCTATTGATACATTCTCTCAATTTATATGGGTCATTGCTCACTCCAGTGAGACTACAAAATATATACAAAGATATTTATATGCTTGTTTTGCTATTATAAAACTATCAAAAACTATAAAAACTGATAATGGTCCTGTTTATACCAGGAGAACATTTCAACAATTTCTTAAAATTTGATCTACAAAACATTCTACTGATATTCCCTATAACCCACAAAGACAGGCCATAATGGAGAGGGCTAATTAATCACTTAAATATATAATACAAAAACAAAAAGGGGGAAATGACATAGGACAATAAACAATATTGAATAAAGCTTTATTTACTCTCAATTTTTGAATATTTCAACAAAAACTATGGAAACTGCAGCTGAGCAACATTTTTAGGCTCCATCCACAAATACAATTAAGACTGTGATTTGGTCGCAAGATCCACTAACAAATGCTTGGTCACCAGGAAAGTTAATTACATGGGAAAGAGGGTTTGTTTGTATCTTTCCAGGAGAAGGTCTAGAACCTGTGTGGATTCCAGCTCATAGAGTAAAACTGAGCAGAAATAACCAGTGACTCCAGACAACCTCATCATGGTTATGTTTGCCCTGATAACCATCACAGTAAGTGTACCCCTGATTTTGGCAAAAGCAAAGAATTATACTTATTGGACATATATACTTAACCCCCCATTACTAAAACCCACTGACTGGGGCAATCCTATGATCCCCATATATGTTAATTATTCTTCCTGGATACCAGGACCAGAAGATACACGCTTTCCTCTTGTTTAATGAATCCTGGCCAATTTGTGTAGAACTACAGGATGTGTTAAATTATCAATGCAAGCCTGGCTGTCCACTAATTCTTTAAATCATAACTACACTAAGGTTCAACTACATCTTCTCTCTGGTCTGAGTTTTGCTTACAACGATTGAGAACCCAATAATGACACCAAATCAGACAGACCTTTATGCGAGCATCTCAAGCTGTGGACTGAAAAACAAGATCGTACTCAGTGGGATAACTGCCGCAGGACTGAGGGAGTAATTTTGTTAAATGGTTCCTATGGAATTGTATTGGACTGGTCCTCTAAGGGCTATGCAGTCTCTAATTGCTCTCATCAAAATCAGTCCTGCAATCCTCACAAAAGGCTGCGTTAGCAGGTGCCTAAAATCTTTGACCATACTAATATTACCACTCATTCAGATCATCCAATTATATGGCATGGTAATGACTTATCACCCCCCTTTCCCACAATTGGATCAAGGAAGAGGGCAAAGGGAGATTTGGAAACTGACTTTAAGTCTTAAAAAATTCCAAATTTGGGATGGATGCTATTCCAATAAAACTAATTATTCATTGACATTCAATACCACTACAAACTGGACATTTTCTATTTAGGCTTGTGTGAGAGATCCTTATATGCTCTTGAAAGGAACAGTTTCTATCAATGAAAGTGTACAAGAATTTTCTTGCCAGGATTGCAAATTATATACTTGCTTAAATTCTTCACTTTATAATTCCAATCACTCATTTGTTATATTAAGAAGGAGATTGGGAATATGGCTTCCAGGAAATCAAATCAGACCTTGGGAAGGCTCCCCTGAAATACATGCTCTTTAAAGGTAATAAAGAAAATACTGCAACATTCCAAAAGGTTTATTGGACTCCTTAAGAGCAGCTATTGTGGGAATTATTGTTATAGCCACGACCGCAGCTGTAGCCAGGGTGGCACTGCATCAAACTATACAAACGACTACATTTGTACAGCAGTGGCACCAAAATGCAAGTTCTGCCTGGGGAAGTCAAACCCACACAGACCAAAAAATTAATGGACAATTGATTGATTTAGAAAATACAGTTCTCCTACTAGGGGACAAAATGCAGAATTTAAAATTACAGATTCATCTTAAGTGTGATTGAAATCTCTCTTCATTTTGTGTCACACATAAGTATAATCAAAGTACATATACTTGGGATCAATTATCTAAACATTTGAGAGGAAACATTCATAATAATCTATTCTTAGGTATTACAAGGCTACTATTTCTAATATGCAAAATGTTCACTTACAATTACTCCCAGAAACTGCTTTATTTAAAGAAATTGAGGAAAGCTTACATAAACTTAACCCCATGACGTGGATTAAAACTTTAGGGGGAGGATTACTTGGTACTATAATATCAGGATGTGTATTTTTAACTGTTTTGTGTCTAGTCCTCAGATGCATGAGAAAAACCATCCGAGAACTGATGAAGAAAAAAGTTGCTTAGACAGCGTAAATACTCCTGCAAAAACAAGAAGGGGGAGATATAGCAGGAATTCCTAATAATGTACTTTCACAGCCTTGAGAAATTTCACAGAAATAGCACCTAGAAAAACAGCATATATTAAGAAACTGTGTTGATGATTATTTTCATGTTTTGCTTAGAATAATAGCCTTGTTACAAACCCCAAGGTTAGACCCAGAAGGGAGTTCATGACTGGGATCATGAAAGCATGGACCTTGGAACACTGGGTTAGCCTTAGGTATGAACACTGCCTTCACACTTGCTGACTGTTCCCGAGACTATCCCAGAAGGGAACATGTTGGGGTAAAAACAAGGAGATCTGGACTATGCCAATGTAGTGTCTTGGGAAAGATGGATCAAAGAAAGCTTTGTAGTCTGCAATCAGGAATAAAAGCTGGACTTATAGTGGACTCTGCACCTCAGTCCAATAGAGGCTGCAGAGACCAACTGCACCAGATTTCGTGTTCTGTTTCCATTCCTGTTGCTCGCTCCCGGACCTTTAGGGCAACACTGAAGGTTGCAGTTCAATGACAGATTGCCAAGAGGCACCCATGTGGGTCCCCTGATTTCCACACATAGTCCTCCTTTCTCTCATTGTATAGCAGGAGCCCTGCCTCCACTTGCTGATCAGGGACAATGAGCACTCCCAAGATGGTGACTCTTCTTCCCGTCTGTTGCTCCTCAGACACAGGAATCCAAAGTGCCCAGGCAGCAGCCATAGTTTGTCATTCGCTATGTTCAGTGGCAATAGCACACCCCCTGATCAGGCCCTCCAGCCCTGCAGAGTCCAGAGTTGCTGGAACGGGAAACAGAAAATCCTCCAGTGAGGTGAAGGTAAGTGAGGCTACTTCTGCTTCCACTTCTTGGTTCCTAGGCACAGGGGACATAGCACTATGTAGAGACCTCTGATTCAGAGCATATGTTGCATTCAGGAGCAATGCCCAGTTCTTAAGAGTCTTGCCTCCAACAGAGCATTTCAGCTATGCTTTCAGCAGGTCATTCCTTCACTCTCTCAGGTCAGCAGCTTCTGACGCTGCCGTGAATCACAAGGTCCTGGCCCAAACAACCACACCTCCTTTATTCAGAACAGGGTCCCCTGGTCATATCTTAGGTTGTGTGGGATTCTATGCTTGCGGATCAAATACTCTGTAAGCCCCTGGATACCTGGGCAGTGGTAATGGCTGAAACTCTGATGTTAGGAAAAGCACATCCATATTCAAATAACTGTCCATTTATGTGAGAATGAACTTGTCTTCTGGGATGCCAGGGGCCCAATTATTCTACTTATAACTGGTTGGCCTCCTCAAGGACGAAAGCCATACGAGAGGCTGGGCTTTGGTCTCTGACGGGTTGGATATTCAGAGGTAATAACTATGAGGCTGTCCTATGTGTGCGTGCTAAGTCACTTCAGTCGTGTCCAACTCTTTATAACCCCATGGACTGTAGCCCACTAGGCCATCAGGCCCATATGTAGCTTCTGTCTCTGCCACCGTGGCCACTCTGTTCATGTGCCCATTGTGCCAATTCCAGTGACAAAGCTTGCACCTACAATCGAGCTGACCCATCTGTAACAAGATTGGCCTTTTTCTTCTCCTTTAGCTGATCATACTGGATGTCCCCTTGGCCACAGAGGTGAGCTAAGGGAGGAACACTATTGCTCTTAGCAGGTCCAGTATGTCCCAGTCAAGTTATTTAACCACAATTATCAATTTGGCAGCCAGAAGAGGAGGTGTCACAGCACCAGAGGAGGTATCAGTTGCCTGTGCCATCCTACACAGGGAGGGGCAGGCCACAGAGGGGGCTCAGGAGAGTCTGCAGAGCCACTGTCTTTGAGGGTATCCACTGAGATGTTATCATTCCATGTTTCAGGACTGCAGGTTTTCTCAACCAGAGTATAAGGGACCTGCGATGTCTCAGCATTCAATTGTCTGGGGGGCTCCTAACTATCAAATCCTGAGTTTACTCCTCGGTGTGCTAACTCTTCTACAATCTAAGCTACCAAAGAGATCGTCTGGCTCTTGTATTTAGCTGTAACTGTTTGTTAGTTGCCCTCCATTTCCAATTATTCCTCTGTAAGATGTCAACGCAACTTTTTAATGCCTGACCAATTCCATTACCCTTATGCTTGATAACATGCATTTAAAAAGGCTTGAGTCATCTCACCAGCCAGGGCATTCTGCACTGGGATGGCACTCTCTCAAGTCATTACTGGTGATATTTTTAGCAACTGGGTTACCACTTGTGGTTGAGACTATCCATGTCCACATACCACTTGGACGGGGGAATCCTCCTTGACAGCAGGGAGGTATGTGGTCTAGTCCTCAAACTGAGTTTGTCATTTTAGTCCACTTCCAGAACCACTTGTGTCAGTGGGTCCTCTGGGCAGCAGATATCAAGGCAGCGTTAGAAACTCAAGAGGTTTATTGCTGATAACATCTATTAAAGGACAAAAGGAAAAGGAGCAGGAGTAGTTAGGATAAAACTTTAAAATGTGATACAGGTCTGACACCTGGAAAGAAGGGAAAGGAAGAAGGACAGAATAGTAAGAGCCTTAAACTGAAGTATTGCTTTGACAAAATCTTGGCCAGCACAAAGAGGGGGCCAACATCGGCCAGAAATGTCCAGGCACTCATAGCTAAGCCATGCTTAGTCACCTATCTATCACCTCCCATCCTATTTCAGGTGAAATAGACTGGGAGCTTCCTGGAGATAGTGGCTCTGGTGTGTAGTAACTGGAGGACAGAAGAGGGCTTCTGAGGTTTTGGTAATGATCTGTTTCTTAGTCTGGGTTTCATGTGTGTGGTCATTTTATAAAATTTTATCAAGCCCAGCTTTTATTTGTGAACTTTCATGAATATATGCTATATTTCTATTTTTTAAAAGTATTTTTTCTTAGGAAACTTAAGTTTCCATTGGTGCAGGACCTGCTACATAAATTATAGGACAGTTATACGATGGAATAATGAAGTGGTTTTAAAATCATGATGAAAATCTATATTTAATGGTTCTAAAGTATGTTTGTGATATAGCATTTTTAAATTTAAAAAAGTGACACAAAATATATTCAATATGATGCATTTTACCAAAAACGTAATAAGGCATGTTTTTATACTTAGAGAAAGGATTATGGGTATTTTACATAAAATATTAATAGTGGTTATCTTTGGACAGTATATTAATGATTATTTTATCTTTTTAATGTCGCTTCTAAATTTTTATAATGAAAATTTAGTACTTTTCTAGTCAGATCTCTTCCCAAAAAGTATTTAAAAATAAATAAATTGGTCTATGTTTTAAAATAAGTAATGAATCTATCTTACAAGGCTCACACTGAGCATCTACAATGAAAAGAACTTTGTGCTAGCTTTTTACAGAGATTTAAAAAAAATTTTTTTTAATTTTTTTATAAGGATAAACTTTGGGAGTTTATCCTCTTATTAGAGACATGACAGACACACACAGAATTAGAGAGTTAGTTTATAGTCAACAGCCAGGTTATGAGATCCTAACCTGTAGGGTAGGGAATCAAAGCTTTTTTTTTTAATTGGGATATCCCTAGTGGTCCAGTGGCTAAGACTCCACGCTCTCAGTGCAGGGGACTGGGTTTGATCCCTGGTCAGGGAACTAGATCCCACATGCCGCATCTAAGACCTGATGCAGCCAAATAGGTAAGCTTTTTAAAAAAAAAAAAAAAAAGCTTATTTATCTATGTGCACCCAGGGTCTTTTGCATCACCTGAAATATGATATTGAAGTTCCATTTGTATTGAATAAATTAATTAATGAATAATAGATTAATTAAAAAAACAATGTCAGATGAGTAAAAGGCATTTGGGACTAGGGAATTGTATGGGATGGCTACAGAACTGACAATGTCATCCATAATCATGTTTCAGCCAGTCCATAAGGTGATGACTCCTGAATCCTTACCTCCTACCCTTACTTCTTTCATGAGTTTTAGACAAATATTTATAACAGCAAACCTGATGCTGACACCTGGCTGTTCCAAAGGCACCTGCAATGTTCAAGGCTGAACTCATTTTCCCACTAATCCTGTTCCTCCTTCTCCTGCTGCTAATGCCACTCAGACCAGAATCATAGAAGTCATCTTGGACTTCATCTTCTCCCTCAGTTTTCATATTCAGTTTGTTATTAAAATGTTATTTCTACTTCTTGGATCTTTTTGGAATTTGGACTTTCCTACCCTCTGGTTTCTTCCCTCTGGTCATTCTATCTTATTATCCGTTGTCTCTGTCATTGCTATAATTTTTCTATAATAAAATGTAAAATTAATCACAGTTCTCTTCCTTACCATTGTCTAATAGCTCTTTGCTGCCATCATAAAACCCACACTCTGATTAGCTTGGCTTACACTGTCTTCCACAATTGGTCCTTTCTACCTTGTCCATCTCCCCACAAGGCTGGGGACTCCTGGTGTTGGGAATATTCTCTTCATCTTCATCATTCCAGTGCCTAACACAGTTTTAAGAACCCAATAAAGTTTTCCTAAATGAGTGGATGAAGAAGTAAGCCCTGAAGTAGGCTTTGAAGTTTGGACTAAGTGGATAAAATATAGATAGAGGATCTAATCTGGATCCTTTACACAATTATTGAGCTCCTAAGGTGAACTTATTGATGAAAGACATTCCTTGTTATTAATTTTTGTATCTCCATAACCTTCCAATGTTTAGCATATAATAGATGTTCAATACATACTGGATTAATCAATAAATTGATGAATGTTATTGTGTATTTAGCCAAGTGAGTATTACTTTTGGGAAATGTAATGCTTAATTAACTACAGAGCAACTTGTTTGGGGAACAGATGAAAAGTCCATTAATACTTCATGACAAGGCCACTATGCAGGCCAGATACCTGAACAAACAGAACAGCTCTGAAGGCAATTTAATAGGGCATGTTTTTTATTGACCAGAATAGGGACCTGCTGTTGAAGAGGACGCCTGTCTTCCTGAGGTCAGCAGCTCCAGCATTAGATTTAATAACTGTAACTAGATCTGGCTACAGGTGCTGCCAGAATAGGGCTTTCCCAAGGTGTCGTTCAGTTCAGTTCAGTCGCTCAGTCGTGTCCGACTCTTTGCGACTCCATGGACTGCAGCATGCCAGGCTTTCCTGTCCATCTCCAACTCCCAGAGTTTACTCAAACTCATGTCCATTGAGTTTGGATGGGGATGCCATCCAACCATCTCATCCTCTGTCATCACCTTCTCCTCCTGCCTTCAATCTTTCCCAGCATCAGGGTCTTTTCAAATGAGTCAGTTCTTCACATAAGGAGGCTAATTTTGGATAAATACCTCCTGGAGGCTTTTAGTATTTCAAAGTGAAGACTGTATGCTCTAGGAAGTTATAAAAATTACTGGAGTTTCCACTTTCAGTAGATAGTTAAACTCATATCTTTTATAATTGGGACATGTAATGGGCATGCTGACATTTTAAAACTTATATTGAGGTTTAGAAGTCAAATATTTTACTACGAACTTATAAAGGTTCTAAGAACTTGTTTGAAAAATAGCATGTTATAAAAAGTGACCCTGGTGCAATATGATCATGCCTTTCGGAGAACTTACAAGGAAATTTAGTTAGTTAAAGCTTCTGCTAGCATGATTCTAGCCCAGGGAATAACAAGGATATCTTCAGTTGCCAGTTGATCTTATCTGCTGCTTCTCCTGCTGCCTAATTTGGGAAACTCCATTTTGCTGCAGTTTCAAGTCTCTGGATTATTGTACCCTTGGGCTTTTCTTCTCTATTTGTTTCTCTGGAGCTTTTGAGGAAACTCTGTGGTCTGTGATATAGTGCCTTTTATTCAAAATACAACAGGGAAAGCTGGTTAAAATATCAACAGTCAAGGCTTTGTAAAGCTTTTTTTATTTTCTTGACAGGAGGGTATTAATCAACTTATTAGTGAAATGAAGAGATTAAAACTTAATAACAACCTTGGCTAATCTTTCATCATTAAGTTGGAATGTGGCTAAAGCCTTTCTACTATCATGCCAACACAAAATGCTTTTCTTGCTTCTGGTTTAATTAGCTAGTAACTTCAACAAATAAAGCTTAAATCTTAAATTGAGATGGTTTCCTTTTGGCCCTCTAGGTCAGAAAATGGAGAAACAAAAGGGAAGAAGACCAATTTATTCATCCTGGTCACCAAGAGGCTTGAAGCTTTAGGGAAATATTTCCCCAGAGATGAAACGATGTCATTTACAGTTCTCTAGAAAATTAATAAGGCAATTTGATTTTTAATGCTTCTGTAGTCTTAGCACAGTGGCTTCTTACATCCCTGAGCTATGTGTTTAAGTGCACATCAAAATGTCAAAGTGGACCTCTACACATCACCCCTACCTGCTGTTTTAAAAATGGTTTCTTTCTTAATTATTTTCAGACTAACAACTTTATTTGAAAACAATTTGAAATGGCTCTGAGTAATTATGAGCAAAGGCTTCCCAGTAGTAAAGGGGTTTAGTGATAAAGAATCTGCTATCAGCTCAAGAAGATGCAAGAGATGCAAGAGTTTGATCCCTAGGTTGGGAAGATCACCTGGAGGAGGAAATGGCAATCCACTTCAGTATTCTGGCCTGAAAAATCCCAGGGACAAAAGAGCCTGGTGGGCTATAGTCCCTGAGGTCACAAAGAGTTGGTCATGACTGAGTGACTGAGGATGCAGACATGCAACTATGAGCAAAGCTGGTCATCTGGTACTCTCTCAACGTTAGTCAGGAGCAAATGCAGCCTTCTTGGAGTTTGGTACCTATGAATATTCATGAGGAGCAAGGTATCCTAGTGGTTAAAGGCACCAGTTCTGAAATCTGATGTACTGGGTTTGAGTCCTGGGTCCACTGCTCACTAGTTATGACTTGTGTAAGTTAATTAAAATCTCATTGGTTAAGTAGTGAAAGTTGCTCAGTTGTATCAGACTCTTTTCAACCCCACGGACTATACAGTCCATCGAATTCTCCAGGCCAGAATACTGGAGTGGGTAGCCTTTCCCTTCTCCAGGGGATCTTCCCAACCAAGGAACTGAACCCAGGTTGGTGGATTCTTTACCAGACGAGCCACAGTTCAGTTCAGTTCAGTCGCTCAGTCATGTCCGAATCCTTGCAACCCCATGAACCACAGCATGCCAGGCCTCCCTGTCTATCACCAACTCCCAGAGTCCACCCAAATCCATGTCCATTGAGTCAGTGATGCCATCCAACCATCTCATCCTCTGTCATCCCCTTCTCCCCCTGCCTTTAATGTTTCCCAGCATCAGAGTCTTTTCAAATGAGTTAGCTCTTCGCATCAGGTGGCCAAAGTATTGGAGTTTCAGCTTCAACATCAGTCCTTCCAGGGAATACCCAGGACTGATCTCCTTTAGGATGGACTGGTTGGATGTCCTTGCAGTCCAAGGGACTCTCAAGAGTCTTCTGCAACACCATTGTTCAAGAGCATCAATTCCTTAGCACTCAGCTTTCTTCACCGTCCAACTCTCACATCCATACATGACTATTGGAAAAACCATAGCCTTGACTAGACGGACCTTTGTTAACAAAGTAATGTTTCTGCTTTTTAATATGCCGTCTAGGTTGGTCATAACTTTCCTTCTAAGGAGTAAGTGTCTTTTAATTTCATGGCTGCAATCACCATCTGCAGTGATTTTGGAGCCCCCCAAAATGAAATATGCCACTGTTTCCACTGTTTCCCCATCTATCTGCCATGAAGTGATGGGACAGGATGCCATGATCTTAGTTTTCTGAATGTTGAGCTTTAAGCCAACTTTTTCACTCTCCTCTTTCACTTTCATCAAGAGGCTCTAAATTTAGTTCCTCTTCATTTTCTGCCGTAAGGGTGGTGTCATCTGCATGTCTGAGGTTATTGATATTTCTCCCAGCAATCTTGATTCCAGCTTGTGCTTCTTCCAGCCCAGCATTTCTCATGATGTACTCTGCATATAAGTTAAATAAGCAGGGTGACAACATACAGCCTTGACGTATTCTTTTTCCTATTTGGAACCCGTCTGTTGTTGCATGTCCCATTCTAACTGTTGCTTCCTGACCTGCATACAGGTTTCTCAAGAGGCAGGTCAGGTGGTCTGGTATTCTCATCTCTTTCAGAATTTTCCACAGTTTATTGTGATCCACACAGTCAAAGGCTTTGGCATAGTCAAGAAAGCAGAAACAGATGTTTTTCTGGAACTCTCTTGCTTTTTCGATGATCCATCGGAAGTTGGCAATTTGATCTCTGGTTCCTCTGCCTTTTCTAAAACCAGCTTGAACATCTGGAAGTTCATGGTTCACATATTGCTGAAGGCTGGCTTGGAAAATTTTTTTTTTTGGAAAATTTTGAGAATGTGTGTGAGATGAGTGCAATTGGGCGGTAGTTTGAGCATTCTTTGACATTGCCTTTCTTTGGAATTGGAATGAAAACTGACCTTTTCCAGTCCTATGGCCACTGCTGAGTTTTCCAAATTTACTGGCATATTGAGTGCAGCACTTTCACAAAATCATATTTTAGGATTTGAAATAGCTCAACTGGAATTCCATCCCCTCCACTAGTTTTGTTCATAGTGATGCTTCCTAAGGCCCACTTGACTTCACATTCCAGGATATCTGGCTCTAGGTGAGTGATCACACCATCGTGATTACCTAGGTCATGAAGATCTTTTTTGTACAGTTCTTCTGTGTATTCTTGCCACCTCTTCTTAATATCTTCTGCTTCTGTTAGGTCCCTACCATTTCTGTCCTTATTGAGCCCATCTTTGCATGAAATATTCCCTTGGTATCTCTAATTTTCTGGAACAGATCTCTAGTCTTTCCCATTCTATTGTTTTCCTCTATTTCTTTGCATTGAGTGCTGAGGAAGACTTTCTTATCTCTCCTTGCTGTTCTTTGGAACTCTGCATTCAAATGATGAGCCACAAGAAAAGTCCAAGAACACTGAAGTGGGTAGCCTATCCCTTCTCCCCAACCCAGGAACCAAACTGGAGTCTCCTGCATTGCAGGCAGATTCTTTACCAACTGAGCTATCAGGGAAGCCCATAGTGTTAAAAGGGAACAATAATAGCATCTACTAGCCTAACACAGTGCCTGGCACAATAGCAAGTGCTTGGTAAATCTAATTAGCAATAATAATAATAAGCAGTGGCAGCAGAAAAACCTTTTACCTACAAGATTTTGCACTATGTTTTGAGAATACAAAAGTATATAAGAAATGTGTTCCATTCTTCTCAGGCTGATTGGAGAGAAAGGATACATATACACATGTTTATTAGACATATATATTAATAATAAGCTGAGCATCACAGCTGTGAGAAAGACAGGAGCTTTACCTTGGAGGAAGGGCAGTATCCAGATATGTTGACTACAAGACTGGGTGCATTCTCAGGGCTGTCAAAATGGCATAACTGACTCTTCTTGTAAATTTTCCTTGAGCACCTCAGGTACTTCAAAGGCTAAGAATTCATGGGGCAAGGAGGTAGGGGCAGTTAAAAGGTCTTTGGCCATTTTTGTTTTTAAATTGGATGTTTTCAGTTTGGTCATTTGAAAACAAAGATTTGTTGCCAGCTTAAAAATACTTCTTTTCCTTAAGTAAATATTTGTAGAATGAAGAATGGAAATGATCCTCTGCCACAACAAACAATTATGCTATATTTTAGCTCTCTCGCCTCGGTACTTCCAAGATGACCAAGAAAAGAAGGAACAATGGTCGTGTCAAAAAGGGCCGCAGACACGTGCAGCCTATTTGCTGCACCAACTGCGCCCGATGCATGCCCTAGGATAAGACCATTAAGAAGTTCGTCATTTGGAACACTGTAGAGGCCGCAGTTGTCAGGGACATTTCTGAAGCGAGTGTTTTTGAGGCCTATGTGCTTCCCAAGCTGTATGTGAAACTACATTACTGTGTGAGTTGTGCCATTCATAGCAAGGTAGTCAGGAATCGCTCTCGGGAAGCCCAGAAGGACGGATCACCTCCACCCTGATTTAGACCTGCGAGTGCTGCCCCACGTCCTCCCCTAAAGCACATGTAAGGATCCAAGTCCTTAAAGACTGAAGAAATATTGGTTTCTCTGAAAAGACAATAAAATGGAAATTAGACTTTATGTAGCATGTTGAATATTTGTTGCCAGATGGAGTGGGGGTTGTGTACATCTTATTTCCGTCTTTGGTCTCTCCAGTTTGCATAGCTTAGGGGTGGGAGCAAGGAATTAGGGCATCTGTGTTTGATTAATTCAGCCTGGCAAATGGCCTAAGTTGGTGTCCTTCCTCCGGGGAGGAAACTAGCAGAGTGAGGAGTGCATCAGGAAGTGACTTAGACTAAGGTGTGCATTCCTCCTGCGTCAACATGAAGACTTTAATAAAAGTCCACAACTTGAATAGCATAAGGGGATCTGTATTCAGGTCCTTAGCCTCGTCAGGTTTACTTGCCTACCTTGATCTGCTAAGCCAATCACCCAGCTTTCATCTTTTGGTGGTACATTGCTTTATGAATGATAATGCCCTGAATGCCAGGTGTTCATAGAAATTTGTGGAAGTCCCACAAGAGGGGAGAGAGGAGAGTTTGTGCAAAAAGTCTGGGAAAAGGCTGTAGTCTGTGTGACAATGGCTCATTTGTTCCAGAATTCAGAAATTAGAGGGTTCCCAGCTAGGAATACACATTGGCCCTCTAACAACATGGGTTTAACTGCAGGGGGGGGGGGTTGTTTTGTTTTCAGTAAATACATACTACATGATCCACAGTTGGTTGAATCCTCAAGTGTGAAAGTACAGACAGATACAAAAGGCTAACTCTAAAATTAATTATATAAGGATTTTTGAAGAGATGGTGCCCCTAACCAAAGCTTTGTTCAAGGGTCAAATGTACACGTATATTTGAAAAATTAATATGTAAATGGCTTGCTAAGGACTTTGCTGGTTAGGTTATATGATTTTTTTTCCTTAAGCTAAACTAGTAGCTTGGAAGTTTTGATTAAAGTACACATTGTTCTGGGGGAAAAAAAGCTATGCTATATTTTATAGTAAAAGTATATACATGCCTACCTTTCTTTGAGATAACAAACAGATATAGCCTTGGTCCTGAGATATAATAAAAACTCTAGACTATTCAAGTTTATGAACAGCTTAATAAATCATGCTTAAGAAAAAGTGTGTGGTCCAATTTAGTCCAGGGGAAATATGATAGTGACTTTGATGAGGGTGACAGCAGTGAAGAGGGGGAGAAGTGTATATATTCATGATCTTTACAGACAGCCTATTTTAGACATGATATATTGAAGCTAATAGATAACATTTTCCAAAAAGACTCTTCTCTAGAGACAATAAAGATATTTGGTGCTCTATCATAACCAGAAACTTAATCAAAAGATAGTAAAAAAAAAAAAACTCCAAATGATGACATGCTGCTGGTAAAGCTACTAAAATATCTATCTTGAAACCATACTCATTCATTTATTCTTTTATTCATTAAAAAATTAATATATTATGTTTCCTTCTATGTGCTATGCAGTATGTTAGGTATTGCATACCCAATTGTGAATAAAATAGATGTTTCCTTCTCTCATGCAGCTAGAAGAAGACAGACAATAAAATATCACTATATAATTGTATATTCATCCATTTACTCCAAGAACTAATTCTTTTAAGACTTTTTCTGATGTGGATCATTTTTAAAGTCTTTGTTGAACTTGTTATAATATTACTTCTGTTTTCTGTTTTTTGGCCCTAAGACATGTGGGATCTTAGTTTCCTAACCAGGGATCAAACCCACATGCCCTGCACTGGAAGGCAAAGTCTTACCAATGGACAACCAGGGAAGTACCAAGAACTAATTCTTGAGCACATATTCTGTGTTGGGGAATATTTAGGGGAATATCTCCTTGGTTCTGGAGATATAATAATGATCAAAAATAGACTGGTTTCTGCCATCATGGGGTCTACATTCTGAAGAGAAAGGCAACTTAGAGTTAGACTAAGATAGTAAGTTATAACTATGTAAGAGCTATGAAGGAATACAGAATAAGGAAATTTGACCTCACAAGGAGGTCAAGGGAGGCCTTCCTGAAAAAGTGAAGAATGGATGGAGAACTGAAGGATGAGGAAGAGTTAGCTGGCAAGAGAGGGAAGGGGAGAACATTTCAGACAGAGGAAAAAGCATGTTGCTGAGGCCAGAGGTTGAAAGATGTAAAATTTGGCTAGAAGATGAAGATTAATCCATGCAAAAGACAGAGAGGGAAGTTAGAGGTGAAGGAACTAACCCACAGAAGCTGTGAGATGACAGTGTTTCAAAAAGGAAGTCATGGACAACAGAGTCAAATGTTGCTGAGAGGTTAAGTAATATGAGAACTGAGAATGTCCCCTGGATTTCACAACTTGCAGGTCATTGGTGAGTCCAGTGGAATGATGGGCCAGAAGCCAGAATGGAATGGTTTGAGAGTGAGTCAAAGGTGAGTGAGGAAATGTAGGGAGCAAGAGTATAGATTAGGAATCACATTTGGTCACATGTAATAGAACCTGATGACAGTAGCTTAACTAAATAGAGTTATTTTTCTCACAAAGCAAGAATGACAGAGGGTGACATTCAGGCTGGTGCAGTGGTTACATGATGTCATTAATGTCCTAGAACCTTTCTTTCTGTTCTGTCATCCTCAGTGTGAGGCTTTTTTTGTTTTTTGTTTTTCCAATCAGGAATTAAAAATGGCTACTCACTATCAAGCCAGTGCTACAGACAGAAGGAAAAAAGAAACATCGGGGGAAAGGTCTGGTACCTACACCAGGAAAGCAAACATCTTCTATAAATCCACAGCTGACTTCATATCATCTGTCAGAGCTGTGCCATGTGGACATTCCTAGCTGCAAGGGAGGCTAGGAAATAAAGTCTTTAGTCTGACTAATATACTTATATATACTTATATGCAGAGTACATCATGAGAAACACTGGGCTGGATGAAGCACAAACTGGAATCAAGATTACCAGGAGAAACATCAATAATCTCAGATATACAGATAACACCACATTTATGGCAGAAATCAAAGAACTTAAGAGCCTCGATGAACATGAAAGAGGAGAGTGAAAAAGTTGGCTTAAAGCTCAACATTCAGAAAACTAAGATCATGGCATCCAGTCCCATCACTTCATGGCAAATAGATGGGGAAACAGTGGCAGACTTTATTTTGGGGAGCTCCAAAATCACTGCAGATGGTGATTGCAGCCATGAAATTAAAAGACACTTACACTTACTCCTTGGAAGAAAAATTATGACCAACCTAGACAGCATATTAAAAAGCAGAGACATCACTTTGCCAACAAAGGTCCATCTAGTCAAGACTATGGTTTTTCCAGCAGTCATGTATGGATGTGAGAGGTGGACCTTAAAGAAAGCTGAGTGCCAAAGAATTGATGCTCTTGACAATGGTGTTGGAGAAGAGTCTTGAGAGTCCCTTGGACTGCAGGGAGATCAAACCAGTCCATCCTAAAGGTAATCAGTCCTGAATATTCATTGGAAGGACTGATGCTGAAGCTGAAACTCCAATATTTTGGCTACCTGATGCGAAGAGCTGACTCACTGGAAAAGACCCTGATGGTAGCAAACATTGAAGGTGGGAGGAGAAGAAGATGACAGAGGATGAGATGGTTGGATGGCATCACCAACTCAATGGACCTGAGTTTGAGTAAACTCTGGGAATTGGTGATGGACAGGGAGGCCTGGTATGCTGCAATCCATGGGGTTGCAAAGAGTCGGACATGACTGAGTGACTGAACTGAACTGAGTTTGACCCATTGCTGCCGTGAGAGAATCAGCTTCTGTGGGAAGAATGGGAGATAGATGGTGGGAAGAATGGGAGATAGATGTTGAGAAGGCAACCACTGCAGCTACACAGCATGTACGAATCACATGTTCAAAAAGTGTGTCACAAAGGGAAGGAGATAAGATGATGGGATGATAGTTGGAGGGGGGATGTGGGATTGAGTGACTTTTTTTTTTTAAATGGAAATGACTGGAATGTATTTAAAACTTGATAAGAAGGGTCTAATCAAGAAAGAGAAAGTTTTAACATACAGGAACAAAAAACTGTAACTGACAATGTAATGTTCCTTAGAAGGAGGGAATGGAATCTAAATGAGAAGTGCTGTGCTGTGTTTAATTGCTCAGTCATGTCTGACTCTCTGTGACCCAGTGGACTGTAGCCACCAGGCTCCTCTGTCTGTGGGGATTCTCCACGCAAGAATACTGTCATGCCCTCCTCCAGGGGGTCTTCCCAACCCAGGGATCAAACCCAGGTCTCCCGCATTGCAGGCAGATTCTTTACCACCTCAGCCGCCAGGGAAGGACAGGCTCTCAGTTTTAACAACAGGAAGGAGGAAAGTAGGTTTATATCCTTTATATTCAGAAATGGTGCTTCTCTTTCCTCTATAATGTTGGAGGTGAGCTTTGCTATTGCCAATGAGAAGATAGAAAGAAGTGATCAGGGTTTTGAGAAATTTGAGATGTTAAAGTTTGAAATACCTGTTTTAGAGCAAAACTGACTCAAGTATAAAGGGCACAAATAAACTGCCATCAGGGAAATGTTCCCATGTGACTTTCCTGAGAAATATGTTACAGAATGAGCTTCAGACAATCAGAATGAATAGAAAGACATCAACAAAAGGCCCAGAATTGAGTATTAAGTATACAATGACTTGTAGAAGTACCCACACCCATGCCTATGCTTAGCTGAATATTGTCCTATTTCCATGATTAATTAATCATGTTGAATAATCATTCAACATGTTGAATAATCATTTATTCAACAAAATATTGACTGAATATCCTCTACACATTAGATACTTATGCATGTTATGCAGCAAGCTAGGAGGAGTTGGGGTGGGTGAAAAATAGAGGCAGGGAGAGGGCAGCAGTGAGAAAGCAACTGTTTAAAAAGGTGGACACACTCTTAACTGGGGAGGTACATAGAAGTCTTAACATCCACGCCTAGGGTGAGTTGCTGAACTCCACCCAGGCAATGGCATGCAAGGAGTGGTCTGATCTGAGGATAAGATAGGCAATTGTCATGGTTCCAGGGGCAGACCTAGAGTCAGATCAATTGGAAATAAGGGCACCTGGAATAGAGGTCTAGCTGTGAAGGCAGTGGGTGCAAAGTTAGAGGGTGAAATAGGTTTCAGTAGGCCTGCTTTCTTCTTGGTTGATTCTTCAAAATATCAGCTTTGAGAGGTGGCAAGAAACCTAGATGTTAGATCCCCTAAAGTAAGCCTGAGAGACTGATATAAGAAAATTTCATCTGAATAATGTTGCCCATATCAAGAGCTAGGCTACCCTGCATATGTGTCTATCTTACACTGCATAGTGCAATAAGATATTTCTACCTCTATATTCTACTTACCACTAAGAATATTTCTATTAATATATTCTACTGTCACTATGGAGAGACTATATCATACTCAACAGAGCAGACAGTAATAATAACAACTACTGTTTACTGTATATACATCAGATACTGTTCTAGACACATAATGGGCTATATTTCATCTTACCCTTAAAACAACCCTCTCAGTTAGCTATTATTGTTCCTAGTTACAGAGAAGAGGATGCTGAACCTGGTCCAGTAAGTTTGTTATTTTGCCCAGCATCACATGGCTGTAAATGGCCAAACCAGGATTCTAGCCCATGTGTAACTCCAAACCTACCACTATGCCATAACTGTTACATCACGCTGTTCTGGTACAGTGCTGAACAATTCATGTCACTTAATGATGTTAATGCTTAATTATTTAATTGGTCTACTTCTTTAGTAAGCAAAACTGGGATCTTAGCCCATTTCTCTGTTGCTAAAAATCACAAGACCATGCTGCCCTCTATCAGCTTCAGTGACATTGGTCACTGCTAATTTTCAGAATTAATTTGACTTACAAAAACATTTCACTCAACCTGGTGGCTCAGCTGGTAAAGAATCAGCCTGCAAGATCTCTGAGGTCTCTGAGGGAGACCTGGGTTCGATCCCTGGGTTGAGAAGATTCCCTGGAGAAGGGATACCCACTCCAGGATTCTGGCTACCTACTCCAGTAGGCTGGTTGCAAAGAGTCGGACACAACTGAGTGACTTTTACTTTCACTTTTACCATATGTATAATGAGCACTGAAGCTGATACATTTATACACACAAAAATCAATGCAAAACATTTTAATGACTATTAATTCAATTTGTGGTTCAGTTCAGTTCAGTTCAGTTCAGTTGCTCAGTTGTGTCCTACTCTTTGTGACCCCATGAACCACAGCACACTAGGCCTCACTGTCCATCCCCAACTCCCGGACTTTACCCAAACTCATGTCCATTGAGTCAGTGATGTTATCCAACCATCTAATCCTCTGTTGTCCCCTTCTCCTCCTGCTCTCAATCTTTCCCAGCATCAAGGTCTTTTCAAATGAGTCAGCCCTTCAATTTGTGGTAAGGTCTAGTTATACTCATTACAGAATTCACTTTTTCCATAACCTGTCACTTAAAACTTTATTTTCACTTCTAGAGGAGTTAAAAAAAAAAAGTGAGTCAGGTTTTTTGACACTTTTGTTTCCTTATCACTTATTTAATGGAAATTTTCAAAGATTTACAAAAGTAGAGAAAATAGAACCTCCAAGTATAACTCAGTTTCAACAATGATTATTTTTCCAATAAGTGTGGTAACATGATTTCCAATAAGAGTTATCTTTTAAATCCTTTCTAATCTAATTACTACTTCATTCAGATGGTATCTCAGTGTTTCCATAAAAATAGTATAATTGCTATCTTATTAATTAACTATGGCTGATGTATGAGAGCTTTGATACATTGTCAAATGCTGTTGTTGAAATTAGCTAACTATAGCCCACAAAGTTTTTCTGTCTTACCTGAGAAAATGATTGTATTTAAGTTTTAGCTTAGCTCAGCAGTGAAACTGATTCTGCTTGATATCTGTTGGCCCTTTTGGGTTAGTCCACGTTTACCACACTAACCATCCAATTTTAACCCTCTTTCTGTTAAGAGAGAAAGAAAAAATTTATTCTATGCAAAGATAATCAGAACAGAAAATGCAGCCACCTGAATAATGGCAGCATGCATAGTGTATTTCACATCTATTTGTAGTAGGTCCACTCAGAGAGTTACCAGATGCTCATAATCCTGAAAGTTTGATGCCAGTGTGGGCAGGTTGACTTTCCTGGTTCTGATCCTTTGCCAGTCTTCTTTATGACATAACAAAGTAAATCAGGTAAATCAGGAGCATAAACATTTCAACCAAAACTTATCCTGCTACTGGATAACATAAGTGAAAACAATAACAAAACTATATTCAACTCCTGGAATTCTTGACAGTGGAGCAATTATACTGTGTTTTTATATAAATATAATAAACATGGTTTAAGTATTTTTCCCAGGAATTTTAACTAAACTATTTTTTACCCTTCTAGCTAGAAGACAAATATCTTGTTTAGATGTAGATTTATTGATATTAGAGATTTTTTCTTATATAAAAATTTCAAGCTAAATTCTGACCTTTTCCCAAGGCCTCAAATGACTTTTAAAATATATTAAGCACATATCTTTCTTAAAATCATTTTTTTAATTTCCACAATAGCTGTATGTCAAATCCCAAAAAATCTAGAATTGGTCAATATGATCTGATAGTACTATTTGCTCCCACCTCTCTTTTCCTTCTGGTCACTTACTCTAAAGTAATCACAATTTTACAGATTCAGATTTAGTGAGCTATATTTCAAGCTACTTGGTGAACTATTTGTTTTAACCCATCCAGTTATATAGTTAATGTTTTTAGTATTTTCTTATAATTGTTTCTTTAACATATTAGAATCTTGACAGTTACTTATCTTCCTAATCAAAACACTATTTTACATTTTGATATGTTCTCAAATCAAAACAACTATTTTCTAGATACAAGAGACACACTTAGAACAACTTGTCAAAGTTAAAAATAAAGGAATGGGAAAAGATTCAATAGGGAAATGCTAATAAAAAGGTGGCTATAACACTTTTATTCTCATTATTCTAATTGGATATTATTTGGTATAGCACTTCAGTATGGTTTTTCCAGTAGTTATGTGAGAGTTGGACGTGAGAGTTGGATGGTGAAGAAAGCTGAGCACCAAAAAATTGATGCTTTTGAACTGTGGTGTTGGAGAGGACTCTTGAGAGTCCCTTGGACTGCAAGGAGATCCAACCAGTTCATCATAAAGGAGATCAGTCCTCAGTGTCCATTGGAAGGACTGATGTTGAAGCTGAAACTCCAATCCTTTGGCCACCTCATGCAAAGAGTTGACTCATTGGAAAAGACCCTAATGCTGGGAAGGATTGGGGGCAGGAGAAGAAGGGGACGACAGAGGATGAGATGGCTGGATGGCATCACCGACTCGATGAACATGGGTTTGGGTAGACTCCAGGAGTTGAAGGACAGGGAGTCCTGGCATGCTGCGATTCATGGGGTCGCAAAGAGCTGGACATGACTGAGTGACTGAATTGAACTGAGACCCAAACTGAAGCAATACGTTCTGAATGGGACGACAGTAACATGAAAATGTCAGTTCTTTTTCAATTAACACAGAGATGCAATGCAGCTAATCACTCAATTCTAATGTACAGCAGGAAAAAAAAGTGCATAAGAGGATCAAGAACAGAAATGGTGACGAATAGAAAGGAAACAGTGAAAAGTGGCATGAACACTGTCTAATGGCCAGAGAGCAGGACAGAACACCGGTGCCTTTCCAAGCACCGGAACTTATTATCGGACAAAGGTCACGTCTTAAACCTGCATAAAAGGAAGCCACTCTGTAAATATCTGTGGGACGGTGCCTGGATACTTAGGAGAAAATAGAAGTTGATGCTGGCCTCATCCCATATGCAAAATAAATTTCAACTGGATTAAGAACAACTGCAAGGAGATCCAACCAGTCCATCCTAAAGGAAATCAGTCCTCGGTGTTCATTGGAAGGACTGATGTTGAAGCTGAAACTCCAATCCTTTGGCCACCTCATGTGAAGAGTTGACTCACTGGAAAAGACCCTAATGCTGGGAAGGATTGGGGGCAGGAGGAGAAGGGGATGATGGAGGATGAGATGGTTGGATGGCATCACCGACTCAATGGACATGGGTATGGGTAGACTCTGGGAGTTGATGATGGACAGGGAGGCCTGGTGTGTTGCGGTTCATGGGATTGCAAAGAGTCATATACGACTGAGCAACTGAACTGAACTGATTATAAATATTTAACTTTTGTGTATAAGGAGTCTGAATAAAATAGGTAATGATGATGACATTTTAATCCTATTGTATAGTTCTGGCCTACCCCACCTCACTGCCTCTAGGGTCCCCCATAATTCAGTAGGTGCCCAGTGTGCCAGTGTCTCCAGTGTTTTTACACTCACTCCCAATAAACTCTAGGTATAGCCTTTTATACCTTCAAAATCTAGGACTGAATAAATCTGGAGCTCAATCAACTACAAAGTCAACAACCTTGAAATTCTCCTAAGCCCAGTGATCTCTGCTTCAACTTGGCCTCCTGTGAGCCTGTCCACATCAGATTCCATCACAGGTTCAAGCTCATGCAGAAGCTCCATTCAATGAGGGACTTTTCAGGGCCCTGAGTCTCCCATCCATTTTGTAGAGATCTCTAGGCCTCAACTTCTGGCATAGCAACACAGGCTCTGAGCTTTTCCTCCTCTGTGCATCATGGAAGGGCTGGCCCAACTGTGGTAGTCCTCCTCTTTCCTTTTCTCCTCAACTGAAAACAATTACATTTCTGCCCCTAGGTTTATTCCTTCTAAATGCATACTATGCTGAATGTTTTACTCTTATTCTGTTCTAGGCACTTGATCACCAACCCTAGTTTAAAAAAAAAAAATTCTAGGGGGAGGGACAATATAGGGGTAGAGCATGGGTACAAGCTATTAGGTATAAAATAAACAACAAGGATATATATACAACACAGGGAATACAGTCAAGGTTTTATATTAATTATAAACAGAGTATGACTTTAAAAAATTGTGAATCACTATATTATACACCTATAACTTAAATAATATTGTATCAACTATACTTTAATTAAAAATATAATTAATTAATTAAAAAATTCTGACCATAATCCACCTTAAAAAATATAGCTATTTTGACAAGGTCTATCAAAATTTTACCTAAGCAATACTTAGTTCCCTTATCATGTGGCAACACAATCTGATATTTTCTTTTTTATTATTTAGCCACTAAATTGATTTCACTAATCACTAATGGGTCAAGACTCTCAGTTTGAAAACCCTTGATCTAAAGAGTCTCTCCAGGTTTCCCTGGTGGCCCAGTGGTAAACAATCCATCTGCCAATGCAGTCAAGATGCAGGTTTAATCCCTGGGTCAGAGAGATCCCCTGGAGAAGGAAATAGCAACACATTCCAGTATTCTTGTCTGGGAAATCCTATGGACAGAGGAGTCTGGTGGGCTATAGTACATGGAATCGCAAAGAGTTGGACATTCCTGCCTGCTAAGTTGCTTTAGTCGTGTACAACTCTTTGTGATCCTATGGACTGTAGCCCATCAGGCTCCTCTGTCCAAGGGATTCTCCAGGCAAGAATACTGGAGTGGGTTGCCATGCCCTTCTCCAGGGGATCTTCCTGACCCAGGGACTGAACCCACATCTCTTACATTTCCAGTAGCTGGACATGACTTAGCGACTAAACAACAATAGAGAATCTCCCACCCCTGACTCCCCACCTCATCCCACCTCTGCAAGACACTTCTGGCATCTTGTCTATCAGAACCAGGTCAGACAACATGAAGTGATATTTAAAACAATCACTGCCTTATTTCCTTGATATTCTAAAAGGGAGTTCTTTTTCACAGAAGGACAGCAGTCTCCAGGCAATAAAGGAGGTACTTATAGTGTTTAGAAATGGTGAAGATTTATTTAAAGCCTTCTAGAAAATATCCATGATCTGAAATCTTATTAAAGAGTACATGATTCAAAGTTAGGCATCCTGACTCCTTGTTTCACTCTGCCACTGAGTATTGTGTGTGTTTGCACAGTTGCTCAGTTGTGTCCGACTCTTTGTGACTCCATGGACTGTAGCCTGCTAGTCTCCTTTGCCCATGGGATTTTCCAGGCAAGAATAATGGAGCAGGTTGCCATTTCCTACTCCAGGGATCTTCCTGACCCAGGAACTGAACCAGTGTCTCTTGTATCTCCTGCATTGGCAGGCAGATTCTTTACCTCTAGCAGAACCACTTGGGAAGCCATTGAGTGTTAGGAGGTACATTACTCAGCCTCTCTGAACCAAGGGATCTCAATCTAGAGAATAACAGTAAATCTGATGATATATAAACCCTATAAATCTAATGATTCATTCATGCATTCATTTGCTCATTCACTTGACAAATGCTTCATTGATTCAGGTCTACCTGAATGTCCCAGGTAGACCTCTCACTGCTGATCTGACAACTCAAGCTCGGAGGGCCATGTTATAAATTTATCACACACCACATATGATCATATGCCAAGGCTCTTTCTCATCAAATTTATGCTTCATCAGGCACCACAGGGGAATGAGTGGCTTCATACAAGCACATTATCCAGAAAAAATGATGAACATTCATATAAACCACTTAATGTCTCCAAAATGTATTAGAGATTATACTGTACCTAATTTCATTAATGGTTTAATTAGCTAATTCTAATAGTAAGGAGCTTTAAGATTTTTGAATTCTTAAACAAGTTTAATTTAAAATGTCAAAAATGTAATATTTGCTCTAATCCCCTCTCTGTTCTTTTTCCTTCCCACCACCTTTTAACTCTTGGTTTAACTGTCATAACACCTGGTTGAGTTGGCACAATCAGTGGTAAGAGAATGACTAAAAGCCATTCCTATACCAATATAGATAGCAGTTGCTTAAATGTATACAAAAGTGACTGTTTACTACAGAAAATATCACATAGAACTCAAACTAAATACATCTTCCAACTCCAAATTCAGCATGATCCCAGAAATGTCAACAGCCATTCCAATGCCCCATGATGTGAGGAGTTGGACTGAGAGACAGCAGTTTTAATTGATTGTTAATTTTACAAAGATATATCTTTGGAAGGCACTCGTACAAATGAAAAGGCTGGAAAGCTAAGCTTCACTAGATCAAGTGAAGCTTGATCTACTTCCATCAAGTAACAATCATTGAGTGAAAATGTGAATATGGTGAGCCAGTTACAAGCCTGATAGTGGGGTTAAATGGGTTGGCATTTGATTTTTAACTTCACTGTTTACCAGTTTGTGACTGTAAGTGGGTGGGTTACTTAATTTCTCTGTGCCTGGTTTTCAATATTGGAAAGGGGATAAAATCTAACACATAGGGCTGTTCTGAGACATTGAAAGATATTACATACAAAGCATGTGGTTTGGTGCCTGGTAGATAGTTAATGCTAATAATTAAGACTCAACATTCTTAACTATTAACTCAACATTCAAATAACGAAAATCATGACATCCACTCCCATCATTTCACGGCAAATAGATGGGGGAACAATGGAAACAGTGACAGACTTTATTTTCTTGGGCTCCAAAATCACTGCAAATAATGACTGCAGCCATGAAATTAAAAGACACTTGCTCCTTGGAGGAAAAGTTATGACCAACCTAGACAGCATATTAAAAAGCAGAGACATTACTCTACTGACAAAGGCCCATCTACCCAAAGCTATGGTTTTCCCAGTAGTCATGTATGCATGTAACAGCTGGACCATAAAGAAAGCTGAATGTTGAAGAATTGATGCTTTTGAACTGTGGTGTTGGAGAAGACTCTTGAGAGTCCCTTGGACTGCAAGGAGATCGAACGAGTCCATCCTAAAGGAAATCAGCCCTGAATATTCATTAGAAGGACTGATGCTGAAGCTGAAGCTCCAATCCTTTGTGAAGAACTGACTCACTGGAAAAGACCCGAATGCTGGAAAAGTTTGAAGGCAGGAGGAGTTGGGGATGACAGAGGGTGAGATGGTTGGAAGGCATCACCAACTTGATGGACATGAGTCTGAACAAGTTCTGAGAGTTGGTGATGGACAGGGAATTCTGGTGTGCTGCAGTCCATGGGGTCGCAAAGAGTCCAACACGACTGAGTGACTGAACTGAACTGAATAATTAAGACAACAGTTATGTAAAGATGATGATGAGGACTACACTGACTATGATAAGGTGGTCAAAGGATGTTGAGGGGTATAATGCTTTTTGATCCCATAATAAATGCTTTCCAAACAACTGTGATTTTTTTTTAAAAAAATTTCCTTTGGTTGTCTTGGTTTTAATTTCCAAAATTTTGCAAGATTCTGCAATAAAATTCATCACTGCATTGTTTACAATAGCCAGGACATGGAAGCAACCTAGATGTCCATCAACTGACGAATGGATAAGAAAGCTGTGGTACATATACACAATAGAATATTACTCAGCCATTAAAAAGAATACATTTGAATTAGTTCTACTGAGGTGGACGAAACTGGGGCCTATTATACAGAGTGAAGTAAGCCAGAAGGAAAAACAACAGTATAGTATACTAACGCATATATATGGAATTTAGAAAGATGGTAATGATAACCCTGTATGTGAGACAGCAAAAGAGATGCAGATGTATAGAACAGTCTTTTGGACTCTATGGGAGAGGGCAAGGGTGGGATGATATGGGAGAATGGCATTGAAACATGTAAATTATCATATGTGAAATCAATTGCCAGCCCAGGTTTGATGCTTGATACAGGATGCTCAGGGCTGGTGTACTGGGATGACCCAGAGAGAGGGAATTGGGAGGGAGGTGGCAGGGGGGTTCTGGAAGGGGAACACATGTATACCCATGGTGGATTCATGTCAACATATGGCAAAACCAACACGATAATGTAAAGAAAATTAAAAAAAAAATCTGATGAAAGATGACTTAAGGAATTTTCTAATTTAAACCAAGAAGCAGCATAAACAAAAAGGGAGTTAAGGTAGAAAAATGGTAAAACTTGGGAAATATTTTCATACTCCTGGTATCCAGATACAGCCAATTTTCTAAAAATTTTATTTATTTATTTAATTTTTTTATTTTATTATTATTTTTTTACATTATTGTGTTGGTTTTGCCATACAGTGACATGAATCTGCCATGGGTATACATATGTTCCCCTTCCAGAACCCCCCTCCCACCTCCCTCCAGATTCCCCTGGATACAGCCAATTTTAATACTACTGCCAATTTTTTTCCAAGACTCCTGACTTCCCTCAGCTCCTTTTCTGCTCTGTGGCTTCCAATCAGTTTTAGCTGACCAGCGCTGTTCTTTGCACAATTTTAGCTCTAATTTCCATGAGGTTTACTATTCCATGCCCCTCTGTATAATCTTTGTTTTTGTATAACTAAAGGTTATAGTAGCAGGGAAAAGTTTAGGATGGAAAAAACATTCTGCCATCCACTTCTTGGCTCCATTTAGGGTCACACTCTCACTCTTCTGTTAGTTTTGCCAGTGTTTGCAAATGACTAGATGCTAGGCTCACACATTTGGGAGTGATAGAAACCTCCAAAATGCTTATTCATTGATCCAGAAACTCCTCACCCCCACCATAATAGAAATTCTGTAGAAGGGAGAGTTGCTTTGTGGAAAAGCTGCCAAAATGGAAATGACAAGCAGGAAGCCATCAATTGTTCTTAGAGATGCTGTGAAGACAAACAGCAATTGTAAAGCATCTGAAAGCTTAAAATGTTAAGTCTTTCATTCAGGGACACAAATGTTAGCAGGACTATTTGCTTTCCAGTAAAATAACTGGTTTTGTTTTTTGTCTTTCTAATTACAGCAACTGATGATTCTTTTGTACTTTTGTTAAAGCATTTGCTTTCAGGAGATTGTAAGGCTAGACCGCAGGCAGGTTACCATGCAGGTCTGAACTTGTCTTCTCATGCTAGAAAAAGAGCCGTGAAAAGAATTCAAGAGTACGTGAAATAATAGAAGATGTATTTATTGGTCTCTGCCCCTGGTTCCCTGCACAAAGGTCCTAAAACTCTTGCAATTTTCTAAGTGATAGGAGTGTCTATGTTCTAATGAGACAGTGGCTGGTGGGCTTCTGGATGGGGGCTGGTCATCAGAAAGACCAAACCATGATTAGAAACTTGGAACTTTCAGCTCCACCCCCTAACCCTTCAGGAAGGGGAGAAAGGCTAGAAAATAGTTAATAATCGGTCTTCTCTATGTGATGAACCTACCATAGAAATCCCCAAAGTACTGGGAACTTCCAGGATGTCAACACATGGAGGATGGAGGTGCCAGGAGGGTGGCATGCCTGATAAGGACATGGAAACTCTTCCCTTCCCCCCATACATTGCCTTATAAATCTCTACCATATGGATATTCATCTGTATCCCTCATCATATTCTTTTATAATAATTGGTAAACATGAGTTAAATGTCTCCTTTAGTTCTGAAAACCATTCTAGCAAATAATAAAACCTATGGAGTAGGTTATAAGTTTTTTAGCTGATCAGTCAGAACCACAGGTAATAATCTGGGACTTGTGACTGGCATCTGAGAGGTGTGTGTGTTGGGGGGGGTGTGTCTTGTGGGACTGAGCCCTTGATCTATGAGATATGATACTATCTCCAAATAGATATGTCAGAATTGAGTTAAATTATGGGACACTCAGCTGGTGTCAAAGAACTGTTAGATGTGTTAAAAAGCTACACACCTGGTGGCAGAAGTGAAGTGTGGCACTAGTGTGACAGGAAATGAGACACAGCAAAGGTTTTTCCCCTACAGAGTCGTTGGGCTCAGTACTGTATAGACTACACTGCAGGGTGGAGTAGAATATGACCCACATGTGACATTATTTAAGACTCAGTAATCAGCTTGGGAAATAGTCTGTCATTCATAATGATTGGTTTATCCTGGTTATATGAAACCAGACCACATCTGAGACTATCTAGAATCTATAAAGACTCAAAACTCAATAATGAGAAAACAAACAACAAATATTTAAACAAATATTTAAAAAATGGGCAAAAGATTTGAAAAGATACTTCATAGAGAAGCTATAAAGATGGCAAGTAAGCACATAAAAAGATACTTATCATTAGCTATTAAAGTAAATCATAGTGAGATTCCACTATCCTTATTAGAAAGGCTAAAATAAAAGGCTGACCATAACAAATATTAGCAAGGATATAGATCAACTGGAACTTTCATACATTGCTAGTGGGAATGTAGTATGATACAATCACTTGGGAAGACTTGGCAATTTCTTAAAAATTAAATATATACCTACCATCTGACACAGTCATTCTATTCTCAGGTATTCAGCCAAGAAAAATGAAAGCATATGTTCATACAAAGACTTATATGTAAATGTTCAGTGCAGCTTTGCAACACCCCCAAACTGGAAACAATCCAGATGTCTCTCAACAGTAGAATGGATAAGAGAATTGTAGCATATCCATAAAATTGAGTACTATTATATTTATACACACAACATGGATGAATCCCAAAATAACTGGGTTGAGTGAAAAAAGCCAGACAAAAAGTACATACTGTATGATTCCACTTATAGAAAAATTACAGAAAATGCAAACTCATTTATACTGACAGAAGGGAGATCAGTGGTTTCCTGGGGATGGGAGTGAAGGCAGGAGGGAGGAATTACAAAGAGGCATGAGGAAACATTTAAAGGTGATGGGTTTGTCCATTATCTTGATTTGGCAATCGTTTTTCAGGCTGTCCATAAGTCAAAACTTACCAAACTGTACGCTTTAAAAATGTGCCTTTATTGTATGTCAATAATATCTGACATTAAATCTGCTAAAAATAGCGTATTTCCAACTTGTCTTTTTAAAAAATGTTTTTGAAGAACATATATGTATAATATAGTATTTAGCCTCCTCTTAGCCAGATCCTATGAAAAGGCCCACAGCTGCTCTAGTACCATGATAAACAGGAGAATGTAAAGGAATGCAAACAGTAGAAAGAGAGAGAAGGCAACTGGCTGCTATAAAAATCTTTACAAATTTTATCAAAACATATACCCATTTTGAAAACACTGCCAGGGCTTCCCCAGGGCCCTGGAGGAACTCATGCAAGTGAGGGACTGATGGAGGCGAAAAGTAATTCCTAAATGCTCCTTGGATTGGGGGGAGGTGGGGAGGAATGTGTGAATCCAGCAGAAGAACAGATTCCCAACTTCAGGGGTTCACATCTGCAGTCTGGATATTAAGCTGTGTGACCTTGTTCTGAGGTCACAAGCTGGTAAGGCCAGAGGATGTATCAATTACTTAAGGAATGCAGCAAGTTTTGCAAGATCAGTGGCACTATCCTTGGGAGCTTCTGCATGATCACCCAGCACAGACCTGCGTAACTGCCCAGGAGATATACCAGTATGTTTAGACGCAGGAATGTAAGACAAGACTTGGGGATTCTATTACTATGCTGCTGTGGCTATTATTTGCTGATGTGTGTCTTGAGGGGGTCATATAATATGTGGGTGTTGATTTCAACACTAGTAAAACAGAACAACAGGAATTACCTACTTGTGGAGCATATTGAGATCTTCCATGGAAATAATTTTTACCCTTGTTCTGAAATCTGGCTGCTCTCTTTTAATATCTAAAATAGCCTTTGTAATGGGAAGAAAGAGAAAAAACGAGGTGAAAGAGAATTAGATAGCCTAGGCAGGTGACTCCAGGTAAGGTGGCATTCCCGCACTGGGCTGGGGCTGCTAACATCCTCCCCTCACTCTAAGGAGCCTGACTGAGCTTTTAGGAGCCTTGTCACTGAGGATCTTAAAACTTAAGCCTTATTTGCTTGAAGTTAAGTCCACCTCTATTTAGAACTTTTCTGTTACACCCCACCCCCCAATTTTTTGAAGTTATTATTTATTGGGTATTTATAGCCAACAAAATTTATGACTATATTTCTTTAAGAGAAGCCTGTTGGTGATGAAAATCTGAAGTACCATCTAGAATTGGAATGGGTCCTATATGGTGTGGTGTTGGAGGTCTAGGATACAAGATCATTAGTAGCAGTCCAGAATACACTGCACCCCAAGCCTACCCAAACTCCCTCTCACTTTAGTTACTAAATCCTATATTTTCCTTTTTCTTGGATTATTGTTTATTTTGCTAGAGTACATACCCAAATGTTTATCTCAATAAAGATATGGAGGGCAAGGGGTAAAAGTTATGAATCTTTGGGTATGAAAAAATATTCTATACTCTCACTTGAAAGCTAGTTTGTCTTAGTGTTTTCTCAGATCGTAGAAGACACTGTTATGTCTTCCAGCAGTGTTTCCAATGAGGAATCTGATGCCACACTGTTTCTCATTCCTTTCAGCTTAACCTGTTTATCCCTTTGGAAGCTTTTAGGACTTTATCTTTATCCCCAATGTTTTAAAATTTCACCATGACAAGCCTAAGTTTTGGTTCTATTTTGTTCATTTTGGCTAATATTTTCAATTTAAAGACTTGCATCTTTCTTAAATTCCGAAAAATATACTTCTACCACTATTTTCCCCTCTGCATTCTCTTTTTCTCTCTTCTTAAACTGAAGAAAGCAGGGAAAACCACTAGACCATTCAAGTATGACCTAAATCAAATCCCTTACGATTATACAGTGGAAGTGGCAAATAGATTCAGGGGACAAGATCTGACTGACAGAGTGCCTGAAGAACTATGGATGGAGGTTAATGACATTGTACAGGAGGCAGTGGTCAAGATCATCCCCAAGAAAAAGAAATGCAAAAAGTCAAAGTGGTGGTCGGAGGAGGCCTTAAAAATGGCTATGAAAAGAAGAGAAGCAAAAGGCAAAGGAGAAAAGGAAAGATATACCCATTTGAATGCAGAGTTCCAAAGAATAGCAAGGAGAGATAAGAAAGCCTTCCTCAGCCATCAGTGCAAAGAAAGAGGAAAACAACAGAATGGGACAGACTAGAGAGCTCTTCAAGGAAATGAGAGATACCAAGGGAACTTTTCATGCAAAAATGGGCACAATAAAAGACAGAAATGGTATGGACCTAACAGAAGCAGAAGATATTAAGAGGTGGCAAGAATACACAGAAGAATACAAAAAAGATCTTCATGACCCAGGTAATCACAATGGTGTGATCACTCACACTCAACTAGAGCCAGACATCCTGGAATGTGAAGTCAAGTGGGCCTTTGTTGTTACACTATGAACAAAGCTAGTGGAGGGGATAGAATTCCAGTTGAGCTATTTAAAATCCTAAAAGATGATGCTGTGAAAGTGCTGCACTCAATATGTCAGCAAATTTGGAAAACTCAGCACTGGCCACAGGACTGGAAAAGGTCATTTTTCATCCCAATCCCAAAGAAAGGCAATGCCAAAGAATGCTCAAACTACTGCACAAGTGCACTCATCCTACATGTTAGCAAAGTAATGCTCAAAATTTTCCAAGCCAGGCTTCAACAGCACATGAACCGTGAACTTCCAGATGTTCAATCTGGATTTAGAAAAGGCAGAGGAACCAGAGATCAAATTGCCAACATCTGCTGGATCATCGAAAAAGCAAGAGAGTGGCAGGAAAATGTCTTATTTCTGCTTTATTGACTATGCCAAAGTCTTTGACTGTGTGGATTACAACAAACTGTGGAAAATTCTTCAAGAGACGGGAATATCAGACCACCTGACCTGCCTCCTGAGAAATCTGTGTGCAGGTCAAGAAGCAACAGTTAGAACTGGACATGGAACAACAGACTGGTTCCAAATCAAGAAATGAGTACGTCAAGGATGTATAGTATATTGTCACCTTGCTTATTTAACTTATATGCAGAGTGCATCATGAGAAATGCTGGGCTGGATGAAGCACAAGCTGGAATCAAGACTGCCGGGAGAAATTTCAATAACCTGAGATATGCAGATGACACCATCCTTATGGCAGAAAGCGAAGAACTAAAGAGTCTCTTGATGAAAGTGGAAGAGGAGAGTGAAAAAAGTTGGCTTAAAACTCAACATTCAGAAAACTAAGATCATGGCATCCAGTCCCATCACTTCATGGCAAACAGATGGGGAAACAGTGGACACAGTGACAGACTATTTTTTTGAGCTCCAAAATCACTGCAGATGGTGACTGCAGCCATGAGATTAAAAGACGCTTGCTCCTTGGAGGAAAAGTTATGACCAACCTAGACAGCATACTAAAAAGCAGAGACATTACTTTGCCAACAAAGGTCCATCTAGTCAAAGCTATGGTTTTTCCAGGAGCCATGTATGGATGTGAGAGTTGGACTACAAAGAAAGCTGAGCACAGAAGAATTGATGCTTTTGAACTGTGGTGTTGGATAAAACTCTTGAGAGTCCATTGGGCAGCAAGGAGATCCAACCAGTCCATGCTAAAGAAAATCAGTCCTGAATATTCACTGGAAGGACTGATGCTGAAGCTGAAACTCCAATCCTTTGGCCACCTGATGAGAAGAACTGACTTATTTGAAAAGACCCTGATGCTTGAAAAGATTGAAGGCAGGAGGAGAAGGGGATGACATGGTTGGATGGCATCACTGAATCAATGGACCTGAGTTTGGGTTAACTCCAGGAGCTGGTGATGGACAGGGAAGCCTGACATGCTGCAGTCCATGCGGTTGCATGACATGACTGAGCGACTGAACTGAACTGAATATGTACATTGAATCTTTTAGATCTTTTGTCTTTTGAAATGAAAAAGGGAAAATTTCTCAGCCTCTATCTTCCCCTCACTAATTTATTCTTCAACTACCTCTATTCTTTTAACAGATCATCAATACACTCTTTCCTTGAATGTTTAGCTCTTCTTTTTGTTGAGATCAGTGGCTTTCTTACATAGGATTGATTTTCCACAAAATTTTGATGATATTTATATCTGTTTATCTTGTACCTGTTAATCCCTAGTTTCCTGTTCAATATATGTAATAGATTGCCCTTTTTTAACTAAGGGAAGAGATGTGCTACTAGGAAGAGTGTCTTAATGACTTCTCTTTTGAGGAATTTCCTGTCTCTCTTGGGGGTCAGGAGCTGGCTCAGGGAGCATCACTCCCTCTCTTCAGCTTCAGTGTCCATACTTCTTTAGCCAATAAACAAGCATTGCTGCCACTTGCTGTTTAGTGGAGGAGTGGGAGACAGGTTGATGGTCAAACAGCCTAGTTACTTGGTTTTATTTATTTGGCTGTGCAGGGTCTCAGTTGCAGCACTTGGGATCTTTAGTTACAGCCTGAGACCTCCCAGTTGCAGCATAATGGATCTAGTTCCCTGACTAGGGATGGAAACAGGACTCCCTGTATTGATAGTACAGAGTCTTAGACACTGGACCACCAAGGAAGTCCCAGCCTAGTTAATTCTTACATATCCCCTCAATTAATCACTTTAATGAATGTCCAGGGCTTGTCCATCTCACTTGTTTTATCCATTGAGTCCAGAGTTGGTATGACACCATAGTCATATTTCTAAAACCCTCCTCTCCTGCAAGTTTTTGGGTCGTGGTTTCATTTAGTTTTGTTCCTAGATATATCTGATTCTGTCTTAGATTTCATAGCGATTTCCCAACGTTTCTGAGAAAACTCTTTCTTGTTTTTCCAAGCTGTTATAAGTTGACATGCACATGTATATGTGCATGTGTGTGTGTGTGGAAATGTAAAACAGTCCAATAGAAATAGTAGGTATCCAATAAATACTGTATATTTTGAATGCATTAAAGAATGAATGCATGTATGTGTTTGGTGTGTTTTACACACACACATACACCTTTCTGAATTTTAGGTGAGAGGTGATAAGATGAATGTTCTCAGACTACTATCCATAATTGCGAATTACTGTAAGACTTGGGGTGTGTGGAAAAGAGGTAAGTTATTTCTCTTTCGTGTTTAAATGAAAAAAAAGTACACCTGAGAAGGGAATAATACTTTAGTTAGCCAAAGTAACTAATTTATCTAGACCAATTGGAAGTTTTAGTTATTACACATTTATTTCATAATTATATTTTGAGTGTTTATGTGTAAGACATGGGTTTGACACTGTGGACAGATACAGTTGTATTTTTCTCTTTTTCTTCTACTCTAGCTTACCTTGCCTCCAATATACACAGCAGCCAGAATAAGGTCTTTTCACACAGAAAGATAGTGTTAAAATCCTTTCTCTGTCACTTATTAGTTATAGAGCAAGTTTGTCTGAGCCTCAGCTTCCTTATTTAAACAATATAAAGATATCAGCCTCATAGACTTGTATTAAATGTAATGATACACAAAATGCCTCATATAGTGGATAATAAATAAATAAAATGCATAGTACATGGGCACAACAAACATCAGTAACCTTTCTACTCCTCTACCCTTCTCTCCAAGAAGTTTATTTTCTCACATTTCTAATTGCAGACTTTTAAACTAATGTTCTGATTATCACTCAGTTTCTTATGAGTTTGCTTAACATGAGTTTATAAAACATGTACTTTTGTATATTAAAAAATGATAGAAAGCAGCTTCATCATATATCTCAGAGACTAAACTTTTCAATTTATTCATAAATCTATTTGTTTTGCAAACACTTATTGAGCACTTACTTTGAGCCAGACACCATGTTAACCTCTGAAGTAAGTTGACTCCTCATAACACGGTCAAGACTAAGGTCAGGAAGCCAGGTGAGTGCTACATCTGCCTTTAATGCAAAATGTAAGGGATGCCAAAAAACTGAAAAATGAAGGTAAATAATATTTTAATGAAATATTTTAAAAATCAAAATTAATACAAAAAATCCATGATGAACCCATCAAGATTTTAAATAAGGACAGAACCTATTTTAATGAATTTTTTCTCTTGTCTCAGGCTACAATATGATTTACTGATACTATCATTTTTGTCAGTACATCATCCCTACTTCCTTTGAGGAATGTAGTCTTCTTCGCTCCAACATGTTGTTCTGGTGGGATTATCAAGTAAACACAGATCCTTAAAACCACACAGATGGACAAATGAACCAAGCCAAACTAAACAAGAGTATCTCATCCTCTTGACCATATTGACTGATACAAAACAGGATAGGTAACCCATCATGGAAGTATCTTTATCTAGGAATGAATGAAGTCAACACACAGAGCTAAGTTGAGCCAAGAGTTGTGGAGGGGGAGGGATACAGATAAAAAAAGAAATCTGAAGGATGATTTCATTTGAGTAAAAATATGAGAAGCTATATCCATCTCTTAACTTGCCAGGGACATGAGTGAAGAAATTTCCATTGTGCTTACATTTATTTGAGTTGGGACTGTCCATACTTACAAACAGAGGAAGCCTGACTAACGCAATGTCTAAATCAAGAGTATTTGAAACCTTGAGAAGGATTGGTCATCACAGTAAGTTTAGAAAACATCTTAAAAGCAGTATGCCTTCAGTATTGTACAGGGAAATGGTTGCCACAGACATAACCTTATAGTGCAAATGGAATCAGAAAGTCCTTAAGATCAGCTAGCTAATTCCCCTTGATTTGATTCCAAGCAAGCCAACAAGCCTTTGATAGTAAATTGCCTTCCTAGGTAGAACTGCCTAGAAAGAGCATAATAAACAGAACAAGTGTACCCAGTCTACTTGATAGTTACATTGTTCATTGTTAATCAGTAAGATGGCACCTAATAGGTCAATGCCCTAGAATCAGATCACTTTGGTGGATGCTAACATTAATTTTTCTGAGCTAGAAAGGTTTAGAGGCAACAAAGTCTAGTGATGGAAATAAAAACTCTTGAGCTAGACTTCTTGATTTTGAATCCTAGCATTGCCACTTACTAGTCTGTGACTTTGGATAAATTATTTAACCTAACTCTACCTTATTTTCTCACCTGTAAAAGGGGAATATAATAGTGACTACCTCATAACATTATTAAATGAGAATTATGAGTTAATCTTTATAAAGAAAGTAAAACTTACAAGTACTATAAAATAAAATAATTGGGTTTTCCTAGTGGCTCAGATGGTAAATCTGCCTGCAATGCAGGAGACCAAGGTTCAATCCTTGGGTCAGGAAGATCCTCTGGAGAAGGGCATGGCAACCCACTCCAGTATTCTTGCCTGGAGAATTCCAGAGCCTGGCAGGCTACAGTCCATGGGGTCACAAAGAATCAGACACAACTGAGCGACTAATACTACTTCTTCAGACTGAAAAAGAGCCCTGGGATATGACGTGTACCTTATACTACAGCTACTCCAGGAGACTGGATAACACTCTAGTACACAGAATTAGAACTTACTTTTCAACTATCTGCTTACATTTCTAACTGACTGGTTGGCTTCTAAGCTTCTAGGGGGTAGGGACTGTGCCTTACTCATCTTTGTATTTCTTTGTACTTCTAATGCCTGGGACTGGGCAAGCACAAGGAGACAGTACCCTGTTCACAGAATCCAAAGACATGGATTTGAATCTTCACTGTACTACCTACTACATATCCTGGAACAATTTACTTAACTTCCCAGACACTTAGTTCCTGCAGTATTAAATGTGGACTACACACAAAAATTACTAGAACTGATAAACAAATTCAGCAAAAACAGGATCCAAGATTAACATACAGAAATCTGTTGTATTTCTTTACACTAACAATGAAATAGCAGAAAAGGAAAGAAAAGAATCCCTTTTAAAATCACATCAAAAGATAAATTAGAACAAATCTGACCAAGGAGGTAAAAGGCTTATATGATGAGAACTATAAAACATGGATAAAGGAAACTGAAGATGATTCAAACAAACAAAAAGATCCTATGCTTTTGGATTGGAAAAACTAACATTTTTTAAATGGCTCTACTTCCCAAAGCAATCTATAGATTTAACGTGATCACTATCAAATTACCCATGACATTTTTCACGGAACTAGAACAAATAACTCAAAATTTTATGTGGAGCCATAAATGACCCAGAATTGCTCAAACAATCCTGAGGAAAAACAACAAAGCTGGAGGCATAAATCTCCCAGACTTCAGACAATGCTAAAAAGCTACAGTAATCAAAACAGTGTGGTACTGGCACAAAAACATACATCTGAATCAATGGAACAGAATAGAGAGCCCAGAGATAAACCCACACACTTTTGGTCAACTAATCTTCAACAGAGGAGGAAAGGATATACAATGGAGCTTCTGGTTCTAGCTTTGCAAGAGCGTGTAACATAAACATGAAGCTGCTCACCCACAATCTGCTGAGCTTGCATGTGTGGGGAGGGAGGCCCTGTGGCTTCCCTCTGCATCTCCAGGCCACTGAGGTCGGTATCAACCCTGTGGAGTTCAACCCTAACTTCGTAGCATGTATGATACCCAAAGTGGAGTGGGAAGTGCTTCTGGAGGCTGCCAACAGCCTGCATCTGATCGAGGTGCCCTAAGAGATGATTCAGGGATACAAGCATGACAAGAAATTTCTGAGAAAGAGGTACCATATGCTATTGGAGGTGGATGTATTGGAGAGCACCCTGCAATGCCCAGAGTCAGGATGTCTATTCCCCATCAGCCACGGGATCCCCAACATGTTGGCTGCTGAGTGGTGATGAAAGTGTGTTAGTTGCTCAGTCATGTCTGACTCTTTGTGACCCCGTGGACAGAGTAGCCTGACAGGCTCCTCTGTCCACGGAATTCTCCAGGCAAGAATACTGGCATGGGTTGCCATTCCCCTCTCCAGGGGATCTTCCCAACCCAGGGATGGAACCTGGGTCTCCCATGTTATAAGCAGATTCTTTACCAATTGAGCCACCAAAGAAGCCTGTGATGAGGAAACTGAGACTTAAAATTGTGCCAGGCACCATTTCTTCACTCTAAAATCATGTGTATCTTTGTTTACATGTATCTTGTTTGCTAGTCCTATCCTATGTATCCCTAATCCTTGGCTTATTGACACAACAAACACACTATGTTTTTGAGCTCGATATTGTATTTTTTTCTCATTAAAGGTTCAAAAAAAAAAAAGAATATACAGTGGACAAAAGACAGTCTCTACAGCAAGTGGTATTGGGAAAACTGGGCAGACACATATAAATCAATGAATTTAGAACATATCCTCACATCACACACAAAAATAAACTAAAAATGACTTAAAGACTTAAACGTAAGATATAATACCATAAAACTCCTAGAAAAAAAATAGGCAAAACATTATCTGACATAAATTGCACAAATGTCCTGCTAAGTTAATCTCCCAAGGCAATACAAATAAAAGCAAAAATAAGCAAATAAGACCTAACCTAACTTAAAGGGTATTACACAGCAAATTAAACCATAAAAGAAAATGAAAAGACAACCTATGGAATGGGAAAAAAAAACTTGCAAAAGATGCGACCAAATTTCCAAAATATACAAACAGCTCATATAACTCAAGAACAACAACAATAAATAAACCCAATCAAAAAATGGACAGAAGACCTAAATAGCTGGGCTTCCCTGATAGCTCAGTTGGTAAAGAATCCGCCTGCACTGTAGGAGACCCTGGGTTGATTCCTGGGTCAGGAAGATCCACTAGAGAAGGGATAGGCTATCCACTTCAGTATTCTTGGGCTTCCCTTGTGGGCAAAAAATCTGCCTGCAATGTGGGAGACCTGGGTTCAATCCCTAGGTTGGGAAGATCCTCTGGAGAAGGGAAAGGTGACCTACTCCAGTATTCTGGCCTGGAGAATTCCACGGACTGCATAGTCCAGGGGGTCTCTAAGAGCTGGATGCAACTGAGCAACTTTCACTTTCACTTTCTGAAGATGACACACAGATGGCCAATAGGTACATGAAAAGGTGCTCAACATTGCTAATTGTTAGAGAAATGCAAATCAAAACTACAGTGAGGTACCACCTCGGACTGCTCAGAATGGCCATCATTAACAAGTTTACAAATTACAAATGCTGGAGAGGGTGTAGAGAAAAGGGAACTCTCCTGCACTGTTGGTAGGAATATAAATTGGCATAGCTACTATGGAAAACAGTATGCAGGTTCCTTAAAAAACTAATAGTAGAGATGCTATATGATTCAGCAATCCCACTCCTGGGCATATATTTGCAGAAAACTCTAATTCGAAAAGATACATACACCTCAAAGCTCACTGCAGCAATATTTACAATAGTCAAGACATGGGAGCAACCTAAATGCCCACTGACAGATGAAAAGATAAAGATGTGCTATACAGACATAATGAACCATGGTAAAGAATGAAACAATGCCATTTGCAGCAACATGAATGGCTCTAGAGATTATCATACTAAGTGAAGTCAGAAAGAAAGACAAATACCATATTATTATCACTTATATGTAGAATTTACAACATGACACAAAAGAACTTACTTATAAAATAGAAACAGACTTACAGACATAGAAAACAAACTTTTGGTTGGCAAAGGGAAAGGTGGTGGGGAAGGATAAATTGGGAGTTTTGGATTAGCAGATACAAACTACTATATATAAAATAGATAAACAACAAGGTTCTAGGTATAGCGTAGAGAACTGTATTCAATATCATGTAATAAACCATAATGGAAAAGAAAAAAGGATATATACATATATATAACTAAATAACTTTCCTCTACACCAGAAACTAACACAACATAATCAACTATACTTCAAAAAGAAGAGTAAACAACTTTATTGAGGTATAAACTGCACATTTAAAGTGTACACTGTCTTGAAATATGTATATACCTGTGAAACCAACACTGCCACCAAGATACTAAACATATCAAGCGTACTCCATCACTCCCCAAAGTTTTCATGAACATTTACATTCCCTGAATGTTTATGAACAAAAACCAAATCTTCAGACTCCTAGGCTGGTGCTGCTTCTCTTATACCTGAAGGAAATTTGTGCTTTTGTGTTACTGACCCATATTTATGTTACAGCACATTTATGGAAAAGAACATAATTGAAAATAAAAGATTTTATTTATAGAAAGCCCAATTTATACTACAGATACCATATAAAGTCTGCCATTCAGTGAAACATCCTGCCTGCTTCATGATGAATCATCAATTCAAAGTCCTTCCAGAGACCTTGCCCTTGGATTCTGAGAGGTAACCAGGTTTATTGTGTCTTTATAATAACTTACCTTTTCGCTCTCTGCTTATGCAACTTTAAGCAGAACTCTTGCCATTTGTTATCTCAATTTCTTCCTCTTTATCTCAATTTTCTTCCTTTTTTTCTGAGAGGGTGGTGGTGAAGTTCCTGTGCTTCTACTGTAAACTGTCTGGGTTCAAAACCCACTTCTCTCACTTACAAACTACAGAGCTTTGGGCAGGTTATCTCTCTGCAAAGTCTGGTAGTTTGACAATAAATTCTTGGTGAATGTTACATACAACAATTTTCTCTGTAAACTGGCTTATATACTATTCAGCTCACATGGCAGAGATGTCCAAATCTCCTGTCTCATAGGGTTGCCCCCTCCCCCATCTCTAGGTTTTACATCTGTATCTTTAAGAGACTAGTTTATTAAAAGCAGAATCCCAGCCAACACAATGTTCTAAGTTGGAAAACAATTACTAAAACTGATTACTTCTGTATTTCTTTCTGGAGCCAAGTAATATTTTCATGTAAATATACATTAAAGGTTTTTTTTTTTTGAGATATACACATATATGGGAACATTAGATGTGAACTAGTAAGTAGCCAAAGAACTAGTAGTTTTGCTTTTAAAAAAATCAAATCAGATGTATCGTTTGTTACTGCTCTATAATAAACCCTTAATGTACATTATTTCATTTAATCTTCATGTCTCTACACTGAGTAAGCTGAGGAGGAAGAGGATGCATTGGTCTTGCTGTCTTATGTGGCAGAGGTAGATGAAGTAGAAGGGAAGGCAGGAGAGGCAGAAATACTCAATGCAACACAAAGGAAATACATCATAGTTTCTGTCTGAATTTTTGCTTTTTCTTTTCTCTAAAAATGTTCATATACCACAAACCACATGATACTCTGTAAAATGAACACTTAGGCAATAATGATGGAGACACAAAAAAAAGTCTCATCCAGTTCTTGCCCTCAGTTTTTAGATTTTCACACGAAGACACATACACAAGTTTACTACTTCAATGATGATTTACTATTAGCATAATGATTTACCACTAAGTGACAGTGAATCATAAAGATCTTCATCCTTGTCTTCACACTGAATAATCTGGGGAGGAGCAGAAGGGGGTTTGCTTTTGCTGTCTTAGTGGTGGAAGAGGTGGAGAAGATGGAAGGGGAAGCAAGAGAGACAGGTAAGCTCAGTGTAACTAAGGAAATATTGTAATTTCTGAATGACTTTTTTGCTTTTTCATTTCTCTAAAAATGTTTCTATATGGTAGCCACTACTATTTGCTTTAGTTTCAGTGCCCATATCATAGAAGTGCCAAGGTCATAAAAGAAGTCGAAAGTAGTTTTGAATAATTGGAACCTTTCCGCCAGATTGTCTTATGTCAATTTGTTTTCTGGCACTGCTTCTTCTACATCTTCTTCATTTTCTGGTCTTGGTTCAGAAGCACTCTTCTCCACCAAGTCATCTGCTGTTAATTCCTCTGATGTGGTATCTACTAGCTCTTGAATTTCTCCAAGATCTAGATCTTGAAACTCTTCACTCTCCCTCGCTACCTTTGTTGTCATATCCATAATCTCTTTCACGATCACCTTGACTGGCTCTGTTATAAATTCTGTGAAGTCATGCATAACACCTAGACACAGTTTTCTCCAGCAGGAATTTATCCTTTCAGGTTCAATGGCTTTCAGGGCTTTTTCTATAATAGTGACGGCATATATTCAATGGTATAATCCTTCCAGACTTTTATGATGTTCTATTGGGTTTCTCTTCCATAGCACTGACAATCTTTTCCATAAAGTACCATACATAATGAGGTTTAAAGGTCTTTATGACCCCCTGATCTGGGCTTCCTTGGTGGCTCAATGGTAAAGAATCTGCCTGCAATGCAGGAGACCTGGGTTTGATTCATGGATCAGGAAGATCCACTGGAGAAAGGAATGGCTACCCACTCCAGTATTCTTGCCTGGAAAATGCAATGGACAGAGGAGCCTAGCAGGCTCCATGACAGTCCATGGAGTCACAAAAAGTCAGACACAACTGAGCAACTATTACTTTCACATGACCCCCTGATCTTGAGGCTGAATTACAGACATTGTGTCTAGGGGCAAGTGACCACTTTAACACCTTTGGTGTTGAACTCTTGAGGTCTGAAGTGGCCAAAGGCATTGTCCAGTATCAAAAGAAATTTAAAAGGCAATCACTTACTGGCAAAGGTACTTCCTGACTTTAGAGACAAAATATTGATGGAACCAATCCAAAAAAGTGTCCTGGTACTGTAGGCCTTCTTATTGTAAAACCAAAAGACCAGTGTTTATCTTTTCCCTTCATGGTTTAGGAGTTAGCAGCTTTATAGATAAGGGTAGTCCTGACTATAAACTGGACTGCATTTGCACAAAATAGCAAAATTAGCTTATCCTTGCCTTAAATGCTGTTGCTCACTTCTCTTCCTTACTAACAAATGTCTTTTGTGGCATACCCCTCCCCCTACCAGAATAGACTACTTATGTCTGCATTAAAAACTTATTCAGGCAGACATCCTTCCTCCTCAATGATTCTTTTAATGACAACTTTTCTGCTGTCTGTTGCTGAGCAGAAGCTTCTTCTCCTATTATCTTGACATTTTAAAGCCAAACTTCTTGTTAAAATTATCAAACTATTCTTTGCTGACATTAACTTTTCCAGCTTTAGGTCTTTCACCTTCCTTTTAAGTTGTCATATGACTTCATTTTTTCTGGAATCATATTAGACTCCATAGATAAGTCTTTCTTATAGCAATACTTCACCCACACAAAAGGGTTACATTTTCAATATGAGATAAAAAGGCATTTCGTCAACAGTGCAAAGTTTTGCAACGGTTAATGTTTCTCTAGCTGCAGCAATGGTTTCATGATTTTCCTTTTCTAACAATGGTCTTTACACTAAATTTATGTATCTTGAAATGGTGGGTAACCACAGCTGCAGATCAAACAGATCAATCTATGCTGCATATCAAACAGTTCAAATTTTTCTTGTAATATAATGACTCTGCTTCTTGGAAAAACTTCTAGGATCATTAGCAGCACTTCGTATGGGCCCCTGGTGTTATTCGAAGTTTATGGCATTGCAATAAATATGATGAAAAATATTCGAAAACCATAATTTTTTACTGCAATATAGAATTTACTAGAGACACAACTGCTCACATGGAGATGTTTAGCGTCACATAGCATTTTACTTGCAACACGAAACACTAGAGTTCATAGTTATAGCACAGGGGTAGCTATGAAATTATTTAAGTAGTACACTATCTGTCATAGTTAATTGTATGCAGTTATGATTTAATACTGCATCTTTATGTTGGTTTACCTTTTTCTTAGCTGGAAATGTTGCCATGTATGGTCTGTAAGTGTCTGTGTAAATTTTGAAAATTTTTGAACTTTTTATAATAGATTTGTATATATTTTTATAGTTGTTGCTGTTCAGCCACTAAGTCAAGTGTGACTCTTTGCGACTCCCTGAACTGCAGCACGCAAGCTTACCCGTCCTTCACTATCTTCCGGAGTTTGCTCACACTCATGTCCATTGAGTCAGTGATGTCATCCAACCATCTCATCCTCTGTCACCCCCTTCTCCTCCTGCCATCAATCTTTCCCAGCATCGGGCTCTTTTCCAATGAGTTGGCTCTTCACATCAGGTGGCCAAAGTACTGGAGCTTCAGCTTCAGCATCAATACTTCCAATGAATATTCAGAGCTGATTTCCTTTAGGTTTGACTCGATGATCTCCTTGCTGTCCAAGGGATTCCTTAAGAGTGTTCTCTGGCAACACAATTCAAAAGCATCAATTCTTCGGTGCTCAGCCTTTTTTATGGTCCAACTCTCACATCCATACATGACTACTGGAAAAGCCAATTTTGACCACAGACCTTTGTCATCAAAGTGATGTCTCTGCTTTCTAATAAACTTTCTACGTTTGTCAAAGCTTTTCTTCCAAAGAGCAAGCGTCTTAATTTCACGGCTGCAGTCACCATCCACAATGATTTTGGAGCCCAAGAAAACAGTCTGTTAGGTTCCCACTTTTTCCCCATCTGTTTGCCATGAAGTGATGGGACCAGATAGCATGATCTTCATTCTTTGAATGTTGAGTTTTAAACCAGCTTATTCACTCTCCTCTTTTACCCTCATTAAAAGGCTTTTCAGTTTTTCACTTTCTGCCGTTAGAGTGGTTTCATCTGCATATCTGAGGTTGTTGGTATTTTGCCCAGAAATCTTAATTCCAGCCTGTGATTCATCCAGCCTGACATTTCTCTTGATGTTCTCTGAATATGTTAAATAAGCAAGGTGACAGTATACAGCCTTGACATACTCCTTTCCCAGTTTTGAACCAGTCTGTTGTTCTATGTCCAGTTCTAACTGTTGCTTCCTGACATGCATACAGGTTTCTCAGGAGACAGGTAAGATGGTCTGGTATTCCCATCTCTTTAAGAATTTTCTACAGTTTGTTGTGATCCACACAGTCAAAGGCTTTAGCACAGTCAATGAAGCATATAGGTTTTTTTTTTTTTTTAATTTTCTTGCTTTTCCTATGATCCAATGGATGTTGGCAATTTGATCTCTGGTTACTTTGCCTTTTCTAAATCCAGCTTAAACATCTGGAATTTCTCAGTTCATTTACTATTGAAGCCTAGTTTGAAGGATTTTAAGCATTACCTTGCTGGAATGTGAAATGAACACAGTTGTATGGTAGCCTGAACATTCTTTGGCACTGCTTTTGGGGACTGGAATGAAAACGGACCTTTTTCAGTCCTATGGCCACTGTTGAGTTTTCCAAATTTGCTGGCATATTTCACAGCATCATCTTTTAGGATTTGAAATAGCTCAGCTAGAATTCCACTACCTCCACTAGCTTTGCTCGTAATGATGTTTCCTAAGGCCCACTTGACTTCGCATTCCAGGATGTCTGGCTTTAGGTGAGTGATCACACCAACATGATTATATGGGTCATTAAGATATTTTTTTGTACAGTTCATCTGTGTAGTCTTTTTTTTTTTTTTTTCATCTGTGTAGTCTTGCCACCTCTTCTTTATCTCTTCTGCTTCTGTTAGGTCTTTGCTGTTTTTGTCCTTTATTGTGCCTATCTTTGCATGAAATATCCCCTTGGTATCTCTACTTTTCTTGAAGAGATCTATAGTCTTTCCCATTCTATTGTTTTCTTCTATTTCTCTGCATTGTTTACTTAAGAAGGCTTTCTTATATCTCCTTGCTATTCTCTGGAATTTCACATTCAGTTAGGTATATCCTTCCCTTTCTCCTTCACCTTTTGCTTCTCTTCTTCTCTCAGCTATTTGTAATACCTCCTCAGACAACCACTTTACCTTCTTACATTTCTTTTCCTTGGGAACGGTTTTGGTCACCACCTCCTGCACAAAGTTATGAACTACTATCCAGTAAATGATACTTCAGCAAATTATAAAATACACTAGTACCTATGTGTGCTTTATGCATTCATTGTATACCTTCTTTTTGATATTTCTAGGCTACACAATTTTTGAGTTATTTGCAAACTGTCACAGATCTAAAAAAAAGTTTCAAATATATTTTTTGAAAAAATATGCATTTAAATTGCCTTCACAGTTCAGTCCCAAGTTGTTCAAAGATCAACTGTATATATACATATGCACACACACACACAAACACACACACACACACAGAGGCATAAAACAAATCTCTTATTACCTAAGGCAGACAATCAAAACCTGATATCCAACATTCTTTAAAAAGTTGAGTTATTCACTTTCAATGACATTGTTTCATAGGACATAAAATTAGGATGTTAGCTAACATAATCACTTTTTCTTGCATGTAATAGCTAATGAGAACACATTAACAAAGCAGTCATGTCAAATGTTTTAAACTGTCCTTGAAAGGGTAGACATCAAGAGTTCTCCATAGACTCCCCACTGATTTTAGGGTAGAGTTTCTGTATCTTCTCTTTGCACCTACTCATCCCTGATCAAAGCACTTCCAAAGAATTGTTTATACTTAATTTTTACTGACTCTCCTTTCTCTCTTAAGCCTACTCCAATCAGATTTTCCTCCTACTGTGTCATAAAAACTGCATTTATCAGAATCAACAATGACCTGCATGCAGTCAAATCTCAAGGACAAATCTCAGTTCATATCTCATACCACCTAACACTAGCATTTGATTTATTGGTTAGTTTCTTCTTCTTGAAATAGTTTTGTTACTAGATGTCCAAGTCACTTCCCTCTTCGGTTCTCCTTCTACCTCAATGGCCACTCCTTCTCGGCATTCTTTGCTGAATTCTCCTTTATCTTCCTAACCTTTAAAAATTCCAGTGTCTAGGACTCAGTGCATAAACCTCTTCTCTTCCTTATCTGCACACTCACTCATTGAAGTTTTCGTCTAGTTCATGACTTTAAATGCCATTTACATGTTACTGCCTCCCAAATTCATATGTCGATCCCAACTCCTATGCAAACTACATATCCCACAGCTATTTCCCATCTCCATTTGGATGTCTACAGGCATTTCAACAAGCCCAAAACTAAACTGCTAATCTTATGCCCTAGAGTGCTCTTCCTTCAAATTCTCCACTTCATAAAACAGTAACACCATTCTTTCACTCGCTCAGGCCCAAACCTTGGAATCACGCTTGACTCCTCTCCTCACACATTCCACATTCAATTTACTAGAGCATCCAGTCAACTGTACTACAAAGCTTATTCACACCACCAGTCACACTGCTTCTCACTACCTCCTCCACTGCCACATTGGACCAAACCTCGATAATCTCATGTTCCCTTCACTTGGTCAGTTTTTCACCCTGTGAAGCAAAGCATTTAAAAGGTTAAGTTGAATTGTTACTTTTCCTGATTAAACTTTCCTATGGCTTCCCATTTACTCAGAATGAAAAGTCTTTAATTGTGACTATAACCCTCTATGTGATATTTCCACCATGACCACCTCTACCAACTCTTTTACCTCATTTCCTACTGCTCTCCCTCTTGCTCACCTATCATATTCACAATGCTGTCCTTGCTATTCCTCACACACACTGAGCACACTCTATCTCAGGGTCTTTGTATTTCTAACATTCTCCAAGTATTCCTATGTAATGCTCTACCTTCATCACCTAGGCCTTTCCTAACTATCCCATATAAAATAAATCCCCTCATCTTTTTGATACTCTATCCTGATTTATTATTCATAAAACCTTTTTTATTTTGAAATAATTGTAGATTCATAAGCACTTGCAAGAAATAATAGAGATTCTGTGTAGCCTTTATTCAGTTTCCCCCAGTGGTCACACTTTACAAACTATAGTGCAATATTGCCACTAGGATATTTACATTGATACAGCCAAGATACAGGACATTTCCAGTTCTATCAAGGATTCATGGTGCTCTTTTACAGCCATAACCACGACCCTCTAACCTCTACTCCCTTCTAACCCTCAGCAATCACTAACCTGTTCATTTCTAGTTGTTTTTATTTCAAGAATATTGTAAAAATATAATCATACATATTAACGTTTTGGGATTGGCCTCTTCCACATAACATTATTCCTTGGAGATTCATCCACGTTGTTGTGTCATGGCATTTTTTTACCACCTGATATACAAACATATATTTTTATTTGCTTATTAGGCTAAGTGAAGGACAGGGAAGCCTGGCATGCTGTCATCCATGGGATTGCAAAGAGTTGGACATGACTAAGCGACTGAACAAGGCTAAGTTTCCTGAGAGCAGGGAATCTATTTTGTACACTGTACTATACCATAGATATAAAATAAACATTTGTTGAATAAATTAAGCCCAAACTCTTTAACATGACTGATAAGACCCAAATGAAGCATGCTTACCTTTCTAACCTTATCTTTCATTTCCATGACTCCTCCACACTGCCACACCACTCCCACCCAGATACACTAAACAGTGAAAAATGCCATTCAATTACACTACACATCTTGCCACTTATAGCAGATTGCCTATGTGCTCTGATTTTTTTCACATTTACTGTTTAGAACAGTGGGTCTCAAACTGTAGGTACCTCAGAATCACAGGGATGATCAGGTTTATTAAAACAGATTGCTAGGCTCCAACTTCAGAGTTAAATTCAGGAAGTCTGAAATAAGTCCTGAGAATCTGCATTTCTGACAAATTCCCAGGTGATGTTGATTCAGCTGGTCGATGAACTGTATGTGGAAAATCACCGTGTTAGAACATTTTTAAATTTCCCTCCCCATTTCACAGGCCTAATTTTTTGGTTAACTTTTAGCCCTTCCCTTATGCTAGAACATGGTGTTCATGGTACACTGTACTTACCCTATCATATCACTTATCACAGGATATTATAATGTCCTATTTATGTGTGTTTCTCTTCTGCCAAACTATATCCTCAGCACTTAGTACAGTCTGATACAATCTAAGCATTCAATGTATATGATGACTGAATAGGTTCCTTAATTTTGATACCTTAAAAGACTCTATCTTTACAGTCATAGGATATTTAGAAGGAAGTGCTTCTACATGCTAGAAATAAAAGATGAAACCACCAAGGATCCTTTAAGGCAATTTTTAAAATTATGATTTTATAGAAAGTATTATTGTTTATTGCAGTTCTTTTCAACCAAAAAAATACACCCCACATTGAAATAATGACTGACGACAAAGGTTAAGAATTCAAGTTACGATACTTTAAACATTATTTTTCAATAATTACTTCAAAGTCTGTATTTTGTTCTTCTAAAAGTGTACTCTCTTGCCTTCAGACTAAACACCCAAACCACAAGACTATCTAACCCAGCCAGGACTTCAAAGAACACTGTAATTGACCCCCACTGCTCACCAGATGTTGAAATCAGAACATACTCACTTGTACAGATCTATAGACTATTACTAAAATTCCAAAATCCAAAAAATCTCTAGAAACCTAAAGTTTTTCACAAGTTTGAGTGAAATTCATTTAGCAGCAAAATGTTACCTGAACAGACATGTGGTTACTATATAGGTTATATAGCCTCATCCAAATTAGTGTTAATACTAATGCATTTTTTGTGGCATGTTTGATTATGTTTGATTTTTTTTTTCATAGAAACTCCCTTTATTAAATGTCTGGTAGTTTGTACCATTCAGAAAATACAATCTTAACAATTCTCTGAAAAATTCACCTGTTTAATTTTAAATTTTTTAATTTTTAATTGCAGTATATTTATAATATTATACGTTTCAGGTACACAGCAGTGATTCAATATTTTACAGATTATATCCATCAAATGTTATTTATATAATAATGGCCATAAGTCTTTATCTGATACAATATAAACTTGTTGCTATTTTATAAATAGGAGTTTTTAATCTCTTAATCCCATACACATAATTTGTCCTATCACACTTCTGTCTCTCCTTTGATAACCTAACCATTAGTTTGTTTTGTATATCTGTGTAGTTGCTAAGTCATGTCCAACTCTTTTGAGACCCCATGGACTGTAGCCTGCCAGGCTCCCCTGTCCATGGGATTCTCCAGGCAAAAATACTGGAATGGGTTGCCATTTCCTTCTCCGATTATGTTTGATTTTAAGGTGCTACTCTAGACCCCATTGAGGTGTTACAGAAAATATGGTATATACACTATATTCCTGTCTAAAATCTCAACAATTTTGAGTTATGAAACACACTTGGCCCAGAGGGTTTGGATAAACTTACATGCCTATATTAAGAATGAGATGTCAATTTCTCTAACCCTTATACTTTTGTCTACTATATTTGAAACATTTATCCAAATAATGCCCCCTATTGTTTATCCAATTTTCTGTTGATGGGTGGGGCTGTGTTCCCTCCCTGTTATTTACCTGGGGCCAAACTATGGTGGAGATAATGAAGACAATGGCAATGACGACCTCCTTCAAAAGGTCCCATGTGTGTGCTGCTCACGATGGTGTCATCACTCACCTAGAGCCAGACATTCTGGAATGTGAAGTCAAGTGGGCCTTAGAAAGCAGCACTACAAACAAAGCTAGTGGAGGTGATGTAATTCCAGTTGAGGTATTAAAATCCTAAATGATGATGCTGTGAAAATGCTGAACTCAATATGTTAGCAAATTTGGAAAACTCAGCAGTGGCCACAGGACTAGTAAAGGTCAGTTTTCATTCCAACCCCAAAGAATGCTCAAACTACCGCACAATTGCACTCATCTCACACGCTAGTAAAGTAATGCTCAAAATTCTTCAACCCAGGCTTCAACAGTATGTGAACTATGAAATTTCAGATGTTCAAGCTGGTTTTAGAAAAGGCAGAGGAACCAGAGATCAAATTGCCAACATCTGCTGGATCATCAAAAAAGCAAGAGAGTTTCAGAAAAACATCTACTTCTACTTTATTGACTATGGCAAAGCCTTTGACTGTGTGGCTCACAACAAACTGTGGAAAATTTTGAAAGAGATGGGAATACCAGATCACCTGACCTGCCTCCTGAGAGATCTGTTTGCAGGTCAGGAAGCAACAATTAGAACTGGGCATGGAACAACAGACTGGTTCCAAATAGGAAAAGGAGTATATCAAGGCTGTATATTATTACCCAGCTTATTTAACTTATATGAAGGGTACATCATGAGAAATGCTGGGATGGAAGAAGCACAAGCTGGAATCAAGACTGTCACGAGAAACATCAATAACCTCAGATATGCAGATGACACCACCCTTATGGCAGAAAGTGAAGAAGAACTAAAGAGCCTCTTGATAAACGTGAAAGAAGAGAGTCAAAAAGTTGGCTTAAAACTCAACACTCAGAAAACTAAGATCATGGCATCTGGTCCCATCACTTCATAGCAAATAGATGGGGAAGCAATGGAAACAGTGACAGACTATTTTTTTGGACTCCAAAATCACTGCAGATTGTGATTGCAGCTATGAAATTAAAAGACGCTTACTCCTTGAAAGAAAAGTTATGACCAACCTAGACAGCATATTAAAAAGCAGAGACATGACTTTATCAACAAAGGTCCACCTAGTCAAGGCTATGATTTTTCCAGTAGTCATGTATGGATGTGAGAGTTGGACTATAAAGAAAGCTGAGCACAGAAGAATTGATGCTTTTGAACTGTGGTGTTGGAGAAGACTCTTCAGAGTCCCTTGGTCTGCAAAGAGATCCAACCAGTCCATCCTAAAGGAAATCAGTCCTGAATATTCATTGGAAGGACTGATACTGAAGCTGAAACTCCAATCCTTTGGCCACCTGATATGAAGAACTGATTCATTTGAAAAGACCCTGATGCTGGGAAAGATTGAAGATGGGAGGAGAAGGGGACAACAGGGGATGAGATGGTTGGATAGCATCACCAACTCAATGGACATGAGTTTACAGTAAACTCTGGGAGTTGGTGATGGACAGGGAGGCCTGGCATGCTGCAGTCCATGGGATCTCAAAGAGTCAGACACGACTGAATGATGGAATTGAACTGAACTGATTATTTTATCATTTTGTATCTGAAAGACTAGTCTTAATAAAAGTAGTTTTCAGAGCTGTGGTACATATACACAATGGAATATTACTCAGCCATTAAAAAGAATGCATTTGAATCCGTTCTAATGAGGTAGATGAAACTGGAGCCTATTATACAGAGTGAAGTCAGTCAGAAAGAAAAACACCAATGTATATTAATGCGTGTATATGGAGTTTAGAAAGATGATAACAATGACCCTATATGCAAGACAGCAAAAGAGACACCAATGTAAAGAACAGATTTTTAGACTCTGTGGGAGGTGAGGGAGGGATGATTTGAGAGAATAGCGTTGAAACATGTATATTATCATATATGAAATAGATGGCCAGTCCAGGTTCGATGCATGAGACAGGGTGCTCAGGGCTGGTGCACTGAGATGACCCTGAGGGATGGGATAGTGAGGGAGGTGGGAGGGAGGGTCAGGATGGGGAACACCTGTACACCCATGGCTGATTCATGTGAATGTATGGCAAAACCCACCACAATACTGTAAAGTAATTAGCCTCCAATTAAAATAAATTGAAAGAAAAAATAGTTTTCAGGAATTCACTGGTGGTCCAGCAGTTAGGACTCTGACTCTCCCTGCTGAGGGCCCATGTTCAATCGCTGGAAAGGGAACTAAGATCCCATAAGCTGCAGGGTACAGCCAAAAAAAGTTTCTTCATTTTATCCAACATTAGCTAAATACTGTTAGGAACTGTGTTTCTATTCATATATGATACTTTCTTTTTAAATCAAGGAAACTCTATACTTCTTTGGAATCCTTGTGGCTCACTACCATCAGATGAATCATCATCATCCTCAAATGAATCATCACCAGCACAACTGAAAGTATAGAACTAAAAAAAAAATGCCTTGTGGGAAACATACCATTTTGAAATGCATCTCAAAGGCTAATGTCACATTTACAAGTCATTGACATTTGGCAGACTCAACTGATGAAAGAAGAAATTTTATAGATTAAAATGTAAAGGGGACAACAATAACAGATTTATCACTGTGAAGAGGAAAAACACCTTAAATATATTTAGGAATGAACTGAACAAAAACATATAGGATCTATGAAGAAAATGCCACTGGGAAACATTAAAAGAAAACTTGGGTAAACAGAGGGCCACATACTTCTATTCAGCATATTTGGTTTCAAAAGGAAGAGGAATCATTTAGGTGACTTGAAATTGAAAGAGAAGTTTACTTGAAGAGTAGTACCTTGCGTAGCTGGGCTTAGTAGGGCAAACCAGGACGGAAAGTTCCAGAACCCCCAGGCAACTAACTTGCCTACCACTCACTTTTGGGAACCCAGGGCTTTCTAACTCTTCTGCTCTCTATCTGTCACTCTCATCTATCTGTCGCTCTCTGCAGGCTTATGTGGTCTATACACCTGCATGTGGGTCAGACATCTCTCCCCCCCATGTCATCACCTTCTAGGTCAAGGGACCAGGTAGGACTAATTGCAAATTTCTCAAGAGAGAATCTGATTGGACCGGTTTGAATCCTACTCCTGGTCCAATCAGGTATGGTAGGGGAGGGAAGAGGGTTAAGTGGGTACCTGCTCACTAACAAAAGATAAGGATGCAGACTGGAACATGAGGAAGTAGTGCAGGCAAATTGAATGGCATGTCCCTTATAGATGAGCAGACTGCATACTGTGGAGAGGCAATACAACATAAGAGGTTAAGAGCACAGGCTCTGGGACCAAACTGCCTGCATTTGACTTTACTAAGTCGAATTAGTTGCCTGACCTTCAACAAGTTTCTTGACCTTCAACAAGTTATTCAATCTCTGTATGCTTCAGTCTCCTCATCTGTAAAATGAGGATGATGATAACAGGGTTGCTGTGGGGACTGAATGAATGAACACAAAGAAAGCACTCAATAAAAACTACTTATTTATTATTTTTATAAAGATGCCCATCTTCCCTAAATTAATCTATAAAATTAATGCAAGTCCAAACAATATCACAACTCTTTAAATCTGACAAAGTAATTTTAAAGTTAGTATGGAAAAAATATCTATGGAGAGGATGGCCTAAGTAGAATGGCAAGAATATATAGATTGATGCAAGTTCAAGTAGTAGACCTTACAATGGTTGTTTCACATTATATTTTTTAATATACATATATGACAAAATTTTCTTTTATATACATCACATATATTTTTAAAAAACAATTCTTAAAAAATATACTCCAAAAAAGAAGACTATTAAGCTTGGATTTACCCTACCAGCAGTTTAAAAATAATTTAAAAGTATATTAAAACAATATTATTATCCAATAACAAGTCAATGGAATAGAAAATAAAGTATGTATAGAAATTTAGTACAGTATAAGAGTAGAATTTTAAATCAGAGAGAAGATTGGGTGGTGTTCAATAAATAGTGTAGGGCAACCAAGTCATTTAGGGGGAAAAAAAATCCTGCTAGATTCTTCCCGTCCTCCTCCTAAATAAACTTCAGAAGGACTAAATATTGAACTACTTTTAAGAAGATATCTAAAAATAATAAAAGAAAATACACAGGTAAGCATGACATTAAAGCTGGAAACAGGAAAAGACCTACTAAAAAAGTCTTTCTTCACAACAACCCCATCACCTTTAACTTCTACTCTACTCATTTCCACTTATTTATGGATTCTGATTCTGATTAATTCTATATAAAATTTTTACATAACACAAAATTTAACACATAGAATTTTGTTATATATTTTGTATATATATGTACTTTTCTTGTACCTCTATTGTCTTTCTACTTAGCCCACACATCATTGGCATGTCCATTCTTCACTCCGCTTCTCTCTCCTCTTAAAATAACTTTCTTTTAAAGTTATAAACTTATAGTTTTTCTTAAGTGAATTCTAGTATTGTTTTCTTGAGCTCTATCTATAAAGTATCTTTTTTGCACTTTAATTGAAATTGATAATATGCTAATAATTTAGAAATGAATTGTATTCTTTGCTATTTTCGTTCATCTGGCCTCATATGTTCTTTTCCCTAGACTGCCTTTTTTCCTTCAATAAAAGTTTTATTGGGGGGGGGTGGAAGCCATACATAGAAAAAGAAGACAAGAAAAACTTCTTTCAGGAAATAAACACCACAATCTATATTATAAAAGATAAATTTAAAAAGGTAAAAATATTTGTGATTACATTTCAGACAAAAGTTAATATTCCTAATTTACAAAAAGCTCTTATAATTAAAAAAAAAAAACGTGAATATTCCAGATAGGCAGAAATCATGAACTGGCAATTCACAAAAATAGAGCCAATAAATATATGGAGGATGCTCAGTTTTACACTTGGTCAACGAGATGTAAATTAAAACAAGATGATAATAGATATTTTTCAAAGTGATGAAGATCACAAAGATTAACAATACTCAAGATCTGCAAGATCTAGCTATCGTTCACCCACTATATTGGTGGAAAACTATTACTTTTCAAGGGAGGAGTAACAACATATAGAACTGTACAAATGCGCATTCCCTTTGATCCAATAAATGCATTTCTATGAATTTATGTTAAGGAAATTCAGGGATATATACAGGTTTATGTATAATAATCACCTAGTATTGTTTACACAACTGAAAACCTGATTGAACATATTAATACTATATCCATATAGCCATTAAATCCATATAGCCATTAAAAACGCTAATGTAACCTACTTTACCTGGAAAGATATGAGGCATTTGGAAAATAGAACATGCTCATGTTTTCCTATTAAGAAAAAAAAAGTTTGTGTGTATGTATGAAAACTCCCTAAGTTTATACAGAACTAAGTTAATACGTTAATACGTTATTTCTGGGTGACGAGACTTCTGAGTTTTTCTTTTACATACGTTTATGTACTTACTATTGGACAGTTTTGCAGGGAGCAGGCATTTTAAAAACAAAAAAAAAAGCAGTATTCTTCTTACAATCACAGACTACAAAGAAACTTAATTTGCGGAAGTAAATGGGTCGCGGGTGAGGCTCCTGCTACAGCGGGAGCTGAGGGAAAAGTTCCCGGACGGCCGAGCCTCGCCCTACTGCTCAGACGGGAGCACAGCGCCGGAAACATGCCACGCGAGATCTCGGGGATTCTGGGTACGGACGTACCCGTATTACCTCACAAGGAAGAAAGTGTTACCATTTGAAACTATTTATCTCTTTCCTTTAACACAACACCGACTATCAGCGCAGTCAAAGGACATTTCTATCCTGAGAGGAGTGCGGGGGAGGTCGGTAGGGTGAAAGTTTTTCCTGAAAATGAAAGGCTCCCCCTCTCCCATCCACCCGCCTCTTCCCGTCATTCTGGAGGCGCTTGGAGGCCGCCGCGGGGGAAGGCCGTTTCTATGGGTGACGATTTACAAGAACGCCACGAGCGTAAAGAACGCTACCAGACTATTGTGTGCTACTGCTGCCTACAAAGGTGGACGGTGCGCAGCGCAGCGTGCGACGTGGGGGCGAGGTGCACAGTGATTGGCCCGCTGCTGCCCAGGCCGCTGCCGGGGGCGGGGCGGGTGCGAGGCGGGGTGGCGCGCGTGCGCAAAGGCGTCGCCTTGAGCCTGACTGGTTCCCGGTTGGTTGTGCGGGTGCTCTAGTCGCGGAACTGGGCGGAGTGAGGGGTTTGATTATGGCCTGGCTGTTGGGCTGCCGTCTGTGGGGTCGCACAGTCAGACACGACTGATGCGGCTTAGTAGCAGCAGCAGCGGGAATGGGGGCCGTTAATCTTTCACATACGCATAACCAGCAGGGCGCATAAATCAGCGAGGCTTTCCTGTGAGGCCCGGCCCCCTTCAGGCGAAGAACTGCGGAGGAGTGAGAGGCGAAACCCAGGCCAAAAGATCGGATCCTGTGCGGGCCACTTCCTGCGTAGCCTAGGGCGGGGAAACCCTGCGGAAAAGCCAGAGTGGAAGGACCGACAGCCCGAACACTACCGCTCCCTTTGGCTAGATACCTAACTTTACGGTGATAAATTAGTAGCTTTGCTATAGAAATCTAACGTTTCAAGTCCCAGAGAGTGGACAAGAATCACATACTGTTTTGAGAGAGTAATACCTCCATGGGAGACCTCGAAGCCCAGTAAGGCTTCCAGATTTCCTACCCATTTGGTGAATGATGTTCAAAGGAAAAATTAAGATATGCCCATCTATGTAACTCTTAAGGCTTAAATACATGTTTACCTTAAATTACAAAATTAAGCGATGGAAAGTTTGTAGTAGGTTATAGAGATCCATTGGCTATACTATTCATTACCATTTTAAATTTTTCTTAATTTGTAGGTATCAGAGAACCTTTTGCTATTTTATTCTTGGAGTATTGTAAATGAAAAATTTTATATCAAAAAACTGCAAAAAAAAGCTTTAATATAATTACATATAAATAAAACTCCTAGAGGAAAACGTAGGCAGACCACTCTGTGACATAAATCACAGCAACGTCGTTTTCTATCCATCTCCCAGAATAGTGGAAATAAAAGCAAAAATAAATAGATGGGATCTACTTTAACTGAAAAGCTTTTGCACAGCAAAGGAAACAATATTCTTACTGCCTGAGCCACCAGGGCATCCCAAGAAGCAGAGAAAGTATGGGAAATCACATGTGATTTCTTTATTTTCTTTCTTTTCCCAATTCTCTAGCACCTAAGCCCCCATGTAAGACTATACTAGAGGTAAACTGTGCATGTGTGAATCGGGCCTTCCGCATCATAGCAAATGCTTTGGGAACTAATTTTACAAGATAGATTATTGCCCAGGAATTTGACTGGCCACTGGGTGGCAAACATACAGAACAGATGCAAATAACACTGTAATGTGTTTGCAAACACAACTGATACTGAAATCAAGACCTAGAAATTTTGGTCGAAATTTCAGTCTAATCACAGCCAGATGAACGGGTTACTAAAACAAACAAAAAAACAATATTTTTATAGGATTTAAATAAGACTCAGTATTTCATAGCACAGTTTTCAAAATATCCAAGCTATGGCCTAAAATCTAGCATTCCCAAAACCAAGAAAATCTAAATTGAAAAAAGACAATCAAGAGACACCAATGCCAAAAGGACACAGATTTTGGAATTATCCAACAAAGATTTTAAAGTAGATATTGAAAAAATATTCCAGACACTCTTGAAATGAATGGAAAGATAGAAAGTCTCAGCAACGAAATAGACAAATTCCACTTGTGGAAATGGGAGAAAAACACAATAACCAAAAACCTGAAAAGTACAATAACCAAATTTAAGAGTTCACTAGATGGCTTCAAGGACATAGTGGAGAAAGCAGAAGAAAGAGTTAATGACCTTGAAAGTAGATCAATAAAAATTAATGATCTAAAAGATCTAAAGTCAAAAGGATAAACCCAAAGAACACCCAGACACATCATAAACTGCTTAAAACTAAAGGCAAAGAAAAGTTCTCAAAAGAGATTTTTGTCCAGAAATCTAGAGAAGGGGAGGGGAAACATGTATTATATAGGGGAACAATTATTCAAATGAAGATGAATTTTTCATTAAAAAACTTAAAGGCCAGGAAACAGAACATTTTGAAATGCTGAAAAAAAACAATGCAACTCAGAATTCTATATCCAGCAAGAAAAATCCTTTAGGATTAAAGTGGAAAAAACAAACAAACATTCTCTGGTAAAATGAAAATGAAGAGAATTTGTTTCTAGCAGACTTGCTTTAAAAGAATTGCTAAAGGAAGTTTTTCAGGCAAAAGGGAAATGATATTGAAGGGAAACTTAGAACATTGGGAATGAAGAAAGAGCAACAGAAATGGTAAATATAAAATTACTCTTCTCTTGTGTTCTATAAAGCATGTTTCATTGTTGAAAGCAAAAGTAATAATATCTGATGGGATTTTCATTGTATAGAAGTGTTATACATAGGACAACTACAATACCCTATAAAAGTGTGATATATGATGGTATTCTTTTTATAATCCACTTATAGTAGTAATATGTTGATTTTATCTAGGCAGTGAAAAGTTAAGTATGTATTTTATAATCCCTAGAGCAACCACTAAAAATCTGGGCAAAGAAATATAGTAAAAAAACCCAAAAACTCAAAACATTAAAATGGAACACTAAATAATGCCCAAATAAAGAGCAAAATACACAGGACAAGGAAAACAAAGGAACAAAAAACAAATCAAACAGAAAGCAAATAATAAAATGGTTAACGTAAACTTAAACATATTAGTAATTACATTACGTGTAAAGGACCTATATGTGCTTCTGTGTTAAATCATGTTAAGTTTCTTCAGTCATGGCCTTCTCTTTGCAACTCATGGACTGTAGCCTGCCAGGCTCCTCTGTCCATATACCAACTAAAAAACAGATACTGTCAAAATCAACCAAAAAAGTTCATGACCCAACATGTGCTGTGTATGAGAAACTCACTTCAAGTATGATTTAGAGATTAAATAGTAAATAATTTTAAAAGATATATTTTAAAAACTCTAATAAAAAGAAAATTGGAATGGCTATATTGCTATCAGACAAGGCAGCAGAGGATGAGATGGTTAGATAGCATCACCAACTCAGTGGACATGAACTTGAGCAAACTCTGGGTGATAGTGAACAACAGGGAAGCCTGGTGTGCTGCAGTCCGTGGGGTCACAAAGAGTTGGACATGATTTAGTGACTAAACAACAACAAAAACATAAAGGTAGACTTCAGAGCAAAGGAAGTAACCAGGGTAAAGATGATTTCACGACAATAAAGAAGTCAGTTAGTTAAGCAGACATTGTTTAGGCACCTAATCGCAAAGCTTCAAAATACATGAAGCAAAGCCTGTCAGAAGTAAAAGAAGAAATATACATATCAACAATCATAGTTGGGGACTTCAATACTTCTCTCTTGGTAATATACAAACTAGTGAACAGAAAATCAACAAGAACACAAGATATAGATATAAAAGAACTTAACACCAGAGTTTATAAATTTATCATTCCAAAACTACTATACTTCAAATAGAATTTGGAAGGATTTGCCTAATCATCATTGTAATCAAGAACCCAAGGAATAAAGATGCAATATAATAGTGCTAATGAATTTTTTTAAAAGGAATATCAGATCTAATGGACATTTATACAACACTCCACCCAACAACACAATACACATTGTTTGCAGGTGCCCAGGGAAGATTTACCAAGATTTGACTATATCCTAGGTCCTAAGTCATAATAAATTAGAAGAATTAGAAATAATGCAAAGTATGTTCTCTGACATAATAGAATCAATAGCATAAAGATAACAAGAAGCTCTCAAAACACTTGGAAATTAAGCAATATACTTTTAAATAATCCCTGGGACAAAGAGAACGTCTTAAAAGAAATTAGAAAATGTTTTGAAGTTTTAAAAAAAGAGAAAATATAATCCAACAAAATTTGTGAGATGCAGCTAAACTTAGCTTAGAGGAAATTTTACAGCTTTAAAATGCTTATATTAGAAAAGAAGGAGGGTCTCAAATCTTTGACCTCAGTTTTCATTTTAAGAAAACTAGAGAAAGAGAAGCAAAATAAGCCTAAAACAAGAAGAAAGAAGGAAAAAATAAAGATGGGGCATAAAAATTAAGTTGAAAACAGGTAGAGAAAATCTATAATCAAAAAGCTGTTCCTTTGAAAGAATCAATAAAATTGATAAAACCCCTTATCAAGACTGACTAAGAAAGAGAGATGACACAATTTACGAATATCCAGACTGAAAGAATGGATATTACTAGACTCTACACACATTAAAAAGATAGTAAGAGAATGATATGAACAAATCTGTACATATAAACTCAACAACTTAGGTGGAATGTACCAATTCCTCAAAAACCAAATACTACCAAAACTCATCCAAGATAAAACAGAGAGGCATGAAGAAAAAGCTTGAACTCATTTTATGAGGCCATCGTTACCCTGATTTAAAAACAAAGATATTACAAGAAAAGGAAACCAACTCAGTGTCCCTCATGATTATAGAAAAATCTTCAACAAAATGTTTACAAATTGAATTCAGTAATATAAAAAAAGAATAATATTCATGACCAAACAAGGTTTAGTCTGGGAATGGAGGCGTTGTTCAGTATTGACAATTTAATCTGCCAACTTACTAAAGAAGAAAAACCACATGACATTTAATTGATGCAGCAAAATAATTTGAGAAAGTTAAATTACAATTCATGATTTAAAAAAAACAACTTTCAGCAACCTAGGGATAGAAAGGACTTTTCTCAATATGATAAAGGGCATCCTCAAAAAAATGTACAGTTGACATACTCAGCAATGAATGGCTGACTGCTTCCCCTTAAAATCAAGACAAGGCTGTCTCTCTCATTGCTCTTATTCAGCATCGTTGTGGAAGACCTAGGCATTGGAAACAAGAAAAATCAATAAAAGGTATATGGATTATAAAGGAAGAAATCTGAAGATGAATTGATTATCTACAAAGAATACTCCAAGGAATCTATCCCCTCCACCCCAATAAATCTTCTAGAACTAGTGAGTTTAGCAAGTTTATAAGGTCAAGACACACAAAAAATCAGTTGTATTTTTTTGTAATGAAATGAAAAATCAAAAGTTTTAAAATAATATTTATAACAATTCCACAAGGTGAAATATTTAAGTATAAATTTATCAATATATATGCTCTAAAGTGGCAACTATTTTAATTTGTCTCAATCCCCTCTCATAAATGATTTTAGGATTATTGAACATTTATATTTTTATATTATGCTTCATTTACATTTTTCTTTTTCATTTACATTACATTTTGCTTCATCATCCATTTTCTTCAAATTGGATAGAGTCATCATGTTTTTTATTTTAAGGGCTGCCTAATATTTTATGATATTGCTATAGCAGTATAATACAGAAGAAGAATGTGAGGTTTTTAAACAAGTCTGAATTCAGATTCTAGTTTCTAAAAAACTAGCAGTGTGACTAGAGGTAGGTGATCTTTCTCAGCTCAGTCATGATAAAATGCCAACTTTTCAGGAGCATTAGGAGTTAAATACAATGATATGTGTTAACTACCTGACAAAGTAGTCATTTTTAATATCTTAATTTTAATCTTTCTCCTATTTTTTGACATTTAAGATTGTTTCTTGGCAGAGTCTTTATTCTGGAGTCCAAGAATTATTATTACTCCCTTTTTCAGGATCTTGGTTTTCAGGTATTTAAATCCTCAGACATTATGCCAGTTGATTAATAAACTGAGCAATGCTTGTAAGCATGTTTGCCTGTAGTTTAGTTGAAGATACAGGCAGCCCTACAAAGACAGGCGAGGAAACAGAGGCATAGATCTAGGAGGCAGCCCTTCCCCAAGTAGGGAAAGTTAGCATGCAGCAAACCCATGGGTTGGTGGGCGGGGGTGGGGGTGGGGCGGTTATCACTCAGCCTTATTCTGCCCAACTATATAGAGGTTACATTCAAATTCAAACTGGAGTGTAGTTATCAGAAGATAATTAAAATCATTGAGATAGAAGTGATAGTCTATTGGCAGCTTTCTGCTGTTGTTTATTTTGGTTTTGTTTTTACTTTTATTTTCTTGAGTTTTAACAGTTTTTGACCATGGCAGAATAAACGATACTCTTTTTTTTGTAAGATAAATTTTGGTAAAGAACAAGCTAAGTATGATACTGGGCTTCCCTGGTGGCTCAGACGGTAAAGAATCTGCCTGCAATGCAGGAGACACAGGTTTGGTCCCTGGATTGGGAAAATCCCCTGGAGAAAGAAATGACAACCCACTCCAGTATTCTTGCCTGGGAAATTCCATGGACAGAGGAGCCTGGTGGACTATAGTTCATGGGGTCGCAAAAGAGTGAGACAGGACTTAGCAACTAAACAACAACAAAGTATGTTTCTAATACATTAAACTTGCCTTTAGCAATGCTTCCATAGGCTATTAATATATAGAAGTAACATCACACTATTATTATTTGTTCTACAACCATAACAATTAATTGGTTTTTATTACAAACTTCTTTATATTAATAGCCTATGTGCACATTTTCAATGAGCACAACATATAACTTTTGTAATTCTTTTCATCTTTTCTATGTTATATTTGCTCTGGTTACATTTATTGCGATGTAGAAATAAAGGTACAGCTGATACATGAGAATTTGAAGAAAATCGTAAGGTGTTTATGATACCTCTTGAACATTTTGAGTTGTATGAAACAATGTCTAAGAATTTTAATTTACAAAGGTAGATTAATTTTACAAAGACAGATTAGAGAAAGATAACGTTTAAGATATAGTCTTTCTAGTGATTTTAAGTAGTTTTAACTAAGGGTAAGTTTTTATAGTGCCTAGGAAAAAATACATTTCTCAAATCATAAATCAGAAAGATTTATAGCACCATTTAGTGAGTAAAAAATATTTTAATCTTTGAGTTTCTCTCCATATGTTTTAAGCAAACTTTCCTTATATGATTAGTCATATTTCAAATCAAAATTGTTAGATATCTAATTGACAGACAATGAATCTAGTCTAGAAGCTTTTTTGTACAAATAGCTGAATGATATCCAGAAGAAATCATTTTTTCTAGGGGACAAAAACATCATGATCCCCCTTTCTGTGCTGAGCATTTAATTTCTTTCCCTTTTATGGACTAGCAAAGAGGCAAAGGGGTATTTTACATGCTGATATTATGAGTCAAGACATATTTGAACTTTATATTATCCTCATGTGTTAAAAAAAATCTTTAAAACTCACAGCAGATATTGTCATTTTTACAAGCATTAAATATTATGTCTTTACTTAGGTGGTTTTCAATTATACTTTCCCTGTGCACTCAAATATTTAGCACAATAGCTCCATGGAGATGCAAAATGCAACTCAAACACAATTCAGTTCTTTCTTCTCCAGTATGTGTGATCTGTTTCCATGGAAATTTCATGTTGACCAGGAATTGTAGAAATACTATATGCAAACATATCTCAGAAGCAAACCTTTTTGGAGAATATTTGTGATTTAATTTGAGTCACTCCATTAAAATTGTTCAAATAAGACTTTTTTAATTTAGCATAGACCATTCTACAATTTCCCTTAGCTTTAATATGTTAGTCTAATAGATTTGAAGACTCTAAGGACCTTAATAAGTCTTCTGATGAGAGTAAAATTAAATCTTAATGATTTAGGTAAATGTATTCATTTGAAGAAGATGATGGACTTATTATGAGCCAGGTATTGTTAGGATGCTGAAAAGAATACAAAGATGTACATAATATGGTATAAAATGAGGTGTCTGCAGTAAAGTTGACAACGTGCTTTCATGTGTAGAGGAGGAAGGGAATGTTTCTGGGTGAGAAGATCAAGGAACTCTTGGATAATATGGCATTTGAACTGGATCTTGACCAATTGAGAAAGCAAGGAGAGCCTTTCTGGTGAGGGAAACCACCTGAGCAAAGGCGCAAAGGTGGGAAAGCAGAGGGTACAAGTGGGGAATGATCAGTCCAACTGGCTGAAGTGTAAATGAAACAGGGAGGTAAAAGGAAAAGGCAAGTTGCAGTTAACTTTTGTAGGGCCTTGAATGCTGTGCTAATTTGGATATTGTATTCAATAGCAGTAGTGTTCATTTAGGTGCTAATAATCTGGACTATCAACAATAGTTCAATATTGGGTAATGAGAAACTAAGGAACGGAGTAGATCACTATTTTGAGAACCATGATACTGGGAGGAGTAAGAACAGCAAAGTAGCTTGAAGAACTAGCAGGCTAAAAATGGTTTGAAAGGACATCCTTGGTGGTCCAGTGCTTAAGACTCTGAGTTTCTACCACAAGGGGCACAGATTTGATATCTGGTCAGAGAAATTCCAAATGCCATGTGGGACAGCCAAAAACAAAACAAAATAAAAAAAAATAGTTTGAGAGATATAGTAGCTTTAAAACATGTTCACAAATTTTTTTCAAAATTCCTTTCTTTTAAAGATGGACACTCCCAAGAAAAGGGAAATAAAAAACTAAAACAAATGGGACCTAATCAAACTTACAAGTTTTGCACAACAAAGGAAACTATAAAGAAAACAAAAAGACAAATAACAGACTGGGAAAAAATATTTGCAAATGATGCAACTGACAAGAGCTTCATTTCTAAAATATACAAACAGTTCATACAACTTAATAACAAGAAAACAAAAAACCCAATCAAAAACTGGGCTGAAGATCTAAATATACATTTCTCCAAATAAGACATACAAGTGGCCAACAGAGACATGAAAAAATGCCCAACATAGGTAATTGTTGGAGAAATGCAAATCAAAACTACAATGATTCACATTGTTGTATAGCAAAAACTAACACAATATTGTAAAGCAATTATACTCCATGAAAAATTAAAATTTTGTTTAATTGCAAAAAAGAAAGTGGCTGGACAAAAAGTCTAAAGCAGGGAAAAGGGCATGTGAAACTATAAGGGTGTTAATGAACTAAGAATCTGAAACTGGGTCTTCTATAGCAACCATAATCTGTATCACACATTTCACATTCATGAACTACTTAAATTATCATGTAACTTTTTTAGGGTGTGAGCCTAGTTGCCCTGACAATATCACAAACTCTGAGCAGTGATCATAGTTTATACTTTTTGTACTCTTTTAGAAACTAGCACATTGCTCCATTCTACATTTGTTGAATCAATGAATAAAATCATTCCAGTATTCTGTGTATTTTCTACTGAGTTTTTTTCTTTCTTCACAGTAAGCCTCTGATTGAGGCTAAAGATCTGCTCCGTTTAGAGAGGTGAATGTGTTCCAGCCTTCTCTCTAAGAGCCAGGATTTCTGGATGTTTATAAGAAGCATTACATAGTGATGAAAAAGGGGACAATACCTGGTTGGTTAAAAATAATAAGCCTAATTATACCTATGTGAATTAACTTGAAATAAATCTTGGATGATTTCTCTTCAGTCTGACAAAAATCACAATAAAAGTGAAAAGGTTTAGGGAGAAAACAGATTGATGAGCATTCTTCTGGAAAACCAGGGGAGGCAGAGGCCCCTGGTAGAAGAATCTCACAGAAGCTAGGATCTGAAGTGGCTCCCCAGCCGAATGGGACGTTTCTGTATTCTTTACCTGGTGCACTCTGCTTTCAATTGTTTTCCTGGAAGCAATAAGCTTGTTCAAATCTGATAAAGCTATTGCAAATAGGCAAGAAGAAAAAAATCCAAGTAGGCTTCTAAATCACTGAATAGAGTCAGTGATTGCAATAATACTAATACATAGGTGATTCTTCAGATCTTTACCGCCTGCCTTTCTGCTCACACTCCAACTCACCTTTCCCTCAGTTCACATTTTTCTCTATCAGTGAATTAACATTTTGAAATACATGATGATAGAACCAAGAGGTTCAGTTTGGGAAGTCACTACTTTTGTTGATGAGTTTATATAATTATTTGAAGGTTTTATTCAAATGTTGAATATTAAAAATAAAATATTTGAATATTTATTTTTATTAAAATGAAGAGAACTTGGACTTCCCTGGTTGTCCAGTGGTTGGGAATCTGCTTGCCAATGCAGAGGACATGGGTTCAGTCCCTGGTCCAGGAGGAGTCCACGTGCTGCAAGGCAACAAAGCCTGAGTGCCACAACTACTGAAACCCTCACACCTCAGATCCCATGCTCCACCACAGTGAGAAGCCCGAGCCCCACAAGTAGAGAGTAGCCCCTACTCACTGCAACTAGAGAAAGCCTGTGCACACCAATGAAGACTCAGCACAGCCAAATAAATAAATTGAAAAAATTAAAAAAATAAAATGCGGAGAACCCCAAAATGAATGTGTTGATTCCAGTGAGAGCAAATTTAGGATTCATACATTCAGTACAATTTAGACAAAGGTGTAAATTATTTGACTGTCCAAAAGGACCAGAACTTTGCCACAATCAGATGCTCGTTGTAAAGAAAAAGAAACCAATGAAAGAGCACATAAAAAATGCTGGGACTAAATTACTAAAAATTGTGTCTGAAATTGAAGTATAATTAGGGATTGCATAATTTTTAAGTCTTCTATTATGTTAGTCCTACTTTCAGCCAAATAATATTTGAGGACAAAGAAAGAACTGTCTGTACTGTGTTGTTCTGTGTTCCAGGAGGTCACACTGGAGGTACCGCAGAGACAGGTAAGCAGAGCTGCAGGCCTTCCACCTCTGTTTCAGCTCCTGCCAAAATGAAGCTCCTTTTCTGATTCACGTTCTGGATTCTGAGAAAGATTTCTTGCAAAGAAAGAGTTTCCATGCTACAAAACTCTGAAAATTATGGCCCTATCCTGATACAGTGTTTATACAACAACATATAGTGGTTTAGTTTTTTGGAGGGACTACACAGCAATATCTGTTAAAATCTAAGCCATCACACTGTTTGACTCAGCAGTTTTACCTCTAGCAATTGTTCAGTCACAAAGTCTTTGCGATCCCATGTACTGCAGCATGCCAGGCTTCCCTGTCCTTCACTATCTCCCTGACTTTGCTCAAATTCATGTCCATTGAATCAGTGATGCCATCCAACCATCTCATTATCACCCCCTTCTCCTCTTGCCCTCAATCTTTCCCAGCACCAGGGTCTTTTCCAATGAGTTGGCTCTTCGCATCAGGTTGCCAAATTATTGGAGCTTCAGCTTCAGCATCAGTCCTTCCAATGAATATTCAGTGTTGATTTCCTTTAGGTTTGACTGGTTTGATTTCCGTGCTGTCCAAGGAACTCTCAAGAGTCTTCTCCAGCACCAGAGTTCAAAAGCATCAATTCTTCAGCATTCAGCCTTCTTACCGTCCAACTCTCACATCTGTACATGACTACTGGAAAAACCAAGCTTTTACTATATGGACTTTTGTTGGCAGAGTGATGCCTCTGCTTTTTAATATGCTGTCTAGGTTTGTCACAGCTTTCCTTCCAAGGAGCAAGCATGTTTTAATATGTATTTCATACAAAGAATCATTCAAGGATAAAAAGATACTTGTACAAGATTTTTATTGTAGCATTGTTCATAACAGCAAAAGGTTGAAAAGTTGCAAGTATTTATACATATGGAATTGGTTAGCATAATGATATTCATGTATTGGGATATTACATATTCTTTTGAAAGAATGACATGGAAAGATGTCCAAGATATATTAAGCCTAAAAAGCAAATTATAAAACATTATGTTTCCATTTGCAAGTCAAATAATGTCAACAAATGAAACCATTGCCTTGACATGTGCAAATGCGTAGATGTTGCTTCGCTTCTCTCTCTCTTTTTTTTGTTTGGCCATGCCCAGTGGCTTGTGCGATCTTAGTTTCCTGACCAGGAATCAAATCCAGGCTACTTGCAATGGAAGTACAGAGCCCACCAGAAGGAATTCCCTTTACTCCTTAAAATTACTGAAAATCATAGGTTTGCTTGTTTTAGTGTCTTTATCATTGGGCTTCCCGGGTAGCTCAGCTGGTAAAGAATCTGCCTACAATGCAGGAGATCCTGGTTTGAGTCTTGGGTTGGGAAGTTCCCCTGAAAAAAAGGGATAGGCTACCTACTCCACTATTCTTGGACTTCCCTGGTGACGTAGATGATAAAGAATCTGCCTGCAATGCAGGAGACCTGGGTTGGAATCATCGCCTGAAGGAGGGCATGGCAACCCACTCCAGTATTCCTGTTTGGACAATCCCCATGGACAGAGGAGCCTTGTGGGCTACAGTCCATGGGATTGCAAAGAATTGGACAGGATTGAACAACTAAGCATAGCACATCTTTATCATTGGCAAGATATTTTCTTATTTAAGTACAAGATTGTGCATGTGTGCTAAGTCGCTTCAGTTGTGTCCGACTCTTTGAGACCCTTAGGAATGTAGCCTACCAGGCTCCTTTGTCCATGAGATTCTCCAGGAAAAATACTGGAGTGGGTTACCGTGCCCTCCTCCAAGGAATCTTCCCAACCCAGGGATCTGAACCTATGTCCTCTTAGGTCTCCTGTGTTGACAGGTAGGTTATTTACCACTAGTGCCACCTGGAAAGCCCAAATACAAGATTATCTTTATTCAACTTTGGAATTGTGTTGGGGTTTTCCATAACCACTCTGTCTGAAAGTCTAATTTCTTGTTATGAAAAAGTGATTAATTAAACATATAGTATTGTGGGTTTTAGGGAGTGAGACCAATAACTTATAAAGAGTTTTTGTAATTCTACAGGTTAAGAAGGTTATCAACATCAACTTATGGAATTTAGTGACATGGTTTAAGGAAAAATAAGTTGACCCCTCAAGCCCTCACAAACACAACATCTTAATCACATTCAAGAGAACAGTGATTTTTGCAAATTGGTACAAAAGGGATTTCCATAATTTAACCTTAGAGAGCTGCTCTATCTTTGTTTTTCAGTCATTAATTGGGTTACCCAAAAATAACAGATTTTGTCCATACAAACACATCACAAGGAACTGTGAAATCATGAGACTTTGTTGTTGTATGTGTGATCAAGTCTTTCATGCCTTAATTTCACATTGGAAGATTTCCTTTTCTCTGCCTCAGTACCTCCATCACAGAAAAACACAGGAAAAGGGGGTGTTCAGAACACTGGATGTTTCCACAGACAGTGGGAGCAGAGTTATCAGGGTAAATTTTACAAATCAATTAAACCAACACTGTCAAAAGTAATAACAGAGAAATGAAAAGTATAAATTCCTTGTCTCATTCCAAATCCTCACAGTGCGTTATAAGTGCTTTAAAGACAGTCCATTAGAAAACAGACCATGGTTTCCCTTGCCTTATTCTAACTAGGAAGATTGCTATCTCACTCTATCCTTTTTGCTCCCTGGAGAGATCACAGTGGTGAGACCTTGGAAGGCAGAAGGAGCACTCATCATTTGGAAAGCAACTTAAAGCATAGGTTGTTGTGTAACAGAGCTCAGGCAAATTCACAACATCATAGACAGAGAAACAGGCTTAAGTAGGAACTTTACCAACCAAGACTGCAAGAGAAGATACAGACAGAGGTCACACAGGGGCAATGTGCTCTGTGGGACATGTCCTAAGTGAGCATTCTGACGAAGGGACAGCCTCTCTTCTTCAAGGCCAGAGCTGTAAACACTCTTGTCAGTGGGGTTCATGAAGACTACTTGCTATCAGACTGTGTAGCTGTCAACTGCCAAGAATTATCTGAGAGAGCCAGCTGCTTGTGTCTGGACTCCTGGGGTGTCCATGGGAAGCTGTGACCCCTCCTGCAGGGAGGGAGGAAGCCACCTGTGCCAAGGAAAGGGGAATTTGGAAGAAATAGGGAGACTGCTGGTCACAGCTGGTCTGTCGTCCAGACAACCCAGAGTGGTCTCCTGAGGTCATCTGCAGACTATTTTGTTTCACCACTGGGACTGGTCAGACATCTATTTACACAAAAAGACACTGAATTTAGAATTCTGTTTTCATTAAAAATTTAAAATGCTCGTTTCTGCCACAATTGTTTGTAATCCTAAGAACCTTTTGAGGGGCTTCTATTTTATGCCTATTTAAACAAAATTTAAGTATTTTAAAAGCTGGCCTTTAATTAAGAATTGTAAAGATTCCTAAAGATTCGTTGCCCTTCTGGCTTTGGCTCTCAATGTTTCTCCTTGGAGTTTTGCCACTTACTCATTGCCACCTGCTGGATAAATAAAGAAGTGCAGCTGAACATTTGCCTTTTCCTTAACAGACCTGTCAGCCCTTCTCAGCTTGGAAACCAGACCCTGTCCTCCAAGGACTCGCCCCTTATTGCCCCAGGTGAAGGCAGAGGAATGTAGTATGGACTCCGGAGGAAAGAGGGTCTCTGACCTTTCCACTCCTGAGTGTGTTCTGCAACATGCATTCATCCCTTCAACCCTAGGGGCTGGGGTGGGTAACTTGATAAACGGGATCGCAGCAGCTAAGTTCACTGATTGCTCCCGAGAGAGCCGTGCCGGTGGTGATAATACTGGCTGCTCCCATACATCCGCCTTTGAGATCAGAGCAGCTTTGATAGGTTTCTGTATCCTGTGGACAGGTTAGGTTTACTTATTTAGGCTAATGTCAGATGACCTTAGGAATAAAAATTAGAGAAAGCTATTTTCAAGGCTGTTCTTAAGATATAAAATTAGGCTTAAACAAGAGATTTGAAAACTTGTTCACCACAGACCACTAAACGTTTTCATGGCTCCATGAACACCTCTAACTTTTTGTTTCAAGAATATTGTTGTTGTTCAGTCACTAGGTTGTGTCAGAGTCTGCGATCCCATGAACTGCAGCACGACTGTCTTCCTTGTCCTTCACTATTGGAAATTATTGTTGGAATCTGTCACCTTTCCTACTGAGCTCCACCTCAGGTAACCACAGTGCGTCTCCTGGACCGCTCTCATCCCAGCCTGACAGGTCTCTGCTTCCATCTTAGCAACCGCCAATCCATTTTCTCACTGCAACCAGAACAATCATTATAAAATGCAGACGTAAGCATGCCATTGCCATTTTTGAAGGCACGACTTTAATAAGCTTGGGGTAGGGGGGCAGGGGCGCTTCCCTGGTGGCTCACTGGCAGAGAGTCCACCTACCAATGCAGGAGGTACGGGTGCAATCCCTGATGCGGGAAGATCCCACGTGCCTCAGAGCAACTAAGCCTGTGAGCCACAGCTATCAGGCCTACGCTGTAGATAGAACCTGAGAACAGCAAATACTGAAGCCCACATGCCCTAGAGCCCAGGCTCTGCGACAAAAGAAGCCACTGCAATGAGAAGTTCACACACCACAACTGGAGTAGCCCCTATGGCTGCAACCAGAAAAAAGCCCAGTCAGCAATTCTGGCTGACCCAGTACAGCCAGAAATAAATAAATAAATAAATAAATAAAAAACCTTTGGGGCCGCTCAGGGGCTGTCCTAGTCTCCCTCTCTCTTTTATTTTAAGCTTTTCCTGTCGTTTTCAATTCTTGCTATGTTAACCCACTTCCATTTCCCAAGCACTGGCCTCTCTCATTTCTAGGCCTTCACATGCACATACTCATACACACTGCAGACTCTCTGAGCAACTGGCTGACTTGTACTCACTCTTTAGGCCTCAGATTCCTTTCACAAGAGGTGTCTGGTCTCCCAAGGCTGGTGGGGCTCTGCTCCCAGTCCACACCCTAGCCAGCACCAGGAAAGCACCATTTTCACACTGTGTATGAGGAACCATGTCCCTGGAGGGCAGGGAATGGGTCTTGTTTACTTTTGTATTCCCAGTGCCTAGTACTGTGCCTGGCAATAGTAGGTGTTCAAAGAACAAATGTTGCATGAATACGTGAAATAGCATATTTGAGACACTTTAAATTTCCAAGAAAAAAAAAATGTATGTTGTCAATTTTACAGAGTAAATCAGAATCAATGTCTTTCTTTAAAACTAGGTTTTCTGATTAAAGAGAAATTCACAACTTACTGTCATAATTTTACTTTAAAAATACTGAGGCAAGAAATAAAAACATACAGAGTCCATCATAAATGAAATGACTCGTGAGACTCATTTAAATCTTTCCTTCCCAAGACTTAACTTAATTAACAGAATATATTACTTAAGAATGAGATTTCCACAAGACTAAATACTATTATGAGAAATAAGTGTGATTTTTACACATTAATTAAAACTGGCCATATTTATCTAATCCATAATACTCTTTCCCACTAAAGAAACTGTAAAAATACTTGGTTTGAATAAAGTTGTAGAACACTTGTTTCTTTCTTTTTTTTTTTTTTGAGCTTTTCTCCTTTTTTAATCGATGACCACCTTATACAGCTTTGGAAATCTGGACAAAGAAGAGGCTGAGAAGAGGCCTGGTTCCATGTCTGAGGGTCTCTGAGTGAGTCTGCACCAGCCGGTGGGCCCCAGCTGGGCCTGTCCATGGTTTGGGCACAGCATTTTCCAGAGTAAGAACATGCCCCAACCTCAGGGTAGCACCCCAGTCAAAAAAAAAAAAAAAAATCAAGGCCCTCCAGGCTTCAGCCTCTTTCCAAGGCCCTCAGGAAATAGGTTAGATTCTGAGCCCGGCTTGGGAGGAGGGAGTATACAAAGGGCAGGCAGGATCAAGTATCCAGGGATCCCAGTGATTCCCAGGCACTCTCCTGCCCTTTCCTGACAAGGGAGCAAATAAATAGGCCTCCAACTCAGGAACAGAGGTGTTGGAACAGGGCCCCTCTCCTCTGGGAGTTAGTAATTAAGTCTCATGTTAAAAACAAACCATCCCCAGACCCTACCAATGTCTACAAAATCCAGTGTCTACAAAATCCTAAAGGATTGGGTGAAGGGCTAGCCTGCCTGGGGGTATACAGCACCCAGCCCTGCAGGCTCCTGGAGGAGCTCCTATGTCTGTTCTGCAGCTCCTGGGACTCCCTCCTCTTTGGGGGTGGTTCCAAGAAGACTGATGGTGGCTTCTTCATCGAGTAGGGAGAGGCTGGGCACCCACCGCCAGGAAGTGGTTCTTTTTCTGAAACAATCTCCACAGGCCCCAGTGGTTGCCATGCACATCCAGGTCCCAGATAATGGAGGCACTTGACAAGCTGTGTCCAGGTGATAAAGTCATCATCTTTCTCAATTTGGATAAAGGCTGTGTAGGTGTGGCCCTCTCTGCCTGGCAGGAAAAGAATCTTCACAAGGGTTCGTTCATGCTGTGGTCGAGAACCTCGGCTTCATTGAGCAGCCTGTGAACTTCTACTTCATAAGCGTGCTTCTTCAGACTGTCCATGTTCCTGAGCTGGACACCTGGAACTGGGTTGAATTTATGCTTCCAGAAGTAAGTCTCATGGAAGCAGCCATTCATGTTGAGGCCAATGATGCCCAAGTGGTAGGATCAGGACACGTAAGGGATGTTGCACTCTGTACCTTGGCATTGTTCCAACATCAGCATCCACATATCCCAAGCCCAGAGCTTTTCCAGTGTGGACCACTGGGGCTCAAGCTTCTCCTTATACAAGGACTTCTGAGCACCCAGCCTAGCCTAGGCACGGTCTCTACATGGTACAGCAGTGCTGGGTCCTCAGCTGTGTGCTCATAGCCCTGGTCATTCCAGGGAGAGATCTAGTACAAGCTGTCATCCTCCTCTAGAAGCTGGATGGATTGGCTCAAGAAACTGAAAAGATCCACAGCAGTGTCCAGGTCCTCCTCCCAGAACCACAGCAAACCTGGCTTTCAGAAAGAGGTTCAAAGTGGCAGTGAGGCTGGCCTTGTTGTGCTGAGACACACAGGTATTCTTGACGCCAACGGAAGTGTGCTGGATGCCCCTTGGACCAGACAGCAGCCACTACAGCAGTCAGTTCCTCATAGTAGCCATCGATGAAAACTGGTATCATCTGAGAAGACAACCCCTGGGCTGAGGGTAGAGAGCACAGCATCCTGTACAGGTAACTGGGCCGGTTCCCTGCAATGACAGCCACAGGCGCACTGAAGACCTTGTTGTCTGAGAGTGGGTCAGGGCTGAGCTGGGAAGGTGTGGGGTCCTTGCATCTGTACACGCTCCCGTTGCCCTTGATTTTGCTGCAGAAGCAGCAGCCGTGACAGTTCATCTCCGTGTCTGCCCATTGGCACATCTTCATCTCTGCCTCTTGAGCTGAGCTTAGTGGCACATCGGTCTTCAGCAGAACTGAACCCCCACAGGAGGAGGGGACGGGTGACTCAGAATGTTTCTCCCCAAGGACAGGACCTCCTTCTCATCCCACGAAGGCCCAAGTGTCTCTTCAGCCCAGGGCAGGGCCAGCCTGGCTGTCACGCCTCCTCAGCAGAGCCTTGGCTGTGTCCTTGAGGTGGAAGGAGCCCTTGTCCTTGATGATGCAGATGAACCCTTGGCCAGGTGCCACCATATTGAGGGACAGCACCATGGCCTCATCTATATGAGGAGCGTGCATGCCTGCTTCACTCGTGTCCTACTCTTTGTGACCCCATGAATGGTAGCCCACTGGGCTCCTCTGTCCATGGGATTCTCCAGGTAAGAGGGTGGGTCACCATGCCTTCCTCCAGGGGAATCTTCCCAACCCAGAGATTGAACTCAGGTCTCCCGCATTGCAGGCAGATTCTTCACCATCTGAGCCACCAGGGAAGCCCAGGTCAGTTTCTACTTCCAGGTAAGATACCACTCAACTTTTTCCACACCCCAAAGGGCTTGATGAGGGGGCTGGGCTTCCAGTCATCCATGCTGTATTGGGGGGCGGAGCGGGGGTGGGGGCGGGGCAGTCACCACTGTCCTGGTGAACCCATGCCTGCAGGAATGGCTCAGGGAACCCAGGCCCCACTGAGGCCCACACAGCTCTGCCCAGCACACCACAGCTTCCACCTACTCCGTGCCCCTGGTGGCCCCACCCTGGCCAAAAAGCAGGACAAGTTTAAATTCTGGGCCTCCAAATCAAATTTTGGAAAGACTTAACCGCATCAAAATTACATCATTGTTAGTCATGCCTATTCTTTTCTTATCGTTGGGGCCCCCAGATACCCTCAAAGGCTGTAGGACTCCAGCTCTACCTGTGAAACTGACACAGTTCTGTGCCCTGGCACGTGGCAAGGACTCTGAGGTCACAACCTGGTTTCACAATGAGGAGATAATGACTGTTAAGTGATGAATGGTAAGGGTTATATGTTCTGTCTGCAAATCATGATGGGAATCTCATGGTACAAGATATAAAACAACTTGTTCTCAAATATTGCTTTGCCATCTCCACTGCTCATTAATTTAATTGTGTGAGACTTTCTGGATAGAAGACAAATACTTTATGAACGAGTCACAAATGTTATTATACAAGTCTTTGGAAAATGCAATTCTATTGTTATATTTGAAAATAGTCATTGCCTTTCTTTGTTTTCCAGAGATAAGTATGTTTTCCAAGGACAGCAAAGGAAAAATGCAAAAAGATACCTCCTGGTATTCTCTTCATGGGAACTTCCCTTCAGCTATTAATACAAAAATGTCAGTGTAGTAGGCTAGGTGATGGCCCCGGAGATATCAGGTCAAATACCCGGAACCTGTAAATGCTGCTTTATCTGGATAAAGGGTCTTTGCAGATGGTTTTTTTTTTTTTTTCCTTCCAGATTTCTTTTCAGATGGGGAGATAATCCTGGATTATCAGTTGTCCCAAATGCCATCACGTATATTTTTGTAAGAGAAAGGGAGACAGATATTTGACAGAGACATAGCAAAGGTGATGTGAAGATGGAGGCAGAGATTGGAGTGATGTCATCACAAGCAAGGAAGGTCAGCAGCCACCAGGAGTTGGAAGAGACAAGGAACAAATCTTTCCCTAAAACCACCACAGCAAGAAGGCCCTGTGACACCTTGATTTTGACCCAGTGACACTGATCTCACACTTCTGGCCTCCAAAACTATGAGAGACTGTAGTGATATGTGACACAGCCACAGGAAGCTGATACTACTAGGGTTACCAAGGGGCTAAATGGGCTTCCCTGGTGGCTCAGTGGTAAAGAATCCGTCTGCAATACAGGTGACATGGGTTCAATCTCTGGATCGGGAAGATCCCCTGGAGAAGGCAATGGCAACCCACTCCAGTATTCTTGTCTGGAAAATCTCATGGACAGAGGAGCCTTGCCAGCTACAGTCCATGGGATCTCAATAAAGGCAAACACAACTTAGCAACTAAACAACAACAACATGGAGCTAAATGTTATTTTACTGGATTTTGATTATAATCCTGAGGATTCATTCAACAAATACTGATCTAATACTTACCATGTGTCACTAGACCATTAGCTCCATTGGGCAAAGATTTTTGTTTAGTTCACTACTGTATGCTCAGCATCTGGAACAGTGCTTGGCACATAGCAGATGCCCATAAATATTTTGGACTGATATTTGCTTGCCACTCTTCTAGGCCCAAGGACACAGCAGTGAACAATGTAGATGACATCTCTGCATTTGGGATGCTTACATGTTAGTAGAGAAGAGACAATAAATACACAAATAAATATATTACATTATGCCGAGTAATGATCAATGCTCCATGGGAAAAGCAGAGTAAGAGAAACTGGGAATATGAAATGGTGCCTTTTTAGATATAGAAGTTAGAAAAGGCTTCTCAGAGGTGACATTTGAACAGAGGTGAGAGAGCAAGTCTGGTGACAATCTGGGAAAAGTGTTATAGGTATAAGGAAAGGCATGTGCAAAGGTCCTGTGGTGGTTAAAGATTTGGTGTGTTGGAGAAACAGGAGGACCAGCAAGACAATCAGTGTGGCTTTGGAGTGGAATGTCTAAAAATGGGGTTCTGGGAAATTAAATCAGAGAGGTGGGCAGGGCAGGGTCTAGATCATAAGGGACTTTTTTTGGCTAGGACTTGGAGTAGGAGGGGAAAAAAAAACTATATTTAATTCTCTACCAAGAATTTATTTGTTGTTCAGTTGCTAAATTGTGTCCGACTCTTTGCAACCCCATGGACTGCAGCATGGCAGGCTTCCTTGTCCTTCACTATCTCCTGGAGTTTATTCAAACTCATGTCCATTGAGTTGATGATGTCATCCAACCATCTCATCCTCCGTCACCCCCTTATTCTCCTGCTCTCATTCTCCCCTAGCATCAGGGTCTTTTCCAAAGAGTTGGCTCTTTTTATCAGGTGACCAAAGTATTGGAGCTTCAGCTTCAGCATCAGTCCTTCCAATGAATATTCAGGGTTGATTTCCTTTAGGATTGACTGGTTTGATCTCCTTCCAGTCCAAAGGACTCTCAAGCATGTTCTCCAGCACCATAATTCAAAAGCATCAATTCTTCGGCATTCAGCCTTCTTACTGTCCAATTCTCACATCTGTACATGACTACTGGAGAAACCATAGCTTTGACTTTTGTTGGCAAAGTGATGTGTCTGTTTTTTAAAACTAGTTTAATGACTAGTTTGTCATAGCTTTTCTTCCAAGGAGCAAATGTCTTTAAATATCATGGCTATAGTCACTGTCCACAGTGATTTTGGAGTACAAGAAAATAAAATCTGTCACTGTTTCCACTTTTTCCCCCATCTATTTGCCATGAAGTGATGAGACCAGATGCCATGATCTTTATTTTTTGAATGTTGAATTTTAAATCAGCCTTTCTACTCTCTTCTTTCAGCCTCATAAAGAGGTTCTTTAGTTCCTTTTCGCTTTCTGCCATTAGAGTGGTATCATTTGCATACCTGAGGTTATTGCTATTTCTCCCAGAAATCTTCATTCCAGGTTGGAATTCATCCAGCCTGGCATTTCCCATGATGTACTCTGCATGTAAGTTAAATAAATAGGATGACAATATACAGCCTTGACGTACTCCTTTCTCAATTTTGAACCAGCCCATTGTTCCATGTCTGGTTCTGTTGCATCTTGATCTGCATATGGATTTCTCAGGGATAGGTAAGGTGGTCTGGTATTTCCATCTCTTTAAGAATTTTCCTCCACCAAGAATTTATAAGTGATCACAGATCTTCTGACTTTAGTTAAGAGAAATGTTTTCACGTATCTACCTTTCTCCTCACCCTTTTGTCTTTCCAGGCTCTAAGTTTAAAGTTTGTTGTTTGGCTTTATGGATGGATGGTGAGTTTAGGTTGTCTCTTTTAGTGGGAGCACAGACTGGATTTACATAGGCTATTAATAGTATTGTCTTTGAATGAGTAGCATGTTGTTCATCACGACACATTACAGGTATATGAAAGATTCTGCTCGGACCCTGATTGGTGAGAGGAATTAGAAAAGACTTGCTCTGTGGGATAAATTGTTTCCAGAATTCATTTCCAACAGAACATATGATTACTTGCAAATTTTAAAATGACTTGCCTCATACAGAAAACACTACAATGCACAGGACTTTTCTCTGTAGCTAGGTGCATTTATGTGATAGTATTATTTTCATTACTCAATACTCAATCCCCTTCCCTTTCCCAGTGGTTTCTGTCAGAAATGGACATTAGTCATCTAAGTTAGAATCTGCATTATTACTGGCCAAAAATATTCTAACGAATAACACTAATGTTGGGAAAATTTCTTAACAGTCCAGCATCTAGTGCTCTAATCTATAAAACAGGAGTGATTGTTTGCCCTATCTACTCAATATACTCACTGAAAAAGTGCTCTTTTTATTTTGCAAAATGGACTATATCCAGAAGATGGTATTATGTCAAAAGAAAGAAGATTAAGTTGAGTAGCTTGGGATATTTCCTATAAACCATTAGAGTACTGTCAAATTTGCAAATAAGAGAAACTATTTTCTTTTTTAAACAACTATTTCAAATACATGCATTCAATGAGTATCACAGTATTAGCACTATTGTCAATTTTTGCCTTTATTCAGTCATTCAATCAATATTTATTGAGCACCCACAATGTACCAGGTACAGTAATTGGCAAAATGGTCACAGGCCCTGCCCTTGGGGAGCTTCAGAGCCCAACATTTACATATCCATCTCAGAGGTGACTTCTGAGCCAGGTGAGAATACCAGTCTGGTTATTCTGCTGTTAAGAGTTTTTTCGAAATGAATGTCACTAGTTTGACTACTTATCTTATTCACTAGTCATGTCAAATTGCTTTTGTCAGTGTTTTAAAAAATCAACTTGTTCTCGAAGAAGAAATATTTGGTACCACTGAGATACTCACAAGAATACACCCTTAGTTCAGAAATCAATTTCAAACCAGAAGGAGTGTTCTAAGTATGTTCTTATCCACAGTGGCTCAAAATATACTGAGAACTACTCCTCTGAAGGAACCATCACTTCTTAAGTAAAGGCATGTTGAGGTTCTATTTTAAAACTCATGTTACTATTTTTAGCCCCTGCTTCAGAATCTGGCATTACTGTGCACGGAGCAGGCTCTAGAGATGGCAGTTGCCCCCTACTATTCCGTCAGTGTCATTGGGAAATCCTCACACTAAACATCTGGGGAATGGCAACAGGAACCGTGTCTTAAAATCAGAGGAAAGACTAATGGTCTTGAAATTCTAATAACAGTTCTCAGTTTTTATTTAGAAGCAAATCTCTAGGGAAAGTGTTATGAGTGATTGATTTGAAAAAATTTAAATCATGTATATTTTTCACATGAAAGCAATTTTGCTTTTCATATCTTTCTTTGAAAGAATCAAATCTCACATTTGTCAGATGAAATTGCTGCTTAAATTATCTGAGATGATTTTCATATTCTTTTATGGAAATCAAATTTTGTGAGGTTGTAGAATTACTTTAGAAATGACAGCGGAGTGTTCATTCTTCCAGGAGAGCTTGCTAATTGGAGTTGAAGCATTATTAATAAACATCCTCCTGAAAGCACTCAAGCTAACCCAAAGCCCAGACAAAAATTAAGCAAAGTAAGTTAGTGCTTGAAATGAAACTCTTGAAACCTCAACTTGAGAAAATAAAGAACCAGGAAAAAAACATTTAGAAAAAAGAAAAAAATGACAGAGTATGAAAATGACAGAATACTTATTAAAGGAAGTATTTTTTAACTACATATTTAGTTTTTCAGTTACACACATGGCATAGATTATACTATAGTTTTGAAGTATATCTGTTCATTGTGTCTCTTCTCTCACTGCTTGAAAATGTGAAAACAGAAAGATTTCCATGTGCCTGCACCTCACATGCGCAGAGCTCCAAACTAAGATGCTTGCTTGGCCACTTCCAGGGAGGGCTGTCCAAAGTGGGGGACACACAGCCAGGAAAGAGTCAGCTGCCTCTGACATCACCCTTTGTTGCCAGGTGAAGTGCAGGCCCAAAGCGGCTGGACATTCCAGATGTTCAGAAGACCACTGTCTTGGTTTGGGCTTTCCCCAAAGCAGACTGTGGGATGAAGATTTGGGTGCAAATATTTGTTTGGAAGGTGATCCCAGGATACGCAGTGAAGGAGAGGGGCAGCTGCCATCTGACAACCACTGAAAGGAGGGAGAGCAAAAATTGCCTTATGTTTTCAAAGGAAGTATTTTGAGATTTTAGTTATTAACAGTAAACATATTTAAACCTTCTTAGTAATTATTTACAGACAATGGAAAACATTTTCAAATTATGAGCTGAACCCAGGATTTAAGGCAGGCTCTTTCTTTCTTTTAGGCATAGAATATGCTATCCAGGAAACTACAGCATTACTCTATCAGGGATGTATGATAAGAATAAGTTCAGGTAAGCTTAGAGGGGAAAAGTAAGTTGTTACTTCTGGGGGAGGAGAAGGGACTACATCATTAAAATGACACATGAAAGCAAATTCCCAGGCCGTTCAGTGGTTAGGACTTGGTGCTTTCAATTCTCAGGCCCAGGTTCAATTCCCGGTCAGGGCACTAAGATCCTGCAAGCCACAAGGCACAGCCAAAAAAAAAAGTGAGGTGTGAAAAGCGCAACAGGATTGATGGGGTGGGGTGGGGCGGGATGGATGATGCCTGATCACAGGGTAGTTGTAAATAGATAACATGTTGACTTCCTTTTAAATAAGAATTTTTAAATGGCTTGATCCTTTAGTTTAAGAACCATCCTCTAGTCTAAGTCCTTTTGAAGAACCATGGTAACTCCATATCTGGCCTAAAAGGTATAAAAATCATGAAAAGGTCCCCAGGGCTGCAGAGACTGGTTAAACTTGTTCGTGTGCTGAATTTGAGGGCTGTTGCCTCTCCTTGACTCCCTTCTCAGCATTTTCCACGTTAACAGAGCCCCCGCTTCCCACCACCAGTAAATGTTTTCCTTACCTCTGCCTTTGAGTTGTAAAATAATTCTTGTGTGCTAAGTCACTCCAGTAATGTCTGACTCTTTGCAGCCCTATGGACTGTAGCCTGCTAGGCTCCTCTACCCATGGGATTCTCCAGGCAAGAATACTGGAGTGGGTTGCCATGCCCTCCTCCAGGGGATCTTCCTGACCCAGAGATTGAATATGCATCTCTTGCATCTTCTGCACTGGCAGGTGAATTCTTTACCACTAGTGCCAACTGGGAAGCACATCTCCCTAACCTGTTTCATCCCAAATCCTTCCCATTTCAGCATGTGGCAATTCCATCTTCTAGTGGCTCAATCTAGAACCTTCACCCGTGGACTCATCAATTTCTTTCACATTCCACCTTAAATTCTTTTTAATGTCACCTTTAAAATGATCCAGAATCTGAATATTTCTCATTATTGCGTCTATTACTACACTGGTCCGAGCCACCATCATCTCTCACTTGGATGATTGGATCATTGAAACCACCTTCACTGGTCTCTTATGCACCAGCCGAAGTGATCATATCAAACTCATATCAAGATAACATCAAAGGCACCAGAAAGAACCCTGGAAAAAGTGGCAGGAGTAAAGATGCACAGATCCCTGGGGAGTCAGGCAGGTGGAGAAAGAGGAGCTCTAGATGGGGTAAGCAGAATGCAGCCAGAGAGACAAGGGGGGCACGGTTTGTGGAGGCTGTGCAGTGGCTCAAAATGGCTGGAGAGTCACCTGCCAGTGAGAAAATAACTGCTTTAAAGATGTGTTGGGATGTGAACTACTGAACTGAAACTGTTGGTTTTAAGTCTGAGGGAACAATTTCTGTTACAGGAGATGTAACGAGGTGGCACAACTCTTTGGAAAACTTTCTGGTTTCTTTCAGAGATGTAATTGAATTGTAGTATCCCCTGTGTTTGAGATTCAGAGGTTTGTTCATTGGTTTTTCAACTGGAAAGCACCTAAGTTTCATCCAGAATTTATCCCCATTTTCTCTGAGTTCCTAGGTTCCTGATAGTTTTCACTTTGAAGTCTTTGGTCACTTATTATCAGTTCTGTTAGATTTCAACTGCTTTTTACAGAATGCCTCGATCATGCATTCACTTCCATGTCTTCTCTCCTTCCTCCCTCTCTTCTCATTTATCCTCACTGTCACTCATCTTTGTAAGACTTGGATTCTCCTAGTTAGTTGTGATGTCAGTTCCAAATGGTAATTAAACCATTGTCTATTTTAAGGAAAACTTTGAATAATTGAAATGCTTACTGTAACATGATTGAAATGCATGCAGTAGTATTTTAAAGGATATAATTAGAATTAGAATATAACACTATCTTTAAAGCAATTTTTAAAATGCCTTATACATTATGTAATGTTCAGCTGTTACCACCTGGTTGTCACCCTCTGCAGTAAGATCTTCAAGTGTCTGAGCAGATGTAGTTTCCTCACCTTTGCACATATTCACCTTTCAGAGGGTGGGTGCAGCGCACACTAGGCTTCTGACCCTCTGTGCGTGCTCTCCTGGGGCAGAATCATTGAGGCTCATTCAATCGGCAGGTTCCTTTCAGCTCTCCAGGGGTGCCATGAAGCATGCTGGCATGGTTTTTTAAAGTTTTCAACAGGGCCTTGTAATTATGTATCACTGGACATGGGGGCAGTGGTAGACCGGGGAGTTCTTCTGGTTGACCCTGCCTCCACCCAACTCACTGCAAAGTGCATTTATCAGCAAGTCTAACGATACGTATTGTGTGTATTCCTTGACTTTGAACAACTGGCTCTTTATTTTTTGCCCTACTTGCCTTGGTGACCCCATCCCTACAATTACTCTTGGATTGAGCCACACTGACTGACCTCAGCAAGAGGAAGCAGGGACCCAGAGCAGTATTTCTGAAGTGGGATGCACACACAGGAGCAGGAGGGAGCAAGATGTCCATTTGGTGTGGAAAGAAGTGACTACTAGAACATTTCTGCTCATTTTGTCTGAAAAAAGAAATAAAGAGTTTTACCAAATTGATTGTGTAGATTATCCCTGGCTATTCACATGGTCCGGTCCTCAGACAGCCAAGTGCCAGTGCAGGTCACGGCCTCAACTTTTGTTTCTGTGACTACTGTGGCTATGCAACTCAGGCTGTGTGTGCCCTGGCAGGTAGCTTCACAGACTGTTATCAGCAGCTTTCCGAAACCAATCCTCACAAAACAGACAAGTGGCTTTAAAAAAAAAAATCCTGCAAGACACCTCGGACTGAGGCTAATACTCTTAACACAAGTACAAGGGACAGGAAAATATCAGAGCACTTCTCCTGTACCTGGTATGAGCTCTTAATCAGCTACATAGGAGGCAAAAACAATGAAGGTCTAACCAGTCTTGCTCGGAGTGTGCCAAAAAATTCAAAGTTATAGCAGATGATTGAAATAAGCATTTATGTCCACTGTGATCAATAGCAAACTTCATCATATGTAGATACTGAACACTAAGCATTGAGTCTTGTGCAGGATCTTTCTCAGCATGACGGGCATTCAAGCCCATCGCTGAGATACACTCAACTTAGAACCATCCTTCAGACTGCTTTATCATCAAGTGTTAAACCAACACTTCCAAAATAAGATACCATATTCTATCATCTTCCTCTAATGGGGCAGAAGTTTTAAAAATAATAATTACATTTTAAAAACTACTTTTAAGGGACTTCTCTGGTGGTCCAATGGCTGAGACTCTGTGCCTCCAACAGGGTTCAATCCCTGGTCAGGGAACAAAGATCACACATGCTGTTTGATGTGGCCAAGGGGGAAAAAAAACAAACAAACTACTTTTAAGACAGTGTTATAGACTAATCTTACCTAGAGCAATGAAGACCCAGAACAGCCAAAAATAATTAAATAAAATAAGGGAATTTATATAACAAAACACAAACAGACTCAAAGATATAGAGTACGAACCTATGGTTATCAGTAGGGAGAGGGAAGGGGGAGGAGGAAGATAGGGAAAGAGTTGATTAAGAGACACAAACTACCAGGTATAAAAAAATAAGCAACAAGGATATACTGTATAACACAGGGAAATATAGCCATTATTTTGTAATAACTTCAAATGGAATATAATCTATAAAAATATTGAATCATTACATGGTATACTGAAATGAATATAATAGTGTAAATAAACTATACTTCAACTTATAAAGAAAAAATAGTAAGTGGTTCAAATATCAGTTCAGTTCAGTTCAGTCACTCAGTCGTGTCCAACTCTTTGAGACCCCATGAACCACAGCACGCCAGGCCTCCCTGTCCATCACCAACTTCCAGAGTCTACCCAAACCCATGTCCATTGAGTCAGTGATGCCATCCAACCATCTCATCCTCTATCGTCCCCTTCTTCTCCTGCCCTCAATCTTTCCCAGCATCAGGGTCTTTGCATCAGGTGGCCAAAGTATTGGAGTTTCAGCTTTAGCATAAGTCCTTCCAATGAACACTCAGGACTGATCTCCTTTAGGATGGACTGGTTGGATCTCCTTGCTGTCAAAGGGACTCTCAAGAGTATTCTCCAATATCACAGTTCAAAAGCATCAATTCTTCTGCACTCAGCTTTCTTCACAGTCCAACTCTCACATCCATACATGACTACTGGAAAAACCACAGCCTTGACTAGATGGACCTTTGTTGACAAAGTAATGTTTCTGCTTTTTATTATGCTGTCTAGGTTGGTCATAACTTTCCTTCCAAGGAGTAAGTGTCTTTTTATTTCATGGCTGCAATCACCATTTGCAGTAATTTTGGAGCACAGAAAAATAAAGTCAGCCACTGTTTCCCCATCTATTTCCATGAAGTGATGGGACTGGATGCCATGATCTTAGTTTTCTGAATGTTGAGCTTTAAGCCAACATTTTTACTCTCCTCTTTCACTTTCATCAAGAGGCTCTTTAGTTCCTCTTCATTTTCTGCCCTAAGGGTGGTGTCATCTGCATATCTGAGGTTATTGATATTTCTCCCAGCTATCTTGATTCCAGCCTGTGCTTCCTCCAGCCCAGCATTTCTCATGATATTCTCTGCATGTAAGTTAAATAAGCAGGGTGACAATATACAGCCTTGATGTACTCCTTTTCCTATTTGGAACCCATCTGTTGTTCCATGTCCAGTTCTAACTGTTGCTTCCTGACCTGCATACAGGTTTCTCAAGGGGCAGGTCAGGTGGTCTGGTATTCCCATCTCATGAAGAATTTTCCAGTTTATTGTGATCCACACAGTCAAAGGCTTTGGCATAGTCAATAAAGCAGAAATAGATGTTTTTCTGAAACTCTCTTGCTTTTTCAATGATCCAGATGTTGGCAATTTGATCTCTGGTTTCTCTTTTATAAAACGAGCTTGAACATCTGGAAGTTCGTGGTTCACATATTGCTAAAGCCTGGCTTGGAGAATTTTGAGCATTACTTTACTAGCGTGTGAGATCAGTGCAATTGTGCGGTAGTTTGAGCATTCTTTGGCGTTGTCTTTCTGTGGGATTGGAATGAAAACTGACCTTTTCCAGTCCTGTGGCCACTGCTGAGTTTTCCAAATTTGCTGACATACTGAGTGCAGCCCTTTCACAGCACCATCTTTTAGGATTTGAAATAGCTCAACTGGAATTCCATCCCCTCCACTAGCTTTGTTCGTAGTGATGCTTTCTATGGCCCACTTGACTTCACATTCTAGGATATCTGGCTCTAGGTTAGTGTGAGTGATCACACTATCATGATTATCTGGGTCAGTTCAAATATAATTCCTAACAAAATAATATTTAAATAATTTTGTATCTCATCTAAATAAAAGAAAGTCTAGTTAAAAGTTAAAAGTTTCTTGAGGACTATTCTGTCCTCTGACACTGTCACTTGACTATCCTAGCTTACAAATAATTTTTCTGTATATTATGCCAGTCTTTCCCACAGCCATCCAAGATAGGTAAAGTGGAGAAAAGTGGAAGTTGCTCAGTCATGTCTGAGTCTTTGAGACCCCATAGACTATACAATTCCCATTTTTACATGGTCCTGAAACCAAGTGCTATACACTGCCCAAAAAACTGAGAAGAAATACAATGCAGAGTAAATCCTGAAGGTACATTTTAAATGTTACAATTTGTGAACTGCGTTTCAACAGGTTCTCAATTAATTGAAAGGGAAATGTTTTCAATCTATGTGTACTCATTTTGAAGTAATCGTAAGTAAAATTTGAAACTATATTCATCTATTTATTCAAGCCTTTATTAAGTACCTACTATATGGACAATCCTGTGCAAAATATTCAAGGAGCAGAAAGATGAATTTTTAACTAGTGCCAACTCTTAAGGAGAGTTTTCAATCTAATGATAATGAGTTTAACACAAAGTGTAGGAAAGGGATTAGGAGTAAGCATTTGCCCTTAATGGAGAAAAATCACCTCATTTTTGTAGTTTAAGGCATAAATTGCCAGTTGGTAAACAGTGCTATTATATACACCTTTATTAGTTCATCATCTTTAAAGGAGGTAGATCTTTTTTTCCAAAAAACATCTTACTCAATCACATCTGTATGACTGATTTGAATTTTTAAAGCAAAAGTTTGCTCAAAGAGCAAAATAAGATTTATAAAATCAAATTGACATTATGCACAGAAAGACAAGTATCTACAACAGTATGTAAAAAGTCGCACACAACTGGGTTCAGTATTAAAGGGTTAAATCTGAATTACTTTGGAGACTTGTCCTGAACAAATTATTATGTACAATTTCATCATCTATAAAACAGGGTGATATTTAATGCCAATTAAGATTATAACTCAGATGCTACAATTATTTCCACCTGTCATAATAAACAATTAAAAAACTAGTATAAAATTTTTCTAATAATTTATGTTTCAAAAATAAACTGGAATGAAAGTAGGTAAAAGAAAAAGTGACGATGGTGTGGATAATTTAACAGTAACTTTCAGTGCATAAATGAATGTAAATGTGCAAGTTATCTATTTTTTCCTACATCTTATTACTTTTTTAAAAAATGGCTCAGATAAGAAACTTAAAATACTTAGTAAAATAACTTTGAGGATTCATTTTGTGAGATGTATTGAAGAGAAAAAGGAGCAAATAGTATAATTTAAAAATATTTATTTTTCATTTCATGCTTTCCAGAACACTTTTTGCACACAAATCACCAAAGGCCAATATTTCTCTCTACTCTCAATGATAAGCAATTTTTCCACCCAGAGTAATGAAGTGATGTATACTTTTATATCTAATCAGTTTGTGACATCTGTGATTCTCAAACATTTTTTAAAATAGAAGATCAAAGTTGCAAACAGATCATGTATAGTGGTTTTAAAAACTGGAAGGCAAAACCTGACTCTAAATGATCAAATGACCCATTAGCTGAATTTGATCTTTTCAGGCCACATGAGGACTTCGCTCAAGAGTCCTGCACATAACAGATGGGTTCTCATTGATGTCCTTAACACCACAAGCACAGCTGCTGATGCCCAATACTGCCAACAACAGCAGGGGCACAGAGAGGCAACTCTACCGATTGACTCAGTTTTATTCTTCAACACATTTCTCTTCTCCATTCTCTTCATTGACCTCATCTGTTTCCTTGCAAGAATCTTGGCTGTTGGTGTCAGTAAGATAATTTTCTTCCCCATTCTCTCTTTCTTCTATTTTTTCTTCTTCATTAAAGCTAGAGGAAGAAATTTATCAATTTTTCAAAGGAAAAATGATTTGGTTTAAAGGTAAACAAACATTCTGCAATGTATGCCATCCTGCAGCCAGTCCTCCTCAAGTGTATAAGCTCCAATTTATCAAGAAAAGTCTATAAAAGTACCAACTGGGAAAGTAAAGATTGACTCTTTAAATTTCATTTGAAAGCATGTTATTGTTTTCATTATTTATGTCAGAAATTTACATTATTTGACTTTAAGAAATAAATATTTCATCACCATGTAATATTTTGAAGTGTCAAACATGTTAAAATGTCAGTATGTTTTACAACAGTTCACACATGTGCCATTAGATAAAACACCTTTTAAAATTTTACAGAACAGATTTTCATCTAAAATCTATAAGATTTTAGAACAGATTTTTATGCTTTCTTGCAAGTAAGAATTTTTTCAAAGGTTAACCATTCAGACAACTTATATATGTTACCTTTCTTTATCGTCAGTGAAATTTTTCATCTCTTGATTGCTGAAGTACTCAAATATTTTTCCACTTTGGCCTTTCTTTGAAACAAACTCATCAGATATTCCTAGTGCTTTTAAAGTGTTAGAATAATGTTTTTCTGCTGCCATCCTTGCATTTTTCTATAGGAAAGACAAACCTTTTTAGAGGAGGACAAAAGACTTCCAAGTTTCCATTAAAAATGTTAAAAGCTCCAGTGAAAATTAAATTCAATAATCACAGCTGGTTGAAAAATATGCATATCCTCTGACCAGCAATTCCACTCCTAGGTATGTGCCTAGAGAAACTCCAACCTATGTGCCCAAAGAGACACACCAAAATGCGCAGAATAATACTGTCTGTAACAACCCCAAACTGGAAACAACCTAAATTATCTATCAACACTAGATGGATAAATAAATTCTGGTGCATTCATATAACAGATTAAAACAAAGCAGAAGATGAACTCTAGCTGTATGTTACAACATGGATGGACCTCACAAACAACACTGAACACAAGCAGCATACCACAAAAGTCCACATAGTGTAAAAGACTCAAAACAGGCAAAACCAAACTATGTTGCTTAGGGGTTGGGACATCGGTGGTAAAACTGTAAAGAAAAACAAGAAAATGCTTCTCTCAAAAGTTAAAATGGTGGTTACCTATAGTGAAAGAGCTTTGATCTGGGTGGGGCACACAGCATTTCTGGGGTACTGGCAATACTCTAATGCTATATTTGTTAACATGGGTAATGGTCACATGGGTTTTGAACTATAATTATTCTTTACACTATACTGTTTCATGACTGTTCAAGGATATCTGAAAAAAAAATCAGTAAGAAAATAAGATCATGTGATAGTTGTCAGAGGGTTCTTTATGTGTGCCTACTATAAATTTTACTCTTTACAAGCCATTTCTCTAATCCACCGAAGAAGATAAAATCATCAGTGTTGTTGTCTTTACTCTGTGGGGGAAGCAATGGATACAGCAGAAAAAACAAGAATTCAAAACTGGGTTCACATCTCTGGAATGTTACTTCCTGGCTTTGGGACCCGTGGGAGTTGTGATGACCCTCTCATACCTAAAGCAAATCAATCATCAGTTCCTGAGACCACAGGCTTTACAGATTCACAAGATGACTGAGGTTCACATGAGTGCCTTGACTTTAGTCCACTTTTACCTCCTATGAGTGGGTGTGAACTAACACAGGGTCCAAAAATCACTATCTGAACCTGGAACTAAAGGAAAGTGAGGAGGAATGTCCCAGTCTCAAAGCACCAACGGCATCCCATCCTGAAAAGGGTGCAGAAGAGCAGTCGGTCTCACCCCAAAATTTAACACAGAAGAGGAAACCAAGATACTCGGTCCACCCTTCCTGAGGTTAAGTGGTTTGCTTAAAGTCACAGAATATACTGAGAGGGAAAAGCAAGTCTCCTAATCCTTTCCTGTGTGTTCTTCACTCTCCTATGCTGCTTCCTCTAAATGGTAGTGGTCATCCAAGGTAGCCTGAAGCCTGACTTCAGTAATACAGTGTCAGATATTTTCCTAACCCAGGGATTCCAGGATAAGGAAGGACCCTGGAGTCTAGTGTTCCATGGGAGAAACCAAAATGGCAAAGGCTGATTACAACGGATAAAACTATCACTGGTGCATTTTCTGACACTCTAGAAAACTGAAAAAGAAGCAAACTGTTGCCAAAATGCACCCACTATGAATGATGATTTTTAGACAAGCAAGTAAAAATGCAACCAGAGGCTATACCAATAGACGAGCCTTGGGCAACTGAAAGGTCACTGAAAGTGACCTGAGAATAATGCCCCAAAGACTGTAAAGCAGGATAAAGAAACCCCAGACCTAACTCAATGTGCTAAAAAGAATATATTCTGATTTAAGCAAATGAGGTATAAAAGATTTAGTCAATGTTACTCCTCTTAAGCCTTCATCTGAATTTGATTTAAAATTTGATGTAACACTTTGTTTAATATTTGGGTTGAAAGTGAAAGTCACTCAGTCATGTCTGACTCTTTGAGACCCCCAAGGACTATACAGTCCATGGAATTTTCTAGGCCAGAATGCTGGAGTGGGTAGCTGTTCCCTTCTCCAGGGTATCTTCCCAAGCCAGGGATCAACCCAGGTCTCCCGCATTGCAGGCAGATTCTTTACCAGCTGAGCCACCAGGGAAGCCCCACATTGATTTAAAATCTGATTTAACATATTCAGTTAATAAATCCTGTGATTTTTAAGAAATAGGAAAACATAGTTTGTTCTGTCCTGGATCATAGGCTAACTCTGCTAGGGGGATAACTCAACAGCAGCAAGACCATAATTAACATTTTTAAATGGGCAATGCATACCGTTGTGAGTGAATTTATTAAATAACAGCTGTTAATTAGCAGTAATAGTAACTGCAAGAAAAAAAGTTATACCAATTTATGTTAACAAAACCAAAACAATGGTGAGTCACTGCCAGTAACTCTGAATATAGAATTTATTATCTTTTAATATTTCATATCAAGGTGAATTGTGTGTAACTGTTCTTTTTTAAAACAAACATGTCCCCCTCAAATTTCACCATGCAAAAGAGCTGTAAAGACTATGAAATAAAAGTGGTTAAAATAACTGATTATTTTGTTTTTGTATCTAAGATACTGCAAAAAACAAATTATCTTTGTTTCTTCAGGCAATTTGTCTACAATCACTACTTTAGTTTGAAGAGGAAAAAAATACTTAGTTTTATAAGCCTAAGTTTACTTTATAGCGATTCTTTCCTTTATATAATAATTACTGATTACTTATTTTGTGACAACTCGTGGGAGGTAGAGGTATATGGGGCGAGGACAGCATATGTGTTGGCCGAAGTTGGTTGAAGAAAATATCAGGTATGAAACTGACCTATGCTTTCAATATTTAACACTTCTTTACGGGTTTAATTGCACACACACCACTATTTTGCCACATTTTCTCTCGTGATTAGAAAGACTGTGAACTCACAGCATTACAGAACTGCTTCTTACTGCTGAGATGCATCACTACTATGTCAGGGTAGTGCTCTAGGCCTGGACTAATCCCAGGGAGAAACAGTCCAGTTGGGGCTCAACAAATGTTTATGAACATGTCCTCTGTGCTGTATCCTGTCTTGGGTGCTAGCAACACAAAGATTTGACCAACATCTTTAAAAGTAACTAGCTGAAAGAGAAGAGAGAGCATTAAACAGATCATTTCCACACAATATATAGGCATAAAGACAGAAATGCACAAAGGGTAATAAAAGAACAGAGAACAAATAGCATGCAACTCAACCTGGGGACACAGAGAAAGAAGTGATTTGACACTAAGCCTTGAAAGAGCCAGAGGAAAGATACGAAGAAGTTATATGGGTGTTGAGAAACAGCCTGAATAAAGATTTCAGGTTTGAGAGACTTCCCTGGTGGGTTCAGTGGCTGACTCTGCACTCCCAATGCAGGGGGCCTGGGCTCAAATCCTGGTCAGGAATCCCACATGCCACAGCTAAAGAGTTCGCACACCATGGCTAAAAAGATCCCACATGCCACAACAAAGATCAGAGATCCTGAGTCCTGAGTGCTGCAACTGAGACCTGGCACAGCCAAATATATAAATAAAAAAGATTTCCAGTTTGAAACTAGTGGTGTGGTACAGTCTGCAAGTAAAGGGTGTATGTACGCAGAAGCGGGTAAAGGCGTGCAGTGGCCGATGAACTAAAGAGGTCAAAAGGGATCAGACAAGAGAGGATTCGGTACACCACGTTAAGACTTCTGGACTTATCTTCTGGAAGAGAGCAGGACAGCTTAGTGCTAAGCATTTGGAAGCAGGCTGACTTGGGTTCCTAGTTCCATTATTTACTAACTATAGACCTTAAGAGTTCTTTACTTTCTTTCAACTTCAGTTTCTTCCTCAGCAATACAAGAATATCTACCTTGCAGCACTGTTTGGAGAAGCCAATGTCAAGCTCCCTTGATACCATTTACTGAAAATGAGAACAAATGGCATCAGTGAAATGGACGATTGCCACCGTTACTGGGGTAATGAACACTGTGGCAAGGGAATGGGAATGGCAAAGAGAAGACAGAATGAGTGGCTTTGCAAAGAGCAAGGCAAGAAAACCAGTCAAACCATAATAACGACTCAGACAGAAAATAACAGCGGCCTCACCATCAGGAATGGAGAAAGGCAGATCCAAAAGTTGTTTAGAAAGGAACTTCTCAGGTCTCAGTGAGACCTAAGAAAAAGTAGGGGAAAAAGTGGTTTCCAGTCATCTAAATTGCAGCCCAACAAAAACATGAACCCAGAGAGGAAGGTCTATTTTGTGGCAAGATGAGTATAAGATGCCTGTGAGAAATCTGGGTAGATATATCCAGACGAGTGGACGTAAAACCTGCAGTAGAGAGCCGGAGAAAACTATGTCAGGCAAAGGTCAGTCACTTCATGCTGAGTAAGGTAGGACAGCTTATGACCATTTTTCTCCCCTAAAGTTGAAACCGGGATGGGCAAAAAGAAAAACCCCTTACAGTGAAAAGTGTTACATAAAATTATATCCAAATCAGTAAGTAAAGGGTTCCCGTAACTTTGAGAGACTATAATATGCCACAAAGAATGTCCTTTGTCCTCAGTGAGACTCTGACAAGGACAGTCCTATAGGACACTCATCTGTTCCAGACACTTGCTGGTGGCAAGCTCCAAATGTAACAGCTTGAAATTCACAACACAGCACCTATAACCTCTAGTGATTTTGTCTATTTTTAAATTACGTAGCCCATAGGAGCCTTCCCCTCATGGATACAAAAAAGATCTCCTGAAATCAAAATTTCTCTTAAGGGAAAGACTGTAAAACTGAGTATAAATCTAGTAAAATCATGATTCATTGCTCATAGCACCAAGCTTTTTTCCCCCCCAATATAAAGGAAGTCCTTCTCACAGACACAGAAAACAAATTTATGGTTACCAAAGGGGAAAGGGAAAGGGGATAAATTAGGAGGTAGGATTAACAGATATACACTACTTTACATAAAACAGATAAATAACGAGGTCTTACTGTATAGCACAGGGAACTATGTATAATGTCTTGTAATAAACTATAATGGAAAAGAATCTGAAAAAGAATATATATATATATATATATGTATGTGTATATATGAAATGAAGTGAAGTCAATCAGTCGTGTCTGACTCTTTGCAATCCCATGAACTGTAGCCTGTCAGGCTCCTCTGTCCGTGGGATTTTCCAGGCAAGAATACTGGAGTGGGTTGCCATTTCCTTCTCTAGGGGATCTTCTCAACCCAGGGATTGAACCTGGGTCTCCTGCATTGCAGGCAGACTCCTTACTGGCTGAGCCACGAGGGAAGTCAGGTGCATGTATACATATATATCAAAAAAAAAAAAAAGAATCAATTTGCTGTATACCAGAAACTAATACAACATGGTAAATCAACTATACTTCAATTTTTAGAAAAAGGAAGTAATTTCACTAATTATAGCTAAAACTAAAAATTACAGACTCACTTAAAAAAAACTGATCAACAAAACAAAAAGGCAACCTACTGAATGGGAGAAAATATTTGCAAATCATCTATTTGATAAGAGGTTAATATCCAAAATATATACAGAACTCATATAAGTCATTAGCAAAAAATAAAATTTAAAAATGGGCTAAAGATATGAATAGACATTTTTCAAAGAGGATATTCAAATGGCTACAGGCATATGAAAAGGTGCTCACCATCATCATCAATAGGGAAATACAAATCAAAACCACAATGATACCACCTCACACTTGCTACAATGGTTGGTCTCAAAAAAGCAACACATAAAAAATGCTGGTGAGGAGGAAGAGAAAAAGGGAACCCTTGTGCACTGTTCATGGGAAAGTAAATTGGCACAGCCATTATGGAAAACAGTATGGAGTTTCCTCAAAAAATTTAAAACAGAACCACCACACAATCCAGCAATTCCACTGCTGGGTACTTATTAAAAGGAAATGAAATCATTATGTCAATTCACTGCTGGATTATTTACAACAGTCAAGACATGGAAACAACCCAAATGTCCATCAAAAGGTGAATGTATAAAGAAAATGTGGTAGGTATGGAATACTATTTGGCCACAAAAAAGGAAATCCGTCATTTGTAACAATACAGATGGACCTTGAGGGTATAGTGCTAAGAGAAATTAGTCAGACAGAGAAGGACAAATACTATATGATCTCAATGTGTGGAATCCAAACACACACACAAACAAAACTCACAGAAAAAGAGATCAGATCTGTGATTACTGGAGGAATTGGATGCAGGTGTCAAAAGATACAAACTTCCACTTAGAAGATATGAAAGTACTGGAAGTGTAATGTACAATATGATGACGACAGTTAACACTGCAGTGTGGAATATATGCCAGTTGCTAAGCGAGTAAATCCTAAAACTTCTCATCACAAGGAAAAAAAATTTTTGGTAACAATGAGGTTGACAGATGTTAACTAACTGTAATAATCAGTTCCTAATATATGAATGTCAAATCATTATACTGTACATCTTAAACTTATACCTGCCAAATGTCAATTTTATCCCAATAAAACTGGAAAAAAATACTGGCAGAAATAAATCTGATTCAGTTAGCCATTTTGTTTCACTTTTTAATTCTTCAAAGACTTCCAATTCATATCATGAAGCCTTACCTCAATATTTGGCCAAGTTGGTACTGAAAAAAGACTAGCCATTAAAAACAGGTTGTGAAACTTTTTGAAAATGAATGGATTAGTAGAATGTTCTTTATCAAGCTTACGAACCTCATCAAGATTCAGTGCTCAGATCTAAACAAATTACTTACTGGACTGATGTGGTGAAGCTGTCACAGAAATAATAATGTCTCAGTAAATTACATAACACATAAGAAAAATGGACTATGAAAATTAGGAGCTAGAAATGTTTAAAAAAAAAAAAAGGCTGACAATAGCTCTCAAATTCCAACAAACACAACCTGAGCAACTCTTTCAAATAGCAGCGGCCTGTTTTTTAATTTTTCTTCTCTTTCTTCTAGTTCTTGTCGGTATTCTCTCATCCTTTCCTTTTCACTCTTTCTAAAATCAAATAAAAGGAATGGAATTTTTAAAAGAAACAAGAACTTGCACATATAACATTTAGCTTAGATGACAAATCAGAAACTAAATCATGAGCACAGTTTATCACAATTTCTCTTCTAGACTGGTAAATTTTTTTTTTCCCATTAGACTGGTAAATTTTTAAGGAATGCAGAATACAAATTTTAGGTTTTGAGAACACACATTTTACATCTAGGGAACAGTCTGGGTATGCTGAGATTCCTGAAATCTTCAAAACAAGAATGGATTAAGGGGCTTCAAACTGGCCTAGGGAGATTAATCAATGCCCTCTCATCTCATTTATAAACCAAAAAATTTGGTCCAAATTAGGTATTTTCTCTTTAAGGAATTTCTTCTGAAAATTAGACGGTGCTCTTCTTTTTTCCCTAGATGAGATCTCCTATAGGCTGGTGGCACAGTTAATTAAATGGGAGCAGGGTAGGGGAGAAACAAGGAGTATGGAAATAGCACATACAGAGAAACAGGAACCAAAACACAAAAACTCACAGTAAGTATACTCACTGTTTGAACCAGATCCTATAATGAATTAAAATATGCTATTTTCTCTATGTAAAATACACTAATTCTACCAAGATCATGACTTCCTGGATTAGAAAAAATAATTATACCATAAAGTGATAATTATGCTTAAATATACACAATTTAGCATTATGGAAAATCCAGTTTACTTTCTAAAAATGAACAGTATATTTCTAGAGAATATTTTGCTCAAGTTCATCAAATCAAGCTCCTTCTATCAATGAGTTACACTGATATACATTATAAGGTATATATACACAATATACATTATAAAAGAATATAATAATTATTATATATAATATACATATTTGAAGGAATAATCACAATTAAAAGCAAATATAGATTTCAGGGTACTTATAAATCAGATTAAAAATTAATAAATCATATTACTTACCCAGCTTTAAGGGAGATACTTTACTACTTAAACATGAACATTTTTATGTTGCAACATAAAAATATTCCTCTGAAACACTGATTTTCAAACTTTCTACTGCAGAATTCCAATGTGTCACATACCACTAAACCTTAACACACATGTTAACTGACACATCACATAACTGATGCTAAGATCAATGTGCTAATCTGTGCTATCAGATTTTGTGTAGACCTTAGAACAAAGGTTTTGGACATATCTGTTTACTGAAGAATATTTTGAGATTACACAGCAAGCTGTTGAAAAAGAGCTTTGTGTGAATCAAGATTCTTTTCAATATCACACTGTACAATAAAAAATAATATAAATAAGAAGTTTAGATGCTGATAAAGGATTACAACTGTGAACCATGGCCACAGTATAAAATGCTTCTGTCCATCAACACGCATCATGGTCTTCATTGAGGGGTGAGTATGCATGTTGGTTCTTACCATGAAGTGAGTGAGTGTTAGAGAGTAAGTTAACTGTAAGTAATTGATAGTAACTTGAATCCACAAACTGAAATACTAACGCTATTCTTCATTCATTCATATATTTGGGGGGTCCAATGATGAAAAAAAAAGTTTGAAAACCAGTGATTTGGAGGATCAGGGTTCTCTCGTGATACCTGAGAGCTTTTATTCTGGATTTAGACATTTGAGCTAAACTCTCATGTGAGTCATAAGCCTTAGCCCGGGTTATCAGGAGTTTCTGCAATTCTTTCATTCTTTGCTTCTGCTTAGTTAAAATCCGATGTCTCTCTTCTTCCAACATTTTCTTTTCCTCAAGTGATCTCCTGAGGGCAACAAACTAAGGCTTAATTCACTTTAAGCCAATGAAATATTGCTTAGTAAAGATTTAGCACAGGATAATTCAATGGTTGAAAAAAAAAGGGGCACCCTTTTGAGAAGGATCTGAGTTGTAACTAGAAATCGATAGGCTGTAACCTTTTCCAGCCCCAAAGATTCATAAAATGGAAAATATATTTAGTTCTTGGATCTTGCTGACCCAGGGATCGAACCCCAGTCTCCTGCATTGCAGGCAGATTCTTTACTGTCGGAGCCATCAGGGAAGACCTCTTAGCACACTTTCTGGCAAAATGTTCTATGCTTTATAGTAAAATATGCTACTGGATAACATAGTATTGTACTTTCAAATCCCCCAACACAAAATCACTAGAGCAACCATGAGTCAGTCATCATTGTACTGGTTATTTACCTTGTGGCTTGCTCTCTTCCTCGGGAGGACACCGTGGGCATTGGAGGGTTGCAGCTACAAGGTGCAGGCTTTGTGTTTGCATCCCTTACTGGTGACTTGCGCCTTGGAGACAGGTAAGGCCAACGTGTTTCTTTTAAATTCTCTTCATCTGCTTCAATGTCTGCCAAAATTTTCTCTCTTTTAGTGGATGCATGTGAGGCTGCCTGAAGGTCACGTGGTTCACAGACTGCCAGGAATTTGGGACACTTCTGTTCTGAGTGGTGTTTCTGATACCTCTCAGGTAGGTCTTCAGAATCAGCAGTCTGGCTCCTAATCCTGTGTTTACGCTTGGACTTCTCAGCCTGTTCAGGACCCCTGGACTTCCTTGCAGCAAAACTCCTGCGAGCTGGACTGTAAGGCAGAGGGGACGGATTCTGTAAAAAGTCCTGAGTTCTCTGCTGCACCCTAATGTTTTTATAGAGTTCTTCTTCTGTTAACTTGTCACTGATAGTTGGACCATAAGTAGATCGAGGTACAGGTCTGGCTTTAAAACGATGTGTTTTCTTTTTAGACTTAAACAAGTCTTTCAGCTGCTTTTCCCGAACTGCTCCTTTCTGTTCCTCCCTTGCAACAAACTTAAAGGGCTTTTGAGAGGCCAAAAGAGCTTCTCTGTTTCTCTCCTTCATAGCCCTCCTCCGTTCCTCATTTTGCTTGACTATATCATGATAAAGGGGGACAAAGACGAACGCAGGAACTGGGTTGGCTCGGAATTTTTTCTTACACTCTGACTCCTCTTCTTGCTTCTTGAGCAGTTTGTGTACCATTTCAATATCTGATTTCGATTTCATGTTCTCTTCTTTTTTCTTCTGCTCTCTAACTGTCATTTGAAAAGGCTCAGGTACTGTAATCCTTGGCACCCATTCTTTCGGTTTCTTCCTTTGTTTTTCAACTGCTGGCCGGTTGACATCTTCAAACTGGATATAATCTTCTACACAGAAGTCTGTCCACATGTTGTTGATGAGCTCCTTAGCATAGGTCATCATTCTGCTTTTCTCAGAATACTTTTTCTCTAAGTTAGGCAACTCTTCTTCAGAAGAAGACACAATCAAGGAGGAAGACTGACTTAAATCAGGTTCTGAAACTGATGTCATTAACGAGACTGGGTGACGGGAGTTCTTTTCTGATACAGACCTAAGCAAGTGAGGAGAATAATCGTTACCTTTTCAGTTGCATGTGACCAAATAGAAAAATTAAAAACTACATAATTTCTAAGATCAAGGTAAAATCAGTTAGAAAATAGGAACTGGGCAGGGCTGATGAAAACTATCAAATTTTTTTTAGAACAGAGCCTGGGAGATGCCTGAAATTGATCTAAGTTGACTCCCTCATTGTACAGGGGAGGAACCTGAGACAGCAGAGTCTCCTTATATCTAACCACTATTGAATTCTCCACATGTTTTTCAGAGTCACCATCCTAAAATATATATCTGATCACATCACTTTCTTTCCTGAAACTTTCCCATGACTTGCCATTGTTACTAAGCTTACATTATAAAGCCCCTCAAGACTAGCTCCTGCCTACCTTTCCAGTTTCACCTCTTGCCTCTCCCTACCCAGGTTACCATTCTTAAATCAGATCCAATCATAGGAAATTTCTCCCACACTTCCTATTTCTCAAGGCACCATGAATTTTTTCTCAAGGCACCATGCCTTTGCACACATGGTTCCTGGTGCCTAGAAGGCCACTCCTTGCTTCCTACATTTGTTTCAGCTATTTCTCCTTTAAGACTGAACTCCGATATGATACTTCCCTTGCCTATATCCCCCCACTGACACTCTGACATGTTCAACTGCTCTTCCTCTCTCTCCATGATCCTCTGTTACACCACGTTGTATTTTTGGATCTCAGATTGTCTTTGATCTCCTTGAAGGCATCTTGATTTTGAGTCCTCAGTGCCTAGGCAACATCTGGTACACAGGAGATGCACCATCAGTGATGACTAACTGGATGAGTGGCCTCAAGTTTCAAAAGAAGCAGGTTTATGGCAAAAATGACTATTTTGAAAACAAATCAGATTTATGTCTTAGTTGTGAATAATCTGTGTTATATCTGTAATGAGCTCATGTTAGCCCACATATTATTAAAAAAATACATTTAAAATTGAATTTTAATTTTCAACATTTGAAAATGGCCCAGTCTAAATATTTTGATACATGTCTAAGAGTGGTACATCAGACAGAAAAGGCTAAAATGGCCACCAAATAACCCTCAAAGCAAGAAGCTACCTAGCAGGTTGATAAGCCATCAAACAATCTGAATTAAAAACCCACCTTCGTATATCATTAAAAGCACAAACGGATAGTTGAGAGAAAATATTTTGAAATGATTTGTTTTGCACTTTTAAGTACACATTTTATCTTACAGTTCACAAATAACAATATGGACAAACTTACCTGGAAGAGACACTAGCAGCTTCTTCCCTGGTGACTTCTGGCTGAACTTCCTTTAAATTTAATTTATTCTGGTACAATTTCTCTAACTTTGCCATAGTTTCTATGTGGGCTGCCTTCAGCTCTTCTAGTTTCCTGAAATACTCTTCATTAGAGTGGTAAATATCAGAAAAGTCCACAAAATCCTCATGGCTTATATGTTTTTGTTCATTCACCCTAGAAATGCTGGTGTTAAAATCAGCCTGGTAGGATGAAAAACACCTGTTATATGATGTCTGGAGTTGAAAGACAACTTAAGTTGACACCTATTCCCAATGCTGCTTTTTTAAAAGTCCACTTAATGAGGTTATACATTTACTTGTGGACTATGTACATATAACATATTACAAGTTACTCATGGGCTATATACATTTTCTCCTAATAAATATTTTATTAAGAATAAGAGAGAGAGGGAGATAGAGAGACCAAGTTGCCAGAAAATAAATACTATTTAATCCATCTTTTAAAGGGTGGTTAGATTCTCAAATTATGTACTAAGAAACACTACGGCAGGATCAAACCAAACCACCCCTTATAAAGAGCCTCCTTCTCAGCACAGGTTTATCTGAGACGAAGAACACAGTTTCTCCTGCTGCAGACCAAGTAACCATAGCCCAGTGCCCTCTCTGAGCTGGGCTTTGCAGTGTGGGCCCCAAGGGTGTTTCAGTAGAGAGGAAAACTGAATGAGAATTCCAGGGAATGTGGGAATGAAGGGAACAAAATTCTCAGGGGCTCATCAAGAAACCAGAGAGAAACTTTCCTTCATGTGCATGGGGTGGGGGTTGGGGGAGACCTTAGGAACAGTAGGAGGTGAAGGTAGGAGAGACTTCCAGAATAGCCACTTCTGTGGGCAACAAGAACAGTAGCTCCCATGGTGACAAGAACTGTGGAGGTGACAAGAGAACAAGAACACATAGGGCGGTTATTCTATACACATGCTTACAACGGTATGACTGATCCTTTCCCCCTCCCTTCAAATACCTTTCAATTTCTTATAACTGAAGGAACTTTAAAGAGGCAAAACCCCATATCCTCCACAAGTATATAAAAATTTCATATTTTCTCAGGTGAGAAACAATTGAAATTGTTTATGATACTATGCATAAAACGTTACTATGGTTTTAAATTTAGCTTACTGCCTGAAATAGGCTCAAAATGAAAAAGTATATTTTCCAAAGAAAATCTGAGATCCAGTCTGATAAGACTCTAGAAAATAAACCTGAGTAGTGTCTCCCAGCAGAAAATTCAGAAGATGCAGTTGTCCATAATACTTACAGATATAACACTTTAATGGGCTAAAAAACAGTATAATGAGGCCAGTGTTGTACCACTTGGGATAACATAAGAGAAAACAAATCAAAGAAAACAAGTTTTCTTCAGTAGAACAAGTGTGCAGAAATGTATTACCAAATAAATTGGAGAATTGCTTTATGAGTTATGTTGCTGCTATTGTTCAGTCACCCAGTCGTGTCCAACTCTTTGTGACCCCATGGACTGCAGCACGCCAGGCCTCCCTGTTCCTCACCATCTCCAGGAGTTTGCCCAACCTCATGTTCATTGTTTCAGTGATGCCATCCAGCCGTCTCATCCTCTGATGCTCTCTTCTCCTTCTGCCCTCAATCTTTCCCAGCATCAGGGATTTTAAAATGAGTTGTCTGTTCGCATCAGATGACCAAAATACTGGAGCTTCAGCTTCAGCATCAGTCCTTCCAGTGAAAATTCAGGGTTGATCTCCCTTAAGATTGACTGGTTTGATCTCCTTGCTGTCCAAGCGACTTCCAGGAGTCTTCTCTAGCACCACAGTTTGAAGGCATTCTGCCTTCTTTACAGTCCAGCTCTCACAACTGTATGAGACAACTGGGAAGATCATAGCCTTGACAATACGGACCTTTATCAGCAGAGTAATGTCTCTGCTTTTCAACACACTGTCTAGGTTTGTCATAGCTTTCCTGCCAAGAAGCAACTGTCTTCTGATTTCACGGCTACAGTCACCGACCACAGTGATTTTGGAGCCCAAGAAGAGGAAATCTCACTATTTCCACTTTTTTCCCTTCTATTTGCCATGCAGTAATGGGGCTGGGTGCCATAATCTTAGTTTTTCGAATATTTAGTCTTAAGCTGGCTCCTTCACTTGCCTCCTCATACTCTTCAAGAGGTTCTTTAGTTCCTTCTTGCTTTCTGCCATTAGAGTAGTTATCATCCGCATATCTGAGGTTGTTGATGTTTCTCCCGCCTGTTTAGATTTCAGCTTGTAACTCATTCAGACCAGCATTTCTCAAGATGTGCTCAGGGTATAGGTTAAACCAACAGGGTAACAGCAGACAGCCCTGTCATACTCCTTTCTCCATCTTGAACCAATCAGTTGTTCCATATAGGGTTCTAACTGTTGCTTCTTGACCCACATACAGGTTTCTCAGGAGACAGGTAAGATGGTCTGGTATTCTCATGTCTCTAAGAGCTTTCTACAGTTTGTCATGAGCCACACAATCAAAGGCTTTAGCACAGTTGATGAAACAGAGAGGTTTTTCTAAAATTCCCTTGCTTTCTCTATAATCCAGTGAATGCTGGCAATTTGATTTCTAGTTCCACTTCCTTTTCTAAACCCAGCTTGGACATCCTCAAGTTCTTGGTTCACATAATGCTGAAGCCTAGCCTGCAAGATTTTAAGCATGACTTTACAAGCTTAAAGTCATTTACAAGAAATAAGTGCAATTGTCCGATGGTTAGCACATTCTTTGGTACTAGCCTTCTTGGGAATTGGGATGAGGATTAACTTTTTCCAGTCCTGTGGCCACTGCTGGGTCTTCCAGATTTGCTGACATAATGAATGCAAAACCTTGATGGCAACATGCTTTAGGGGCTTGAATAGTTCTGCTGAAATTTCATCACATCCACTAGCTTTATTAACAACAGTGCTTCTTAAGGCCCACTTGAGTCATACAATGCGATTAAGAGAATTTTCTGCTGTTTTTTGTAAGTGCTCCTCACCATTGCCTTCTTAGCTGTGGGAATGAGTACTTTGTTAATTTCCTCATTCATTCAATATTTAGAGACACTCAGTATTTAGCCAGCTGCTGAAAGATACAAATCAGGTAAAAACTCTACCTTCCAGAAATGGCAACTCATTTTGGTATTTTTGCCTGGAAAATTCCATGGACAGAGGAGCCTGGTAGGCTATAGTCTGTGGGGTCACAAAGAGTTGGACACAACTGAGTGACTGAGCACATCAGCACATACTGTGATCTAAAATGGTTGTTTCCTTCTGTATTCCTACCAGAAGAGTTTGAGACTTCTGGTTCTTCCAAATTCTTGCCAATGTGTTTAGTCTTTTTAAACTTCTGACCTTTTGAATAAATGTGTAGCATAAAAAAAAAAAAAGACAACTCCACCTTCCAGAAGCTTCCAGCTAGTTTAGAAGAGGACATGCAGATAAATAATCAACAGCAGACTCTGAATGAGACAGAACTCCTGATTTCTGCTCACGATTTGCTCCAAGCTGAACAGGGAGACAGAGAAGTGACCATGTATGTCATTATATCAGGGACCTTGAGAGCTCACAGAAAGAGCATCTAATTCTGACTGGGGGAAAGAAGAGGCAAAATTTGCAGAGATCAAAAAGACTGGTGACACAAGGCTGGATAAGGACAAGGTTTGTGAGAAACAAAGAAACTGAGGCCTAGGGCTTGAACATTCACCATGTTACTTCATGATGATGCAACTGGCAGGTACTCTGTCCTTGGTGAGGAAACTGAGGTTCAGAGGACTCAGGTGACTTGTCTACAGTAACTCAGCTAGTAAGCAGCAGAGCTGGGCTCCAATACTGTACCTGTTAGACTCCAAAGACACACCACACTCCTCCCAAGTGCAGGAGGGTTTTTTAGCTGCAAGTGGAAGTAACACGAATGCTGTGCTCAGAGGAGGGGGTGGGGAAGAGCATATATGGAGCACAGTGGAGGAGGGAAAACAAGGTGAAAAAGGCAAGTAAAGAACCCCAACCAAGAGCCCAGTGGGCCAAGCCACAGGCACCAGGAGCCCTGAAGGATGTGAGCAGAAGAGTGACAGTCACTAACACTCAGAAGGACTCTGGTAGCCAGTGAAGTGGAGGGAAGGAAAACAAGGTTGGTGGCGGTTTATGGGCTACTGGGAGATTTAAGAGGCTGAATCATCAACCTGATAATGGCCTGGACTGTGGGCAAGCAACTGAAAAGGTTTTCTGTTTGGAGTGTTGCATGTCTAGGTAGATGACAGTCTGCCATTTATCAGTAGAGGGGCTACAGGGAAGAGGAGTATTTTTAGGGAAAGGAAATTAATCTCTATCTTAGATACACTAAGTATGACGGGATAGTAGGGCAGTCCAATGTTCAGGAAACAGAGGGGTAAATATATCTGGAGACTTGGCAAGAAGGCTGGGCTGGAGATGGAAATACAGGAGCCAGCAATGCACACAGAAATGCAGGTGCAGCCCTGGGTGTAGATAAGGCTTCCTGTGGGCAGTGAGAGGCAAGAACTTGAGGATAGAAATGTTGGCAAATACTAGCATCCAAATAAGCAGTGATAGGACTTCCCTGGTGGTCCACTGGTTGAGAATCCAGCTGTCAACGCAGGGGACACGGGTTCAATCCCTCATCTGGAAAGATTCCACACAGCATGGAGCAACTAAGCCCATGCACCACAACTACTGAGCCTGCACTCTAGAACCCACGAGCTGCAACTACTGAGACCCATGAGCCTAGAACTTGTTCTCCACAACAAGAGAAGCCACCGCAACGAGAAGCCCATGCACTGCAATAGAGTAGCCCCAACTCGCCACAACTAGAGAAAACCTGCAAGCAGCAACAAAGACTCAGTATAACCAAAAATACCTAAACAACTGATTTTTAAAAATAATGTACAAAAAAGTATGAAATGGACCACGGTCACAAAAGATCACAAAGATCAGGTTGAAGCTGAGCAGAATCCTGTGAGGCCCTCTAGGATTAAAAAGTCTTTCCTTGCCCTTGTTTCAAAGAGCAGATGCAAACACTTATTAATTAGAGAAGTGAGGGACTGCAGGAAAAAAAAAGGAGAGGCAGTCAAGAAATAGTGTGAGGAAGGAGCAGGGTCCTGGTTCCTCCTTAAGGGAAACACAAAACAATCTGATACAGAAACTAAGGCATCCACCCAGGTGGAGGATGGTAACTTCAGGCTGAGCAGAAGCACATGGATCCCAGAATGGTTGGAACTGGAAAGCTGATGAATGAGCTTCCTTGACCACCACCCTGTTACCTCCCATCAACCAATCAGAGAAAAGGTCACACACCCTTGAAGCCTGCTCTCTAAATTTTGCTTATAAAACCTCTTCCCCAACATAGTTGGGCTTTTTGAGCACAAGCCACCCATTGCCCTTGCTTGGCTCTGCAATAAACCTTTCTCTGCTCCAAGCTCTAATGTGTCAGTTTGTTTGGCTTCACTGTGCATTGGGCAAAGGTACTTGGATTCAGCAACAAAGTGATACCGTATTTAAAGGAAGGGAGCTTTGATTTTGTTTGAGTTTGGAAGATACCGAAAGACTTCCTGGAGGAGGTGATATTTGAGCTGAGCCAAAGAATGGAAAAGTTGGAGGATCAGAGAAAGTATAAGGAGAAAGAGGGAAAAGGTACTCTAGAAAGAGGAAATGACAGTAAAAGCAGTGGGGATAGGGTTGTGGGTGGGTGGGTGGACATGGTGGAAAGGACACAGCTGAAGGCTATAAGGAAAGTAAAAATGCACAAAGCAATTTGGGGCTGAAAGCCTGGAAAAGGAGGTTAGGGCAATCAAGAGGCAGTTTCTGTTTCTGTCTATAGCTGGCTCTCAACCCCTCCCTGGTCACCTGGTTTCAGCCCCCTTACAACCCTTCAAAGCTGAATGGGTCGGACACTTTGCAGTTTGGAACGTTCATATGGCTTGGAGGAAAGATTACAGACATGGTATCAGAATTCTCATTCAAGCCTAGGTTCTGTACTTCTTAGTCATGTAGTGAGGCTAAGAACTTTGGAACTTCAGCTTTAAGAAACATAAAGTATGTGAGCTAGTTGTTAAACTATTGTCTCACAGCTCCAAAGTCACCCTTCTCTACCCTGCTATGGGATGCTGGGGATGGGACTCTGCAAACGACATTTCTGCTTTGATAGAGGCTTCCCGCTAGATTCTGCCAAAAGTAGGGCTAGAGGGAGACTGCAAGGCTGGAGAAGGAAGAAGGGACTATTCCTTCCTGTTAGTTCCCCATCTATTTGTCTGCTTGTATCACCCCAGCTTCCCTGGTGGCTCAGACAGTAAAGAATCCGCCTGCAATGTGGGAGACCTGGGTTCAATCCCTGCGTTGGGAAAATCCCCTAGAGGAGGGCATGGCAATCCACTCCAGTATTCTTGCCTAGAGAATCCTCATGGACAGAGGAGCCTGGCAGACTACAGTCTATGGTGTTGGAAAAAGTTGAACACAACTGAGCGACTAAGCACAACAACACAACATGACCCCAGCGGTGTGCTTCCTCTGGGCAGCAGCAGCTCACTCCAGCAGCAAGGGCTGATTCCAGTCTGCAGGTTCTCTAGTGCTCACAGAATCAGCAGAATCACCTCGAGGGTTTACTGTTCCCTCCCCCTCGGATGCTCTGCCTCCAGATATCTGCACAGCCCACCTGCTCACTCCTTCAGAGCTTTACTCAAAATGTCATCCTCTCCACAAGGTCTTCAATGACTACCCGTTTTTGAAATGACAACCTCTCCTCTGACTCACTGTCACCCTTTTTTTTCTGCTTTATTTGTCTCATAAGTACTCACCACTAACTGACATTCTACTCATATTTGCTGATGTAGTTGTGAATTACATTCCTGCCCCTACCAAAAAGTAAGCATCACGAAAGCAAGCATTTGCTTTGTTGTGTACCCAGTGCCTAGAAGAGTGTATGGTCATTGAAAGACCCTCAATCGGTATTTACTAGATGAACAAATGTCCAGCTAAAACAATATTAAGTCCTCCCAAGGGGAAATGGACAGGTATTCCCTCCCAAGAGACTGAATCAAAGAAATACTGGCTGCTCTGAAGAGCTATATTCTACTGAGTATTAAGGAAAGGGCTTATTTCCAAAAGCTATCATTAAAATAGGGCAGATATTCCAAAGAATAATTATACTTAAGCACTGACTGCACAGTATGCACTCTACTTCAGCTTAATGCTGGGAACACTAAACTGAATTTTTCAGATAAACTATCTCGCAGTGTTTTACTCAAAACGGATAAATGGTTAATAAGCAACTTCCAACTCTAATTTCATCTTTCATTGTCTCCACATAGAAGGAAACAGTAGTTCAGACAACCTAGGTCAAGGATAGTATTTTCCAAGAGCCTAAGATTGCACCCTTTCCCTTTAACTGTTGAGCTTCTTGGGGAAAGTTGTACACACAGCCATGAGATTAGAGGATAATCTTCCCTAGACTGGCTTGACCCATTTAGATGATGACTCCTTCCAACACATGTTGCTTCATTAGTAATCAGCATTCATCATTATCTGTGTTAAAGTTATTATCTACAATTCTGGAATTTTTATTAAAAAATTTTTTTTGCATTACAGGTATTTGTAAGGAATGAGGCAGATTTACATGTAATTGACAAGAGGAAAAAAGCAAGTGGCAGGACAATATATACCTATAAAATGCTACCATATATTAAAATATTATTTACACAGAAGATAGGAAAAGGCCTAGAGAATATATCTGATTCAAAACAGTGACTACTAGGACTTCGCTGGTGGTCCAGTGGCTAGGACTCTGGGTTCTCGATGCACAGGGCCTGGGTTCAATCCTTGGTCAAGAAACTAGATCCCACATGCTGCAGCTAAAGATCCTGAATGCTGCATCTAAGACCAGTTGCAGCCAAATAAAACAAACAAATATTTAAAAAACAAAACAAAATAAAACCCAGTGGCTACTAATGGGGAGGAAGGGGGGAGCCAGACACTCTCTTTTTGCCAGGAGAAGTATTAAAGGGCCTTAGCATTATTTATTACATTTGAAATTTTAAAAGGAGAATGTGTTCATGTATTACTTCTATATTTAAAATGTAACAACAAAAAAAGAAAATGTTTTGTGAATAGTAGTACTAAATTAAAAACTGAACAATTTCTAATGGCTACTTGGTCAGCCTGGCACCTTCTGTGCTCCTGGAAGTGGCTCTCACACTGCCCCCATGATCCTGCCTACCTGTTCCTTGCTATTCTACCTGCTCCCATCCCTACCCCCTGCAAATGATAACTCCTTTATATCTTCAGGAAAAAAGAAACCATCACAGGGAAGTTCCCTCATCTTTTCATCTACAAAACTGCCCACTTTTGTGACCCTTTTCACCTTCCCTCCTGTTTCAGAGATGAAATGTCCCTTCTTTTAGCAGCATCTGACCCTTTCCCTCATCACTGAAACCAATGAATTGGCAACTTCGACCCTCCAGCAGTAATTCTACCACAGGAGCTGATCTTAACCTCTTTTGCCCCATTTTCTTGACCTGACTGTTGTTGATGGTTTTAAGAGCTCTATACTAGGCCCTTTCTTTCTTTGCACTCTGCCCCTAAGTGACTTCATTGTTTCAAAAATGCTGAAATCTCCCAGATAGAAATATCCAACCCGTGCCCCACAGTTCTACAGTTTCATAGGCCCAACTGCTTCCTACATTTTCCCACTTGCTAGTTTCACAGATATCTCAAATTTACCTGTTCAAAACTGAAACCTTGATTTCCACCTGCCTCTGAATCTATTCCTCTTCAAGTTACTTCCAGCTCAGTAAATGGCATTATCTTCCATGCAGCTGGTCAAACCAGAAATCTGGGAATGAGCACTCTTGACTTCTTCCTTGACCTCACATAAGTCCTATGCAATCTGTGTCCACTTCTTGCCTGGACTCTAGGTCCAAGCCACTGCCTCTGGCTCCTTAATCACTGCCACAGCCTCCTACCCAATCTACTTTCTTTGTAAAACCCTCCAATCATTCTCTGCAAAGCCATCAGAGTCATCTTTAAAAAAATGCAAACAGAAACATGCTAGATCTCTTAAAAGTCTTCAAAGACTTTTCACTGCACCTGCAATAAACACTAAACTCCTTACCTTGGTCTGTAAGGACCTCCTTACCTCTCCAACCTCATCTTCTTCCCTCTTTCCCTCTCCCTTTTCCAGTTCTGTTGGCTTTCTTTCAGATTCTTAATCACACAAAACCCTTTCTCTTCCTATCTTTGGGCCTCTGCATATGCTGCTCCCTCTGCCTGGAATGCTTTTCCCACCACCCTCACCCCCCTCTTCAAAAAGGAATATGCCTTAATGTCCTTATATGGGCACAGAGTCCTGCAAGGGGTGTATATGGAGCTATGGGGGCTTGGGTGGAGTGGCTTTAGCAAGCCAAAAGATTTAAAGGTGCCTACTATGACAGTAGATAGGGAAACAGTAGCAGACTTTACTTTAGGGCTCCAAAATTACTGCAGATGGTGACTGCCGCCAAGAAATTAAAAGACGCTTAATCCTTGGAAGGAACATTATGACCAACCTAGACAGCATATTAAAAAGCAGAGACATTACTTTGTCAACAAAGGTCCTCCTAGTCAAGGCTATGGTTCTTCCAGTAGTCATATATGGATGTGAGAACTGGACTATGAAGAAAGCTGAGTGCCGAAGAATTGATGCTTTTGAACTGTGGTGTTGGAGAAGACTTTTCAAAGTCCCTTGGACTGCAAGGAGATCCAATCAGTCCATCCTAGAGGAGATCAGTCCTGAGTGTTCACTGGAAGGACTGACATTGAAATTCCAATACTTTGGCCATCTGATGCGAAGAACTGACTCACTGGAAAAGACCCTGATGCTGGGAAAGATTGAAGGAAGGAGGAGAAGGGGAAGACAGAGGATGGGATGGTTGGATGGCATCACCAACTCAATGGACATGAGTTTGGGTAGACTACGGGAGTTGGTAATGGACAGGGGAGGCCTGGTGTGCCGCAGTTTATGGGGTTGGAAAGAGTTGGACATGATTGAGCAACTGAACTGAACTATGACAGTTAGTTCTCCATAATCAATTTTGTGTGACGGCTATGGTAAGCTGAGTTAATTCCATTTTATAGACAACAAAGTTGAGACAAACTAGTATTTAAAAATCAAGGTGAGATCAAGCCAAAATGTGAGGAAGATAAAGCTTGGCTGCTGCACACTCTGTCTTGCCTTTCCAGTGCTTTGTCTGCCAACCCCAGTGTCTCCATCGGGCCTACTACTATGTGCTGCGTGCTAAGTCACTTCAGTCGTGTCAGACTCTTTTGTGACCCTGTGGACTGTAGCCTGCCAGGCTCCTCTGTCCATGGGATTTTCCCGGAGAGAACACTGGAACAGGTTTCATTCCCTTCTTCAAGGGATCTTCCCGACTCAGGGATCAAATCCACGTCTCTTACATCTCTTGCACTGGCAGGCAGGGGGTTCGTTACCACTACAATGGCAGCTGACCCAGACTTGCTTTTGGTTCCTTCAAGTACCGTGGTCTCAGAATAGAGTTACGCTCAAAACTTAGCTTCCCTTTTTCTTTTTTAGTGAGATCCTGTCCCTTAGAAACTAGCTCATTAGATAAACTAAGGTAATGTTTCTAATACAAATTTGCAATTTTACAGGGTACTCTGGAAGTATACCTGCAACCACAGAAGTGACTGACTTTCCAACTACAGCAAGCCAGAAGAGAACTTAATCTCTTGTTCTCTTAGGGATAGGTGTTCAAATAACAGCCCCACTGGCAGCTGTTATTTTTATTACTAATTTATACAAACTGTCTTTTAGCTATGACATATTCTCTCATTTGATTCTCATAATAGCCCCGTGAGACAAGAAAGACAGTTATTTTAAAGCTCTTTTATAGATAAGGAAATAGTCTGAAAGAAGTTATGTCTTAATATTAACTAGCAAATGAACAGATCCTAACCCAGGACTCCAAATCCTTCTCTTCATTCAAATCATTTTTCAATATCAGTCCACCTCCTTCATTGGCTATTGAAATTTGAAGCTTTATCATGAATGAATTTGGTTGTAGGTCACTCATTCTGGTTCAAGTTCGGGGGGGGGTCTCAATCTGCTTTACTCTGGATAACCTCAAGTAGTTTATCTGTTGATAAAATACTGCCCATAAAATGTGTTACTACAGATTTTCTCATTAATAGTTTTAGTGCAGATTAAAGAGATTAGAATTCCAAAATATCCAGTGATTTCTAATAGCCCTAGACCACAAGATCCCCTGGAGAAGGGAAAGGCTGCCCACTCCAGTATTCTGGCCTGGAGAATTCCATGGACTGTATAGTCCATGGGGGTTGCAGAGTTGGATACGACTGAGTGATCTTCACTAGACCACATGTTTTGAATCTAAGATGCTTTGAGCAAACAGTATTAAGAATTCTGGGGGACTTCTCTGCTGGTTAAGACTCTGCACTCAAGGCTATTTTCAGTGGTCATGTACGGATGTGAGAGTTGGACTATAAAGAAAGCTGAGTGCCAAAGAATTGATGCTTTTGAGCTGTGGTGTTGGAGAAGACTCTTGAGATTCCACTGGACTGCAAGGAGATCCACCCAGTCCATCCTAAAGGAGATCAGTCCTGAGTGTTCACTGGAAGGACTGATGGTGAAGCTGCAACTCCAATACTTTGGCGACCTGATGTGAAGAGCTGACTCATTGGAAAAGACCCTGCTGCTGGGAAAGATTGTGGGCAGGAGAGGAAGGGGAAGACAGTTGGTTGGATGGCATCACCAACTCAACAGACATGGGTTTGGGTGGACTCTGGGAGTTGGTGATGGATAGGGAGACCTGGAGTGCTGTGGTTCATGGGGTTGCAAAGAGTCAGACACGACTGAGTGACAGAACTGAACTGAACTGAACTCCCAACGCAGGAGCCTTGGGTTCCGTCCCTGGTCAGGGGAGTAGATTCCACATGCCACAACTAAAGAATCCACACAAAGGTCGCATGGAGGCAATTGAGTCTCAGCACAGCCAAATAAATAAATATTAAAAACAACAAAAGAAAGAAAGAAAAAAACAACAAAAGAATCTTTACCTGGGGTTAAGAAGGTTTATATCTGCAGACTGCTGGCTAAAATTCAAAGTTCTCATCTTTTAAGTGAATAGAGCAGATGGCAGACTTGGCCCCCTACCTGGTAGACAGGTGTTCACAAAACACTCGACACTGAAAATTGATCCGTGAAAAAGCTGTTTCTCCCCACTCTTAAGAGCCGTGTGGCAACATTGGAGCCTCAGTAATTTCATTCTCTGGAGGCTTAACTCTGGTTCTGATCTACCCATTGAACTCCTGCTGGTTTTATACATCATCTCTCATGTATTGTATTAAGAAGCACTAATAGCCAAGACATCGAAGTGACAACGAAACACACCTGACAACACAGCTGATTCACTTGCATTTTTTGGATTATTCTCTGCAGGACAGCACAGTTTTCCTCAAGTCGAAAAGAAAAAGAAAAACAAGAAAAGCAAATATCTACTCCCAACAGTTGCTGGAGCATAAAGAATAAAGTTCTGTACTTTGCATTCTCTAGAAATAGCGTAACGTAAATGCCCTCCAAGAAATTTTTACAACAATCTCTCTGGTTAAAATTAAAAGATTTTTCAACGCCTCGGTTTTGAGTATTTTCCATCAGGGCCCGCCCAGAGGACGTGGTGGGCCAGGCTCACCCGTACGGAGGGTCAGGACACTGTGCGCATTTCGCACCCCGCGCCTCACCAGCGGGGGTCGCCGATCAGCCTCCAATTGCACCCGGCGCCCAGCCCCACCCCACTTCCCGCCCCTGCATTACCGGCGCCCGCGCCAGTCTTGCCGCCGCCTCTTTCTCTTCTTCTTCCTCCTCTTCCTCCATGGCCGCCGCCGCCGCCGACAGGGAATCCAAGGGGTCTTTGCGTTCGTACTGGGCGACCCGCGCTCCGGTGTTGGGATTGACCGGGGTTTGGAGACTGCTGGCCGCCAACTTCGCCGCTCGGTGCGAAGCGGCCATCACCACGCCGCCGAGGCCTAAGCGCCCGCGCTGGCCCGGGGCGGGGAAGCCGGCGTGGCCGCAGGCGCCCGATTGCTCTTTGCTTAGGGTGGTGGTTACTAGGGGCCCGGTAACTAGGGACGCTACAGGGGCCGCGAGGGGCCAAAAATCACTTAAAACCGGCGCCCGCCGCGGGGCCTCTTGGATAGTGCGAGTCAGTATTGAATCTTTGCTGGTTTAGAGGATTGGTCGGCGGAATAAGGCACCTGGTCCCTCTTCTTCGCATTTCACCCCCTAAACGCAGACTTCTCACATCACACTAATGAAACGACTTGTGGTGGTAGTGGTGGGGCTTTTTATTTATCGAAATAATATGTTTGGAGGAGACCACGGCGGCGGCAGAGGAAAGCAGGGGGTGTTACTGTGTTGCGGTCTCGGGACAATGGTAACGTTTGCATCCCACGACCTAACATGGCTCTCCAGCGAGCCAGAGAATGGGAAACGGTGAGTTACTTACCTGACTTGAGAGCTAGCAGAGATCAACCAATCTGGAGGAGGTGCTGGTTATCCCTCTCGTCTGACCAATAAAAGCCTAGAGTTGGGTGGAGCCTGGTCCAATAGTGGTGGGGATCGGAAGGCGTGAACGCGCAGCAGTAGCCACAGACAAGCCTCATCTCCACCTCACCCCCAACATCTCCCACTTGGGATATGGGCGCTTCAAATGACGCCTTCCCACTACACAGCGCGCCTGTATGAGAGGCCTAACCTTAAAATAGCAGGCGTGGTGTAGTGTCAGCCAAACCCCTACTTCCTGAGGCTGAAGCTGCAGCCACCTCCCACTCCTGGCCCTACAACCTGCTGTCGCCACCACAAAGTTAGGGTATGCAACGCGCAGTATCAAGATCCCTTCTCTGAGGTCTGAGCCAAGTATTTCTTTTTCGCCTATCCGGAATGTAAATGCTTGCGAAACGCCCTATTCCCTCATCTTCTGCAGACTGCTCTTTGTTTTGGCTGAGGATTTGCTTCGACCACTGGAACAGATACTGGCTGGATTCTAAGCCAGAGCTAGTGTTGGAAGCCCATGAGGTATGTGGCCACAAGTGACCACAGAAGGGACTTCGAGGCGTTTGCATGCAGCGAGTTCTGTGGCTGCACGTGACCCTCTTGTGATTTGACCCCGACCCCAAATCAGCATGCTGAAGCACTGAAAATAGAACATTAGAATAGAGTAGAAAAGAAGCAGTAAGTGTGGAGGACATATTGCATGTGTATGTAGAAGAGCAAAAAAGCTTCCACTCGTGAGCAATATTCTAAATTTGCAGTTATCTTTTATATTGTTTTTGTTGAAAAGTAGTTGATTTACAATGTGGTTAGTTTATGTACAGCAAAGTGACTCAGTTATACATAAATTTGCAGATATCTAATAATATAGTCTCAAAATACATAGAGCAGAAATACAGATCTACAAGAAGAAAATGACAAATCTTATACCATCATAGGAAGAATTATTTTTGCACCTTTGTATTGAAATATATACAATGCAATGAATAGATCTTAAATGTATAGTCGGATGCCTTTTGACAAGTGCGTACACTCATAAATCATATTAAGGTACAGAACATTTTAGTCATTCCAGAAAGGTCCTTTGTGCCCCTTCCCTGTATGTTCCTTATTTCACATTTCCTTGACTGTTCTAGAACTTCATATAAATGGAATCATACTGCATATACTCCTTTTTCTCTTAACTTCTTTTGATCAACATACTGGTTTTTAGGGATTCATCCATGTTGTATATAGGGGTGGTCTGTTCCTTTTTAATTGCTGAATAGTATTCTTTGCTAAGATAATAATTTTCCAATACTAGAAGAATTTTCCTCTTTATTTTGTCCTATTCATAAGGTAACAGTTACAGACAAGATATACTCTTACATTTAATCAGCACCATTGTGCTGTGCTCAGTCACTTCAGCCCTTGTGTCAAACTCTTTGCCATCCCAAGGACTGTAACCTACCAGGCTCCTCTGTCCATGGGATTTTCCAGGCAAGAATACTGGATTGGGTAGCCATGCCCTCCTCCAGGGGATCTTCCCGACCCAGGGATTGAACCCATAACTCCTGGATCTCCTGCATTGCAGGCAAATTCTTTACCTCTGAGCCATAAGGGAATCCCAGTCTGTACCATTAACATTGTATCACTTTCTTAAGTTTATTCACTTACCTGTTGTTTCCATTTATTTACTATTTGTTTGCTATCAGTTTGGATCCTTCAAGATGACACCAAGAAGGAGTCACAAGTGAAAGAGAGTTATTGGGGGAAGTTTCTGTGAAAGATAAACGGAGAGGAATAGGAATGTTTTCAGGACAAGATATATTCTGACACCTTAGATAAGAGAGAGGGAAGGGAGAATAATTGTGTAGTAGGAGGCCGAAACTACAGTGAAGGGCTGAAACAGTCTCAGACCAGTTAAAAAGAGAACTCCAACACAAAGATTGCACATAGAGCAGACATGGCCAAACACTACCAGTCCTGCAGTCTCATCACTGGCTAGCACTCCCTTTGAAAAGCAAGTTCTCAGATGGTACACTTGGGAAAACCCTCAAGTGCTGTGGTTGCAGCCTGTTAGCCAGTGGTATGCTGGTAAATGGTTGATGACAGTCTCTCTGGGAGAAAGTGTGCGTGTGATTATGCTTATAAAGGTTGGTAATACAAAGAATTGTAGCACACAAGTTATAAATAACACATACTTTTTACTGTAAATCCCCCACAATTGATTCTTCCAGAATACTTTCACTGGTTTTTGCTGAAGTCTTATATGTATAGCCAACCTATGGTTGCAACTGATTGATGAATGCTGGTTGATATTTTTGTATTAATGACTAAAATGAAAGTGAAATAACCAACATATACATTAGAATTTCACTTGTTTGCCAATGCTGTGAGCAACTTCCTTGCTAGAGTACTTTTCTAACACTAGAATAATTTTCCTTAAATTTTTATGCTATTCACAATGTGACAGCTTTAGATAACCACACACTAAATTTTTTCTGCATTACTAACAGGGATCGAACCCGGGTCTCCCGCATTGTAGGCAGATGCTTTACCGTCTGAGCTACCAGGGAACGGGTTCTTTACCAGCTGAGCCACAAGGGAAGATCTTTTTCTTACGAGAAATGTCTATTCAAGTTCTTTGCACATTCTAAAATCGTGTTGCTTTGTTGGGTTTTGGTAGTTCTAGACATTGTAGGTGAAAAAATTGAAAAAGTCAAGGTGTTAGTTGCTCAGTGGTGTCCGACATATTCTAGGTAGTAATCCCTTATCAGATATGGGATTTTAGATATTTTCTTCTTTTCTGTGGGTTGCTTTTTACTCTGTTGATAGTGTCTTTGATGCACAGAATTTTAAAATATCATGAAGTCCAGTTTGTCTTTTTCGTCTTTTGTCAAAGCTAAGAAGTGATTGCCAAATCTAATGTTGTGAAGCTTTTGTTCAGTGTTTTCTTCTAAGGGTGTTATTGTTTTAGGTCTTACAGGTTTTTGTGTGTGGTGTTAAGGGTCTCTTATCATTTTTTTGCATGTAGATATCCAGTTTTCCCAGCTCTATTTGCTGAAGACTGAACTTTCCACATTGAGTGGCCTTGCCTCCTTTGCCAAAATTCATTTGACCATATAGGGTTTATTTCTGGGCTCTGTATTCTGTTCCATTGGTCGAAATGAGTGTCTTCATGCCAGTGCCACAGTTTTGATTACTGTAGCTTATAGTATAGCTTACAATCAGGGTACATAATACCTCCAGCTTTATTCTTCTTAACAGTGCTTTGGACATCTTTTCTATTTCCATACAAATGTTAGGATTATTTGTTCTAGCTCTGTGAAAAAATGCCATTGGTATTTTGATAAGGGATTATATGGATAACTTTGGATATATTGACACTTTATTAAATTTTTGAACCCATAAATATAGCATGTTTCTGTTTGTCTTCAAATTTGTGTTTTGTAGTTTTCACTGAGCAAATCTTTCACTTTCTTGGTTAATTTCTAAGTATTTATTTTTTGATGCTATAATGAATGGAATTCTGTAATATTTTTCAGATTGTTAATGTATAAAAATGCAAATGATTTTTGTGTGCTGATTTTGTATCCTGTTACTTTGCTGAATTCATTCTAGTTTTAACAGCTTGTATGTTGAATCTTTGGGACTTTTTACATGTAAGATTGTATCCGCAGAGGCAGTTTTGCCTCTTCCTTTCCAACTTGCATGCCTCTAATTCTTCTTGCCTAACTGCTCTGGCTAGAACTTCCAGTACTGTGTTGAATAGGGGTGGTAGAGTGGGCATCCTTGGCATTTTTCTTTTAGCAAAAAAGCCTTCAGTCTTTCACTGTCAGTCTTTACTCTCTACTGTGCTTTTACTTGCATTGACTGATTTTTCATATTTTGATGTCCTTTTAAAAACTGAATTGCAGTTGCTATCCAATGTTACCTGTGTACAGTACAGTGATTCACAATTTTTAAAGGTTTTATAAAATATTGGCTATATTCCTGTTGTACCGTGTTCTCTTACTTACCCACTCCTATATTGCCCTCCTTCCTTCACCACTGGTAACCATTATTCTAAATTTTTTGTGATACTCATTAATGTTTGTTGTATTCCACATGTATTCATACATGTATTCATACAGTATTTGTATTCATACAGTATTTGTCCCTTATTTCACTTAGCAAATGGTCAAGTAGTATCCCATTGTATATATAATACATCTTCTGTATCCATTCACACTACTTATTTTTTTGTTGAATGCCGGACACTAAATTTTGTTATTATTATATCCTTTAAGAATGTTAAGCTTTGGTCAGATACAGGTATGTTGCTTGGCATTGGTTTGATCCTTTACAGAAATTGTGTTGTGAAGAGTCCAGAGTGATCTTTATGGCTAATTCAGTCTTGCTATTAAGGCTGTACTCTTCTGAAGGCTCTACTCATTTCCTATTACAAGGTTTCTCCAATCTAATAAGAATTTAAACTATTCCAAGGCCACTGTAAATTCAGTATACTACTTTTCACTGGTTTTTCTGTGAACTCTATTATAGTTTTACCCAACAGAGAAATACTCAGCCAAAGACTCAGCTACACCTCTCTGGGAACTATTTCTGTAAAGCTTCGTTTTCTAGTACTCTGTCCTACAACTTCCAGCTACTCAATGTATCTGAACCTTTGATCCCTATCTTAATTCAGCAATATTGATGGAAAAACTATTAATCTGTACCTTTAAAAAGCTCAATAAACTTAAAAACGGATCCACACCTAAAATACATTATAGTCAAAACCATTAAAAAACAAGAAATTTTAAAGTGGGAAGTGAACTTCAGCAACATTGTTTCACATTTGCTTATTTCAAGAAAAATGTGAATACACAAAAACGCATCCATCTGACTCAAACTACCCCATGACACACGCAAGTTCACACACACCTCAAAAAACTGATATTAACCTATATAAGCCAAACTCAACACATCCAGTGTTGCAACCTAGATTTCACATAACCCTCCTTCTACTACTTCGCAGTGACATTAGCTGCAACAGCCACTTCACTTTTAAGTGGCATATGCCAATATCAGGTTCCTTTTGTGTTGCTGATGAAGTCTTGGGGTCATCTCCAACTACATTTCTTCTCTAAGCCCTGTGGTTTCTATTGCACAATTCTGCATATCAAGATTTTTAAGGATACGTCATATTATAGAACTGACTTCTATGGCAAAATGTCAACAGTTAGAGGGTATAGGGTGTTCATACTGTTCCATGAACTATTTTTTAATGAAAAGCTAGGGTGGGAATTCCCTGGCTGTCAAGTGGTCTGGACTCAGCGATTTCACTGCTACGGGCCTGAGTTCCCTGGCCAGGCAATTAGGATTCCACAAGCCACGGGGTGTGGACAAAAAAATAAAGAAAACAAGAGTGAAAAAATAAATGGTACTCAAGAGGAAAAAAGTATGCAAAACCTTTGTCTCATTAAGATAGTCACCCTTCCTATTTAAAAGGGTACCTCTTAAATATTTAACAGGATAATCTCCCTCTCATTGCTTTAGAATTATTTAACTCTATCAGACCACTACTTTTGAGTTTTGTCATTTGGCCTTTCGGTGGCTAAGCACCACTGCTTCCCCAAACATTAACTTTATAAATTTTATAACCTTGTAAAACCCAATCAAACCCTAAACAGTGGCTTAATTTACATCAAACTTAATAGAATGACTAATATTTGCCTAAGTAATGACTAACATTAGCATTCCTTTTACAAATTTTTAAATATAAACATATATATAGATACACAGGTATAGCCTAAGACACAGACACACATAAGCGTGAATAACTCTTAAAAGTTCCAGTATGAATAATTCTGGCTGAAGTATTTTGACTTAAAAGTTTTTACGTTATACATCATTCAGTTTTATGGCAGCTATAAAATGATTATTTCCCAAAAGCAAGCTCCTAATACCCATTAAAAAAGAAATAATTATTTAATTATTAAAATCCAGACTATCCAAAGACTTACTGAATTTACCACTTACCAGATTAGTCATTTTAATTAACTACTGGAGTTGTCAGATACAAAGGAACTTCATAATGATTGGCTGAAGTTCTCCAAACCACCCCTCCATCCACTGCTTTCATAATACTCTTTATATATAATACAAAAGATGGTGAAAGTTATCATGGATTATGTAAGGCTCAATTTGTGATCCCCCCTTAAAGGTCTGGCCTTTATCCAAAGGCAATCAGAAGCATTTATAAAGAAGTGCTTGACAAGTTTAAAAAAGACCACTAAGCTATATATAAAATGTGTGCAAAGTTGATTAGATGGTGACTAAAACAAGGACAGAACTAGTTAGATTTTAGAGTACTTTTGGTGCAAGATTTCGATGTTTTAAACCACTGAGAAAAGACTTATTTATACAAACAAAATTTGCTACATATATGCATATTTTTATTTTTAGAAGGAATCCCAATTAACACAACAGTGGTTGTTCTCAGAAAAAGGGATAATGAAAAGAAAATGGGGGTTTATCAGGGTAATGAGCATATTGGGCCATTTTTCCTTCTCAATATTTCTATTAAAATACACAAAACTGGAGACTTCCCTGGCAGTCCAGTGTTTAAGATTCTGTGCTGCCCATGCAGGGGATATGGATTTGATTCCTGGTCGGGAAAGTAAGATTCTCACATGCCATGCAGCCAAAAAAGAGAAAAACAATAAAAACCACAACCTAACACAAAACTCAAAAAGTACCCAACATTAAGTCCTTAAGAATTTAAGAGGCAAATGTTAACTCCTTTTTTCCCTCCTCACACAGATTTCTCAAGTGAATCAGAAGTAACAGAATGTTGGAAGAGAGTGGAAATAATGCAGAGTGGAGGGCAATAAATTAACCTGCTTTTTGAAACCATATATTTAATATTTTTCATTAAACTGTGTCAATACAATTTCAAGCAAATGCCAACTGGAAGACCAGGCCCAGAAATTCGTAAAAGAAACAATCTTCCAAACAACAAGGAATGCCAAGGTACTCTTCCACTCCAGCTGCACCATTAGTGGCCATGATGGTGCCAGTCAGCCAGTGTTAACCAGATTACCGAGTGTTTACCTGAAAAGAGAAAGATTTCAAAACCTGTAAGGACACAATTTTAAGGATGGAAGATATTTCAGGTGGTTATCCAAACTTCCCTATTTTTATAGGTGAGAAAACACTAGAAGTATGAACTGTTTTCACCCTGATGACTAGCAAAGTAACAACATTTACTGCCCCCACCCCAACTCCTCAAAAATATGCCTTTCTGCCCTTGTAGGAAATTCACAACCTGTATATACTTACCACATCATCAATTTTCAGAATGCTCCGGACAGTTTCAGTTGCTAGAGTCAGTGCACTGACTGAAACCAACAGAGGCTGGACAACCAGTTCCTCCAATATGTTGGAAATACCACCCTGAAAACCAGTACAAGTTGCTTTTAGTGTTTATAATGATACACATTACCAACAATACTGTTACCAGTAAACCTCAAAGCCTTTCAAACTTAGTTCTCTTGTAGTCTAGTCAAGAGTCAGATACTCTCTACTAAGCATTTCCCTAAGTTATAGGCTGTTTTTCAACTGGAAAAACTAATTAATGCTGGACTCTCCCAATCTGAACTCCAAAATAATTCCTTGTATCTTTTATTTAAAAATTTCTGGCAAAAATTAAATAGATGATATAGTTATTAAAAATTATAAGGTTTTTTTTGGCTATATACACCTGAAACTTGTTGAGTTGCTCAGTCTCGTCTGACTCTTTGCAACCCCATGGACTGTAGCCTGTCACGCTTCTCTGTCCATGGGATTCTCCAGGCAAGAATACTGGAGTGGGTTGTCATTCCCTTCATCAGGGGATCTTCCAACCCAGGGATCGAATCCATGTCTCCTGCATTGGCAGGCAGATTCTTTACAGCTTAGCCACCAGGGAAGCCCTCAAAACTAGCACTCTAAATCAACATCTCAATTAAAGAAAAAAGTTATGAGATTTTAAATCATCTGATTCCTAATTCTGAATTTGGCCAAGTCTAGTCTACCTGGTCTTTACATCATTCTCACTTTCCACTTTTAGATTCTTACTGCCACTATTCCTTTACCTTCATCCTAGGATTACTGCCGATGATGGTCTTTTTAAATCTTTTTTTTCTTTACATTATCCTGTTGGTTTTGCCATGCATTGACATTAATCTGCCATGGGTATACACATGTTCCAATAAGAAGGAACGTGTCACGAATTTGCATGTCATCCTTGCACAGGAGCCATGCTAATCTCTATATCGTTCCAATTTTAGTATATGTGCTGCCTGATGGTCTTAATAGGCAATACTGTCTCCATTCTTCGCTCCTTAGAATACTCATCACCTTAGCCTTACTGGAATTAAAAAAACAAACACCCAGCCACCCTACCCACTCATCGACAACTCAAGGGACTCTTCATTCTAGCTTTTATCCAATCTTTCCAATCTTAAAGTCAATTATATGATCAACACATTACCTCTAAACAAAATGAATTAACTTTTTGGTCCCTCTTACCTGTAAATCACTGCTTCCCCATCTGAAACTTTTTTATCCCCTTCCAAACCAAAGTTGTAGCTTCCTAAAACTTTCCCTAACCAGGTAGTGCCCTCAAGTTCTACCTGCTTCTACCATTAAAAAAAAAGATCACCTTGTATTGTTCATGTTCATTACATGTTACCTGTCTTCTCAATAAAAGGAGACGTTAATAAAACAATACAAAAGGAGACTATGTGTTTACCCTATGTAACTATACCAGGCTGATGCTCACAACAGCAGCAATGGTTAACTGTACACCAGGCATCTTTGTTAAGAACCTTCTATTTAGTAATCCATTTAATCCTCACAGACCTACGAAGGAACTAGTAATAGTCCCTGTTTTTACAACCAAGAAAACGGAAGCACAGATTTAAAGTTGTACCATCATAAAATGGCAGGATTAATGAATAAAATATTATTTCTCACTTAAGGCATCATCTTCATTTTCACTCAACAGCATACATTAACTAACCTGCAGGTTTTGTATACAAACTGAAGGTTACTCTATTTTTAATTACAGAGCCTTTTATTCCACAATTATGAAGCTTTTAGTATTTTACATTAATCAACATTTTCTGCAGTAACTAAAGTTTAAATTACTACCTTTCGGACATTAATGCCTGTAGTTTTTTCTCCTTGGGCATGCCGGTTTCTTAGTTCTGTTACAGTAGAAATGGGATTCAGGCCAGCGTTTTCAGCTAGTGTAGATGGAATGACTTCCATAGCATCTGCAAAAGCACGAATGCAGTAGGATTCCATACCACTCAGTGTTCGTGAGTATTCAGTTAACCTTAGGGCCAACTCTATTTCTGGAGCACCACCTCCTGCAATAAGAGCTCTGAAATTCACAAATGTATTTTTAGCTTATTTTATCCAACAGAAATAATTTATTTAAAAGCTTAATAATCTTTAAAGTTTTAATAATACTAATTTTTTTTAAAATTTAACATCTTAATAATCAAAATATAGATGTTTTTATTATAAAAATGTTACTTAGTAATTTAATATTACCTCTTCTTCACTAAACACCGAATAACGCAGAGGGCATCATGGATAGAGCGCTCAGCTTCTTCAATCACCAATTTGTTAGAACCACGAACAACAATTGTAACTGTTTTTCCAGGGCTTGCACAGCCTGTAATCTTTAGTAAACAAACCCCGGAATTAGGTTATTTGAAGGATTTAAAAAAAAAAAAAAACAAAAACAAAATCCCAAGCAAAAAACTTAATTTTGATAGTTACCTTGATCAGTTTGCCAGAACCATTTAAGCTGACCTCCTCAGCTAACTCGGCAGATCCCAGCATGTCAGCAGTGAACTGGTCAACATGAGCAACTGGTTTGGTTCCAATTGTCTGGGAATAATAGCCACATTCACAAACTCAGACGTCTGACTAGTGAACATTTTCACATATACAAATGTTAAGAATATTTTACCTTACAAATGAATTCAATGTCTTCTCTTTCAATATCCTTTACCACCATAATCTTCATTTTGTTCAGGAAATGTAATGCAAGATCACTAAGAGCATCTCTAAAATACAGAAACAGTGATTATGTCAATACTGGTTTAGAACAGAAATTTTGCTATGTAACTCCTTAGGGTTTTCCATAATTTTACTATTGTTTAAATGGCCAATTATTTAATTTGTGAAAGGAGATGCTTTAAATAGCTTGACCAAGTTTATGAGCTCAAAATTCTTAAGTAAGATTTCTAAAGGATAATATGATGCTAAATTATGTTTAAGATCCCACAAATTTACTTTTACACAAACTATCTGGAATGACCCCCACACCCCAACAACCCTCTGATACTGAAGGGTAGATATCAGTATCCTTGTTTTACAGATTAAGTATACTGAGTTTTGAGAGCAATTTACTAGCTATTATGTAACTTGAATTTAGAACCAGGTATTCCAACTCTTCAATAAGATGTCTATATCAAGAAATCCACAATACTTTCTGGCATAACATATAGAGTACATGAGAATGTGCCTACCTATTAGAAGAGAACAGTGAAACATTAGTTTCTTCAAGAAGGCATCAGTTCAAACTTTGGAGAATTCTTTTAATCCATGCACTATCCAACATTCCCAAAAGAACTTCTAAAATTTCAAGGCAAACTACTGCATAGCCCTTTAAATAAATACCTCTAAAATTTTAGCTCTATTAGGTAGCTTTTTACTTGATAGTAAGCATCTTGGTCTGGGAGGACATATATCCCACACTTAAATTATCATAAAAAGAAGGGAACTCACTTTAGATCATTTACCAGAATATAACAATGCCCTAAAATGCAGATCTGTTCCAGATTTCTAGTGGTTTAACTCACCCCTAATGCTTAAGAAATTGCTAGAAGGGATCCAAAATCAATTATCATTAAGAGGTGAACAAAATAAAATGTCCCATACCTTAGAATAGACTTCTGTATGAGAAGAACATTACATCCTGTTTTTTTAATTTGCTTCACTAAATTTAGAATATAGGCTCTCTCTTCTCTTAGCACTCGATCCATCTGAACATAGTCAGAAACCACTATTTGATTGTCCATCTGTTCAAAAAAAGAACATATTAATAATCTGGATTTTAAGAGTTAAGTAAAAAATGAGAATTTCGATGAAAATATTATGCACAGTATACAAATCTAACCAAAATCACACAAAACTAGAGATTACATAGACACACACAGAAAAAATCTAGAAAAGTAAATATACATGAAATGTAACTCAAGTTTTATCTATACACCTTACTGGTATTTTTTTCAATGTTTTGGAAATCATTAAATGTAAAAATGATTATCCTATTTCACGGATATGTTAATTCTCCTCATAAAAATTTACATATTACTGAAATAACTTCAATTGTGTCCCTTTTAGTCTATGGTTAAAGAATATTGATATGCTGAAAGCAATTACTAAAAACAAGTACTGTTATATTTAAGACTTATAAAAGAACACTGACTTTTATAAGGGTTAAAATTTGAGAAACAAACAACTCAACAGGAAACCTATATGCTAATACAACATGAAATGACAGCAAACCTGAATCAGGTGATAAAGATCAGCCACTCCTTTAGGGAATGGTACTTATCACTAAGAGATACGGGAATATGTTAAATAAAAAAAAAAAATCACCTTTTTGGAATAAAAACAATAAACTGGTTTAAAAGTTCCACTATGCAAACATAAAGACAAAGAATCTGGAAATTCCTCTTATACTACCACTTTCAATAGCCTAGTTTTACTGTTTCATACATATCCTTATCATAATGTCTTCATTTGAGAAGTCAATGCTCAATTTCAATAAATAACCAACTGAAATTAAATCTATCACATGTGGCATCCAATATTTTATACTTTTGTCTTGATTTTACTAATTATTTTTAAATCCTTGTTTTCTATCACTAGTATTAATATCAGCATTTTCTATTTTTATAATAATCAGCAAAAATCTTCGTCAAACACCTAGGGAACAATTTCATTTGGCTTTACTTACATCTGTTTTGGGAGCAGATAAGCAGAACTGAATAAGCCCAATCTTAGCCTTTTCAACTCTTGTTATGCCAGAATTTGCTACCTTTTGAGTAAGAACCAGACCTTCCACCAACTCACAGTCATCAATAGTCCCACTAAGAAAAAAGAAAATGAAGAGACAGTTAAGAGGGGAGGAATATCTCCAAGTTTAACAGACTGAAAACAGACTGAAAATCATCAGTCTGATAAAATGTGCGTCAACCTCACTCATATTTATTAATGGCCCATTCCCGAACCTCTCTGTTCACACCACTGCTCTGCCATCACTAGCAAATGTAAACGAATTCTTGAAATTTCCACATTAATATAAGCTGTCATGAAAACAAAACAACTAAACTTATGTGACTTTCATCTACATTTTTCATTTAACTATTTTAGCAACAGCTGATGCTTACTCTGAAAATTAATTTTCTTCAAGTTATAATTAGAGACACTTACCCAAGCTTCTTAACTATTTTGATATCTCTAAGATCTACACTGGTGGCTGTGGCGGGGTCAATCACTTTCATCACTGCATCTACACTCATCGGAGAAAGGAGACTTGAATACTGAGACACAACCTAGTATTAAATAGAAAAAAAGTCAGTGTCATAAAATGTTGTAACAGAGAAAGTCCTAGTTCTTTAATGATAAAGATATTCAAGAAGTAATCTCAATTACTTTTTTGGATGGGGTGGAGAACATAAAGGGTCAGACACAACTGAGGTGACTTAGCACACACATGGAGTACATGTAAGAAAACATTACATATAAACTATCACTTTCCACTCAAGTTTGACTGTCACCATAAAACATACAACTTAATTAATTGGAGCTGGCACTGAACCCAAGCAGTCTAGGCTCTATGGCCAATGTTTGTAACCATTATGATATTCTGTCTAAATTAGTTCTGGGGACATTTATCAACACTATTACTTAATATCACTAATACAACCTAGATTTCCACTTAACATTCAAATAATACTGATGAAAAGGAAAAAGAATGGAGTGGGCATGTGACACACAACATAACAGAGGATAGGTGATGAGCTTCCGAGAAACTAAAAATAACATTAATGCTTTATATCTGATAAAAAAAGTAGCAACATGGTTAAGAGATGGACCATGATGGGCAGCCCTATCTGGGGTTCAAGCTTCATCTCGACCTCTCATTTGTGGGTCTTGGATAAGTTATTTAACTTCACTTTCTTTTCCCATCTGTAAAATCAACTTACCTAAAAGCTTTAACATGAGTTAATTTTACTTTAACTAATTCAGTTATGTCATTTAGTTGTTACCCACTCTTAATATTTATGAACGATACAGCATCGAAAACCACAGAATAAGAGTTGTGGTTCCTGATGAACTTAACTGTACTTTTACAATGATCCCACTGTGCTTTTCTCACCTTTGAGTTCAATGAAGTGGCTGCACTATTTAACAAAGTTTCTCTGTCACTCAGTTCCACAGGTCGAGACATGTCAGTCAAGATTTCAATGCCCTTTTCCAAAGCCTTCTGGAATGACTCAGAAATGATGGTGGGATGAATCCCTGTCATTTGTGAAAGGGTAGTTAATTTAATAATAATAGATAAACTTCATACTTGATATGACTTAAAATTTCTTTGTTCACTACAACATCAAAGCAGTCAAATTTTAAATTATTAATAATGGTTTGAATAACTTTAACTGCTAATATGTCTAATAATTTATTTCTATTTTAATTTGAAATAGATAAATTACATATTATGTGATATTTAAGAGTAAAACCATTTTTTTATTTTACAAAGATTCTATAAATCTACATAAGAAGTGACTGAGGAATCACAGTATGTACCAAAACAAGAATCCTTCTCTCCTAAATCACAGTACTCATCTATAGCCTGTTTAATAACACCACCAACCAGTTATTTTTTAAAAGTAAAATTTTATGAATTTCCATTCAAAAGGAAAGCCAGGGGTAGGGTGGGGTGAGACCCAGAAGCAAAAAGAAAAAAAAATTTAATCCACATGATAAAACATAGCAAAATAAGCTGTTTCAAATTAAATTGTTAATCTCGTATTACTTAGTAACTTTTGCCTTTGTTCAGTAATAAAGCATGTCTTATGTCCTACCCACCTTTCTGAAGAAGCTTGGTACAGGAATCCAAGAGAGAGCCAGCAATAATGACCACTGATGTGGTGCCATCTCCTGCTTCTATATCCTGAGCCTTGGACAGCTCCACCAACTGGGTGAACAGAACATGTAAGAAGTGGTTCATGAGATCCCAGTAACATCTAACTCTACAACATCAGTGACATTCACCATCATGTTCACTTACAGATCTTGATTATCAGCATTGTAAGAGTCAATATACGAGGAACGCAGATGGTATAGAATAGACTCGTGGACTTTGTGGATGAGGGTAAGGGTGGGATGATATGGGAGAAGGGCATTGAAACAAGTTAATTATCATATGTCTAATCAATCGCCAGTCCAGGATTGATGCTTGGGGCTGGTGCAGCGAGATTTCCTGGGGCGGAGGGAGGAGGGAGGGGGGTTCTGGAGGGGAAGCATATTTAAACCCATGGTGATATCATGACATTGTATGGCAAAAACAATTAAAATAAATAAATAAATAAAAATTTTAAAAAAGAGTCAATATACGTTTCTTCTGATTTTTTGTCCACCTTGGTTTCATTTAAAAATGATGACCTATATATTTGTGGCAGGCAAAATTCTACTTACACACTTAATAAGAAGCTATATTATGATTTACGGGTTGTTTTTTCTTCCCATTACTTAAAAGAACTAGGGGTACTCTGTAGATTCAGAAGCTATGAAGTGCAGGATTCAGATGAGAGATTGTTAGTTTGAAATCCTTGGCCAAGTTTATTCAAACTGATCCCGCATGAAGCCCACCCTGACTCATTTTCAGTCACCTTCACCTCATCAAAAGGGATTTTTTTAACAGGAATTTCTAAGGAGTTTATGCTGATATTTTGACTCCTCACTTGACACTAGAATCACCAATATGATTTGTAGTTGAATTAAAAATTGTTTTAAAAAATAATCAGGGAAGTTTAAACACAAGATTTACTTTGCAAACAAAATTCTAACACCACTGAACTAATAATTGGTACAATTGTTTTTTAACAGTACGAAGTTTTTCTCTCTTCCTTATATGTGTGGTACATTGCTGTGGAAAAGGAGAATCATGTTTTATTATGATTTTCAATGAAGAACATAGTGCTAGGCATACAACATATCCTAAAAACATGCCTGATTAACAAAAAAGAAAAATTTTCACCATGTTTAAACTTACCATGTGATCAAATAAAACAAATTTAACTGTTAACCGAATATCAAATAACAAAGAAAACCAAAAAACTCTCACCTAAAAATTACACTTACCATTCTGGCTGCTGGATGTAACACCTGCATTTGTTTCAGAATGGTGGCACCATCATTTGTAATGGTCACATCACCTTTTCCATCTTGAATCTGCAAAGTATAGTTCTTTAAAGGTTGTATTTCAAAAAAATTTTTTTCTTTATTCAGTATTAATGTGAAACCCTAAAAGCTCTACTAATTTTAATGCTTCTTGTACAGAAGTTAACTTATGTTTACATAATGCTTAATTTCAAATTGTTTTCCCTTACCCTGGTGTAGAGATTTAAGAACATGCAATAATAGTCCAAGTTTAGAAGTGAAATACCTGGGTTTTTTCCCTATTTAAAAGTGAAGGAACTGAGACACTAAAAAAGGGATACAAAAGATATCATAAAGAATCATAAAATGTGAATTCTAACTAGGTCTCATTCATTCCAAAGTAATCTATCCCTTTCTGAACTCTTAAAACCCTTCTAACACTTTTTAAACAGCACATTTTAACCCTCTATAGAGACCTTGCAATAGGCACAGCAGTACTCAATAAATAAAGAATGATTGAGCATTTTACCATTTTATCCATTCCTTTTGGTCCGAGGCTTGTTCTAATAGCATCAGCAACAGCTGTAAATAGAAAAAAAAAGAAAAGAAAAGAAACCAAGACTCTTTAGACAGCAAAGAATTTCTTCAACTCTCAAATAATCATTTTGTCCTTATTAGAATATGGTGCATTACAATTGTTTGCTAAAGAAAATTCTATACCTAAAAATCTACTGAACACAAATAATTATTTTACTCTTTTAATTGTATGATACTTCACTTTTTGTTGCTTAAGTCACTATACATAGCATTTGTACCCTGCACAGGGTAGAATAAATTTTGAAGTCACCTAATCCTATAAATATCAATATAATTTAAGTCATGCGCTCTGAATGAGGACTGCATTACTTTCCCCATTCTCTGAAACAAAACAAGCAGCAATAACAGGACAAGCTAGATCTCCTAGCACATTCTACAGCCCGATTTGCTTTTGCATATTCCACAGCTAGAATAATGTTTTCATTGGGTTGTGTTAACAATATATAATCTTAAAAAGCATAAGAGAAAATATTTGGTATAGTTTAAAAAATTATATTCTACTTAATTATTTCATAACTGGGGCTGCATTTCCTAATTATTCCTAATAATTATTATTAGCCATCATTAATTACCCTTTCAAGTGATTTTAGTGGACCCACATGGCAACAATTCTACAAGCAGACAAATTCACTTTAATAACGCCCTTACAGTCATCTACAGGAAGCCTCTAGAAAGACACACTATTCAAAAAATAAAATTTTGCTGATTACCTCCTCAAAAGTGTTTGAAGTTTAATATACTATGTAGGACACAGTATTATCTGTTAAATGACTTGTGCTGAACAGTACTAGAACTACCACAACTACTTGTGTGTGTGTGTGTTGTTTTGACATCGTCAACAAAAGAAAAAACTGGCTCCATGAATTACACTAAAGATGCATATGGCGACAGCTTTTTCCCACCAGTCTGCAGGGTTCTGTCTGACTTGGAACAGTCTAATAGTTAGTAGTGCCCCTTCGTTCCAGGAGCTCTCCTCACTTAAGATACAAGGGTCAGGTTTACAAGTAAGTGGCCTTTTCTTCCTATATGCATACCTCTCTTGTCCAATTTCAATTCTCTGTGCAGGGATGTTTCCAAATTTGCCGAAGTAGATATCCCATCCTGTTCTCTTCCTTGTTTGTTGAAAATCTACCATATTCTATAGCTTTTCCGGCCCCCCAACATGGCATCAGACTTTCTCTAACACCTTGTTTCTAATGAAATAAATCTAAGCTTCAATTATGCTCTCTAGATAACTATCAAAACAACTTTCATTTCCAGGTGAAGACTTTCTTGAACTTTCAAACGACTCCTAAATTTACCATTTAGTCATTCTGACATCCTCAACTCATTTAAGCCCAAACCAGAACCTATTCTCTCTTCTGCCACCATCCTTCCTTCAGTGTAACTGGTTTCTCCCAGCAGTAGCAGCACCATACCCTCAGTCCCCTGGACAGATAACCTCGAATATCTGTAAGGCTGTACTCTATGTACACATATATATACACCTGGCTCCTCATATGCTCTTATTTAAGATTTACAGCAACCCTCCAAGGTAGTAATCTCGTTATACTGAAAAACAATCTGTAGCTGCGCGAGAACAATAAATGACAATAAATGACAGAATAAATGACACCAGGCCTTGAAGATCTGACCCCTCTCTAGCTATCCGATCTCACCTCTCATTTCTTCAGGCACCTGACGCTCAAACCCAAATGAAATACTCCCTGTACTCAAACACATAACGGGCAAGAACTCTAAGCCTCTCTTCTCACTTTTGCTTCAAGACTCTTCTAACTCCATCCGACGTCTCTTACTCCTCATAACTTTTTTTTTAACGGAACTTTTCCATCCTCAATTTTATAGGGAAGAAAACCTTCGTTAAAGGTCACAAATCCACAAAGTAACGTAACTGAACGAAACCCAGGACTTCTTGAATTCCATCAAAAGCCAAACTCTCCTCCATTTGCAGGCTGTTCGTGCAGAGAGGACATCAAAGCACAACGCAGCCTCATAATTATTCCCAAACAAGGTGGGTCGGTCGGTTTCCCACCCCCCCAATACAAGGACCCCGCCCCAATTTAAGGCGCGGAGAGTTTACCCGAATTCAATAGCTGCACCCAGAAAAGCATTTTCCTATTTTAATAAAAACAAAAACACTGAAAAGTATTATGCAGACATTATACCAGTAGACCGCTGCACGAGGGCCCCTGCTGCTTTCTTAGTTATGAAAGCAGCACGGCCCGGGACGGAAAATTATTCTGCCTCTAAGACGCAGAATAGGGCCATTCCAAAGGCTTCCATACTCGGGGTGGGGAATAACGGCGAACAGGAAGGAGGAACCCTGCTCTGAGCTTGTTCTATGAGAGGCCCAAAGCGGATCATCTGAAGGACCAGCCCACCCAAGGCTGGGGGTGAGAGTGCACAGTCAGGCCCGGAGGGCCGCGGCTCAGGCCGGGGAGCGATACCTTTGGCTGCGGAGATGTTGCTGAAGCGGATCTGGGCCGGCTTATCGCGGTCCTGATAGGCACTCTTCCCGCGGCCGCCGGCAGCCCCGGCAGCCCCGGCAGCCCCGGCGGGAGGCCCGGTCCGGGGGGCTACGTTCTCGGGCATGGCAACCTTAGATGGGTCTGCGTGAGCTTAGGAAGGACGGATGGAAGCGGATTGCGGCTGACCAGGGACCAAATGTAAGCGCCCACCGCCTTCACGAAGCTTCCAGAAAGCTGCGCCGGCGCCGGGAGGAGGAGGAGGAGCCGGGGAAGGGGTCCTTCCGGAGGCGCGGCGCCGCCGTGACGTCGCAGGCTGCCCGCCGCGCGCCGGGAGAGGGGGCCAGTGCCGAGGAGGTGGGGGCTTGGCCGGGGCTCTTGGTCCGGGGTCATTTGGGCCGGACCGGGGGTCGGTGAGCGAGCTCTGGGGAGGCAGAGAGGCCCACCTGCGATTGTAAAGGCTGATGTCGGGACACCTCATCTCCCCACTAAGCCCTCCTCGGGCCTGAGGACCCTTCTGTTAACTGCAGTTGGAGGTGTCACTCCTGGGTGGGTGGGGTTCTTGCCGGCGGTAGACCTGTATATTTGGAGAAGGAAATGGCGTCCCAATCCAGTATTCTTAGCTGGAGAAAACCCATGGACAGAGGAGCCTGGTGGGTTACAGTCCCTGGGGTTGCAGAGTCGGACACGACTGAGCACAGATCTGTATTTTATTCAGTTTTATTCGTTTTGAAAGCAATTCGGATAAGATATTTAGCAGTTCAGTTCAGTCGCTCAGCCGTGTCCGACACCTCGGGACCCCATGGGCTGCAGCACGCCAGGCTTCCCTGTCCATCACAAACTCCCGTAGTTTACTCAGACTCAGTCCCATTGAGTCGGTGATACCACCCAACCATCTTATCTTCTGTCGTCCCCTTCTCCTTCCGTCTTCAATCTTTCCCGCCATCAAGGAGTCCAAGGGACTCGCTAGAGTCTTCTCCAACACCACAGTTCAAAACATCAATTCTTGGGCGCTCAGTTTTCTTTATAGTTCAATTCTCACATCCATACATGACTACTGGAAAAACTATAGCTTGGAAGAGACGGACCTTTATTGGCAAAGTAATGTCTCTACTTTTTTATATGCTGTCTAGGTTGGTAATAACTTTTCTTCCAAGAGACAAGCATCTTTTAATTTCATGGCTTCAGTCACCATCTGCAGTGATTTTGGAGCCCCCCCAAATAAAATTTTGTCACTCTTTCCATTGTTTCCCTATCTATTTGCCATGAAGTGATGGGACCAGGTGCCATGATCTTGGTTTTCTGAATGTTGAGTTTCAAGCCAACATTTTCACTATCTCTTTGACTTTCATCAAGAGGCTCTAGTTCTTTGTTTTCTGCCATAAGGGTGGTGTCATCTGCATATCTGAGGTTATTGGTACTTCACCCGGCAATCTTGATTCCATCTTGTGCTTCATCTAGTCCAGCATTTCACATAATGCAGTCTGCACATAAGTAAAATAAGAAAGGTGACAATATACAGCCTTGACATACTCTTTTCTCGATTTGGAACCAGTCTGCTGTACCATGTCTGGTTGTAACTTGCTACTAGACCTGCATACAGATTTCTCAGGAGGCAGGTCAGGTGGTCTGGTATTTTGATCACTTTAAGAATTTTCCACACTTTATTGTGATCCACACAATAAAGGCTTTGGTGTAATCAATAAAGCAGAAATTTTTCTGGACCTCGCTTGCTTTTTCAATGATCCAATGGATGTTGGCAATTTGATCTCTGGTTCCTCTGCCTTTTCTAAAACCAGCTTGAACATCTGGAAGTTCATTGTTCATGTACTATTGAAGCCTGGCTTGGAGAATTTTGAGCATTACTTTACTAGCATGTGAAATCAGTGCAATTGTGCAGTAGTTTAAACATTCTTTGGCATTGCCTTTCTTTGGGATTGGAATGAAAACTGACCTTTTCCAGTCCTGTGGCCACTGCTGAGCTTTCCAAATTTACTGGCATATTGAGTGCAGCACTTTCACAAAATCATCTTTTAGGATTTGAAATAGCTCAACTGGAATTCCATCACCTCCACTAGCTTTGTTCATAGTGATGCTTCCTAAGGCCCATTTGAATTTGCATTCCAGAATGTCTGGCTCTAGGTGAGTGATCACACCATAGTGGTTATCTGGATCATGAAGATGTTCTCTGTGTGTAGTTCTTCTGTGTATTTTTGCCACCTCTTCTTTATATCCTCTGTCTGTTAGTTCCATACTGTTTCTGTCTTTTATTGTGGCCATCTTTGCTTCCCTGGTGGCTCAGATGGTAAAGCGTCTGCCTACGATGCAGGAGACCTGGATTGATTCCCTGGGTTGGGAACATCTCCTGGAGAAGAAAATGACAACCCAATCCAGTATTCTTGCTTGGAAAATCCCATAGACAGAGGAACCTGGTAGGCTACAGCCCATGGGGTTGTAAAGAGTCAGACACGACTGAATGACTTCACTTTACTTGCATGAAATGTTCCATTGGTATCTCTAATTTTCTTGAAGAGATCTCTAGTCTTTCCCAGTCTATTGTTTTCCTCTATTTCTTTGAATTGATCACTGAGGAAGGCTTCCTTATCTCTCCTTGCTATTCTTCAGTGTATGTATAACATAATCTGTATAGCTTTTTAGATCCCTTAAAGATTGAAGGCAGGAGAAGAGGACAGCAAAGGAGGATCTGGTTGGATGGCATCACCGACTGGGTGGACCTGAATTTGAGCAAGCTCTGGGAGTTGGTGATGGACAGGGAACCCTGGCATGCTGCAGTCCATGGGGTTACAAAGAGTCAAACACAATGGAGTGACTGAATAGCAACATCCCTGTCTTGCCTCTCTTCCCAGTCCCTTTCCCTCTCTGCACTGGTAACCACTAGTGTTCCTTCTATATTTATGAGTCTGTTTCTGTTTTTTTATATTCATTCACTGGTTTTGTTTTTTAGAGTTCCTCATATAAGTGATAACATATAGTATTTATCTTTCTCTGACTAATATCACTTAGCATGAATATTCTCTGGATCCATCCATATTGTTGCAGATGAGGGAATTTCATTCTTCCTATGGCTGAGTAGGATTCCATTGTGTATACCTTTTCGTAATCCATTTATCTGTTGATGGATACTTAGGTGGCTTCCATATTGTGACTGTTGTAAATAATGGTACTGTAAACATTGGGGTGCATATATCTTTTGGAGTTAGTGTTTTCAGTTTTTTCAGATATATACTGAGGAATGGAATTGCTGGCTCATATGGTAGTTCTATGCTTTCATTTTTTGAGAATCTTCCATGCTGTTTTTGACAGTGGCTATACCAGTTTACCTTTTCACCAATAATTTTGCCAATGTTTGTTGTGTTCTTTTTGCTGCTAGCATTCTGACAGGTATGGGGTGATAGCTCGTTGTGGCTTTGATTGGCATATCTCCGATGATTAGTGTGCCTTTCTCTGATGATTAGTCACTCAGTAGTGTCTGACTCTTTGTGATCTCATGGACTGTAGTCTGCCACGCTTCTCTGTCCATGGAATTCTCTAGACAAGAATACTGGAGTGGGTTGCTGTTTCCTTTTTCAGGGGATCTTTATGACCCAAGGATTTAACCCAGGTTTCCTGCATTGCAGGCAAATTCTTTACCATCTGAGACATCAGGAGGCCCCTATGATGTTGAACATCTTTTCTTGTACTTGTTGATCATTTGTATGTCTTTTTTGAAAGATGTCTAGTCAGGTCTTCTGCCCATTTTTCAGTTGCGTTGCTTTTTAAAAAAAATAATGAGTTGTATGAGCTGTTTACATATTTTGAATATTAACCCCATATTGGTGATATCATTTCCAAATGTTTTCTCCCATTCAGTAGATTGTCGATTTCCTTGGCTGTGCAAAAGCTTTTTTTTTTTTAATTAATTTTAAAGAAAATTAAAAAAAAATTTTTATTGCGTTTGGTCTTTGTTGCTGTGCATGTGCTTTCTCTAGTTCCAGAGAGCAGGGATACTCTTCCTTTCAGTGTGCGGAAATCTAACTGTGGTGGCTTCTTTTGTTGGGAAGCACAGGCTCTAGGCACACAGGATTCAGTAGTTGCAAAATTCAGGCTCAGTTGGTGCTTGCTGGCTCTAGGGCCTGGGTTCAGAAGTTGTGGCACATGGGCTTAGTTGCTCCTCGGACTGTGGAATCTTCCAAAATCAGAGATGGAACCCATATCTCCAGCATTGGCAGGCGAATAATTCTTATCCACTGTACCACCAGGCAGTCATGTACAAAAGCTTTTAAGTTTAATTAGGTCCCATTTGGTGTTCTGTGGTTTTCTTTTTTCACTTTTGTTGCCTGTGACTGCTTTTCTTTGATTTAGATGCTGGAGTTGATTGTTCTAGGTAGCATTTAAAGATTTAAATACACAACTGGTTAAATACAAAAGAATCTTAAGATTTTTGGACCTGTGATTGCCTGCCAAGTCAGGACTGCCTGTGCAGTTAGCACAGTACCCTTGTTTTACAGTAGCTTCTCCTGCATAACATAGCCACTGACTCTTTGGGAGCCTGAACATTTTAGTAACAATCAATTATTAGCTCAGTTATGTGCTAATGTGCTAGTTGCAGTGCTAAACCCTTTACACATTTCATCTCATGTAATACTCTCAACAATCCTATGAAGTAAGTGCCTTTATCTTTTTTTTTCTTTACATTATCATGTTGGTTTTGCCATACATTGACATGAATCCGCCATGGGTGTACATGTGTTCCCCTTCCAGAACCCCCCTCCCACCTCCCTCCCGATTCCATCCCTCTGGGTCATCCTGGTGCACCAGCCCTGAGCACCCTGTATCATGCATCAAACCTGGGCTGGCAATTCATTTCACATATGATAATTTACATGTTTCAATGCCATTCTCCCATATCATCCCACCCTTGCCCTCTCCCATAGAGTCCTGCAATGCAGGAAACCTGGGTTCAATCCCTCGGTCAGTAAGAGGGTTCCCTTTTTTCCCCACATCTTCTCCAGCATTTATTGCTTGTAGACTTTTGGATGGCAGCCATTCTGACTGGTGTAAAGTGGTACCTCATTGTGGTTTTGATTTGCATTCCCCTGATAATGAGTGATGTTGAGCATCTTTGCATGTGTTTGTTAGCCATTTTTATGTCTTCTTTGGAGAAATGTCTGTTTAGTTCTTTGGCCCACTTTTTGACTGGGTCGTTTATTTTCCTGGAATTGAGCTGCAGGAATTGCTTGTATATTTTTGAGATTAATTGTCCGTTGCTTCATTTGCTATTATTTTCTCCCATTCTGAAGGCTGCCTTTTCACCTTGCTTTTAGTTTCCTTTGTTGTGCAGAAGCTTTTCATTTTAATTAGGTCCCATTTGTTTATTTTTGTTTTTATTTTCAATATTCTGGGAGGTGGGTCATAGAGGATCCTGCTTTGGTTTATGTTGGACAGTGTTTTGCCTATGTTTTCCTCTAGGAGTTTTATAGTTTCTGGTCTTATGTTTAGATCTTTGATCCATTTTGAGTTTATTTTTGAGTATGGTGTTAGAAAGTGTTCTAGATTCATTCTTTTACAAGTGGTTGTCCAGTTTTCCCAGCACCACTTGTTAAAGAGATTATCTTTTCTCCATTGTATATTCTTGCCTCTTTTGTCAAAGATAAGGTGTCCATAGGTGCGTGGATTTATCTCTGGGCTTTCTATTTTGTTCCATTGATCTATATTTTGTCTTTGTGCCAGTACCATACTGTCTTGATGACTGTGGCTTTGTAGTATAGCCTAAAGTCAGGCAGGTTGATTCCTCCAGTTCCATTCTTCTTTCTCAAGACTGCTTTGGCTATTCGACATTTTTTGTATTTCCATACAAATTGTGAAATTATTTGTTCTAGTTCTCTGAAAAAGACCTCTGGTAGCTTGATAGGAATTCCATTGAATCTATAGATTGCTCTGGGTAGTATACTCATTTTCACTATATTGATTCTTCCAATCCATGAACACAATATATTTCTCCATCTATTTGCGTCCTCTTTGATTTCTTTCATCAGTGTTTTATAGTTTTCTATATATCCTTTATCTTTTTTTGGTAGGAGAACAGGGAAGGAAGCACAAAGAGACATGAATCCCAAGGTAAACCTGTAAATAAATGGAAGCAGTATTCCAATAGAGCAACTTCAGAGATCATAAGCTACAATGCTGGGCTTTCTTTACTTCTGTATTTTAGGTTGGAGGCTTATGCAGGTGAAGTTCTTTCAATATTTGTTCACAAATAATTTCTTAGCATCCACAAAATGATGGTTGCCTGAGATGGATTCAATGATAATTTTTCATAGTTCTTAATCCTGTGATCCTTAGGAGCTTTTACACTCACTCAGGACACTGGCCCTAGAAGATGAAGCTTCTTAAGTGTTCCGTGATCTTTAAGTCTAGGGTTGATTTCTCTTCAAAGGATCAGATTATGCCTGGGTAGCCTCAAACATGCTATGATTATTTGTTAAAACAATTAGTGTAGTATGATGCAAACATATGTGATGAGGATGATGGAAATAGCATTAATTTGGGAGCTCAAAGTTCTGGCATGAGTTCCATTTCTGCTATATCAGTTCAGTAACTCAGTTGTGTCCGACTCTGTGACCCCATGGACTGTAGCACACCAGGCTTCCCTTTCCATCACCAACTCCTAGAGCATGCTCAAACTCATGTCCTCCAGTTGGAGATGCCATCCAACCATCTCATCCTCTGTTGTCCCCTTTGCCTGCCTTCAATCTTTCCCAGCATCAGGGGCTTTTCCTGTGAATCCATTCTTCGAATCAGGTGGCCAAAATATTGGAGTTTCAGCTTCCCCATCAGTCCTTCCAATGAATATTCAGGACTGATTTCCTATAGGATTGACTGGTTTGATCTCCTTGCAGTCCAAGGGACTCTCAAGAGTATTCTTCAATCAGTTCTGTTCAGTTCGGTCACTCAGTCGTGTCTGACTCTTTGCAACCCCATGAAGCACAGCACTCCAGGCCTCCCTGTCCATCACCAACTCCCTGAGTCCACCCAAACCCATGTCTATCGAGTCAGTGATATTATCCAGCCATCTCATCTTCTGTCATCCTCTTCTCCTCCTGCCTTCAATCTTTCCCAGAATCAGGGTCTTTTCCAATGAGTCAACTCTTCACATGAAGTGGCCAAAGTATTGGAGTTTCAGTTTCAACATCAGTCCTTCCAATGAGCACCCAGGACTGATCTCCTCTAGGATGGACTGGTTGGATCTCCTTGCAGTCCAAGGGACTCTCAAGAGTCTTCTCCAACACCACAGTTCAAAAGCATCAATTCTTTGGCACTCAGCTTTCTTTATAGTTCAACTCCTGCATACATACATGACCACTGGAAAAACCATAGCCTTGACTATATAGACCTTTGTTGGCAAAGTAATGTCTCTATACCACAGTTTAAAAGCATCAGTTCTTCAACACTCAGCTTTCTTTATATTCTGACTCTCATATCCATACATGACTACTGGAAAAGCCATAGCTTTGACTAGATGGACCTTTGTTGGCAAGATAATGTCTCTGCTTTTTAATGTGCTGTCTAGGTTGGTCATAGCTTTTCTTCCAAGGAGCAAGCGTATTTTTAATTTCATGGCTACACTCACCATCTGCAGTGATTTTGGAGCCCCCCAAAATAAAGTCTGCCACTGTTTCCACTGTTTCCCCATCTATCTGCCATGAAGTGATGGAACCGGAGGCCATGATCTTAGTTTTCTGAATGCTGAGTTTTAAGCCAACTTTTTCACACTCCTCTTTCACTTTCATCAAGAGGCTCTTTAGTTCTTCACTTTCTGCCATAAGGGTGGTGTCATCTGTGTATCTGAGGTTATTGATAGTTCTCCCGGGAATCTTGATTCAAGCTTGTGCTTCTTCCAGCCTAGCATTTCTCATGATGTACTCTGCATGTAAGTTAAATAAGCAGGGTGACAATATACAGCTTTGACGTACTCCTTTCCCAGTTTGGAACCAGTCTATTGTTCCATATCCAGTTCTAACTGTTGCTTCTTGAACTGCAAACAGATTTCTCAAGAGGCAGGTAAGGTGGTCTGGTATTCCCATCTCTTTAACAATTTTCCACAGTTTTTTGTGATCCACACAGTCAAGACTTTGGCATAGTCAATAAAGCAGAAGTAGATGTTTTTCTGGACCAGCTATGTAATCTTGGGCAGTCTGGGTCTTATACTCCTCATCTATAAAGTAGGAAGGTTGAATTCAGTGGCTTCTAAAGCTTAGTAAACTGGACTGTTTTTATCAGTGTGAGAAGTAGACCAGCTAGCCAAAAGTGACAAAGCAGAATTTGGAAGATGCTGTTGTTGGCTTTTGGGGACAGTCTCCATAGGTGTGATAATTGCCTTAATTATCTGAAAAATTTCAAGGTATAATAACATATTTTTTTCTGTAACAACTGATATCAGAATTATTTTTTTCTTAGGATTAAGCAATAATACATGCCAAAAACCAAGGGCAGGTGCTAGCAAACTTAGAAATTCTGTGACCTATTGTAAGTAAACGACTAACCAGATAGTCTATCTAGAAACAGAGATGAACTAATATTTAGTTATAGCACTCTCCAGAGCCAAAAAAGTTGCAGATTTGTGAACAGAATAGATAACTTATTTTGGAGGTCTAGAAAGTGTCCCATGGAAGGCTACAGTCCATGGGATCGACGACTGAGCGACTTCACTTTCACTTTTCACTTTCATGCATTGGAGAAAAAAATGGCAACCCACTCCAGTATTCTTGCCTGGAGAATCCCAGGGACAGGGGAGCCTGGTGGGCTGCCGTCTATGGGGTTGCACTGAGTCAAACAGGACTCATGCGACTTAGCAGCAGGAGCAGCAGAAAGTATGGAGGTGGGGCATAGCGCTTTGATAGGCAGCAGACACTAGATACTTGCTGGCAGAAATGAGACAAGCTGAATCTGAGTCTAATCAAATTCCTAGATCTAACTACAAATTTACAAATTTGTAGGACACATAAGGACAGAAGAATATATTTTTTTAAATGGATACCATGCAGATATAGTCAATAAAATCTAGATTATGAGAAACTCATTAGGGCAAATGACCTACAAATAAATTGCAAGAAAATAAAACTCAATGAAGCTGGAAGGGGAACCTATGGCTAATTGCATTTAACTGGCTAATCCACTACTTAAATATTCAGAAAAACCGTTAAAAATATGAAGTTTGTAAGACAATTGGGAATTTAAATACTGATTAATATTCCTTCATTATTAAGAAAGTGTTTTTCCTTTAATGTGGAAAATGGAATAAATTATTGTTTTTTTCAGAACCTACATCTTTTAGAGAAGCATACTGAAATATTTACAAATAAACTGTTATGATGTCTGGGGTTCTCCAAATGAAAGAGAAGGGTCAAGTGGATGGGAGTAGAAAGGAAATAAGAGAGGTGATGTGTTTGTATCTGTTGAAGTTGGTGATGGGGACATGGGAGCTCATTATACAATTGTTTTTGCTTTGTATGTGTTTGAAATTTTCCATGAGAAATGTTTTTCAAAAATGTTTGGATACTTAGAAAGAAAACAAGACTAGATTTCTCCAGGTATCCATCTTTCTGAAATCAATCCCATTTAAAAATCTTTGAGTCTGAGTTTGAATTTAAATGTTTTAAAATGCAGAATGAGAGTTTTGTTTTATGGCAATTTCATTCTGAATGCTTGCTATGGTAGTTATCTTGATTAGCACAGCCCACTAAAGGCTAAAATAACACACCAGATACATGAAGAGGTAGCCCGCAAGTAAACGAGCCCCTTTATGCTCTGAACCATCATCTGTCACCAAGTTTCTGTGTTTTGGGGGAGTGTGTCCTGAATCCTATTGTTACACTCTGGGGTTCCTAGTGTTCCTCAACATACCACTCTGTTTCATGCTTCCCTATATAAGGACATGCTATTTCATCTGCAGCATACCTGGCTATTCACATTAAGCCTTTCTTTGACCTATTCTGAGTTAGTAATTTTTTTCTTCCTCTCACCACCAATTCTGATAGCTACTTCTAGGTACTAGGTAGCAACAACCCTTAGTGCATTACATTTTTTTTGGTTCATTGCATTTTAATAATTTATTGATGTAAAGGAGGAAAAAATAATTTTCCCTCCACTCTTCTTTTCTGGCTGGAACACCTGTAACAAAAGACAGATTAATGGGAAAAACAAACAGGTTTACTAACATGTATGCCTCATATACCTGAAGAAGAAAATGGCAACCCACTCCAGTATTCTCGCATGGAGAATTTCATGCAGAGGACCCTGGCAGGCTATGGTCCATGGAGTCTCAGAGTTGGACATGACTGAGCTACTGACACACACATACACCCCTTATATGTGGAATTTCCCTGGTGGCTCAGCAGTAAGGAATCCACCTGCAATGCAGGAGATGCAGGAGACAGGAGTTTGATCCCTGGGTCAAGAAGATCTCCTGAGGAGGAAATGGCAGCCTATTCCAGTATTCTTTCCTGTAAGGTCCCATGGACAGAAGAGCTTGGCGGGCTACAATCCATAGGGTTGCAAAGAGTCAATACGACTGAGCAGCTGAGCACAGCACATGCCTCATATATGCATATGACATACCCAGAGAAAAATGAGTAACTCAAAGCAGTAGCTTAGAACTCCTGTTTATATACCATCTTCAGCCAAAGACCAAAAAAAAAAAAAAAGAAAAAAGACTATGTCCAGAAGCTCATTTATGGAGAGATGACAGGGAAAAGCATGATAAACAAGAGTGAGGTTTGAATTGCAGATTTAAGTCGGTTTCTTCTCCGTTGATAAGGGTCTAAAATTGTCTTCTGGCATTCGTTTTTGTACTTTCTGGTAGACTGGGAAGGAGGGACACCTTTGAAAATGTTTTAATTGGTAAGTCTTTTGTGACCTGAGGGACTTAGCCCCCTGAACTCCTCTGTTCATGGGATTTCCCAGACAAAAATACTGGAATGGGTTGCCATTTCCTTTTCCAGGAAATCTTCCCAACCCAGGGATCAAACCCATGTCTCCTGCATTTGCAGGGAGACTCTTTACCACTGAGCCACAAGGTAAGTCTTTTGAAAATGTATGTCCTGCTTTTAAGTGAATAGGAGGAGGGCGTTGAGCTTTCCTTGTATTTGCTTCTCAGTTGCCTTCAGCTCAACATAATCCTTATGCCAAAGTGGTTTATTTTGGGGTGGCATATTCTGCTATCGCTAATTTACCTATTATTTTCTCTTTCCAGAATGTAAGATTTTAGAGCAGTGTGTCTTATTCATTCTGTATCTCCTGGAGCCTAGCAGAAAGACTGGCACAAAACTCTGAATCAATATCTATTAGTGGAGAGTGAATGGTGATTAAAGTACAACTGGAAAAGGCAGAGGACAGACAGGGAGCAAGGAGAGTTTATTGTAAAACTTAGGGGCCAGTGTATTTCCACATTACCTCAGTTCACATTTTAAATTTTAATATTTTTTAGAGCTGGAAAACTTTATAAAAACGCATATTGATGGCCTGGGACCAAAAAGCCTGTAAGCCATAAAGGGAGTAATTTAACAGGGCAAGCGACTAGTTGCTTAATAAGACTTAGAATGGGCATCTATTTGGCCACAATGAAAAGCAAACCCGTTGACCAGAAGGACTGCTAGTTAGATGCTGTAGTTTACTTTGAGACAGGGCTCGGAGTGTTTTCCTTGCTGTTGTCTAATAGCAATTAGGCAGTTCTTTTAATAGGCCTGCTATCATCTGGAAATCAGGTCGTGTTTTGAGATTTAACAAAGTGTTGTGCTTTGGTCCTTTTGTTTGAAAGATATTCTAAAAATGTAGTCCTTCCCAACCTAAAACAGTTACATTGACAATAGCAGCCCCTGGTGGCACAGAGGTGATTTTCTTTTATTGGTCACCTTGGTGTTTTGGAACCTGTAGGCTCAGGCAGGCCCTGTACTAAAAAAGCAAAATTCAACTGAGTAAATTTTAAAGATCTTACTGGCTTTCTTCATTGATTGATGAATCAGGCAGTATCCAGTCAAGCAAATAGAAAGTACAATAGCCCCAGGAGCTGTATAAAATAAATGACTTATAGACAGAAGGGAGCAGGAACATGTGTTGTACTAGACAAAAAAGACTGTTTATTGCAAGATCACCTTTGATTAGGGGATGACAGGGATCTACCAGTTTACCTAAGTGGTATTGATTAGGAGATTCCATAGCATATTGAAAAGCAGAGACATTACTTTACCAACAAAGGTCCGTCTAGTCAGGTCTATGGTTTTTCCAGTGGTCATGTATGGATGTGAGAGTTGGACTGTGAAGAAAGCTGAGCACCGAAGAATTGATGCTTTTGACCTGTGGTGTTGGAGACGACTCTTGAGAGTCCCTTGGACTGCAAGGAGATCCAACCAGTCCATCCTAAAGGAGATCAGTCCTGGGTGTTCATTGGAAGGATTGATGTTGAAGCTGAAACTCCAGTACTTTGGCCACCTCATGCGAAGAGTTGACTCATTGGAAAAGACCCTGATGCTGGGAAGGACTGGAGGCAGGAGAAGAAGGGGACAACAGAGGATGAGATGGCTGGATGGTATCACCGACTCGATGGACATGGGTTTGGGTGGACTCTGGGAGTTGGTGATGGACAGGGAGGCCTAGTGTGCTGCAATTCATGGGGTAGCAAAGAGTCGGACATGACTGAGCGACTGAACTGAACTGAATGGATTGGTAATTAAGTAACATGTTAGTTTGGTGATGTGACTCCATCCTGGGCCTCCTTAACTTATTTTTAACAAGTGATATGTCCAGGTATTACATACACTGGAATGAGAGTTGAATAATGGTAACGATATACAGAATTTCCCCTGCTTCTATTTATTGTGAGGATTAATTAAACAGGGATTACTAAGAGAGAGTTCCTAAAGCCAGTGGAAAACTGGCAGGTTTATAAAAGTTTCAGGGGGGTAAATAAACCTCTAGATATTATAGACTATGTTTGATGTGTATTTGCATTTGGGGGAGAAAGTATCTGAGGCTTCTATAAAATTCTGACTTTATCAAAATGTTTAAGAAACACTGCGAAAGGTGTATAGCTTTTCTCAGTAATGTAGAACAAGTTTTCTTTAAAGCTTTTTGTTAAAAGAATTCTGATTTTAAGACAGTTTTTTTTTTAAAAACTGAAATGGTTGATTTACAGTGTTGTGTTAGTTTCAGGTATAGAGGAAAGTGATTCAGATATACATTTATCCAGATTATTTTCCATTATAGGTTATTCCATTGAGTTCAGTCGTTCAGTGGTGTCCGACTCTTTGCAACCCCATGAAGCATGCCAGGCTTCCCTGTTCATCACCAGCTCCTGGAGTTTACCCAAACTCAGGTCCATTGAGTCAGTGATGCCATCCAGCCATCTCATCCTCTGTTATCTCCTTCTCCTCCTGCCCTCAATCTTTCCCAGCATCAGAGTCTTTTCAAATGACCTCATCAGGTGGCCAAAGTATTGGAGTTTAAGCTTCAGCAAGAGTCCTTCCAATGAACACCCAGGACTGATCTCCTTTAGGATGGACTGGTTGGATCTCCTTGCAGTCTGAGGGACTCTCAAGAGTCTTCTCCAACACCACAGTTCAAATACATCAATTCTTCGGTGCTCAGCTTTCTTTATAGTCCAACTCTCACATCCATACATGACTACTGGAAAAACCATAGCCTTGATTAGACAAAGTAATGTCTCTGCTTTTTAATATGCTGTCTAGGTTGGTCATAACTTTCCTTCCAAGGAGTAAGCGTCTTTTAATTTCATGGCTGCAGTCACCATCTGCAGTGATTTTGGAGCCCCCCAAAATAAAGTCTGACACTGTTTCAACTGTTTCCCTATCTATTTCCATGAAGTGGTGGGACTGGATGCCATGATCTTAGTTTTCTCAATGTTGAGCTTTAAGCCAACTTTTTCACTTTCTCTTGCACTTTCATCAAGAGGCTCTTTAGTTCTTCACTTTCTGCCATAAGGGTGGTATCATCTGCATATCTGAGGTTATTGATATCTCTCCCAGAAATCTTGATTCCAGCTTGTGCTTCATCCAGCTCAGCGTTTCTCCTGATGTATCTGCATATAAGTTAACTAAGCAGGGTGACAATATACAGCCTTGACGCACTCCTTTTCCTATTTGGAACCAGTCTGTTGTTCCTTGTCCAGTTCTAACTGTTGCTTCCTGACCTGCATACAGGTTTCTCAAGAGGCAGGTCAGGTGGTCTGGTATTCCTATCTCTTGAAGAATTTTCCACAGTTTGTTGTCCACACAGTCAAATTCTTTGACATAGTCAATAAAGCAGAAGTAGATATTTTTCTGGAATTCTCTTGCTTTTTCGATGATCCAGCAGATGTTGGCAATTTGATCTCTGGTTCCTCTGCCTTTTCTAAAACCAGCTTGAACATCTGGAAGTTCACAGTTCACGTATTGCTGAAGCCTGGCTTGGAGAATTTGGAGCATTACTTTACTAGCATGTGAGATGAGTGCAATTATGCGGTCTTTTGAGCATTCTTTGGCATTGCCTTTCTTAGGAGTTGGAATGCAATCTGACCTTTTCCAATCCTGTGGCCAGTGCTGAGTTTTCCAAATTTGCTGACATATTGAGTGCAGCACTTTCACAGCATCATCTTTTAGGATTTGAAATAGCTCAACTGGAATTCCATCACCTCCACTAACTTTGTGGTGATGCTTTCTAAGGCCCACTTGACTTCACATTCCAGTATGTCTGGCTCTAGGTGAGTGATCACACCATCGTTATTATCTGGGTCATGAAGATCTTTTTTGTACAGTTCTGTGTATTCCTGCCACATCTTCTTAATGTCTTCTGCTTGGTACACTGTAGACATTTAGAAAAATCAGGTTAGCAGAAGGAAGCAAATAAAAGCCATGTGCTCACAGATATACTTCATAACGATTTTGGTGACTAACTTCCTGGAGTTTTCTACTCACGTTGATAGATTCAACTCTATAAACCCAAGGGACATGTTGCAATATATGTAACAAGCATTAGTATTACTAATGTATAAAGAGCATTTAGAAATCACTGAAGTGACAGAAACCACTATAGAAGATGGACAAGGAAATGGGAAGAAGAAATACAAGCAGTCGATCCCTATATATAAAAAGTCCTCACATAAAGGTTGTTTAAAACCAGACAGCAGGCCCCAAATGGACTCACTTATGCTAAACAAGCTCCACATCACCAAACTGAGAATTACTGTTTCAGCTCTCAAGAAATGGAATCTTAAACCAGTCAGTCAGGAATCGCCTAATCAGCACTAGTTCTGTAATCTGCCTGATAGATCCCTGACATCCCCTAAAGGAAGGTGACCTTGTAATAATCAATCTGATTTTTGTTTTGAGGTGTAACTTCTTGTTCTCACTCCCTTTTGCCTATAAAACTCTTTCATTTTGTACAGCTCCTTTGAACACCTTTGTAGCTAAGATTGGCTGCTCCCCTATTCATGAATTATTAAATAAAGTAAATAAGATCTTTAAAATTTACCAAGTTGAATTTTTTTTTAACAGTTCAAAAGGTACAAGCTTCCAATTTTAAAATAAATAAATTCTGGACTTCCCTGGTGGTACAGTGGATAAGAATCTGTCTGCTGATGCAGGGGACATGGGTTCCATTCCTGGTCCTGGAAGAGTCCACATGCTCAGGGCAACTAAGCCCACGCACCACAAGCACTGAGCTTGGGCTTTAGAGCCCGTGGCTGTAGCTGAAGACCGCGCGCCTGGAGCCTGCGCCCTGCAGCAGGAGAAGCCACCACAGCGAGACGCCTGCACTCCACAGTGAAGGGTCACCTCTGCTGCACACAGCAACGAAGACCCAACGCAGTCAAAAAAAAAAAAAAAAAAAGTCCTGGGAATGTAATGTGCAACATGTAATTATAGTTAGTAATACTGTTTTTTTTTTAATTTATTTATGGCTGAGCTGTGAGGCTTGTAGGAGCTTAGTTCCCTGACCAAGAATTGAACACAGGTCCTTGACCACAAAAGTGAGTCCTAACCATTGGATTGCTAGGGAATTCCCAAGAATTGCTAACAGAGTTAATTTTAAAAATTCTCATCACAAGGAAAAAAATGTAGCTGTGTGGTGATGGATGTTAAATAGACTTACTGCGCTGATCGTTTATAGTACATACAAATATAGAATCATTATGTTGTATGTTTGAAATGATGTTATATTGTCAATTATTTAGATTAAAAAACATTCACTCAGAATTTAAGAAATGCATATTAAAACAATAAGATAATATTTCTCATGTATCAGATGGAAAAGATTATAAAGAATAGTATCAGTCAGTGTTAGTAAGGTTTCATGGAAATAAATGGCTACAGCTTTTCTGTTGGGTAATTTGGAAGTCATGTGCTTAATGGTGCTTTTTATCCACTTACCACCCTTATACTACTTTTTCTCTTACATGGACGATTCTCTGCAACTCCTGCAGGCACACTTAACAGAATGTATAGTTTATTTCTAGATTTGCTTTACTTTGAGTTGTGAAAGCATCTCTGAATTTGCTTTTTAGAAAATTAATTCCTTTAGGGAAAGAAATACCTTACATCTTTTCTAGTACAAAGAATACCTCCTGACTTCAGGTAAATGATGGGTAGACATTAAAGTAGTCTAGATCAGTGATTCTAAACAAGATGGCACTACTTTGAAAGGTGTATTTCAATTGTCCCAATTATGGAAGAGGAAGAATGGCCCAGGCCAGACAGGCACTGGGAATACAAAATGTCTTGCATACAAGGGACATTCATATATGTGAAAAACCTACCTCTTTGTTATTGTCTGAGCCTGAAATCTAAAAATTATACACTGAAATGCATGTATTATAACTTATTTTCCATTTATTTTTGTCCTAAATTATGGTTAAGTCATTGATTTTAAGTTGAGATATAATTCATATACTATTGAAGTTCATATTCTTTTAAAGTTACAATTTAGTGGGTTTAGTATATTCACCAAGTTGTACCATGATAGCCACTAATTCTAGAACGCTTTCATCATCCCCAAAAGAAACCCACTGACAGTCATTCCTCATTCCCCACTCCTCTACTTCATCTACTTTCTGTCTCTATGTTTCTACCTGTTCTGTACATTTCATATAAACAGGATCATACAGTATCTGGCCTTTTGTGGTTGTCTTTCACTTAGCATTCTTTTCAGGCTCATCTATGTTGCAGCATGTATTGGTATATCATTCTCTTTTTTAAAAATTAAATTTATTTTTAACTGAAGGATAATTGCTTTACCGTGTTGTGTTGGTTTCTGCCAAATATTGAATGAATCAGCCACAGGTGGCACTGGCGCCCCACTCCAGGACTCTTGCCTGGAAAATCCCATGGACGGAGGAGCCTGGTGGGCTGCAGTCCACGGGGTTGAGAAGAGTCGGACACGACTGAGCATCTGCACTTTCCCTTTTCACTTTCATGCACTGGAGAAGGAAATGGCAACCCACTCCAGTGTTCTTGCCTGGAGAATCCCAGGGACAGGGGAGCCTGGTGGGCTGCCATCTATGGGGTCACACAGAGTCGGACACAACTGAGCGACTGAACTGAATTGAGCTGATACATAGGTTTGGGGCTTCCCTAGTGGCTCAGATGGGTAAAGAATCTGCTTGCAGTGCGGAAGACTTGGGTTTGATCCCTGGGTTGGGAAGATCCCCTGGAAGAGGGCATGGCAACCCACTCCATTATTCTTGTCTGGAGAATACCATAGACAGAGGGACCTGGCGGGCTACCGTCCATGGAGTCCTGAAGAGTTGGACACAACTGAGTGACTAAGCATAGCACAGCATGCATATGTCCCCTCCCTTTTGAACCTCCCTCTCACCTCCCTCCCCATCCCATCCCTCTAGGTTATTACAGAGACCAGGTTTGAGTTCTGTGAGTCATAGAGCAAATTCCTATTGGTTATTTATTTAACCTATGGTAATATATGCTTCCATGTTACTCTCTCTATATATCCCACCCTCTTCTTCCTCTCCCCTGACCAGGCCCATAAGTCTGTTCTCTATGTCTGAGTCTCCATTGCTCCATTTATTTTTATTTATTTTGCTGCACAGGATCTTCAATCTTTGTGGCATGCGGGATCTTTTGTGGTGACATATGCACTGTTAATTGCAGCATGTGGGATCTAGTTTCCCAACCAGGGATTGAGCCAAGGGTCCCTGCATTGGGAACCCAGAGTCTTAGCCACTGGACCAGCCGGGAAGTCCTGTAACTCATTCTTTTTTATTGGTGAATAATACATTGATTTTTGGAAATTATATGAGCAGGAAGTTATATTATCTATGCACTTTATTTCAGGTTAGTAAAGAAAGTATTTACAACATACTTGGTATAGAAAGGAACATTGAACAAGAGGCACTAAGCTGGAGTGCTGAAGAATTGATGCTTTTGAACTATGGTGTTGGAGAAGACTCTCGAGAGTCCTTTGGACTGCAAGGAGATCCAACCAGTCCATCCTAAAGGCGATCAGTCCTGGGTGTTCATTGGAAGGACTGATATTGAATCTGAAACTCCAGTACTTTGGCCACCTCATGCGAAGAGTTGACAATAATGTAAAGAAAATAAAACAACAACAACAACAACAACAAAAGACCATAGTGCTGGGAAGGATTGGGGACAGGAGGAAAAGGCAACGACAGAGGATGAAATGGCTGGATGGCATCACCAACTCGATGGACATGCATTTGGGTAGACTCCGAGAGTTGGTGATGGACAGGGAAGCCTGGCGTGCTGCGATTCATGGGGTTGCAAAGATTCGGACACGACTGAGCGACTGAACTGAACTGAACTGAAGCTGGAAAGACAAGACCATGTATGTAAAAAGGCAGTTAACAACCCAGGCAGACATATTATCAAGGCAGAGTCAAATTTTCGGGGACAAAATATATACAGGTAGGGATTAGGCAGAGATCAGATCTGAGTGATAGATCTTATTCGGTTAAAGGACTGGCAAAGCCTGGAGGGCGAAACAACCATCTAAAGCTTAAACCGCCACTCGCATAGCATGCTACTCCATCTAAAGTAATCTTCACCGAGTAATTTCCTCTCTGAGTAGGCCCTGGGGTTGAAGAGGGAAATCAGCAGGAGCAAAATGAGGGGTCTGCAACCTAATGAATTGATAGCTCCGCACTGGCAAATGTAAGGGTTGTGTTTTGCAGAGCTTGTTCAGTCGCTACGACCTGTCCGACTCTCTGCGATCCCATGGACTGCAGCACGCCAGGCTTCTCTGTCCATCTCTATCTCTCTGAGTTTGCTCAAACTCATGTCCATTGAGTCAGTGACGCCATCCAGCCATCTCATCCTCTGTCGCCTCTGTTACAATGAATCAGCCCTTCGCATCAGGTGCGGAGCTGGGAGCTGCCAACAGCGCCCTCTCCTGGCACTCAGCCGCCACTTTCCTCGCGCCCGTTTGTCCGGCAGTTTAGGCCCACCTCGGCTGCCGTAGCGCTGTCGCGCTCAGCTGTTGGGGGGCGTAACCTCTGCTAACCATGGCGGCCGAGCTTGAGGTTTCAAAGTGCCTGAGCGGGCTGTTGAGCGGCTTGGCTCAGGACACTTTCTACGGGCACCCGGGCATCACGGAGGAGCTGCTGCGGAGCCAGCTGTATCCGGAGGTGTCACCTGAGGAGTTCCGTCCCTTTCTGGCGAAGATGAAGGGAATTCTTAAGGTACCGCTTCTCCCCGCAGCCTCCGCTGCGGAGCCGAGTCTCTTCCCCGCCGCCCTCCGACTGGTCCCCTCCGAAGCTGAAAGGCTTCCCTCCTCAGACCTCCACTCCAGGGGCTCTATGTTATGCTCCATCAGGTCTCTGACGCTCGCTCTGTCACCCCTTCTTATTTTCTTAGGGCTTCCGGCAGCAGTGCTGACCGACACCCACCGAAGACTGGGGTTTTGTCTCCAGGCACTTCTCTGCTGTGTAGGTCACGATTTCGAGTTACCTCTGCAGATCTCTGCGCTCCGTACTTTTTAATATTAAGAGCGATCAAGCCAGCAGTTTTCCTGGGCCGTTGAAATGTTCAAGAGTGTTCGTGGTCGAGTGTTAGTGGTCAAGTTTTTGCCGGGATAAGGGGTGGATTAGCCCGAGGGAGCCCCTGTCAAGCAGTCCACTGTACCGTTAAGAGAGCACGTTCATCAGCTTGAAGTTGATCAAAGTCTCTCCCAATAGAAATGCAACGAGAGCCAAACATAACAACTTTACAATTTCTAGTAGCCGCATAAAGAAAAAGTAAAAAAAACGTGAAACTAATTTTAATATTTAACCCAACATATCCAAAGTATTTTTCCCATGTAATCAATATACAGAATATTAATGAAATGTTTTATATTAGTTTTTTCATTAAGTCTTTGAAATCTGGTGTATATTTTGCATTTAAAGCACATGTCAAACTGGACCAGTCACTACTGCAAGTAGTCATATGTGGCTAATAGCTACCTTATTGGACCATATTGGATTAGACTAAGAACTAACAATAGGATGGAATCTAGTAATGAATTGTACTCAAGAGATAATTTGTAGAAATTTATTTTGGGGGGCTTTCTATGTGTTAGGAATTCTTTTAGTCATTTTCTATTTTGTTTAATTTGTTTCTTGCAAAAACCTCGTGTGGTATACCCCCATTTTAAAGTTTGGGAAACAGACTCTGGGAGTCTAAACATTTAGCCTAATGGTTACACTGGTTAAAATCAGTGTTGAAATTTCCTCTGTTATCCTTTTGCACTTGCTGTGTTTCAGAACTGCTTGTGATATCTTAAAGGGCAGTTATGTTTCTTTTTTTTAAAACTGCTTTTGCTTATAGGATTTGAATCTGGAAAAAGGAAACCAAAGCAATTATTGAACAGAAAATAAATGGATTGGCTTATTGAAATGTAAGGAGTTATATCTCATATGTGATTCTAGACATTTTAAGTAATTTTGTTTATGATTAGTCACTAGTGGATGTCTTCTGTTTCTATCAAATGTTACTCTGAAAGTGATAAGAAAAGATTTCTTAGACAATTTGACATCTTACCTGAATTTCTGAAGTGTTTGCTAGGCCTATAAGGAAATGAGGATAAGGGACTGAAGGCTGAAAAGTAAAAATAGCACAATGTTTTACAATCTCTAAATAATGGGGGTATTTTGAATCTTTTGTTATGACAAAAAGTGAAGTATACTGAGAAAGAAGGTATAGTTTCTTTATATATGGAAACTCTCCTTTATTTTCTTTAAAATACATTGCCGTGTAATATCTCGGTCTTGGTCTCACTATTCTCAGTCTTCTGCCTGAGGCTGGATTGAGTAGCAGGACTCTTTTGGTATTGGGAGTAGAACTGAAGATTTACCTGTGCTTCACAGCACAGCCTCTGCACAGCTGATTGGTTTGAGGTAGGAAGGGAAATGGAGAAGGCAATGGCACCCCACTCCAGTACTCTTGCCTGAAAACTCCCATGGACGGAGGAGCCTGATAGGCTGCAGTCCATGGGGTCTCAAAGAGTCGGACACACCTGAGCGACTTCACTTTCACTGTTCCTTCTCATGCACCGGAGAAGTAAATGGCAACCCACTCCAGTGTTCTTGCCTGGAGAATCCCAGGGATGGAAGAGCCCGGTGGGCTGCCATCTATGGGGTCGCACAGAGTTGGACGCGACTCAGGCGACTTAGCAGCAGCAGCAGCAGGAAGGGAAAAAGCCTTTGATTGGTTCACTTAGGACTGAAACCATGGGCTCAAGATAACGTCAAGTTCCAGTCTTCATTTACCTTGTAAGCACCACTGAGGGATAAACATCTCTAATTCTTATGAAAACGTAAAAAGTAAATATGAATTTTAAACAAACTGGCTTTGAGTGGAGATGGAATGTCCATCTGCAGTAGAAGAGAACATACACAAATAAACATGATAAAAGGATGCATAGTATTTGGAAATAGAGGTCTGAGTGGACTACTATGGACAGAAAAGAGATATTAGCTCTTTTGGCAAATTTCTTGGAGATGCCATTTTTATTGCTCTTGAAGAAAGTCTAGAGTATTTTAGATTAAAATGAAGGGCAGCCAGTTAGGGCATTTAGGCTAAGAAAATAGCAGAGGCGGAGCAGGAAAATGTAGAGCAGGTTCAAGAAATGGTCAACAGTCTAATTTGACCAATGCCTGGCCATACCCAGTTTGGAGTATTGGTGGAGGAGGCAAGAAAAAAGTGAAGCTATTTTTTATTCCTACTAACCTTTATTCCTGCTTTTTAGCAGGTTATACGTTTTTTCCCTTCAATTAAAAAATTTTTGGTAAAGTACACAAAACATAAAGTTTGTCATCTTAACCATTTCAGAGTATACAGTTCATTGGTATTAAATACATTGATAATGTTGTACATCCATCACAACCATCTGTATCTATAACTCCTTGACTAGCACCCTCAATTTTACTTTATGTCTTTATGATTTTGACTACTCTTAAGTGTCACATGTAAGTGGAATCATATAGTATTTGACTTTTTTTGTGACTGGATTGTTTCATTCCAGCATGATATCTTTAAGGTTCATCCATGTCATGGTGTAAGTCAGAAGTTCCTTCCTTTCGAAGACTAAATAATAGTCCATTGTATGTATCAGTATGCACCCATTTTGCTTATTCATTCATCTGTCAGTGAGCACTTAGGTGGCTTCCTTGCTTTAGCTGTTGTTAATAGTGCTGCTGTGAATATGGGTGTACAAATACCTCTTTGAGACCCTGCTTTCAATTCTTCTGGGTATATACCCAGAAGTGGAATTGCTGGATCATATGGTAATTCTGTTTTTAATTTTTTGAGAAACTGCCATCCTGTTTTCAGCAGCAGCTGAGTCATTTTACATTCCCACCAACAGTGTACATGAATTCCAATTCCTTCACATTCTTATCAGCACTTATTATTTTCTGTGTGTGTCTGTGTGTATATTTTGGCGGTAGGTAGTATTTACAATACTTTTTATTGTAAATATTATTTAATTTTACAGAAAATATAGAACTCATGTGTAAAAACACACAAATATCATCTACTGACATCAGTTCAGTTCAGTCGCTCAGTCGTGTCCGACTCTTTGTGACCACGCCAGGCCTCCCTGTCCAACACCAACTCCTAGAGTCCACCCAAACCCATGGCAGTCGAGTTGATGATGCCATCCAGCCATCTCATCCTCTGTCATCCACTTCTCCTCCTACTCAATCTTCCCCAGCTTCAGGGTCTTTTTCAATGAGTCAGCTCTTCGCATGAGGTGGCCAAAGTATTGGAGTTTCAGCTTCACCATCAGTCCTTCCAATGAACACCCAGGACTGATCTCCTTTAGGATGGACTGGTTGGATCTTCTTGTAATCCAAGGTACTCTCAAGAGTCTTCTCCAACACCACTGTTCAAAAGCATCAATTCTTCTGCGCTCAGCTTTCTTTTTAGTCCAACTCTCACATCCATACGTGACTACTGGAAAAACCATAGCCTTGACTAGACAGACCTTTGTTGGCTTTTTATATCTCTGCTTTTTAATATGCTGTCTAGGTTGGTCATAACTTTCCTTCCAAGGAGTAAGCGTCTTTTAATTTCATGGCTGCAATCACCATCTGCAGTGATTTTGGAGCCCAGAAAAATAAAGTCAGCCACTGTTTCCCCTGTTTCCTCATCTATTTGCCATGAAGTGATGGGACAGGATGCCATGATCTTAGTTTTCTGAATGTTGAGCTTTAAGCCAACTTTTTCACTCTCCTCTTTCACTTTCATCAAGAGGCTCTTTAGTTCTTCACTTTCTGCCATAAAGGTGGTGTCATCTGCATATCTGAGGTTATTGATATTTCTCCCAGCAATCTTGATTCCAGCTTGTGCTTCCTCCAGCCCAGCGATTCTCATGATGTACTCTGCATATAAGTCAAATAAGCAGGGTGACAATTTACAGGCTTGACATACTCCTTTTCTTATTTGGAAGCAGTCTGTTGTTCCATGTCCAGTTCTAACTGTTGCTTCCTGACCTGCATACAGGTTTCTCAAGAGGCAGGTCAGGTGGTCTGGTATTCCTGTCTCTTTCAGAATTTTCCACAGTTTATTGTGATCCCCACAGTCAAAGGCTTTGGCATAGTCAATAAAGCAGAAATAGATGTTTTTCTGGAACTCTCTTGCTTTTTTGATGATCCATCAGATGTTGGCAATTTGATCTCTGGTTCCTCTGTCTTTTCTAAAACCGGCTTGAGCATCTGGAAGTTCACGGTTCACGTGCTGTTGAAGCCTGGCTTGGAAAATTTTGAGCACCACTTTACTAGCGTGTGAGATGAGTGAAACTGTGTAGTAGTTTGAGCATTCTTTGGCATTGCCTTTCTTTGGAATTGGATTGAAAAGTGACCTTTTCCAGTCCTGTGACCACTGCTGAGTTTTCCATATTTGCTGGCATATTGAGTGCAGCACTTTCACAGCATTTGTAGGATTATGAAATAATTATCGTAAACCAAGGGAAATTTGGCAATGTTTGTTTGTAAGATTTTTTTTTTTTTTAGCATTTCTTTGTTTTTGGAGGCAAAGAATGGATGTTTCATTCCTTTAGGTATAATGAGGGCACCTGTCACATTATGACCTGTTTTAGAGGAGAAGGATTGGTGGGGAGGTCAGGGCGGCCTTCTTGCTCTTTCTTTCTCAGATTCCTTCACCTTATGAGAGTCAATATGCCAGGGTGCCATAGTATGGGGTAACATGTCCCCATCACCACCAGCCTCTCTCTCTCTTTTTTTAAATACAAGGTGGGGAGCATACCCTACATAATTTTCTGCATTTAACTATTAAAAAATTTGTCTCTGTTTTATTAATACTATTCTTGAGTATTAGGAATTTAGTGCATTTGTACTCAGCACTGGAGAGAATTTTTTTGCAAAGGCTTTTGAAGAACATTATATAGCTATCTTGTTTTGGAGTATGATGTAAATTGAAGAGGTTAAATTCCTGTAAAGGGATACCCTGTTTAATCTTTTTAATATTCCAGTAGTTTAATGTTTTGCATACTGTGGTGTGTGTGTTAACTTTTATTATTGGTATTTGTTGCTGTTATTATTTATTTTTAAAAATTTAATCCTAGTCTTCTGTCACTTTACCTAACTTGTGTTTGTATGGCAGCTTCCTTTATTTATTTTTTATTTTTTTGGCCGTACCATGCAGCTTATGGGATCCTAATTCCTTCACCAGAGATTGAACCCGGACCCTTTCAGCAATGAGAGCACAGAGTCCCAGCCACTGGACTGCCAGGGAATTCCTTGGTGCACATTATTTTAAAAGCACAATTTGATTCTAGTTTTGTTGAAAGTATTTATAGTAAAAGCAGAGGCTTATAAGTGAATTTGATATCAAGTTTATAAAACGACTCAAGTTCACTGCTCATTAGTGATTTTGTTGTTGTCAAAGAATGGTTTTACCAGCTTCTCTTTTGAAATTTATCTTTTGGCGTATATGCAGTACTGCATTCTTGTGAAAAAGCCTGTTGTGAAAATCCATCATGCTTTTGAATGTTGAGCTTTGTTGTCTCTGCAGTACAGTTTTTGGATTTACTATATAATGTAGAAAGATTTTACTATGTAAGATATTTTAAAATCTGTTACTGGCGTCTCTTTGCAAATAAAGAAACATATGTGAAGCAGTATCTTTTTGATGCTTAACTCACTTTAAGAATGAACTTCACCCATATATGTTTTGAACAACAAATAATAGGTAATAAGAAGTTAAGTATAAAAAATGGATGCAAAATATCTGATCTTACACTATTTAGATCAAGAGACATGAGTAGGAGAGACTGAATACATTTGACTTATTCTGTCATATTTTCAGGATTCGTCTTCTGTCTTAACTATAAGCAGTGATTCTCTTTTTCTACTTTAGGTGGCGGTAGAATATTGGTTTGCTAATACACTGATAAAATAGGTTGGAAGCAACATAGTGTTTAAAATGTTTTTCTTCTTGAATTGTTCTTAGTTCAGAAAACAAAGTTGCCTACTCAATAATAAGAATTTGTTATCCAAAAGAAGTCTAAATATTTGGTTAGATATTTTGAATTTAGAAATATCATTTTCTGGAAAATGTAAAGCTCTGTAAATAGATTCCTTTTGCTATAGTTCTCTAGGTTTTATGTAAATTTTGCTAATTTCATTGATGGTTTCTGAGAATTTTTTAAAATTTAATTTTATTTTTATAACATGTTTATAATTGAGACATAGTTGATGTACCATATTATAGTAAGTTATAGATGTACAAGATAGTAATTCACAATTTTTAAAGGTTATACTCCTTTTATAGTTATTATAAAATATTGGCTATATTCCCTGTGCTGTACAATATATCCTTGTAGCTAGTTTCTTTTATACATAATAGTTCGTACCTCTTGATCCCCTACCCCATCTTGCCCTTCCCTGACTTTGGAAATATAGATGATAACTCAGGAGAAGGACATGGAAACCCACTCCAATATTCTTGTCTGGAGAATCCCTTGGACAGAGGAGCCTGGTGGGCTGCTGTCCATGAGGTTGCACAGAGTTGGACATGACTGAAATGACTTAGCATGGATGCAAGAGATATATTCCTACTTCTCTGAAGGACTGGCAAACAACTGTTTGATGTTATGTTTTTATGTCACTGGACATCATATGATAAAGCAACAATTGCAGATTACCAAGTAGAGTTTGCAGAATATGTGGATAGTCTCAAGTGAACTGTAATGAGGTGTTCTGTAAGTTTTTTTCTTTTTTTCACTTATATTTGGTTCTTTTCTCAGAGAAAGTTTCTGGGTCTCCTTTTCTCAAAGCAAGTTTCCAGGTCTGAAAACTTGACTTGGATTGAAGGAATTCCTGGGTATGAATTTTTTTTTTTAAATTTTGATTATGCTGGATCTTCATTGCTGCATGCGGACTTTTTCTAGTTAGAGCAAGTGGAGGCTACTCTCTAGTTGGGATGTGCAGTTTTCTCACTGTGATGGCTTCTCTTGTTGCGGAGCACAGGCTCTAGGTGTGCAGCACATGGGCTCAGTAGTTTTAGTGTGTCAGCTTTAGTTTCTCCTTGGCATGTGGGATCTTCCCTAACCAGGGATCAAACCTGTGTCCTCCTATGGCTGATTCATGTTGAGGTTTGACAGAAAACAGCAAAATTCTGTTAAATTATTAATTATTATTAAAGCAATTATCCTTTATTGCTTAATTATTATTAAAGCAATTATCCTTTAATTAAAAAATAAATAAATAAATGGGAAAAAACAAACAAACAAACCTGCATCCCCTGCATTGTCAGGCGGATTCTTATCTAGTCTACAACCAGGGAAGTCCAGTAGGAATATTTTTAAAGAAACTTTCTATCTTTGATTTACCTATCAAGTACAGTCAGCCTTGTTTATTCATGGCTTCTGCATCAGAGAATACAGAGGAACAGCTATACTGTGCCATTTCATTTAAGAGACTTGAGCATCAGTGGCCTGTGGACACCAAGGGATAGCTATTCTTTACCAAGTCTCTGATATGTTATATCAGCTTCCCTGGTGGCTCAGTGGAAAAGAATCTACCTGCTAATGCAGGAGACATGGTTTCAGTGCCTGGATCAGGAAGATCCCCTGGACAAGGAAATGGCAACCCACTCCAGTATTCTTGCCTGGAAAATTCCATGGACAGAGGAGGCTACCATCCATGGGTTCACAAAGAGTCAGACACCACTTAGCGACTAAACTACAAATATGCTGTATACCCTGTTCTGTTCACAGAAGTGGTTATCACAGCCCATGCCTTGGAGAATCCTGTATTACAAGGTAAATGTCATAAGAAAGGCATACATGATGTGTTCTGCTAGAATGGATCCTTATGTATAATCTTTTACTGGGGTCTTCTGTATTGCAGGTGGATTCTTTACCAACTGAGCTATGAGAGATGCCTGTTTATAAACTACAGACATACAATAAGTCATAATAAAGCACCTACATTTTTTGACTTTGTTTTAAGTTAGAAGGTAGTTCTTATAAATTTTAACCTCCATTATAGTTCATCTTTAATAAAAAATTTGTTTCAACTAATTCAGTTTTTTTAAAAAAGCCATATTGTAGAAATTTTGGTATGGGTTGTTTTATGTGTGCTATGTATAAGATTAACATCTTTATATGCCAGTGTGAAATTCTCTCTGAAAGATATTATTCTCTGTCAGGACATCTGATCTCTTCCTCAATTTTCTATAGACTTGTTTCTAAACAAAGAAGCTACCATTTATAAAATCCTTAAATTTCTATTATGTTTTTCCTGAGCATATATTACTTAAGATCATTTACAAATTATTTATGATTGTTTGTTTATTCCAGTGAACATTTATTTTTAAAGTTTACTTATTTTTTAATTGAAGGACAATTGCTTTACAGAATTTTGTTGTTTTCTGTCAAACCTCAGCATGAATCAGCCATAGGTATACATATATTCCCTCCCTCTTGAACTTCCCTCCCATCTCCCTCCCCAGCCCACCCCTCTAGGTTGATACAGAGCCCCTATTGAATTTCCTGAAACATACAGCAAGTTGCTGTTGGCTATAGATTTTACACATGGTAATGTACGTTTCCATGTTACTGTCTCCGTACATCTCACCCTCTCCTCCCCTCTTCCCATGTCTGTAAGTCTGTTCTCTATGTCTGTTTCTCCACTGCTGCCCTGAAACAAAATTCTTTGGTACCATCTTTCTAGATTCCTTGTATATGTGTTAGTATATGACACATATACTAACTGACTTACTTTGTTCTGTATAATAGGCTCTAGGTTCATCCACTTTATTAGAACTGACTCAAATGCGTTCCTTTTTATGTCTGAGTAGTATTCCATTGCATATATATACCACAACTTCTTTATCTCTTCATCTGTCGATGGACATCAGGTTGCTTCCATGTGTCTAGTGAACAATTACTGAGCACCTACTGTGTTCCAGATTAAAGATTTCATCTAAAGATTTACTGAGCATGGCCCCACCCATCAGAGCAAGACCCATTTTACCCCACAACCAGTCCCTCCCATCAGGAAGCTTCTATAAGCCTCTAATCCTTATCCATTAGAGGGCAGACAGAATGAAAACCACAATCACAGAAAACTACCAAACTTATCACATGAATCACAACCTTGTCTAACTCAATGAAACTATGAGCCATGTGATATAGGGCCACCCAAGACAGACGGGTCATGGTGGAGAGTTCTGGCAAAATGTGGTCCCCCTGGAGGAAGGAGTGGCAAACCACTTCAACATTCTTGCCTTGAGAACCCCATGAACAGTATAAAAAGACAAAAAGATATGACATTGAAAGATGAACTCCCCAGGTTGGTAGGTGCCCAGTATGCTACTTGAGAAGAGCAGAGAAATAGCTCCAGAAGAAAACAGTGCCCAGGTGTGGATGTGTCTGGTGGTGAAAGTCCGCTGCTGTAAAGAACAATATTGCATAGGAACCTGGAAGGTTAGATCCATGAATCAAGGGAAATTAGAAGTGGTCAAACAGGAGATGGCAAGAGTGAACATTGTCATTTTAGGAATCATTGAACTAAAATGGACTAGAATGGGTGAATTTAATTCAGATGACCATTGTATCCACTACTGTGGGCAAGAATCCCTTAGAAGAAATGGAGTAGTCCCCATAGTCAACAAAAGAGTCCGAAATGCAGTACTTGGATGCAATCTCAAAAATGACAGAATGATCTCTGTTCGTTTCCAGGGCAAACCATTCAGTATCACAGTGATCCAAGTCTGTGCCCCAACTACTGATGCCGAAGAAGCTGAAGTTGAATGGTTCTATGAAGACTACATGATAGGGGATTGGAATGTAAAAGTAGGAGGTCAAGAGAACCTGGAGTAGCAGGAAAGTTTGGCCTTGGAGTACACAATGAAGCAGGGCAAAGGCCAATAGAGTTTTGCCAAGAGAACGCACTGGTCGTAGCAAACACCCTCTTCCAACAACATAAGAGAAGACTCTACACATGGACATCACCAGATGGTCAATACCAAAATCAGATTGATTATATTCTTTGCATTTGAAGATGGAGAAGTTCTATACAGTAAAAAAAAAACAAGACCAGGAGCTGACTATGACTCAGATTATGAACTCATTGTGAAATTCAGACTTATATTGAAGAAAGTAGGAAAAACACTAGGCCATTCAGGTATGACCTAAATCAAATTGCTTACTATTATACAGTGGAAGTGACAAATAGATTCAAAGAATTAGATTTGATAGAGTGCCTGAGGAACTATGGATGGAGGTTCATAATAATGTATAGGAGGCAGTGATCAAAACCATACCCAAAAAAAGAAATGCAAAAGGCAAAATGGTTGTCTGAGGAGGCCTTATAAATAGCTGAGAAAAGATGTGAAAGGCAAAGGAGAAAAGGAAAGATATACACATCTGGGTGCAGAGTTCCAAAGAATAGCGAGGAGAGATGAGAAAACCTTCCTCAGCGATCAATGCAAAGAAACAGAGGAAAACAATAGAATGGGAAGGACTAGAGATCTCTTCAAAAAAATTAGAGATACCAAGGGACCATTTCATGCAAAGATGGACACAGTTAAAGACAGAAATGGTATGGACATAACAGAAGCAGAAGATATTAAGGAGAGGTGGCAAGAATACACAGAAGAACTATACAGAAGAGATCTTAATGACCCAGATAACCAAGATGATGTGGTTACCTACCTAGAGCCAGACATCCTGGAATACAAAGTCAAGTGGGCCTTAGGAAGCATGACTATGAACAAAGCTAGTGGAGGTGATGGAATTCCAGCTGAGTTATTTCAAATCCTAAAAGAGGATGCTGTGAGAGTACTGCAATCAATATGCCAGCAAATTTGGACAACTTAGGAATGGCCACAGGACTGGAAAAGATCAGTTTTCATCCCAGTCCCAAAGAAGGGCAATGTCCAAAAATGTTCAAACAACCACACAGTTGCATTCATTTCACATGTTAGCAAAGTAATGCTCAAAATACTCCAAACCAGGCTTCAACAGTACATGAACCAAGAAATTACAGGTGTACAAGTTGGTTTTAAAAAAAGCAGAGCAACCAGAGATCAAATTGCCAAGATCTGTTGGAGTGTAGAAAAAGCAAGATAATTCCAGAAAAACATTTACTTCTGCTTTATTGACTACGTGAGAGCCTTTGACTGTGTGAATCACAACAAACTGGAAAATTCTTCAAGAGATGGGAATACCAGACCACCTTACCTGCCTCTTGAGAAATCTGTTTGCAGTTCAAGAAGCAACAGTTAGAACCGGATGTGAAACAACAGACTGATTCCAAATTGGGAAAGGAGTATGTCAAGGCTGTATATTGTCACCTTGCTTATTTAATTTATATGCAGAGTACATCATGTGAAATGCTGGGCTGGATGAAGCACAAGCTGAAATCAAGATTGCTGGGAGAAATATCAATAGCCTCAGATATGCAGATGACACCACCCTTATGGCAGAAAGTGAAGGGGAATTAAAGAGCCTCTTGATGAGGGTGAAAGATGAGAGTGAAAAAGTTGGCTTAAAGCTCAACATTCAGAAAACTAAGATCATGGCATCTGGTCCCATCACTTCATGGCAAATGGATGGGGAAACAGTGGACACAGTGACAGACTTTATTTTGGGGGGCTCCAGAATAACTGCAGATGGTGACTACAGCCATGAAATTGGTCTTTGGAAGAAAAGCTCTGACAAACCTAGACAGTGTATTAAAAAACAGAAACATTACTTTGCCAACAAAGGTCCATCTAGTCAAAGCTATGGTTTTTCCAGTAGTCATGTGTGGATGTGAGAGTTGGACTGTAAAGAAAGCTGAGTGCCGAAGAATTGATGCTTTTAAACTGTGGTGTTGTAGAAGGCTCTTGAGAGTCTCTTGGACTACAAAAAGATCCAACCAGTCCTTTCTAAAGGGAATCAGTCCTGAATATTCATTGGAAGGACTGATGTTGAAGCTGAAACTCCAATACTTTGCCTACCTGATGCCAACAACCAACTCTTTAGAAAAGACCCTGATGCTGGGAAAGATTGAAGGCAGGAAGAGAAGGGGATGACAGAGGATTAGATGGTTGAATGGCATCATTGACTCAATGGACATGAGTTTGAGCAAGCTCCAGGAGGTGGTGAAGGACTTGGAAGCCTGGCATGCTGCAGTCCATGGGGTTGCAAAGAGTTGGACACTTTGAGTGACTGAACAGCAACAACAGCAGCTATGTACCAGGTTCTGTCCTTGGCACTGGAAATATGAATGAACCAAACTGTCAATTGTCCTGCTTCCCGAACCTCACATTTGGTGAGGCTGGGATGTCCTGGATTCAGTAAACAAGAATATGTGCATAAAGGGATGATGGCAGAAAATGTATTCATTTTTTACATACTGCCTCTCTTTTGCCTCTAATAATCTTTTTTGATCCCTGAAAGTCGATGACAGACACCCCCTAGGATAATGAATCTTAAATCATTAGTATCTTTGATTTTCTTCCACAGGATTTTACTTAAAATCAAGGTGATAGATATTAACTTTATATACATTTGATGTTTAGAACGGAATCTCTTGTATGTTATTTTTACCATCCAGATTTGGCTGGTATATAATCAATTTTTTTATATAGAGATACAAAGTGACTTAATTTTTCTGTTAAGGATTCCACACCTGTACATGAGGTGTATATCATACATGAGATTTACTCTTATTTATATCTCTTTAATTATCTGTTCCTAAAGTCAGTGGACTTTGTTTCTTTTCTGGCTTTCCAGCTAGTTCCCTAGAAAGAACACTTAAATTTTATTTTTAAAAACTTGTTGAGTATTGCATACATACAGAAAGGTACATATATCACTTGTGCAGCTTAATGAATTTTCACAAACTGAATATACCTATGTAACCAGTGCCCTGATCAAGAAACCAAATACTGTCATTACTCCAGAGCCCATCTTATGCTTTCTCTAGGCACCCACCTCCAAGAGAGCCACTCTCCTCACTTCTAATGACATAGTTTAGTTTTGCTTTTTGTGAATTTTGTATAAAAAGAATCTTATAGTACATTCTCTTGTCTGGCTTCTTTCACTCAACATGTTTATGGGATTCAGTATTATTGCATATAGTTGTAGATCATTCATTCTTACTGCTGTAGAGCAGTGGTTAGTAAACTACACCACACAGGCTAAATCTGGCCCCCTGCCTCTTTTTGTGCAGCAGTGGGCTGAGAATAGTTTCCATATTTTCTAATGGTTAAAAAAATTTTTGTGACACATGAAAATTATATGAAATTCTGATTTCAGGGTCCATATATGGTTGCTTTTGCTCTACAAGGGCATAGTTAAGTAGTTGCAATAGAGACGAGATGGTTGGCAAAGCCTAAAGTATTTATTGTCTGCCCTTTACAGGAAAAATTTACCAACTCCTGCTGAATACACCAATGTGTGAATATATCACAATATGCTTATCCATTCTACTGTTGATGGGGATTTGAGAAGTTTCCAGTTTTTGCCTTATAATGGATAGAGGATACTACTTCCTCCCCCAAAATATAACCATTTTTTTCTCATATTTCCTCCATCGATCAGAGAAACCTTTCTTTTTATTTAAATTTATAAATATACAATATAATATCACTGACTGTAGGTACAGTGTTGTGTTTCAGGTCTGTAGAGCTTATTCATCTTACTTAACTCAAACTTTATGCCCATTGATTAATAACTCCCTATTACCCCCCTGGCATCACCTTTCCACTCTGATTCTATTAATTTGACTGTTTTAGACTCCTCATTCAAGTGGGATCACGCAGTATTTGTCTTTCTTTGACTGGCTTATATCTCCTAATATGTCCTCAGGCTTCATCCATGTTGTTGTATATTGCCAAATTCTTTCTTATTTAAGGGTGAATAATATTATAATAATATTGTATGAGAACCATTTTTGATCAAGTCACACACAGGTCGATTTTATAAGTTTTTATATAATTTAATTGGATTATATTTTATCCTGACTGTATAGATTGGATGTAGGAACCTGTGCCCTGAGGTGTATTTCTTTTGAACTCCTTTATAGTTGAGATATGTTCTGCTTTGAAGCTGTAAATAATTAAATATGTTTGTATATTCTTTTCTTCAGGTTTGTGCCTCTGTTATCTCTCATACATTTTATAGCCTGCCCAATGGTTCTTTAATGGTCTTATGAACTGGTACAGTCTTTATCTTTCTCTCATTCTTATTTTTCGTTTATTATTAAGTCATTTTTATTTCTGCAGGATCAGGACTTTGTCTCCTATTGTAAACCTATGAACTTCAGCTGATTGTGGGGCTCTGGTTATAATGAAAGATGACCTCTAAACAATCTGTTTCTTGAAAAGTTTTTTTTTTTTACATAAATATTAATTTAGGAACTGGATTAGCACACTAATCATGTGCTCTTTCCTAGGAGAAAGCTTTATAGTCTGTCAAGAGAAAGGGAAGAATGGGTATTTTTTTTTTAACTTTGTAATTGCTTCTGGAGACATTCCCATAAACATACCTGAGATGGCCACAAAATGTTCTTTTAGAAAAGGCTAAATTCTTTTTCCATGAAGTTAAAGGCTAATGTGTTGCTTGGAGTATTTGACAGGAGGAAACTTTCACTGTACTTCATCATGGATCTTTTTTTCCCCTTGCTCACAGACAGAAGTCCTATCACAAACTGGAAGGACATAGAAGATGAATAAGTTATTTGGTAAAAGTGACTTGGCAGAATGAAAGCCAATTAGTAACCATGAGCTTCTACTGAAGAGTGTAATTTAGAAGCATCCTAAACATTAGCATCCACAACATTTAGGTTGTGGCCTAAATAGTCACTTAACAACAGATCCAAGTCACTCTTTGGTTCTCCATTGAATAGAGGGAATCCTAGCCTAAAAGATTTTTGCTAGAGAAAATCCTGGCTTTTACTCAGAAATATATTTTCTATCTTTAATTATAATACTTGAGATAAGCATTTGTAATTATTTAAAATGTGTTACATTCTTGAGTTGTAATCATTTACAGAAGCATTAGAGTGTTATGTAAATATATCCTGTTGGTCATTGTTTTGGAGAATTAAACCAACCCAGCCTTATTTTGGGGGAGAGGAGTGATTGATGAGTTTGTATTACCTTTCTTTACTTACCTGGTTTGTGTGTGTGTGTGTGTGTGTGTGTGTGTGTGTGTGTGCGCGCGTGCATTTTTTTTCTTTTATTAAATGAGAGATTCTTTAAATTCTGTAATTCTTTACAGTTTTCAAAAAGTCATGTAATCCCATAATACCCCCTTTCTCCCACACCAACCCTATTTTGTCCCTTCATATATATATATGTGCGTGTGTATGTATATACCACATCGTCTTTATCCATTCATCTGTTGATGAATAGCTAGGTTGCTTCCATACCTTGCCAATTATAAATAATGCTGCTAGGAACATTCATTTACTTACCTGTTTTGCATGAATTTCTTTCATCTTAGTCTCTAAGAAGCAGTCCAAAATTGGCCTTGCTATTGCTTCCTTTATTTCTTTCATTAACTTACTATGTTTCCTTCATTATATGGTCTTTGTTGTTGTTTAGTCACTAAATTGTATCCGATTCTTTTGTGACTTCTTGAACTGTAGCCTACTAGTCTTCTCTGTCCATTGGGTTTCTCAGGCAAGAATACTGGAGTGAGTTGCCGTTTCCTTCTCCAGGGTATCTTCCTAAACAGAGTTTGAACTGGGTCTCCTGCATTGCAGATGGATTCTTTACTACTGAACCACCTGGGAAGCCATTATGTAGGTACAAACTGGAAAATTAGTTTTTTTGAAACTTTACTTAACTTGAATATTTTTTTTCTTGTAATTTGTTCTGAAGAGTGTTTTGGACTTAAATTACATTTGTCAGCAGTTTAATAACAGATTGCATAAAAAGAAACATAGGAGATAGTCATTAGGTTTATAGCCAGAAAATGACCAGGTCCTGGCTATAGTGTTTAATATTATGACATTAGAAAACTTGCTTAATTTTGGTTCTTACCAATGATATGGGATTATTTTTTTTGGAAGAATCTGGTCCAGTACAGGAGGTGTCCTAAAGATTTGCCATGAAGACAGAATCTTAAAATCTTCATGTTTTTTTAAGGTTCTGTTTCTCTCCTGTTTTTTTTTTTTTTAATAGCTTTGTGGCTATTTTATTATCTCATAAAAGTTTGTGAGTTTTAATTTTTTTCCCTTTTGCAGTTTTATGCAACTTGAATTTAATTAAAATGTGGAGTAATTTCAGAGATACTATTAGTTATAATTACTTTAAAAGATCCCATGTAGACACCTGTGCAAAGACTGTTTATTACCTATGTAGAAGAAGCTTAAGATAGGGGTAGACATCTGATCCTCTTGGACTGCAAGGAGATCAAACCAGTCAATCGTCAAGAAAATCAGTCCTGAATATTCATGGGAAGGGCTGATGCTGAAGCTGAAGCTCCAATACTTTGGTCACCTGATGCAAAGAATTGACTCATTGGAAAAGAAAAGACCTTGATGCCAAATGGCTTCACTGTGTGCTCACATAACCTCTTCTTTGTGCATGCATGCAGGGAGAGAGGATGAACTCTCTGATGTCTGGTCTTATAAAGGCATTAATTCCATTATGAGGGCACCACCCTCATCACTTCATCTAACTCTAATTACCTTCTAAAGGCCCCATCTCTAGATAATCACATTGAAAGTTAGGGTTCAACATATAAATCTGGGGGGTGAGGGTGGGGTTGGAGACACAGACTATTACTCTTGTTTGAGGAGGAAATAAATTTTTGTGCTTACTGTTTAGTTTGTGTATAAACTGCTTCTTGAGAGTTTAACAGCCATCAGGATCTGTTAAATGAGTTAAATGTCAAATGAGTTTGACATTTTCAGATTCATCTAATGAAAACCTGTGGAATGTTCTCATTCTAAAGTCAACCAGATCCAAGTTGTTTTTGCATGGGTAAAGCAAGCAGTAAGCAGAGTAGGAACTGGTTATCTGTTTAAGTTGCTATAGTGACTTATTCTTATCTTTTGACTTTGCTAAAGAAGAAGGGGACAGTGTCAGTTCCTGGGAACCAACTCTGTCCTGTTCCTCTTAAAATACAAAACAAGAGTATGACTTTTCCTTGGACCATGAATGTCTCCTGACATGAAAGCATGCATTTAATGTTCTTTATAGTAGCTAAGATCCTTGAAACACAGTGCTGTTGCTTTTAAAAAAACGTAAATAGGCTTAATTTTTTGGAGCAGTTTTAAGTTCACAGCAGAAAGTACAGAGTTCTCATATGCGTCCTGCTCCCACACAGGCACAGCCTCCTCTGTGTTCTCAACATCCCCTCCAGAATGGTACATTTGTTACAATAGATGAACCTACACTGACATGTTATTATCACCCAGAGACCGTAGTTTACCTTAGGGCTCACTCGTTTCTCTCTCTGTTCCTCTTCTCCTTGGGAACCATTGGTGGGTTTGTTTTTGTTTTTTGTCTCCATGGTTTTGCCCTTTTTAGAATGTCTTATAATTGGAATCATAGAGCATATAGCCTTTTCAGATTGTAATATTATTATTATTGTAATATCTTTCACTTAGTAATATTCATTTAAGATTCCTCCATATCTTTTCATGGCTTGAAAGCTCATTTCTTTTGAATAACATTAAATTGTCCGGATCTGCCACAGTTTATCCACTGATGCTAAAGGACATCCTGGTTGCTTCCAAGTTTTGTCATTTATGTATAAAGCTTCTATAAATACCCGTGTGCAGTTTTCTGTGTGGACATAAGTTTTCAGCTCATTTGGGTGAATACCAAGGAGTGCGATTTCTGGATCATATGGTTGAGTATGTTTTCTTTTGTTGTTTGTTTTTCTTTGAGTATGTTTGGTTTTGTAAGGAACTGCCTAACTGTCTTTCAAAGAAGCTGTAGTATTTTGCATTCCCATGAGCAATCACTGAAATTTTGCATTGTTTCACATCCTTGCCAGCCTTTGTGTGTCAGAGGTCTGGATTTTGTCCATTCTAATAGATGCATTGCTATTACTTCTTGATATGGTGGTTTATTTCTGAAAATTCTAGGGACTGCTTGATTGTGTGAAAGTGTTATTAAATATCTTTCATGACAGACAATATATTTACTCAGAATAGAATCTAATTGCAGTTGCCAGTCTTAAGTGTCTAAATGTTTATGTTGCTTTAATAGATATTTATACTCTGACTGCAACTAGGATCACAAATCATATATGCTTAAAAAGAAGAACTAGAAGGGAACTTTAAAAAGTGATTGTTGGCCTGTCTTTTCTTTTTATTAAGAATTATGTTTGTAATAAAGGAAACCTTGAATAGTTTACCTTTTCTATGTGTTTTTAAATATTTAAGATTTGAGTTGATTTTAATTATAATCCAGGCCTTTTGTTAACTCTTTGTGACATCTGTTTTTTTTAATATATTATATGTGGAAGCATATTTTTAAAAATTTTATTTATTTTTAAAACAATTTTATAAATATTTTATAAACAATTATTATAAACAATTTTATTGTTTTATAATAGTGCATTGGTTTCTGTCATACATCAACATGAATCAGCTATAGGTATACAGATGTCCCCTCTCTCTTGAACCTCCCTCCCACCTTCCATCCCATCATATCTCTCTAGGTTGTCACAGAGCACTGGGTTTGAGCTCCCTGTATTATTTGCCTTGCAAATTCCTGCTGGCTATCTATTTTACATATGGTAAAGTATATGTTTCAGTGCTACTCTCTCAATTCATCCCACCCTGTTCTTCCCCAGCTGCATCCACAAGTCTGCTCCCTGTGTCTGCATCTCCATTGCTGTCCTGCAAAGAGGTTCATTAGTACCATCTTTCTAGATACCATATATATGCATTAATATATGATGCTTGTTTTTCTCTTTCTGACTTATTTCACTCTGTGTAATAGGCTTTAGGTTCATCTTCCTCATTAGAACTGACTCAAATGCATTCCTTTTTATGGCTGAGTAATATTCCATTGTATGTATGTACCACACTTTCTTGCATTGACAGGTGTATTCTTTACCACTGGTACTACATGGGAAGCCCCTGTACCACAGCTTCTTTGTCCATTCATCTGTTGATGGACATCTAAGTTGCTTCCATGACCTAGCTATTGTAAATAGTGCTGCAGTGAACATTGTGGTACTTGTGTCTTTTTCAGTTATGGGTTCCTCAGGGTATATGCCCAGTAGTGGGATTGCTGGTCATAGGTAGATTTATTCCTAGTTTTTTAGAGAATCTCCATAGTGTTCTCCATAGTGGCTGTATCAATTTACATTCCCACCAACAGTGCAAAAGAGTTCCGTTTTCTCCACATCCTCTCCAGCATTTATTGTTTGTAGATTTTTTGATGATGACCATTCTGACTGGTACGCAGTAATATTTCATTGTAGTCTTGATTTGCATTTCTCTGATAATGAGCAATATTGAGCATCATCTCATGTATTTAATTGCCATCTGTATATCTTCTTTGGAAAAATGTCTGTTTAGGTCTTCTGCTGACTTTTTGATTGGATCGTTTGTTTTTCTCGTATTGAACTGCATGAGCTGCTTGTATATTTTGGAGATTAATCTTTGTGACATCTGTTTTTGTTAGATACATATTTATAAAATCTTCTCTTAAGCTTTGTCATTTTTTTCTGTATGTTTGATTATATTACAGAAATATGGCAATTTGATAAGAAATAGAATGTGAGCTACCATAGAATTTAATGATTTTTATATATTTAAAATGTTAATATTATTTAAAATACCTTAAAACCATACCTATGGGTCTGTAATTCAGATTGCTGATGTCTTCACCTTAAAAAATTTTAATTCCACTCTTACCTATATTCTTTTAGGTTCCTTTGAAATTTGACAAGTGTTCTCCTTGATTATATTTTTCTTCAAACAAAGCAAGAGTAAGACTTGAAAATACATTATATTAACTGCAAGTGAAGTGAAGTGAAGTTGCTCAGTTGTGGCCAACTCTTTGCAACCCTGTGGACTGTAGCCTACCAGGCTGCTCTGTCCATGGGATTTTCCAAGCAAGAGTACTGAAGTGGGTTGCCATTTCCTTTTCCAGGGGATCTTCCCGACCTAGGGATTGAACCTGGGTCTCCTGCATTGTAGGCAGATGCTTTACAGTCTGAGCCATTAAGGAAGACTTATCAATAGCAAAAAAAAACATATAACAAATTATAATTGCTTATGTGCTAAGTCATCTAACAAGAGAAAAAGATTCAGAATTTAAAATAAATATTTTGCTTTTATAGGGATTGCCCATTGTAGGAAAGAAGGAGAGGCAGATAGAGGGTAAGCACTGTCATCTCATTTTCTTAGTACATCAAATTAATATTTTTCTTGTTTATAAATAGAGGCATGTTTTGTGTGGGGAGGGGGACAAGGGAGTGAATTGACTCATCAGAAGGGAGGAGTTCTCTTGATCCTCAGAGAATACTTGAATCTCAGGTAGAGGGGGCTAGAGGGCATGAGACCTCATGGTATTCAGCCTTGGAAAGGGACAGGAATGGAGCCAGTAGCAACACGTGTTAGCATACTTCAGAAAGACTGTTTGTTAGCCATACTGATAATAGACCTTTGAAAGTGAACATTGTGTTTGTCCAGTAAAGTATTATGGATTTATCATTTGATTCTTTTTCTCTAACCATTGAAATAAAATGTTGCCTTATTGTGGAGGACGTGATTTCTTCATGTAAATCAGGGAGTCAGCTTGTTGCACAGAGTATCAGTTCCTCAAGTTGTTTTTTTTTTTTTGGTGGGGGGAATCATCTAGTGATCATTTGGAACTGGAAAATGGCACATACTAGATGTCTTTTTTTGGAAATGAGCATTAACATATTAAAGACGCAAAGACGTCATGCACAGAGAACCATGTCTAACTTGTTTTGAGTTAGGGTTTCTCAAACTTAATCTATGGAATCTCAATCCCCACCTCAACTCTTTCCCTAGCCGTGGCAACCATAATAGTTTTCAGTGGAACAGTGGTCTGTAATAGTTAACACTTAAATAGTTCTTACTGTATGCCAGGCACTGTTTTAAGGACTTTACATATATTAATTCGTTAATCATCAAAAAAGCAAGAGAGTTCCAGAAAAACATCTATTTCTGCTTTATTGATTATGCCAAAGCCTTTGACTGTGTGGATCACAATAAACTGTGGAAAATTCTGAAAGAGATGGGAATACCAGACCACTTGGCCTGCATCTTGAGGAACCTGTATGCAGGTCAGGAAGCAACAGTCAGAGCTGTACATGGAACAACAGACTGCTCCCAAATAGGAAAAGGAATACGTCAAGGCTGTATATTGTCACCCTGCTTATTTAACTTATATGCAGAGTACATCATGAGAAACGCTGGGATGGAAGAAGCACAAGCTGGAATCAAGATTTCTGGGAGAAATATCAGTAACCTCAGATATGCAGATGACACCACCCTGATGGCAGAAAGTGAAGAGGAACTAAAAATCCTCTTGATGAAAGTGAAAGAGGAGCGTGAAAAAATTGACTTAAAGCTCAACATTCAGAAAACAAAGATCATGGCATCTGGTCCCATCACTTCATGGGAAATAGATGGGGAAACAGTGTCAGACTTTATTTTTTTGGGCTCCAAAATCATTGCAGATGGTGATTGCAGCCATGAAATTAAAAGATGCTTACTCCTTGAAAGGAAAGTTATGACCAACCTGGATAGCATATTGAAAAGCAGAGACATTACTTTGCCAATAAAGGTCTGTCTAGTCAAGGCTATGGTTTTGCCAGTAGTCATGTATGGATGTGAGAGTTGGACGGTGAAGAAAGCTGAGCGCAGAAGAATTGATGCTTTTGAAGTGTGGTGTTGGAGAAGATTCTTGAGAGTCCCTTGGACTACAAGAAGATACAGCCAGTCCATCCTAAAGGAGATCAGTCCTGGATGTTCATTGGAAGGACTGATGTTGAAGCTGAAGCTCAAATACTTTGGCTGCCTCATGCAAAGAGCTGACTCGTTTGAAAAGACCCTGATGCTGGGAAGGACTGGGGGCAGGAGGAGAAGGGGACGACAGAGGATGAGATGGTTGGATGGCATCACTGACTTGATGAACATGGGTTTGGGTGGACTCCGGGAGATGGTGATGGACAGGGAGGCCTGGCGTGATGTGATTCATGGGATTGCAAAGAGTTGGACATGACTGAGCGACTGAACTGAACTGAATCTTTGCTGCATCCTATCTTCTTTCTCCTCTGACCCCAAGTACTAGTGCCTCACAAACTGTGATCGATTGAACAAGAGGCAGTGTAGCACAGAAACTGAGGGCCCAGACCTGGAGTCCTGACTGGGTTAGAATCCTAGCTAATTAAGTCTCCTTTACAGCTTGTGATGTTGAGCAAGTCACTGATTCTGTGCTTCAAGTTTTTTTAAAAAATAGAAACAAAACTTTGAGTTATTATGAGAGTGTTCAGGTATAAGAAAAGTAGAAATTAGTATACACTTCACCTAAATTATGAATTGTTAATATTTTTCTAATTTTCTTTCCTTTTTTTTTCTTGGAGTACTTTAAAATATATGCCATGATATTTCACTTTAACTTCATTGTGTCTCTAAACTACATAACACAATATGATTATACAACCAGTACAATTAACAATAATCCCTTAATATTCAGTGTTCCCATGATTGCCCCCAGAAATGTCTTTTATTGCTGGTTTATTCAAACCGGGATCTGATTATAGACCACACACTGCATTTGCGTGTTAAGTCTAGAAGGAAAATTACTAGTAGAGATGAGGTTGAGGGTGTTGTTTTTGGATTTTAGTAATGAAGTAGGACATAGATTCCCTGCAGAGATTGAGGGATAGGAGAAAAAATTTGGAATAAATACAGTTAAATGTGGAGAAATAGGTGCTAGGTAGCTTTGGTAGATGAAAATGTCCAGCAACAGAATCATTGAGAGTCATTAATGGGTATCACTTTAATCAGATGATCGAACTCAGCATCATCAATAGACAAATTGACATCTCTGCCTCATAGATAATATTTGTGCCCCCAAACCATAAACCAACTCTAATGAGTAATCTGCAAAATAGCTGCTATAGACTCTTCAAAAAGTCAAGAGAGACAGGGTCGTTGAATGTCATCTTGGAGATTGTAAGGAGGAACAAGTTTTCCAAGTTAAGAAAACCATTTATTGGGACATTTAAATGAAGATTCTATTGGCTTGGATATAAGGAGTATGGAGTTCAAAAAAGATCAAGATTGGGAGTTGTGACAATGATGTTGATAGTGCTGTTAAAATGTAACTTTCCAAAAAAGTCAGCTTGTTACCCTCCTACAGATACAAGAATAAGCACACACATTTCAGAATTCACTTTACTCATATTATGTGAGGCAACCAGGGATATCTAACCCATACAAAGGAAAAATCAAGGGACTTCCCTGGTGGTCCAGTGGTTAAGCCTCCAGGCTTCCACTTCAGGGGGCACTGGTTCCATCCCTGGTTGAAGAACTAAGATCCCACATGTTGTGTGGCAAAAAAAAGAAAAAGTCAAAACAGCACAAATTTTTGTGGTATAAAGGAATGGTATAAATTGTAAATTGAGATTGGACAAAGCTAGGTTTTTCCCCACTCCTGTAGGAAGGAGGGGGGATGTCAAATTACTATTTGATAGTACGTAATTTACATATCTATCAGTAGTGTACCACTAATGGAGAGTTGTTAAGTAACTCAAAGGCATTCAACTGGACTAGAATCTGATAGCCTGGAAAAGTATGATGTATAGGATATTTTGTTCTGAGTTCCTCATTTAATCCTCACTACAGTCCAGCAACACTGATGCTGGGAAAGATTGATGGCAGGAAGAGAAGTGGATGACAGAGAATGAGATGGTTAAATGTATCACCAATTCAGTGGACTTGAGTTTGAGCAAACTCCAGGAGATGGTGAAGGACAGGAAAGCCTGGGGTTTCAAAGAGTTGGATGTGACTTCGTGAGTGAACAACAGCAGCTCTCCAGCGGGTGAGATAATCTTATCTGCATGTAATTACAAAATTGAGGCTTGGAGTAGATAAATAACTTGCCTAAGATCTTACTTAGTAAAGGCAAAAGAATACTGAACACAGGTTATTTTGACTCCTTAATCTGTAGTTTTAATCACTCATAACAGATATAAAAATGTACTATGTAGATAAAGAGGAAACCATTAGTTTCTGGAGCTGTGTTCTAAACGAGTTGGAGAAAAGATGGGGGTTGATTGAGGGTTATCGCAACCAAAGAAAACATCTTGAGCCACAGCATTCAGATGTGAAAGATGGTGGGATATTTCGAAAACGGTAAGTACAAAGAAATGTCAGCAACTCCCACGTTCCTACTTAGAAGAAATCATTCTGCTGGTTACTTAAAATGATGTTTGAACCATTTTAGTGAGTTTGTGCATTTTAGGAGACAGTTTATTACTGTGGAAACAATACTATTTAGGAGACAGAAAGACCTTAGTTACAGTTCCCAGTATTACAGTTTACTGGTTGAGTAAAGTTGGGTGAGTTGTTTAATCTTTTTGAACCTCAGTTTATTTATTCATATATAGAATAAGAAAAATAACTTCTAATTCAGCTAGAATTAGTAGTATAATATATGTGATACTATATATAAAACTCCTAAATAGTGCTTGGCATATGATCTATATTTAATAATTATTGCTCTTTTTATATTAAAATCCTCACATGTGGTCAAATGTTAATTCTCTTTAATCCTTCAGAAAAGTCATTTACTTCAGGAATTTGTATTTAGATCCAGAGGATACAGAGTAAATTATAAAGGTGCTTGACTGTGAAAAGAAGAGACCAGTTGCAGAGTTAGTGTTTTTAATTAAAACATAAATATTTGCATAGGTAGTATACAAGTAAGTCTTTCCTCATTATAAAGTTAGATTTTAGTTATTTCTTTCTGACAGCCATGTCAATCTGCAGTGGAATTAACTTTTAGACACAATGATGACAGTCTTCTAAGAAGCTAAGTCATATGCATCTGGGCAGGGCTGCGGGGGGAGGTTAGTATCTTTTTTCAGTATCCTAAAGAGCTAACTAAATTTTTCAGTTTTAGAAAAAAACACTTGTCATCTATTATCTTTTTCAGGGATACCACCTTATCTATATAAGCATGACTACATGTTTTAAAATTCTAGGTGACTGCTTGGGGAGTTCAAGAAAAATAGGAGTTATCCATAGTAGAGCAAGCCAGCCAACTCCCAAGATAGTCCTCTTAACATAGCAGAATTTAGAGAGTGACTGGGATTCAGTGTTGATGTTCTACAAGCATTTCTCTTTGTCAGTCTCTCGGAGAACAATCTAAGTAGATTTCTGAGAGATTGCTGGATAATCCAGAAGGCTTTTGTTTTTTTGGTAACATTATGGTTGAGCTCACCATTTCATTGACCAAAATATTTGTATCCATCATTCAAGACACTTCTTTTTTAAGAGGTGTTACCTGGAAACTTGAGTTATCTACAAAGTTAATAATTGGATCGTTGCTTGAATTGAGGCAGAGAGAGTTGAGGATGTGTGTGTTTTGGGGGTTCTTTGGAGAAGAACCAAATTTAAAGTATGCTAAGGGTTAAGGAGACTTGATCAACAACTGGATGAAATCTTCCAGAAGCCTAGGTGACAAAAGCATTGTTAGCTTAAGTTAGGAAAGGCAGCCTGGGGAATTAAATTTTGGGGAAGATATGTGCCAAAGGAGCTTGGCACTTGGGGATGTAGCTGAACACTGCAGGATTTCTGTCTCAGTTGTGCCTCTCTAAGACACTTGAAAGACCTCAGAGTCTTTTATCATCAAGCTTACTGGCTTGAACAACAGGAGTACTCAAACACTTGATAAATGAAGAACTGAACATTTTTATTTGTAATGTAGACAAGTGAAATACTCATAGCTGTGAGGGTCTTTGTTGTGTAAGATATCCCTCTTTTTGTCTTCTCTTCTATATTGATATCTTGGGGTCTACTGGCATAGTTCCAGAGACAGATTACATGTCTCTGGGTCCCCAAAATTACTCTTCATTTTCCTGAAATAAAGCCCTAGATTTCAGTGTGAATAGCATGTTTGACTGTGTTACTTTCAAGTTAAATTTTCAGTCCAGTTGCTTGTCAACAGATGAATGGATAAAGAAGTTTTGGTACATAAACACAATGGAATATTACTCACTCATAAAAAGGAATGCATTTGAGTCAGTTATGATGAGGTGGATGAACCTAGAACTTATTATACAGAGTAAAGTGAGTTAGAAAGAGAAGGATAAATATTGTATTCTAACACACCTACAGAATCTAGAAAAATGGTTCTGAAGAGTTTATTTACAGGGCAGCAGTGGAGAAACAGACAGAGAATAGATTTATGGACATGGGGAGGGGGAGGAGAGAGTGAGATATATGGAAAGAGTAACATGCAAACTACATTACCATGTGTAAAATAGGTAGCCAATGGGAATTTGCTGTACTTTTATGAATAACATTTACTCACACAAATATTATCTGGGGAAGATTAAGCATCACTTCTTATTTGACAGTGTTTCTAATGCAGTTTAACATATCAAATAAACTGAATTATCTCAAACATCTATGTTTGTAAAAGATGAAAGAACAAATCCTTTGAGTTTTTCAGGATCAAGGTTTATTTAGGATTTCATTTGGGAAAGGAAAAATATCAAAAGTTGTCAAAATGTCAAAGGTTTTGAGCACTTGATTAAATAGATCACAGGTCAGTTCTTAAAAAAAGACTTTCACTTAAAGCACCAGAGATTACTCCAATAGACATAGAATTTTTGTTTTCTTAGATGGATTACTTAAAAGGTAAAGAAAAATCTGTTATAATCTCTCAGGAGTAGACCAGTAGTCCAGTGAACTTTGTTCTTTTAGGAGAGGAAAAAAACAGTAATAGTTGGCACGTGTACACTATTAATATTAAAGCTCATTTTAAAACTTTATAATAAATCCGTTCAGTCTTAACTAACTTAACCACATGAGATACACTTCTCTCTTTGTTTTTGTTGTTGTTTTTCCCATAGACTGTTTACAACTTTCCATATCAGTTCAGGTTTTTGTCCTTTCACTCTCCTCTTTCTCTGAAACATTCTTTAAATTACCTCTAGATGACTACTTTAGGACAAAATTACTCTTTTTTCCCCCCACACTTAACAAAAACATACTCTACCTTCATTCCTTGGATACTTTTCATACAGAAATATTTACCTTAACCCTAGTTCATTTCTAATACTTTTGTCTACATATAAAATAATAATTTTTAACCGTTAGTAACCTTTATTTTATAGAAAATGTTGTGTAGTAGACAACAGAATTACGTGTCATATACTAGCATTTTGTAGCAGATTAGCACATTTGATGAATATATTGTCTCATAACTTCTAGACATATATGCTTCTTCATAGTAAACCTCAGTGTGACAAGAACATGTTTATTAACCGACCTAAATATCTTTAGTTTCTTTGTAAGAATAAGAAGGCAAAAATATATATACTTAAACTTATATTCAGTAGTTAATGTTCCTATGTTTTATCTCACTTAGGAATGATCCTGATATTCAATAAATATCTGTTATTTAACATAATATAACTTGGAAAGCTCAAGTTACCAAAAAGATTTTAGAAAATGCTTCAAAATAGTCATATTTTAAAACACACTTATTTTTGAAATAAAGTTGGCCAGAATAGTGATTCAGTTTGATTAAAATCAAACCTGTAAGTTTTATAACCTTAAACATCTAGCAAGTGATAATATTAGCTTATCAGAGTAGTAAGTCCAGGTAGAATGAAATGTATGCCTGCATTACACTTAATGCTGACAACTTTGAGGACATTGCTATTTTTTTTTTAAACAATGATATGAAAGTTTTGTTATTTACCAGATCACATTGTTTTCAAATCATTTGAACTTGAAGAGCATTTTGGTTAGTTTCTGTATCACTGAGAATTTTAGGAATATTAAGAATAAATCCCCTACATATGAAAGAGTTCTGTTCTGGGAGTGATTTGTAAGTCCAGCTTATTCCTAAGTCCAACAAAGTGAGCTTAGGTACCCAACTAACACAATTGGCTACATAGTACTGTACTATAATAGGTTTATAATATTCACACAAATAATGTAAAAAACCAAAATAAAGCATTTTTAGTCTTACAGTGAAATGCCTTGAAAAGTACAGTAGTACAGTATGACAGCTGACATACAGGGACTGGCACAGAATGAATAGGCAAAAAGAGTTACTGATTGGAGGAGGGAAAGGAGGTGGGAGATGGTAGAGCTGAAGGATCAATCAGCAATAGGAGACGGATGACAAACTGTAATTTCACACATGCCTGATGCTGATGGCACAGGTTCTGGTTCCTTGCTGGATTCAGTTCTGTCTACCTCTAAATGATCCAGTAATGCCTGGGTAGTACTTTTTTTCTGATCATAGATGATATGGTAGCACTGGATTACATTCTCAGTGGCGGCTGTGATTTTCCTGTACTTTTCTACATTCAGGTCCTGTGTCTCAGGAACAGTGCCTCCTCAGATAAAGAAAATCCTCTGCAATTTCTTGCGTCGTGAATTTCTTTAATTACTTCGTCTTCCTCTTGTCCCTCCACTCTCTCAACTATTTTCATTTTTGTTTTCTTCATTATCACTTGCTGCTTCTTAGCAGTACCATGCTTGCTTCTAGACATCTTGGATTTGAAATAAAGACACTCTACTACCATATTGAAGAAGGTGGGGAAAACCACTAGACCATTCAGGTATGACCTAAATCTAACCCTTATGATTATACAGTGGAGGTGAGAAATAGATTTAAGGGACTAGATCTGATAGAGTGCCTGATGAACTATGGACGGAGGTTCATGACACTGTACAGGAGTCAGGGAGCAAGACCATCCCCAAGAAGAAGAAATGTAAAAAAGCAAAATGGCTATCTGAGGAGGGCTTACAAATAGCTGTGAAAAGAAGAGAAGCAAAAAGCAAAGGAGAAAGGAAAGATACACCCATTTGAATACAGAGTTCCAACGAATAGCAAGGAGAGATGAGAAAGCCTTCCTTAGCAATCAGTGCAAAGAAATAGAGGAAAACAATAGAATGGGAAAGATTAGAGATCTCTGCAAGAAAATTAGAGATACCAAGGGAACATTTCATGCCAAGATAGAGTCGATAAAGGACAGAAATGTATGGACCTAACAGAAGCAGAAGATATTAAGAAGAGGTGGCAAGAATATGCAGAAGAACTGTACTAAAAAGATCTTCATGACCCAGATAATCATGATGGTGTGATCACTCATGTAGAGCCAGACATCCTGCAATGTGAAGTCAAGTGGGCCTTAGGAAGCATCACTATGAACAAAGCTAGTAGAGGTGATAGCATTCCAGTTGAGCTATTTGAAATCCTAAAAGATGATGCTGTGAAAGTGCTGCACTCAATTTGTCAGCAAATATGGAAAACTCAGCAGCGGCTACAGGACTGGAAAAGGCCATTTTTCATTCCAATCCCAAAGAAAGGCAATGCTAAAGAATGCTCAAACTACTGCACAATTGCAGTCATCTCACATGCTAGTAAAGTAATGCTCAAAATTCTCCAAGCCAGGCTTTAGCAATACGTGAACTGTGAACTTCCAGATGTTCAAGCTCGTTTTCGAAAAGGTAGAGGAACCAGAGATCAAATTGCCAACACCTGCTAGATCATCAAAAAAGCAAGAGAGTTCCAGAAAAACATCTATTTCTGCTTTATTGACTATGTCCAAGCCTTTGACTGTGTTGATCACAACAAACTGTGGAAAATTCTGAAAGAGATGGAAATACCAGACCACCTGACCTGCCTCTTGAGAAATCTGTATGCAGGTCAGGAAGCAACAGTTAGAACTGGACATGGAACAACAGACTGGTTTCAAATAGGAAAAGGAGTACATCAAGGCTGTCTATTGTCACCCTGCTTATTTAACTTACATGCAGAGTAAGTACATCATGAGAAATGCTAGGCTGGAAGAAGCACAAGCTGGAATCAAGATTGCTGGGAGAAATTTCAGTACCCTCAGATATGCAGATGACACCATCCTTATCGCAGAAAGTGAAGAGGAACTAAAAATCCTCTTGATGAAAGTGAAAGAGGAGAGTGAAAAAGTTGGCTTAAATCTCAACTTTCAGAAACTAAGATCATGGCATCTGGTCCCATCACTTCATGGGAAATAGATGGGGAAACAGTGTCAGACTTTATTTTTGGGGGCTCTGAAATCACTGCAGATGGTGATTGCAGGCATGATAGTAAAAGCTGCTTACTCCTTGAAAAGAAGGTTATGACCAACCTAGACAGCGTATTAAAAAGCAAAGACATTACTTTGTCAACAAAGTTCCGTCTAGTCAAGGCTATGGTTTTTCCAGTAGTCATGTATGGATGTGAGAGTTGGATGGGGAAGAAAGCTGAGTGCAGAAGAATTGATGCTTTTGAACAGTGGTGTTGGAGAAGACTCTTGAGAGTCCCTTGGACTGCAAGAAGATCCAACCAGTCCATCCTAAAGGAGATCAGTCCTGGGTGTTCATTGGAAGGACTGATGTTGAGATTGAAACGCCAATACTTTGGCCGCCTCATGCGAAGAGTTGACTCTTTGGAACAGACCCTGATGCTGGGAAAGATTGGGGGCAGGAGGAGAAGAGGATAACAGAGGATGAGATGGCTGGATGGCATTATCGAGTTGATGGACATGGGTTTGGGTAGACTGTGGAAGTTGGTGATGGATAGGGAGGCCTGGCGTGCTGCAATTCATGGGGTCACAAAAAGTTGGACATGACTGAGCGACTGAACTGAAGTTATTTCTGAGATACAATTTAAGATTAATAATCAGACAAGAAGGATATTGACAAATTGGGTGAACTTCAAACAGCTTTTGTAATACCTATACTAATAACATATGTCCATACACATACAATCTAAAAGGCTTATCACATACCTGACAGAGATGAGAGACCTACGTATTGAAAAAACTATTAAGACATTAATGAATGCAATAGAAGAAGACAGTTAAATGGGAAGACAATCTGTGCTCATGGCTTGGAAGAATTAATATTGTTAAAATTTCCATACTACCTAAATCTACAGGTTCAGTGCAATGCCTATTAAAATTCCAGTGGTATTTTTCACAGAGTAAACAGCCTTAAAATGTGTATGGAACCATAGAAGACCTTGAGTAGTCAAAGCAATCAAGAGAACAGATAATAAAGTTGGCGGCATCATGCTCCCTGCTTTTTAACTATCTTACAAAGCTATAGTAATTAAAACAGTTTGACATATTGTCATAAAAACAGACACATAGATCAATGGAACAGAATAGAAGGCTCAGAATTAAACTTATATGGTCAATTAATATATCACAAAGAAAGTTAGAATATGCAATGGGGATAGTAGAGTTTCTTCCATAAATGGTACTGGGAAAATTGGACAGCCAGATGCAAAAGAAGGAAAGTGGATCATTGTCTTACAGTGTACACAAAAATTAACTCAAATGGGTTGAAAACTTGAACTTAAGACCTGAAACCATAGTAGTCCTAGAAGAAAGCATAAGCTCTAAGCTCCTTGACATAGGTCTTGGCTATGTTATTTCGAATCTGATGCAAAAGCAATAAAAGCAAAAACAAGTGGGACTGCATTAAAGTAAAATTCTTCTGCACAGTAAAGGAAAGCATCAACAAGATGAAAATGCAACCTACTCAATGGTAGAAAATAATTGCAGATCATAATCTGATAAGGGGCTTATATCCAAAATATATAAAGCATTTATACAAGATAATAGCAAACCCCCCTAGTAATCATGTTTATGTAATGAACCCCAGTAAAAACTGAAATTTTTATCCTTGAATGTATTTCCCTGGTAAACAATACTCTGTGCATTGTTATGCATTAATATGCCAGGTGAGCTTCTCAGGTGGTGCTGGTGGTAAAGAACCTGCCTGCCAGTGCTGGAGACATAAAGAGACACAGGTTCAATCCCTGGGTTGGGAAGATCCCCTGGAGAAGGGCATGGCAACCCATTCAAATGTTCTCACCTGGAGAATCCCTTGGACAGAGGAGTCTAGAGGGCTACAGTCCATAGGGTTGCACAGAGTTGGACATGACTGAAGTGACTTAGCATGCACGCCAGGAGGGTGATATATCCTGAGTTTCTGAGGAGGGGACATAGAAACTTTGTCCTTGGGACCCTCTTAAACTTTGCCTTATATGCCTATCTTATTTTGGCTAAGCCTGATTTAGGTATTTTTTTGCAATAGTAATACTGTAATTGTAAGTATGGTGCTTTTCTGAGTTCTGTGACTTGTTCTGCTAAATTATTGAACTTAAGAGGGTAGTTGGAACCCCAGATTTATAGTTAGTTAGTCATAAGTATGGGTGGATTGGAGTCCCTCAGCTCTATTGCTGGCTTCTGGGGGTGGTAAAGGATTATGTCTCATTGTGAAGGATTGTGCCCTAGCTTGTAAAGACTGGCTCAACTCTGGGTCGTTCATGACCCAGTTGCATCGCAGGATGAATAGTACAAGGGGATTGGGTAGCCCATCATTCTGTAAGGAGAACTACACTTTATCTTCCAGTTTTCAGAATGAGTCGCTGGCCTTGAGCTCTGCCTCAAGTCCTCTAGTCCAGAGCCTTTTAGTTTACTGTGTAGAATGGAAACCTACAGTCTTTCACTAGGGGAAGTAAAGAGGTTGTAGTTGGGTTAAATAAGCTGGGTTAAATAAACTAGGTTCAACCAGTTCTTCAGTTTCCAACTTCGCTTTCATTCAGAAGTACCTAGTCTTTTCCATTTCTTTGTCTTTCTGACATTCTTTTTTTTTTTTAATTTTTTTAATTTTTAGTTTTGGCTGTGCTGTGTCTTTTTGCTGCATAGACTTTTTTGTCTCGTTTCAGACAGTGGGGGTGACTGTCTAGTTGCGGTACAAGAGCTTCTCATTGTGGTGCCTTTTCTTGTTGCAGAGTGTAAACTCTAGGGCATGTGGGCTTTGGTAGTTGTGGCTCCTGGACTCTGGAGGACAGGCTCAATAGTTGTGGCACATGGGCTTAGTTGCTTTATGCCATGTGGGATCTTCCAGGATTGGGGATCAAAGCTGTTTCTCCTGCATTGGCAGGCAGATTGTTTACCACTGAGCCACCAAGGAAACCCTTTCTGAAGTTCTGCAGTGGGAATGCATGCTTCTTAGCTGTATACCCAGAAGAATCTGTATATCTAGATGTCGTAACACTTGTTTCTTAACCATTTTTTCTTCTTTTTGTCATCTTCTTCATTGTATTTTTCATTTTTATATTTGTGATAAAGAATTGAGAAACTGAGTATTGTTTTTGTACCTATTACTACCTGAATTTTGTTTTTTCAGCTAGTTGAGTGTTTGATATCTAAATAAATGTTTGGTGAATATTCAAAATAGCAGATATATTTACTTTGCTGTAAATGAATATAATTAAAAAATCTAAAATTACTGTGATTAAGTTTTTATTAATATGAAAGCATAAACATGGATATAAAGTTTCATATAAAATGTTCTGAAGTATTTTTAATTTCTGTAGTTTCCAGCTGATAATTTCCAGTAAGTTACATATCTTATTTAATGGAGAGGACTGTATGGCTTAACAGTGTGATTTATCTGCTAGGCCTAGCTACCAAGTAGGACTATTTAAAAAACCAGAACTGAAACTACTTCAGCAGAGAAAATTGTTAGATGTTATCTATAGTCTTCCTACTAAACTGTAAATATTACATGAGAAGGTATTTCAACATGGTGTTGAGCTTTGTGAACACTTAATAAATAGTTGGTGATCAACTGATGACAGTATGTGAAATCTTATACATGACTAAGAAAGATTGAAAAACCAAGTGTAATCTCAGTTAGGGATTGGTGTTTAAAAATTCACCAGAGCAGTTACTAAAATGTGAGGGAAAAAATGGCTGCTGCAAGGGGGGCAAGGTAGATCTCTGGGATGGGAGTTGGAGCTTCAGAGTTCAGCATCCTTTCTCACAAGGTGACTTCATTGCCTTTTTTTCTCTTTTATTTTTTTGCCTTACAGAAAACTCGTCTGAGAATGTTCAGACATGCAAAAGGGTAAATAAGTATTTACTTTTATTGAAGTATCAAGGTTTGATTTCCTTAAGGAAAGAAGTTCTATAAAGCTGCCCTCAAAGGGACTTCCCTAGTTAAGAATTTACCTTGCAATACAGCGGACTGGGTTTCACCCCTGGTGGGGAAACTAAGATCCCACATGCTGTGGAGCACCATGAGCAGCAACTACTGAGCTCTTGTGCTCCAGAGCCCGTGCCACAACTAGAGTCTGTATTTCACAGCCAAGACCTGATGCAGTCAAATAAATAAATGAGAAAAGAAAAGGAAAAAAAAAAACGCCCTGCAAATTCTGGGAAATTGAGTAGGTTTACTTACTAGCTAAGCATACCTTCTGGAATACGTAATTGTTGGAGTACAGTGACTAAGTGCTGTCTACCCAAGATTTCCCAGTTGTTTGAGGCTGTTTTTAAATTGTTGATGTTCAGACTTCAGTTTTCACAGGTGTTCTGTTACCTGATATGAGTAACAGATTCATCACTAAATCTATTACAGTATGTACTTTTATATTTTCCTCACTCCCACCTAGCTCTCTATCACCAGATTTTAGGCTGTCTGCCCTTAGTTGGATGTTAAAGCAGCCAGAAAACTGGAAATTTCTTGGTATAGTCATTGTTACGTAGTAGTTGTGCTTGTCATTGCACTTTGGAATGTATCCAAAGGTATTCTAGGTGAGTCTGTAATTGGCCAAATTTTTCTTTTAGGAAAATTAGTTTCTTTTATAATGTGTAAATCTGTTAAATTAGAATAGAAAATGGCAGTAGTACTCAACAGACACACTAGTCCGTTGTATATAATTTTTTAATTTATTTATTCTTAATTGGAGGGTGATTGCTTTACAATATCGTGTTGGTTTCTACCATACATCAACATGAAATCAGCCACAGGTGCACATATGTCTTCTCCCTCTTGAACCTCCCTCCCACTACCAACCCTATCACAGAGCACAGGTTTGAACTCCCTGCATCATACAGCAAATACCCACTGGCTATTTATCAGTTGTGTATTAAATCTTGTGATGGGAAATATGAATTTGCCTTTGAAATATGATTTGATTTCATTTCTGTGTTTACCTATGCCAAATGAAACAGGGTTGGATTTTGTTTACAAAGGCTCCAGTAATTTCCCAGGTGTGGAGGCGTCAGATAAACAGAGATTATAATTTTATCACAGATGGCAAGAAACAGGACTAGTTACACAGATGTGTGAGGAATAAAGTCTCCTACTTACTCTATATCTCTCCTTTTTGCTGAAGTTTCCTTCTGTTGGTAATTTTCAACTGCTGAATTGTGTGAATTGAGAAATTCAAATGATTGCAGCTTTTCTTTTTTTCCTGTAAGAAGAACTAGGCATGGACAACAGTGATTTATAAAATTTGCTGTCAACTTGAAATATTTCCTCTTCTCCCCTTTGAACAGTAATAGCATTTTCTCATTTCTTATTTTTAGCTTTGACTTTAATCTTTTCAACTTGTCCATAGCCAGCACCTTATTTTCTTCTTGGTATCCTTTTTTCCCTTCTTTTAAATGTAGCCAGGATTTTTATTATAGTGGAAACAGGGCTGATTAGCTTTAGTTGATAGCTATGTCAGATATGAGATGAGTGATTTTAGTTTAAAATACAGCTGACCCAAACTACAAAAATAAAAGACTCAACACCACCAGTGCTTCTTTTTTTTTCAACTTTATTTTTTTTTTTAATTTTCAATTTTATATTGGAATCACCAGTGCTTTTTAAATGATGTCTGTTGAGGACCAGTTTTAGTGTGTGTGTGTGTGTGTTTTTAGAATTTTACATTTCTGACGAAAAATACGTAAAAATACAAGGCTTAATCTTTTTGTTAGAATAATTGATGTAAAAAAAACCATCACATCATCAAAAAAGTTTCTGAATGTTTATTCTCTTTCTACAGTTACCTTGTCGAGGATTTGTAATGAAGTTTGTGGACTGGTGTTGGTCTGCAGACTACTTTGGTTAGTACTGCTCTAGATTTCCAAGTAAATAAGGAAAACCAAGGATGCTGCATAGTGTGTTTGGTTACACACCAGATTGTGTGCTCTTCAAGGCATGTTTGTGTTACTCATCTTTTTTGAGAGCTTAGGATAGGACCTATTGGGAAGGTGGTTGAAGCTAGGTGATGAAGATCATACAGTGATAACAATTGGAGTCATAAAACCGAGTGGGCTAGAACAAATGCTGCAAATATTCAAAACTGAATTGGGAAGTAGTAACATAAGAGGGTTTCCGTATCAGATTATCTTCTTTTTCTTCAGGAATAAAATAGGCCTTAAAATTTTTTTCTAATGAAGTGCATTCTATACTAATGGCAATTAGAGACAGGTTTAATCATTTTGCTCTACTTTAAGAATACAAAAAAAAAAACCCCATACATAAAATAAACAACACAGACTTAGTGTAGCACAGGGAGCTATATTCAGAACTATATGATGGGAGAAGCGAAAAATATATATAGATACACACATATATAGTGTAACTGAATTGCTTTGCTATACACCTGAAAATAACAATATTATAAATCAACTATACTAAAAAAAATATACAAAAGCTGCACGAGGCCAAAGATAGTTTATAGGAAGGAATAAAACTTAGATTTAACAAGATTGAACCACTTCAAATTACCATTTTTGTAGTTCAAAAACAGTTGAATGCTGGTAGCTTTATGGAGCTCAGTCTGTAGATGTAGTAACATGGAATGTTGATGCTGGGGGTAGAGTACATAGGAGATCCCCTTCATTTAATTTTAGGGAAGCTAAAGCTCAGAGAAATGTTTCAAATAGCAAAACCATTTTCTGACTGCAAGTGCAGTAAATCAGATTTTACTAATTCGCATGCTAAGTAGCTCAGATATGTCTGCCTCTTTTCTACCCTATGCACCATAGCCTGACAGGCTTCGCTGTCTATGGGGTTCTCTAGGCAAAAATACTGGAGTAGGTTGCCATGCCCTCCTCCAGGGAATCTTCCTGACCCAGGGATCAAACCTGTGTCTCTTATGTCTCCTGCGTTGGCAGATGGGTTCTTTACCACTAGGCAGCCCCTTTTACTGAAAGTAAGTAAAAGACAAAACTACTTTTCTTTTGGACTATTTCTGCTTATGATTTGGACGATGCACTACTTTAAATAATAGCATAAATAATTTCAAAGGAAATATTTAATTTTTTAAAAACAAGAAAACTTTTGAAAACACTAGTTTACCTAAACCATTTTTTGGGCCGTTTCACTTGCTTTAGCTCATTTTATGATTTTTTTGTTCCAAGAGGCTATAGAAATGCAACTAAGATCTTTTGACCTAGTATTTGATCTTTAATTGTGTAAATATATATTCTTTTATTATTATTATTAGAAAATCTTTTTTGACGGTGCTAGGTCTTTGTTGCAGCACACAAGCTTCTCTGGTTGTGGCACTTGGGCTCACTAGTTGCAGCACATGGGCTTTTGTTGCTCCAAGACATGTGGGATCTTAGTTCCCCACCCAAGGATTGAACCTGGGTGTCCCATGCATTGGAAGGTAGATTCTTAATCACTGGACTGCCAGGGAAGTCCCTAAATATATTTTTGACAGAAAATATTCTTAAGAAATAAATCAGGAGAAAAAAACATTCTGTTTATAACCATTGACTAACAAGCTAATATTAATAGTCACTAGAGGCAAATTGCTTTTGCTTTCCTGAGGTCTTAAGTTCTTTGTGTTGACAACTGGTAGCATTCTGTAGTTTTTAGGCTTAACTAAAAAAATATCTGCACATTTTGCATAGGAAAGTTTTTGGAACCCTGACAAAAATGTTGACAAGTAAAGGTTTGTTTTTGGTTACCACGAGTAATTTCTATGGGGGTTGAACTATTATTAGTTCTTGGTTAGCTTTCTGTGCTTCGAAGTCTGTTTTCCTTAGAAATGATGATGAATTTAAATCCTCTTGATGTGTTCCAGTTCACTTTCAGTTAAGTCGCTCAGTCGTGTCCGACTCTTTGAGACCCCATGAACCGCAGCACACCAGGCCTCCCTGTCCATCACCAACTCCCTGAGTCCACCCAGACCCATGTCCATCGAGTCAGTGATGCCATCCAGCCATCTCATCTTCTGTTGTCCCCTTCTCCTGCCCTCAGTCTTTCCCAGCATCAGGGTCTTTTCAAATGAGTCCGCTCTTCGCAACAGGTGGCCAAAGTATTGGAGTTTTAACCTCAACATCAGTCCTTCCAACGAACACTCAGGACTGATCTCCTTTAGGATGGACTGGTTGGATCTCCTTACAGTCCAAGGGACTCTCAAGAGTCTTCTCCAACACCACACTTCAAAAGCATCAATTCTTCTGCGCTCAGCTTTCTTTATAGTCCAACTCTCACATCCATACATGACTACTGGATAAACCATAGCCTTGACTAAATGGAACTTTGTTGGCAAAGTAATGTGTCTGCTTTTGAATATGCTGTCTAGGTTGGTCATAACTTTCCTTCCGAGGAGTAAGCGTCTTTTAATTTCATGGCTGCAATCACCATCTGCAGTGATTTTGGAGCCCAAAAATAAAGTCAGCCACTGATTCCCCTGTTTCCCCATCCATCTGCCATGAAGTGATGGGACTAGTTCATTTAACTCTCTGAAGTTCTTAATTACTGTTCCCATTAAGTGGTTGGAGAAGCAAATATTTATATCTCTTGCATTATCTTGCTTAATTCCTAATCATTCATTCTTCTTGGATATAACATAGTCACTAAAGAAGTAGCTATTTATTCAAACAATTGCCTTGGCACATTCCAACAATATTTTTTTTCCTTACCATGTTAAGAAAAAACCCACATGCAATATAATTAAAAAAGAGAGTTATTTCCAAGTAGGATGAGGTTGATGGTAAGTATATTATTTGTGGGTGAGAATTTTCTGCTGTTTTTTTTAAATTATTTATGTAAGTTGCAAGCAGTACTGACCATGGTAAGGAATATTTCTTCAATTAAACTTTGTTTCTTTCTTGGAAAAATAGAACTACCTAAATTCAAGGTCATTTATATTTAAGTGAATAAGATACTTATCCTAGAAGTTTATTGTTTATCTTTGACGATATTTTATCTAGTTCATTACAAAGAGCTACAAGCTATTCACTGCATTGATTCATCACTTATATTTGATACACTTAAGAAATAGTACTTTTGGGTTATTGAATTTATGTCCCCGATATTCTTCTTGGTAGTAAGAAGCAGGATTTTCCACATTAATTTGTATTTATTATATTAGACTAGCAGGTTTTACTTTCCTCTTTTCATCCACAATAAAATTAGAGATATTAATGATTCTTATATGGTAATTCTAGTTTTGATTTTTTGAGAAGTCTCCGTACTGTTTTCCAGAGCAGCTGCACCCATTTATATTCCCAACAGTGCATGACAGTTCCCTTTTCTCCACGTCCTTGCCAGCGTTTATTTGTTGTCTTTTGATGAAAGCCATTCTGACAGTTCTGAGTTGATGTCTAACTGTGATTTTGATTTGCGTTTACTTGATGATTAGTGAGGCCCAGTGTCTTGTGTCTGTTTGTCTGTCATACGTAGGTCTTCTTTGGGGAAATGTCTATTCAAGTTTTCTGCCCATTTAAACTTTTTTTTTTTTGCGCTATTGAGTTGTATGAATTCTTTGGATATTAACTGCTTATCAGATATATTGTTTGAAAACATCTTCTCCTATTCAGTAGATGGCCTTTTAGAATAAATTTTGGAATTATTTGTTCTGGTTCTGTGAAAAATGCTATTGGTATATTGATAGTGATTACATTGCATCTGTAAATACCTTGGGTAATATGGTCATATTAACAAAACTAATCGTTCTAATTTGTAAACACAGTATTTCTTTTTGTCTATGTTATCTTTTGTTTCTTTCATTAGGGTCTTAAAAGTTTTTCATATATAGGTCTTTACCTCCTTTGTTAGTTTTTTTCCTAGTATCTTATTCTTTTATAACTGGTATTTACAACACACTCCAGTATTCTTGGAAAAGGAATGGCAATCCACTCCATTATTCTTGCCTGGAGAATTCCATCAACAGAGCACCTGGCAGGCTACAGGCCACGGGGTCGCAAGAGTTGGACACTACTTAGCGACTAAACCACCACCGATATTCCAGCATGGAAAGTTCCATGGACAGAGGAGCCTAGCTTGCTGGGTACAGTCCATGGGGTCGCAAAGAGTTGGACACAACTGAGTGACTGAGCACACACATACATTTTAAATTTTCTCTTCTAATAATTCTGTAAGTGTATAGAAATGCAACAAATTTCTGTATGCTAATATTGTATCCTGCAACTTTACCGGGTTCATTTATGAGTTCTAATAGTTTTTTAGTGATATCTTTAGGATTTTCTATATATAGTATCATCATCTGTGAAGTGACAGTTTTACTTCTCTTTCGATTCGGATTCCTTTTTTTATTTATTTTTTCTTGTTCAGCTTCTGTGGCTGGAACTTCTAATTCTGTGTTGAGTAACAGTGGCCAGAGTGGGCATCCTATTTTGTCCCTGATCTTAGAGGAAAGGCTTTCCGCTTTTCACCATTGAGTATGATGTTGGTTGTAGGTTTGTCCCATATGACCTTTATTATGTTGAGGTATGTTCCTCTGTACCCACTTTGTTGAGAGTTGTTATCCTAAATGGATGTTTAATTTTGTCAGAAGCTTTTTCTGCATCTCTTGAGATGATCATAGGATTTTTATTCTTCAGTTTGTTAATGTGGTATGTCTCATTGATTTTTGGATTTGAACCATCCTTGCATCCCTGGAATAAATCCCACTTGATCATGGTGTATGATCCTTTTAATGTATTGTTGAATTTGGTTTACTAATATTTGTTGAGAATTTTTGCATCCTACTAATATTTGTTGAGAATTTTTGCTTCCAGGCCTGAAATTTTCTTTTTTTTTTTTCATAGTGCCTTTGTCTGGTTTTGTGTCAGATGATGCTGGCCTCAAAGAATGAGTTTAAAAGCATTTCTTTCCCTTCAGTTTTTGTTGGAATAGTTTGAGGATAGGCATTAACTCTTCTTTAAATGTTTAGTAGAATGTATACCCATGGCGGATTCATGTCAATGTATGGCAAAACCAACACGATAATGTAAAGAAAATAAATAAATAAATTAATTAAATAAAAAAATAAATATTTAGTAGAGTTCACCTGTGAAGCCTTCTGGTCCTACACTTGTTTATTGGGGTTTTTTTGTTTGTTTGTTTTTTTCAGTTACTAATTCAGTTTCACTACTGGTAATTAGTCTGTACTATATATATATATATATATATATATTACCCCCCGCCCCAGTTAAGTCTTGGGAGATTGTACATTTCTAGGAATTTATCCATTTCTCCTTGGTTGTCCATTTAATTGGCATATACTTGTTTGTAGTAATCTCTTATGACCCTTTATATTTCTGTGCTGTCAGTTGTAAATTCTCCTTTTTCCTTTATCACTTTATTTATCTAGGCCTGTGTTTTTTCCTGATGAGTCTAGCTAAGGTTTATCAATTTGGTGTGTCATTTCAAAGAATCAACTCTTAATTTCATTGATCTTTTTGTTTTTGTTTTGTTTTAGTCTCTATTTCATTTATTTCTGCTCTGGTCTTTATTATTTCTTTTTTGTCTATTTTAAATTATTGACCTGCACAGAAGAATTTCAAATAATTTATGTATATACTTTGCCTCCAAGAAGCTGGAGTAGAACTTCCTATTCCTTAAGTGTGGGCTGCTCATGGTGACTTCCCACCAAACAGTAGATTATAGAAAAGGGAGAGAAAATAGAAATTTTATAGTGGAGAAACCTGAAAAACACTCTGCTAGGCTTCATGAACAGTGGATAAACCCTGTTGCTAGCATGTATTCTTGATATGGTATGATGAGGTTGAAAATTTATCTCTAGTTTTTCTCCCAAATCCTATATCCCAGAATAACCATGAGAAAAGCATGAGGCAAATCCACACTGAGGAATATTCTACACAGTACCTGACCAGCACTCCTCAAAATTGTCAAGGTTACCAAATACAAGGAAAGTTTGAAAAACTGTCATAGCCAAGAGAAATTTAAGGAGAAATGGTGACTAAATGTGATAACGTGGATGGGATCCTGGAGCATAAAAAGCACACCAGGTGAAAACTAAGGAAATATGAATAAAGTATAGATTGTGGTTAATAATAATGTATCAGTATTGATTCACTAATTGTCACAAGTAAGGTGTAAGGTATTCATAGCCAAGGAAATTGAGTATGTGGTACTAACTCTGTACTATTTTCACAGCTTTCCTGTATGTCTGTGTTAGACTTTTATTAAAAACATTAAAAAAATTGTAGATACTATTAGTGCTTTCTATATGCCTTTCAGATTGCATTCTCCTTATCCTCTGAAGTAACCTCTGGCCTGCATTAGGTGTTGATTATCAACCTCATGCATAATATTACATTTTTACTATGTATGTTTTAAATCTATAGTATTTTTCATCTGATAAAATTTTATATAAATAGTATCATTTCTTTATATGTTTGTGTGCAGTTGCCTTTTTTGTTATTGTTGTTCAGCATTGTGTGTTTTTGCTTTATTTGTATTGATAAATATAATTCTAATTCATTTACTGTGTATTAGTCCATCATTTGATTGTCACTGACCATTTTTGTTGTTGTCCTGGACATTTGGTTGATTCTAATTTATTACTATATGAACATTGTTGAAATAACCATTCCTGTATGGGACTCCCAGTGCACAGACATAAGACTTACTTGAAGGTTTTTCCATTGTAGAAAAGTTGTTGAATTCTAGAATATGTACATCTTAAATTTTGATAAATAATACAAAATATTGTGGCCACAAGACTGGAAAAGGTCAGTTTTCATTCCAATCCCAAAGAAAAGCAATGCCAAAGAATGTTCAAACTACTGCACAATTGCACTCATCTCATATGCTAGCAAAGTAATACTTAAAATTCTCCAGGCTAGGCTTCAACAGTACCTGAACCATGAACTTCCAGATGTTCAAGCTGGACTTAGAAACAACAGAGGAACCAGAGATCAAATTGCTAGCATCCACTGGATTGTCGAAAAAGCAAGAGTTCCAGAAAAACATCTACTTTTATTGACTATGCCAAAGCCTTTGACTGTGTGGATCACAACGAACTGTGGAAAATTCTTCAAAAGATGCAAATACGAGGCCACTTGACCTGCCTCCTGAGAAATCTGTATGCAGGTCAAGAAGCAGCAGTTAGAACTGGTCATGGAACAATAGACTGGTTCCAAATAGGAAAAGGAGTATGTCAAGGCTGTATATTGTCACCCTGCTTATTTAACTTATATGCAGAGTACATCATGTGAAGTGCCAGGATGGATGAAGCACAAGCTGGAATCAAGATTGCTGGAAGAAATACCAATAACTTCAGATACACAGGTGACACCACCCTTATTGCAGAAAGTGAAGAAGAACTAAGTCTCTTGATGAAAGTGAAAGAGGAGAGTGAAAGAGTTGGCTTAAAACTCAACATTCAGAAAACTAAGATCATAGCCTCTGGTCCCATCACTTCATGGCAAATAGATGGGGAAACAATGGAAACAGTGTCAGACTTTATTTTGGGGGGCTCCAAAATCACTGCAGATGGTGACTGCAGCCATGAAATTAAAAGACGCTTACTCCTTGGAAGAAAAGCTATGACCAACCTAGACAGCATATGAAAAAGCAGAGACATGACTTTACCAACAAAGGTCCGTCTAGTCAAAGCTATGGTTTTTCCAGTAGTCTTGTATAGATGTGAGAGTTGGACTATAAAGAAAGCTGAGCGCCTAGGAATTGATGCTTTTGAAGTGTGGTGTTGGAGAAAACTCTTGAGAATCCCTTGGACTGCAAGGAGATCCAACTAGTCAATCCTAAAGAAAATCAGTCATGAATATTCTTTGGAAGGACTAATGATAAAGCTGAAACTCCAGTACTTTGGCCACCTGATGCGAAGAGCTGACTCATTGGAAAAGGCCCTGATACTGGGAAAGATTGAAAGTGGGAAGAGAATGGAACAACAGAGGATAAGATGGTTGGATGGCATCCCTGACTCTATGGACATGAGTTTGAGTAAGCTCCAGGAGTTGGTGATGAACAGGGAGGCCTCGCGTGCTGCAGTCCATGGCATTGCCAAGAGTCAGACAGGACTGAGCAGCTGAACTGAACTAAATACAAAATTGCTCTTTAGAAATGTTCTATTCCCACCATAGTATATGAGAGTTGTTGATAAAGTGAAGAAACAACATTTAGTGTTGTGGAATAGTTTACTTTTTGCCAGTGTAATGGATGGGAAGTGCTCTTAGTTTCAGTTCAGTTTCTTTATTACTAGTTTAGGTTGCTTTTTTTAGCCAACTTTTTCACTCTCTTGTTTCACTTTCATCAAGAGGCTCTCCACTTTTTGCCATTAGGATGGTATCATCTGCATATCTGAGGTTATTGATATTTCTCCCAGCAATCTTGATTTCAGCTTGAGCTTCATCCAGCCCAGCATTTCTAATTATGTGCTCTGCATATGAGTTAAATAAGCAGGGTGACATTATACAGCCTTGATGGACTCCTTTCCCTATTTTGAACCAGTCCATTGTTCCATATCCGGTTCTAACTCTTGCTTCTTGGCTTAATGGATGAGCTTACACATCTGAAGCAAGGTTCTCGAGCAACACCCCAACATGTTTAGCAAACGGTGGGCTGGACATGATGGCATTTTTCACTCCTGGGTGGAAGGGATAGTTTAGTCACTAATTCGTGTCCGTATGGAAGAGAAGATTGCCAGTTATAGGGGGAAGTACATCAGATTGGCTCATTAGTTACCAGGGAAATCAGAGGCCCACACCTCTCATCACCCTTTTTATAAAAAAAGCCACTATCTGGAGCCTGGGACAAGTTTGTAAGGTCAGTCATGTGAGTAAAGCAGGTGCTGTTAGGCAAGGGATGTACAGAGAACAAGAAAACAGCCATCTTGAGTGACCTGACTGTAGAGTTCTTTTTAACCTTAAATGAAATACAGATGTAATTATAACTCACATATAATAAAGTTAATATGCATAATTTCTAATTAGTATGGTGTCATTAGTATAATGTCAAGTTATGAGGAAAATAAAAAAGTAAAGTAATTTAAAATATATATTTAAAAATGTGAATGTTGAAGAACTTTTGCTTCCATTAAGATTTTGTGCTTCCACTTCAGGGCAAGCAGGTTCAATCCTTGGTCAGGAACTAAGGTCTTGCATGCCATGTGGTGCAGTCAAAAAATGAAAGAAAAAACAAAAACAAATGTAAATGAATTACAGGTATATATAGCATCATTGTGAATGCACAGCAATAAGTGCAGACAGATATAGATGTTTTGGTTTGGTAGTTTAGATATAAAAATACGAATGATATTGCCTCTGGTAATGAGATTTTGTAAAATGCTCAACCACCTGTTTATAAAGTTCTGACCAAACCAAAGTCCAAGCTATGTTAGCTGCATTCCTGGAAAGTTCAGAACTTATTAAAACTGTGCAAAAAATACTTTTTTTATGTAAAAAATAAAAGACTGATCTCTAGGTCTAATTAATTATAAACAGGTTTTCTCTCTATATGATCATAGATGGGACACTGCCAAGTCACGTGGGACATGTGTCTTTTTTTTTTTGTAGCATGTTCTTGAGCAGGGGTTGGCAAACTACATCCTGCAGGACACACTGTTTGGGCAAAGAAAAAGAAAAATATGCTATAGAGATGGTAACACATTTTTTTAGGTGAATTGATTCCAGTTCAAGGTATTATTGATTGGAATCCAATCAAAATAATTTCTGTCATAAGTGAAGTTAAATCAGAGTAGATTTCTTGATAAAAAAAGGAAAAGAATGATATATATCACTTATGTTGTGCTGTGGTATTTTGAAGCAAAGTGCCAGTGGAAATAATTTTATTTAATTATAGTATATTATACAAGTTAATGTTTCTGTTGAGTCACATAGCCAGAAATTTTGGATCCTCATGCCTGGTAAATAGGCAGATATTCAGTAAATGTATGTTGAATTGTAATGAGAAATGCCTTTAATGTATGTTCTAACATTTATTGTACAATTTTTGTATTAATAAAGGAGCGAAAGACAACATGTTTGTCTTTCAGCCTCTGTTCCACCCATTCTACCTATATTCTATGTGTACACTATCTACCTTTACATTCCTCTGTTCTCATTTCTAATGGTTAAGTTTAGGTAGAACTCTTGCTTCCAAATGATAGCAATACAGCTTAAACTATTTTAAATAGTAAATGGGATTTTTTGGTGTCTACAGGTGGAAAAGATGCTGAGATAACATGGAGTTGAAGAAAGGTCCCCTGGAACTAGGGCCTTGGGGATTACGGAACAGGGATATCAATCCATTAGAATCCATTTTCATCTTTTTTTGCAATCAGATATTTTGCCAGAAAATCAAAGATGACTGTTTGCAACCATCTAGCCTCATATTCTTCTGGTACCATCACACCCAAGAGGCAAGGCCACTTCTCCACCTACTCTAAATTGGGAGATTAATTTGGGTCAATCATTGTGCCCAGAGAAAGGAGGTATTGTATTTTGATTTGGAACTCTTGATCAGGCAGGGGAAAGCTTGTTCTGAGATGAAGTATTAAACATCACTGTTCTATCCAGGGCTCCATTGCCTGAGCCTTTTAATGATTTCCCACTTCAGTTTAGCTGCTTATTCTTCTCAGAACAGCAATGGCAGTTAAGGTTTGAAAATTTATGGAAAAGCATAATGTAGTATACAGTTTTAGAGTAGTATTATTGAATATGAACTATTTGGTTGAAGATAGGCTACAAATCTAAAATAATACATTAATTTAACAAAATTTACTTAGTATTTCTCATGGACAATGCATCACACATTTATAGTATATCAAACCAAGCCTGGCTATAAGGCACTGTGAAATTATATAAGATTTCATCAGAGCACTAATTCATTTTACTCTCATCTTATTATTTTATTTTTATGTTTTTATTAATATCTCATCATGGAACTGGATATTTATAGATTGTGGTTTTTAATAGAGAATTTGAATGATGTAGATTTTTTTTTTCCTTTGGCCATGCCTTATGGCTTCTGAGATCTTTGTTCCCTGACCAGGGATTGAACCTGGGTCCTCAGCAGTGAGAGCATGGAGTCCTGTCTACTGGGCCGTCAGGGAATTCCCAGTATGAAATTTTAACAGTAGCTTTTCTGATATTCAGTATTTTCAAAGAGAGTGTTTTTGTGCTTATGAATAGCTTATTCTCATTACTGTCTTTTGATGACCCTTTATTAAAAGATTTATTTATTTGGCTGTGCTAGGTCTTCATTGTCTAGTTACATCAAGCATGGACTACTCTCTAGTTGGAGTGCATGAACTTCTCATCATGCTTGTCTTGTGGAGCACGGGCTCTAGGGCCTGTGGGCTTCAGTAGTTGTGGGGCATGGTTCCAGTAGTTATGGCTCGGAGACTCTGGAGTGCTGGCTTAGTTGTGCCGCACCAGGCTTAGTTGCTCCATAGCATGTGGGATCCTTCCAAACCAGGGATTGAAATCTCTGTCTCCTGCATTAGCAGGTGGACTCTCAACCACTGGACCACCAGGGAAGGCCTTGATGACCCTTTTTGAAAGCTTATTCAGTGATTAAGAATCATTTAAAAGTGTGATCTGTAGTTAAGAAACTATCTTTTTCTTTTTTCTGTCTTTAGTCTATTGCATCTGCAGACATGGATTTCAACCAGCTGGAGGCATTCTTGACTGCCCAAACCAAAAAGCAAGGAGGGATCACATCTGAGCAAGCTGCTGTCATTTCCAAGTTCTGGAAGAGCCATAAGGCAAAAATCCGAGAGAGTCTTATGAACCAGAGCCGCTGGGACAGTGGGCTTCGGGGTTTGAGCTGGAGAGTTGATGGCAAATCACAGTCAAGACACTCAGCTCAAATACATACTCCTGTTGCCATCATGGAGCTGGAAATAGGGAAAAGTGGACAGGTGAGTTCAAACTTCGATCAATTTCCCTTTGTAAGCTGTATTTTCTATTACATGTTAGCCATACATTCAGAACAATTCTTTGTTTGCAGAGATAATAATAGGAAAAGATTCTGCTTTTTAGAATCCTTTTTCAGAGATAGAAATCATCTTAAAATGTGGATACTCTCAATTGTGGATTGAGTCTGAAAGCCACTAGCCTCTGGTATAGCTATTTCAGAGGAACAAAATGGATCAATAAGGTGACTGCACAGAAGTTGGCCACTGCTCCCTTTTGGTTAGATCTCAGCATTCAGAATCTCCAAGGAGAACACATGTATACCCATGGTGGATTCATGTCAATGTATGGCAAAACCAACATGATAATGTAAAGAAAATAAATAAAATAACAAAAAAACCCAAAAAACAGAATCTCCAAGGCAATGATAAAGATGCTAAATAAAGGCCAGAAATTAAGATTAAACAACACAGAACAAAACTGACTCACAAAACTCATCTTTACAGGCATTCAGGTATAAGAGGCCATGTATTTTAATTACTATATTGTCCAAAAGACCCTAAGTATATACTATTTCCGTCCCTGAGCCTACAAATAATTTTTAGTTGATACTGATTATTTACAAAACAGTACTGCTTCCCTTGTGATGGAGAAGGAAATGGCAACCCACTCCAGTATTCTTGCCTGGAGAATTCCATGGACAGAGGAGCCTGGTGGGCTCTAGTCCATGGGATTGCAAAGAGCTGGACCTGACTGAGTGACTCTCATTCACTCACTGCTTTCCTTTCATTTTCCAGTGTCATTATAGCAGACATTCACATGGCTTTTCTTGAAGTCAGTTTGAACTGGCAGTCAGGTGACTGCCAGATCAGACTTTTAATGACCTGGTATATGTCTTTGCGGGGGGAAAAAAGCAGCAACTTATAATTAAGAGAGAAAACCCAGATCACTGAATTAGCTAATTAGATTTATTTCCAGATAAATAATCAAATAAGTAGTTCTGTTACATGCTATAATAGAAATTTATTTCTTTTCTTCTAATAAGGAGAACATTTTTTTAGCTGGCAGATTTCCTCAAATATTCCCTTCTTGAGTTTCTTAGGATTGTTCAGTATTTGTAGTTCCCTAATGAGTTTTTAATTTTAATTTAAAAAATAATCCCTTTTTAAAAATTGTACTTTTGCAAAATTTATTTTGAGGTCCTTTTATTCCATTATTTTGCAAGCTTTTATGATTTTGGTTTGTCTGATCCTAAAGTCCATTTTCTTAACCACTCCAATTATTGCTAGACCAAAATTCAAACATTTAAAAAGGTGCAGAAAATATTCTTGGATATTTCAGTTTCACCAGCCATTTATATAGGCTATTCATTTTTTATTCTGGCAGTAGTGATTATTTCATTTTGTCTACAAGGATTGTTATTTGGGCAAGAAGATGGAAACATACGTATCTGCTTTGACTTTCCTGGAAAACCATGTGCTTGTGCTAATAAGTCACATCAGTTATGTGTGATTCTTTGCCACTCTGGTAGCCCACTAGTCTCCTCTGTCCATGGGATTCTCCAGACAAGAATACTGGAGTGGGTAGCCATGCTCTCCTCCAGGGGATCTTCCCAACTCAGGGATTGAACCCTGAGTCGCAAGTACTCATCTTGCATCTCTTAACCTCTTCTGATTGGCAGACAGCTTCTTTACCACTATGTGCCACCTGGGAAGAAAACTATTATAGTATTCCTTTAACTTGATATTTTCCTAGTATTTCTTGAACTAGGGTTTATAATGTGCCTTTTGATTTTATATGCCATCTAAACTTATTGGCTACTGACACAGGGATTTTAAAATTGTTTTTGAGTTCCTATGATTTGGGTTTACCTCTTTGAGTAGAATCAATAGGTCCTAGAAGTCAGAGAGTCTTTAAGCACTCATCTAAGGTAAATTACATAGGTGAAGTGACATGTATGACCATTTTCTAGAGAAGGTATATGAGGCAGATAAGGGACTTGCTTCAGACACAGCTGCTAAGTGGTAAAGTGAGAACTAAAGTGGGGATCACCAGACCTAGTTTTTCCAAAAATCATTGACACCTACATCGAGGAGCTTTTTTTAGCTTCTCACACTAGTCTGTGACAAGTAAATATGTTAGGTACACAATGTGGTAATCAAGAGCATTGATAGGAATGTCACTGAGCGTTAACAGGGAAAGAACTTTTGATATACACAACAAAGCGGTTGAATCTTGAAATCCTTTGCTGAGTGAAATAAGCCAGATGAAAAGTTTTTTAGCATAATATATGATTCTACTCATATGAAATCCTAGAAAATGCAAAGTAACCTATAGTGACAGGAAGCAGCTGCCTAGGCATAAGAGTAGAGAGAGGGATGAAGTTAGAATACAGAGGGGTGCATGAAAATTTTTAAGTGTGATAGAAATGTTTATGTTCATTGTGGCAACAGTTTTATGGATATATATGTATATCAAACTTATGAAATTGCATTTATACAGTTTATTGTACATTATTTATACTTCAAAGTTGTAAAGAAAATTATCACTATGCAAATGAATGGAAATGTACTTAAACCCACAAAAATTCTTTGACTCCGAATATATTCTTAAATCAAGAAAAGGTGTGAAGAAAAAAGTAAATTGTGATAGGACCTAGACTGGTGGTAAAATATACAACCCAGATCCTACCAGAAATGTTTTTGTGAGACCTGGATCCTTGGTTAGTACTTCTGTCAGTTTCTAGGTGAATATTATTTATGACATACTCTACTAAGCCAAGTTACCAATTTTTAGAACATACATAGCCAACAAAGGCAAAGTTATTTTCACAGTACTGCCCTTGGATGAGTTTGTTAGAGAATTAATGATGCTAGGGTATTAAGAAGTTGCTTCTAAGAAGAATGATCAAGTTTTCTGAACTCTGGTGTGTGTCTCTGTTCATATATCTCAATCAACTAAATCACTGTGTTCATTTTGTGTCATTTTAAATCAGTGGTTCTTGGTCAATGCTACATATAAGAATGAATTTTGGGTCTTTAACAGTTTTCATGCTCTGGACATACTTCACACTAATTAAATAAGAATCTGTGGAAGGCTCGGTAATGAAGAATCTGTCTGTCAATGCAGAAGACACAGGTTCAGTCCCTAATCTAGGAAGATCACACATGCCATGGAGCAACTAAGCCTTTGGGCCACAACTACCAAGCCTGTGCTCTAGAGCCCAGGAGCCTCAACTGCTGAACCCACATACCATAGTTGCTGAAGCCTGCATGCCTAGAACTGGTGCTCCACAAGAAAAGCCACTACATTGAGAAGCCCATATACTGCAACTAGAGAGTAGCCTTGCTAGTCTCAATTAGAGAAAAGTCCACACAGCAACGAAGACCCAGCACAGCCAAAAATATAATAAATTTTTAAAAAATTAAAAAAAAAAGAATCTGTGGGGATGGGACCTGGTCATCAGTGTTCTTTAAATTGGTGCTTTCAAAAAAAGGGCGGGGACTTTCCAGGCCATCCAGTGGTTAAGACTCTACTGCAGGGGTTATAGGGTTTAACCTTGGTTGGGAAACTAAAATCTTGCATGCCCTGTAGTGTGGCCAAAATAAAAAAAGGAAACAAACAAAAAAGCCAACTAAAACTGGTGATTTCAGTATTCATCCAGAGTTGAGAACCACTGTGTTAAAGGTAGCAAAATACTCTGATTTAATATGTTAATAGAGCTTGGCATTAAATTTTTACAATGAGAATGATGTTGGCCTGTTCGTTCTACTTGCCATAATTTGTGAAGTGCTTGAGTACTATTTAGAAAAGGCATAGGAACCAGAGATCAAACATCCATTGGATCATAGAAAAAGCAAGAGAGTTTCAGAAAAACATCTACTTCTGCTTTATTGACTACACTACAGCCTTTGTCTGTGTGGATCGCAGCAAACTGTGGCAAATTTTTCAAGTGATGGGAATATCAGACCATCTCACCTGTCTCCTGAGAAATCTATATACAGGTCAAGAAGCAACAGTTAGAACTGGACATGGAATAGCAAACTGGTTCCAAATTGGGAAAGGAGTATGACAAGGCTGTATATTGTCACCATGTTTATTTAGATTATATACAGAGTATATCATGCTAAGTGCTGGGCTGGATGGAGCACAAGCTGGAATCAAGATTGCTGGGAGAAATATCAATAACCTCAGATATGCAGATGACACCACCCTTATGGCAGAAAGTGAAGAGAAGCTAAAGAGCCTCTTGATGAAAGTGAAAGAGGAGAGTGGAAATGCTGGCTTAAAGCTCAATATTCAAAAAGCAAAGATTATGGCATCTGGTCCCATCACTTCATGACAAATAGATGGGGAAACAATGGAAACAGTGGCAGACTTTATTTTGGGGGACTCCAAAATCACTGCAGATGGTGACTGCAGCCATGAAATTAAAAGACTCTTGCTCCTTGGAAGAAAAGCTATGACAAACCTGGATAGCATATTAAAAAGCAGAGACATTACTTTGCCAGCAAAAGTCTGTCTAGTCAAAGCTATGGTTTTCCAGTAGTCACGTATGGATGTGAGAGTTGGACCATAGAGAAAGCTGAGCGCCCAAGAACTGATTCTTACAAACTGTGGTGCTGGAGAATACTCTTGAGAGTCCCTTGGACAGCAAGGAGATCCAACCAGTCCATCCTAAAGGAAATCAGTCCTGAATATTCATTGGAAGGACTGATGCTGAAGCTGAAGTGCCAATACTTTGGCCACCTGATGTGAAAAATTGACTCATTGGAAAAGACCCTGATACTGGGAAAGACTGAAGGCAGGAGGAAAAGGGGACGACAGAGGATGAAATAGTTGGATGGCATCACCGACTCGATAGACGTGAGTTTGAGCAAGCTCTGGGAGTTGGTGATGGACAAGGAATCCAAAGAGTTGGACATGACTGAGCAACTGAACTGACTGAGGATTGTTTATTCAGGTACTAGATGTGGTGGCAGTAGGTTTTTGGTTTTTTTCCCCTCTCCCTGCCTAAGTTTCTTTCTCCTACCCAGCTTTGTCTGCATTACTTCTTTCTTTGGTTCAAAAAGTACATTTGACAATTGGCAGCCAAGTGCATGTATTACCTCTTTTTTTTTATTAACCGCAGTATATAATACCTTTGGAGTATGAGGAAGCCAAAGTAATAGAGAAGTTCTTAAGGGAGTAAATATTTATGGAAGTATGCAAAGCTAGAGAAAATGACTATGCACTAGTGACCTAATTACCTTTCGTGTAGTAAACGTTTTTCTTCAACAGAAATAAAATTTTTGCAGGAATAAAACATGAGTTGAGTCGTAAAAGTACACAGAAAACTTTGAGGTGAGCATTTCATGTCCAAAGGGAAGAACATCAGTGCTTTACTTGTATAATTGATATCCTTTCATGTTTTATCATAAATCATAGAGAGACCTAAGCCTTGAGGACTGGCATGTATATTTAGGAAGTTTCATTGTTCTGCTTACTTCATCAGTATCACTGCTGTGTTTGTCTTTCCTGGAACTGAAATAGAATTTCTCATAGAATGTTTTTCTTTTTTTAAACAGTAACATTTTTAAGGGGGGCGGGGAGGATCGTTTATATGCTTAGTAGAGTCTTATATATAGTTATTTCTCTCTTTTGAGCCTCAATTTTGGCTTTTTATAAAGACATGTTATAAAGACTTTTTATAAAGACAGTTTTTCTTTTGTAACTTCTTGATTTTCAAGACCAGTAAGACATTTTGTGAGGAAACATTTTGCCACAACTTCCATGCTAAACCATTTAGTAGTAAATTATTTCTTCTTTCTTCTGCTAAATTGTTTTTTCTTAAGTATTTAGAGATTCCCTGCCTGTAGAGATCCTGAAGTATAAAGCTCTGTTTCTTTATTGTCATTTTTAAAAAATGGCTAATGTTGTTGCCTTTTGTAGATGAAGTTTTAGTGTATCAAGCACTCTAGTTTTGGGCTATGTTTTCAGCCAACATAGGGAAGTAGAGTCTGCCTTTACTGATCTGTTTTTTTTCTGCCCATCTCATCAGATGTGCAGTCCTGTCATTTTCAAGCAGTTAGATAAATTAGATAAGATACATGATATCAAGAGATTATATACAATGGTGAGTGAGTATGAGTGAAAATTGCTCAGTCAGGTCAGACCTCAGGGACTATAGCCCCCTGGCTCCTCTGTCCATGGATTTCTCCAGACAAGAATACTGGATTGGGTAGCCATTCCCTTCTGCAAGAGATCTTCCCAACTCAGGAATCAAACCTGGGTCTCCTGCATTGCACATGGATTCTTTACCGTCTGAGCCATCAGGAAGGCCATACAATGATAAACATACCCTCATTTCTTGGATCAAGACAGATTTGGCTCTGGATTAAAAGGCCAGCATTTTGCCTGAAATATAGGTAAACATCTAATCTCAAAAGAATGTAATCATGTATTTTTAATTTGTACAATTCCTTCTAAAACAATGTACACTGATCTCCTTGTATAATTCTCTCTGGTAAGGAGCAAGAACCTGCTAAAACCTAAGTAATAATCAGTTTTCTGCCAAGCGCTCTTACATACTATTGTGGCCTCCAAAGCCTGAGCACAGCCACCACAATTCTCTGCTTTGTGTCATAGGAGAAGAAGCAAAATTTAAAACACATTCTGTTTCTCATGCCTTTCTCTTTTACATACATATATACACACTTACCTGTATATGTATCAGTATGTGGGGAAATTTGTAAGGATGGGATATAGAGAATTAGCACTTAGTCACCATTTTGAGATCATGTTGCAATATCTGTGGAGGGGAGCTTAGATAATCTTATTTAATTATACAAGTTGTAATGCTTGGCCTATTTCTGATAATTCTTGTTTTTACAGTTGGATTTTCACTTTTAACAATTTAATAAAGGAAAGCCTCCAGAGAAATTAGTCAAATTAATCTAACAAACCACCCTTTGTCAGTATGGGTTGATGAAATTTAACAGCTTGAGGATGCTTTAAATCAGTTTAGAATACTTTTTTTAATAAAGGAATTTTCCATTTTATATTTTATGTAAGGTTTCAAATATTGGGTTTATTTAAACTTTAGTTCTAAATAGGTCAATCCTTTTTGTGGCTCTAAGATATATTTCATAATAGTTTTTGTTTTCTAAAGTTGTAGTCCTAAACTTACAGTTTCAAGATATAATTTGTAGAAGGACAGTGCCCAAGATCTATAACAGCATAGTAAATAAATAGAGTAAAAAATTTGGTCCTCACTGAAAGCTGTTGTGATTTTTATCGTGTTCATTTTTGCTAAACAAACCTGGAGACCCAAAACTTAATATTTAAATTCTGGCTAACTCTGAATTAGCTATTTGCAAAAATACTTTGTACCAAAGGAAATGTTTTACAAAAGAAAAAAGATGCTAGAAAACTTTTGTTAGCATTTCTAATTAGAATGAATAGAGAATAGGTACTAGCCAGTGGGGGGAAAACATTTAAGTGGTCATCTAGTTTCAAAACAATTAAAACCAGAACTTTTCAGTAGTCGATAATTTACCAGTTAAAAAGTAGGCATTTTGGAGTATTTTAATGTAAGAATTATGTAGTAAGAAGTGGCATTTAATATTTTGATGTGTTAAAGATTAGACTGGTCTACTGTTAATATACTTAATTTACTTAAACCTTTGTTCAAAAATTTATATAATATTTTTGTATTTATTTTGATTTTAAGTGACAACCTTTGAAATTTGACTTATGAACATTTGACATACTTGAATTCTCTGTTCTTTGAAACACTTGTCTTCTAAGACACCATAGTTGCCTAATTTTCCTTCTAATTTCTAGTCTGTTCTTTTTTTTTCTTTTAAAACTTTTTCTTATTATTTTTATTATTATTTAAAATAATAAAATATCTTTCTTATTTCCCCAGTTTCTTAATGTTGAAATGTCCCTGAGCTTAAGTTTTGGTCATGTTTTCCTATCTGCAACACACTTCCTAGGTGGTCTTATTTGTTTAATGGATTTAAATAACATCTATACCCTAACAACTCCCAAATTTGTATTTCCAAACTGAATATCCCCCTTAAATTCCATGTATATACTTACGACATTCTTGAGAATCTATTTAAGTGTGGAAAGGCTATTAAAAAATTGAATATGTCTTAGATTAAGTTCCTCTGTTGGCTCCCTTATTTGTTCTTCCTTCCTTTTTTATCATCTCAGTCAGTATTACCTCCATTCTTCTAGTTCCTATCCTCTTCTTCTCATGCCTGCATCTAGTCTATCATTAGATCTTGCTGGGTTTAATTTGATTACTCTTCACTGTTCCCCTCTACTCTGTTCAGATCACCATAACTTCTCCCCTAGACTGTAGTAACATCCTCCTAACTGAACTCTCTGTATCTGCCTCTGGCAATTCTCTACACACAGTAGTGTGTCAACACAGTAACTCTGTTAAAGCCCAAGTCAGTTAATGTGTGCATCTCTCTGTAGGGCCTTCATATCACAATCAGATTAATAGCTATCTCCCTTGCTCAGTCTACTGTAGCTAAACCCCATGGCCTCCTTGCTGATTCAGGGATCATGCTAAGCATGCTCCCTCTTTAGAGTCTGCACATTTGCTGATCTCTCTCTCTCTTGATTGGTCTTCATTCAAGTATACTATAGTTAGTCTTTTCACTTTCCTGAGGTCTTTTTAGTTTTATTTCGTTTATTTTTCTAAGGTCATTTAAAAAAAAATTAACTTGTCAATAGCACTTTCACTGACCACCTCTCTAAAGTTTAGTCTTCACTTTCTGTTTTATTTTTTGAAAACTTTATTGAGCTATAATTTCCATACAGTACAGTATATCCATTGGAAGTATCCAATTTGATTAATTTTGGCTGGTGTATATATATACTTGTGAAACCACCATGGCAGTCAAGTGACAGAACAGATTATTCATCCCTTGAAAGTCTCCTTCTTCCCCTGTACAATCCATCTCTCTCTCTCCAGCACAATTCCTAGACAACCACTGATCTACATTTAATCATCATTGATTAGTCTTTTCTGCTTTATTTTTTCTTCTTGGTAGTTATTACTATCTCTTATGCTATATATTTTATTGTACCTACTATACTTGTCTGTGCTCCATATTAGCATGCAAAGGGATGAGGATTATTGCTGTTTTGTTCATTGCTATATTCTCAAAGTCTAGGATGCTACTTGGCACGTCATGTTCAGGAAATAGTTGTTGAATGAATAAATAAATCATATAACTCACTATTTTACTAAGCATCTACTATCAGGCACTGTGTAGGTGTTGAGGATATATCAGTGAACAATATGGACAACTCTTATCTTAAGGAGCTGACAGAAAACAAAAAATAGTAGTAAGTAGTGTAAGAAAGTGTATCAGAGACTGAAGAGCGTTATCAAAGCTCAGAAAAGGAAATGGCTGTTTACCCAGGAAGTTGAGGAAGGTAGTTCTAAGGAGGTAGCATTTGTATTTGACTTCTCTGACTTCATCTCTGATTCAGAGTGTCATGAACTAAGAAAAATGAAAAAGTTGGTACAGATAGTATGACTTCTCTAGAGTTTATGAGCATAACCCTTTTGTTTAGCACATAGGTGTGACCTTTGGCACTGGTTTAGTACAGGTTGACCTTTCTTTCCTTCTTCCTTTCTTCCTTCCTTTCTCTCTCTCTACCTCCCTCCCTCCCACCACTTTTTTTTCTTTCCTTTTTTTCATTTTAAAAAAAGACTTTTCCTACATATTGGTTTTCCAATGTTTCCAGTTTCTCAAACCATAGGTAGTAACAAGTACCAGGAAGTAAATTGTCAGAAAAATTGTCTCAAGCAAAAGCAAGACTCATTTACTATAGTAATTTTCAGCATCACTGTGTATCAGACTCACTTAAGGAACTTAAAAAAATTATGGACCCCCAGACCCCACTTCAAAGTAAAGGACTTTTGCTTTTGTTTGAGAGAGGGAAGTCTTCTCTAAGAAGCTAGGGTGATTGGAGAGCACAAAATATGTGCTGAAGGAAAAGCAAAGGCAGGCAGTTGGCCTTGGTAGGAAATTCAAAATTTTATTCAAAGTATAGTAGGAAACCATTGGAGGGCTTCAAAACAAGGGACTGATGTAATGTGATTTATTTCCTCATAGAATTCTTGAATTCATGTAAGAAGGATGGATTATAATAGAGTCAAGAGTGAAGCCATGATTCTGAGAGGTGAGGAAAAAAATAATCACCAAGGTTGAAACTGGTTTTCTTTTCACAGTAAAAGCTATTCTTTTTTGCTTCCAAATATCTGTGTGATAGTAGTTAGGTAAAATGGGGTTTCAAGGTAAAAGCAAAAATCCTGAAAACTTCCTCTTTCATTTTATTAGCAAGGTTAGGTATCTAGAATGAACAGAGCCAAAATTAGTAATCTGTTTCAAAATGGGTTTTCTTGGGTTTACCTGGACTTCTGACAGTCTTCATCCCACATTTCTACCTCTTATCTATAATTAGGATGATCTCCTTCCTTTTCGAATTTTGTTGTAACATGTTTCAAAACTTGGGAAGCCCAGAGATAACTAATAAAAATCATTACAGTGCCAAAAGGGAAAAAAGCATAGTCAGGAGAACACTTAGCAGGAGCTATGGCGGTGGTCCAGGTAAGATAACGTTAGCCAGGAAGATGGAGATAATTTTAGCAGTCAAGGTGGGGAGAAGTGAGCAGATAGAAGAAATGTTTTAATATAGAAATGTTTTAATAAATTGCTTTGGGATGTGTTGGAAGCGATGGAGGAAATGAAAGAAAGTGAGGAATTGGGAATAATTTGTTTTTTTGTATGAACATGTTAGAATAAATTGGTAACCTTAGTCTTTGTTTAACAGTCTTACTGCTAAGTCTGGTGGGGTGGTTTAGTTGCTAAGTCATGTCCGACTCTTGTGTCCC